>SRSM01000134.1:1349715-2012072 GCA_019593545.1 Apocynum venetum
TAATGAAAAGATCACAGAAAGTGATAAATAGAATCACGTAGTTAAATGCATAGCCATGTGATGAGCATGTATTTTTCCAATCATTTGAGATGGGTTAGGGATGATAATGTCTATTATAATCATCATTAGAATGACCTAAGATGGTTCAAGTTCCTAATTGGGGTGTCTAAATCTTGATTAAATTATGTTTAGGACCATTTCCAAAATTGGTCTGATTTTGACTAGTGACTTCGTTATATGTCACAGTCCCCGCCCCAGGTCAACAACCCAACTGCACCAAGAAATCACCACCACCACCTATTGCTTCTGCACGAAATGGTTTTACTAGGGATATAATATAGAGAGCCAAGCGACAGTCTAAAAGTTAAAAATTCTTATGTAAATCTATTTTTTTATGAATTATATGCGTTAATAAGTATAACTTAATTTTTTCTACATATCCTTTAAAGAAAATCACTTTTAATAATCCAAAAGTACAAAATACTGAGAAGTTTCCTTGCTTTTCTTTTCTAAAGGGAAGAATATCGATTTTAGGTCCTGAAATATTTTCGATTTGTAGTTATAGATCATTATCTTTTATTTCAATTTTTAGTAATTCAATACTTTTTTTTATGCACTCTTATCTTTTATTTCAAATTTTAATAGCTTAATCTTTTTTTATTTTTAATTATGAGTCTTTCAATGAATAAAATTTCTCTTCCAATCGAGACAATATCTACCTTTAACTATTTTAAGGGAATTTTTGAGAATTTTTTTTATAAACTCATTTCCATAGCTTTTTCAACCATATTTTCTTCTTTTTTCCTAACTTATTTCGCTTCTTGAACAAGATAGGGATGGGTTTTTAATTTTTTTTCTTCTCAAAAGTACCCATGAAATAATTAAGTATAAACGTTATCTTAGTTGAAAGAGAATTTTTATTCATCGGAACATAACTAAAAATAAAAAAGTATCGAGCTATTAAAAATTGAAATAAAAGATAAGTGTCCATAACTAAAAATAAAAGAAGGTATTAAGTTATTAAAAGTTGAAATAAAATATAAGAGCTCAAAACTACATATTGAAAATAGTTCAGGGGCTAA
Source organism: Apocynum venetum (assembly GCA_019593545.1). Lineage (NCBI taxonomy): Eukaryota > Viridiplantae > Streptophyta > Magnoliopsida > Gentianales > Apocynaceae > Apocynum > Apocynum venetum. The sequence continues at coordinate 1,350,798 of SRSM01000134.1, forward strand.
AATAGAAAACATATTTAAAATATATATGATATTCTAATATTATCATTTTGAAAAAAATATTGTATTGCTTCCTAAGTTCTAAATAAAAATAAATTCTAGTACTTATAACCTTTCTGAAGTATACTTATATGATGGACTGTAGGAATTGAATAGTTTTATGTTGCTCTATCATGCAATGCAAGGTTTGGAAGTGTAGAAATCTTCAAGGAATACCAAGTTATTAGAGGAATCAGCATCAATATGGGACCCGTAAAGCATCTTGAACCAGCTGTGGGCCCTAAAGAATCATCTCTATCACTTCAAAAGTGTATCTCTATGTCTTGAGAAAAAACTCTGGACTCACCAAAATGATGGTTCTCAAGACTTGGTGCATTATCATGCACAATGTAACTATGTAGCTAACCAAAGTGTACCATAACGTTTCGTTTCTGGGTTGGTCAATGACTGAATTTCTTAGACCAGAAACCAATCACAAGCAAAATTTCGTCAGTTCTTAAGCTTTAGCAAATAGGGATTGCCATATTATTCCAGATCCCACCTCTGCTAATAGTACTTGCAAGAAAGCATTGCCAACTTCTTGTTATGCAACAGTATAAACGTGGTTTTACTTACACTTCATGAAAAAGTGAGAAAAGAAAATTAATGCATATAATGCCCCAAGAAATCCAACCTCCCCTAGTCCTCACCTTTGCTATAATTTGCAGGAGAAAGAATTGTCAGTCCTTTTCTATCTATGATCTATTTTATCTATCATGAATTAATTTGTATAATTGGTTTCGCTAATTACATTATAAGTTTGGTGTTCAGGATAAATTTAGAGCCTTATAACTTGCAATAGGGCTACCCATAACCTTATCTAATGGGCTAGAAATTGAAGTAATGATTTATTTTGCCGTCACACAGCCCCTCTGATATCTGGTGTGATAATGATGGGACTCCTTTCGCTTCTAAGTTCGGAGTTGAATATATAAAATGATTAATATTCTTTTCATAAAAATAATGATATGTATACATAGAAAACGAAGAGGAAGATTAAAAAAAAAAATATTTATCGAAATAGAGGGGGAATAAAGGAAATTAATGTAAAAGATGGAGAGAAGAACATCCAAAAGTTTGAGTATTGAGAATATAATGGTGGCTATTGATAGTAGGCAATGATGCTTCATGCTCGTGTGACATGGAAAGGCCTAAGGTGGGGTTTCTTCAAGATGAGAAAGCAAGCCAATGTCTATAAGGATATTGAAATTGGCGGTGACCCCATGCAAGTTCACTATTGTGGTTTTTGTAAAAATGGGGTCAAATATAAACACACAACAGTCTCTCCACTAGCATTTTGTTCTTCAAGGGACCATATGCTGTTAACATTGGCAAACTTAGTATATTACTTCTCCCAATATTCTTAGTTTCAGCAGATGGTATGATTTGCCAATTGATAATCAAACCATGATTGCGACATATATATATATAGCATTTTAGTAAGATTTATATATAGGCTCGTCTTCTAATATAGAGATAGGATTCAAAATAGTGTGTGATTACGTTTAATGTAATTCAAATAGTATTATTTGTAGGAGAACAAGTAGTTGGAAACTTTTGTTACTCGAAAGGATTGTCAATCGTGTAAATTCATCCCCCTATGTGAATGTGATTCCAAACTGTCCTTACTGTGTGGAAACAACTTTTACAAATTTACTGCTGCTTTTCCTTGTACATTTTTTATCCACATAACTTCCAACAAAGATATTGAAAACAGTATGCAGGAACAGAATTCCTTCAAAAGTCCTCCTTGAATAATATGAGCCATTAATTGAAATTCTCAAATCTCTTGGATCCCCTTAAAAAAATCTTGCAAGTTGGTTCAGTTTGTGAGGGAATAATGGAAGAATTGACAGTTCTGGGCCCAAATATTTGAAAAAAACAAGGAAATAAGAAAAAAACTTTCATTTCCTAGACTCTTCTGAAGTCCTGAGTACAAAAGTGGTTCATATAATGTGACACACTGATAATCATCGTTTCTATCAGGTAAGGGCATTTTTTTTTTATTTTTAATTTGACCTATAGGCAGATATTGATCTCGAGTAGGTCAATCAAATATTGACCCCTCTTCGAGTTTCCACATCAGTAGTCATATATATGGTGACAGTAATAGAATTTTGGAGTTGTGGCTATGCAAAAGATTGCTTGATGAGCTTTTTTTGTGAGAGTTGAAAGAAGAAAATGATGGAGAAAGCAAGTGATAAAGATGATTAAAGGGCCTTTTGAAAGATAAGGTAAACAGCACTATGGTCATTTTCACTTTTCATTTCAATGTGCATATTTTTCCTGCCTCTTAAGACAGAAAGAAAGAATAAAGCAGCTCGTGTTGCAAAGTAGTCGGCTTTTTCAGTTGAAATTTGAGAAACTGATAACATCATATGGTCTTGGTAACAGTCAACTCAATTTTTAGTTGGTTAGGCCTCTACAATCATGGGGATATATCTTCCCTGGCTTGGCTTATTTAAAAGATTGGAAGGAAGAAAGATCTTCTTTAATTATTGTTTATTAGTGTCGTGATTCTTGTCACATGAGAAAAAAAAGAGAATTTGACAGGTTTTTAACTATTCTAAATTATATAATATGTAAATTTTTAATGTAATAATTGATGATATGTAAATTAACGAGATTTATATTGTGAATTTCATTCTTTAAAAAAAATATATATATGAACAAAGAGTTTATGCAAATAAATTTATTTTTTGAAGATGAATAGAGAGTAAAAACAATTGTAAGAAATTAATGTTAGGCCAAATATCTCAAACATAGTAAGTCTGTTGTTGTCTTAAAAGCTCATTCATTGTATTTGCAGGAATGCAGCAGTGTAACTCTGTTCGTTTTGAATTTTGTTTTTAGTTAAAAACTAGTAAAAGAGTCCTTGGTCAAGGTAGTTAGAAAGTTAGAGCATTCATATGCATAATATTTAATATGAAAGAAAAAAAAACAGTAATATTGAAAAAGGTGGAATAAATATTTTTAAAAAATTAATGACTTATTTTTTTAAAACAAATTTTCATGCTAAAGCAACTTATATATTAGAATGAAAATAATATATTTTTAGACATTATGATTACTTTGTCAATCTAAAATTAAAACTTTACATTTTTAATAAGATATTCTAAATTAAATGTCTTTTTTTTAAAAAAAAAAATAGTTTTATTCAAAATTATACACGTTGATTTAAGATATTCACATCTCGTTAACACATAAAAATAAAATAAAATAGGAGAGTTTTCTTTTATATCAAATTCTTTTTTTGTATTTTTCCTTTTTTTCAGTTTTAATGACATTATTTAGCTTGATATCAAATTCTTTTTGTTTTCAATGTTAATGACATTATATTTTGAGTTAGCAATTGACAAGGCTCGAAAGATATTGTACTTGATGACCTCATTTAGGAACCACATAAAGTAATTAACATAAATTAATCACGAAAAGTTTTACTAACAGCAATATAACCTGTGATTTATGAGGAATCAAATTAATATGTCTAGAATTGGAACTAGATTATTAAATAAAAAAAAATTGGCAAGGCAAAAGTGTACCTCCAAAGTTGGGCAATACATATATGGGCCAATTAAGTGGGTCTTTGGGCCGGCACCAATCCTCAGACTCACAAATGGTCCAATATAGCTACAAAACGGCATTTGCTACACCTGAAATTACAAGTTACAGCCTTCCACTTGGGGGGAGGAGTAACTGTGTGAACCTCAGAAAAAATTTAAAACTGTTATTAATAACTAATACGACCAAACAAATAAAAGTCACAAATAAATAAAACTTTATTTTGGAAAATGCAAATAAAGTCTCTCTTAAAAGTTATTGTATTTTATTGCAATTGACATCACTCAAAATTATATTCATGCATGATTATGTTAATTTTTCTAATCATCTGTAATTACAAGAAAGCTTAAGAATAGACTTTGCATGTTTAGTGCCCTAAAAACTGTTCTGCTGACTGTTCAGAATATCTCAACGTTAAAAATTTCCAGACAGATGAAGCATTGTACTAATGTTGGTGACAGAGGTTTCGAACTGACCAAATCTTGAGACTTCCTATGCTTTCATTTACTCAAGTTTCTTTCCAAAGGTTAATCTTGTAAAGATTTTGTGTTCTAACTAATTCGTTATATTTACCAATATGTTAATTTATCATGACAGTTTTTTTTTTTCCTTCTCTTTTTGTTAATTGAATAAAGACAGAAACAGAAAGAGACAAGTAGAATAAAAGGCAGAAATATAATATAGCAGAATATATCTGAATAATCCATAACCGAGTACAAAAGTAGTGAAATTTACACGCAATAGAGTAATTATAGCAGCAGCTCATCCATACGTTACATGTAACATGTCCTCTAGTGACCAATTGCTAGCAGGGCTTGTGATTGCTTCTCATATCGGAATCCTAACGCTTTAGAATCATCAGCACACCAGACAAAGATTCCATGAAGTTTCCCTTGATTCCTTAGTCTATTGCAAGCAGTAAAAAATCCATTTTGTGGTCCTAATCCACCACTTCCATCACTCACGAAACTGGCCAACAGTTTACCCCCCTGGTAATTAGAGCTTTGATCTGCAAAATAACCCAAGAACTGAGAAACTGTAGTCCCCTGATCATAAGCGTAAAATTGGAAATTCACAAAGTCGATAACGTCCCCGTGGCTGTTCCATAGAGCTTGGTAATGGCTCTGAACTTCACCATCATCATAGGGAGCTATGGAAGCAAAAGAAATCACTCCTTTGTTCTTGAGAGTAGATATAAGTTTCCCAATGCATTGTGCAAATGTATCATCATCTGAATGGAAATGCTCATAATCGATATCGATCCCGTCTAAATTGTACTCTTGGATAATGTTTGTAAGAGAAGAGACAGCGTTGGAAACCCATGAATCAACAGAAGAAGGTTCAAAGAAAACATATTGTCCATTTCCTATACTGTCTCCTCCTAAGCTGAGGGCAATTTTGACATTTGGGTGTTTGGCTTTGATGGCAGAGACATCATCAGGGGTAAGATTGTCAGTGTCCCAAAAGATGTTGAATTTTCCATTGGTGGGAGAGGGAGAAGAAGAAGTGGTGTAATCAATTGCAAATGAGAGAATGAAGTGGAATTCGACATCGGACCGAATTGGGACGTCTGAGAATTTCACATTCTTGAACTCTGCTCCAATGTATTCTCGGAAAAGTTTGGATTGTCCTGAGGCTGATTGGATTGAGGACATAAAGAGCAGTGCTTGAAGAGCGAAAAGGGTTGTTATCAAATGCTTGGAAAAGAATTCCATTGCTGATTGATGCTGTTCAAATCCCCTACCTTTTCAAGATTTGGATGGATATTTTGTAGTGGGGAGACTTTGGTTACTGATGGTGTGGAAGGGGGTTGTGGCACGTATTTATATAGGGAATGTGTGCATGGTTTTGGTCAGTGTTATCTATAGGGATTGGATTAAATAATACAAATTGATTAACTGATCACACTGTGCAAAGTACAAGTTAGAGATCTCGTATATTATTACAACGTATTCAAACGTATTGACACTGACATTAATATGTAACAATAGATAAAATTCTTTTTTTAAAAAAAAATTGAATAATCACATTTCTATTTTTAAATGTTTATGACGAAATTTTTTTTTTTTAAAAAAATTAAACATATTTTACATATAAATTTTCCTAATAATATTTTTAATTTAAAAAATAAATAAATTATACTAAATCAAAAGACTCTTCAATTTTTGTGTTGAATCATAAGTAAATACTTATTCCATCCATTAATATACAAATGGCTCTAACGATTTATATTAATAGACAATGATGAAGTATTTAATTTCATACAAGGAGGGATAGTAATTATAAAAGTACAAGTTGGAGGGTGGTATTAAATGGAAAAATTTTCACACGCTTGTTCTGAAACCTACTTGGAAAATTTAAGGCTATTTTGTTAGTTTTCATTTTTCATAAGATGGGGGATAGACAATCTTAATTAGAAGACATTCTTCTTTATCTAATAGTACCAACTATTTTGATTGCATGTTGTCGCTATGCACTCTATATCAGTAATCATGCCTTTTGGACAACTTATAGAGACAGGCAAATTAGATGCTACGGCATCCAATGACAAGTAAACGTTTTGGATGTAAAGAAACTTTAAAAATTTACTCTGACATAAGGTTTGCCAAAAAATTACTCTAACAAAAGTTTATGTTGAAATTTACTCTAACAAAAACTTTAAAAAATTAAGGTAGAAGTTTCCCACTTTGACACCTGACTTAATTTGTTGAGCTTCTGTTTTGTACATAAAGACTTTTTGAAAATCAAGTTGTAGTGCTTTTATCAATTTAAAATTCCTTAAGCTAGAACATTACTTCAGTGTTCATTAGTCCTGGAAATATTCTTGGAGTTGGACGGCAATTTACTTGGAAGTCATTTTCTGAAAGTCGATTTCAGATAACTATGGAATGCGGGTATGTTGAATAGCTCAACCTTGGAACAGTGGTCAATATCCAGTCTTTTTGGTTAACATTAGTTAAATTATGATATGGCCCAACCTTGGAAGAATGTATTTTTATAAATGCACTCTCAGAAGAAGATAAAATTATATCTTACTATAGTTTTACTTTCTTACTACTCGTTAATTCAATAGTTTCGCCCTGCACAAGTATGAATTTAGGTAATGCAGGATTTAGAAGAATTTTAAATTTGAATTAGATGAAAATTATGGAAGACGATGGCATCCAAATACAACCATAATATCAAACTATCACAACACAAAAAGGACAAGAACAAACATAATCGATAAAAGTTTGCTGCTAAGTGCAAAAAAATTATGCAAAGGTTAAACTGCTAAAGGATATCGGGAAAAATACAAGAGAACTGGGAATGGATGATCAACAATAAACCCATGGGGAAAGTCCATCTCATGCATGCCAATAAACCCATTATTACAATTTAACATAGGCGCCGCCCTCTTGCATGTGGAGTTTAGTACGCTGGCTTAATGGGAAAACTTTCCGATCAATTAGGTTGACAAGCCGAAAGGTATTGATACCTTTGTGACTTGGTCATGTGTTAACACAAAACAAGAGGGTTTTATGTAGGCTGTTGGCTGCTCCTCTCAAGGACAAGAGGAATCCATCAAAAACCAACATATGATTTTTTATTTTTTATTTTTTGATAAAAGGGATTTTTTGACAAAACAAAAGGGATTTATATATATATATATATATATATATATATATAAGAAGAATAAACAAAATAAAAAAACATCCTCAAGAAAACAGGATCTACAGTGTGTTGTAATTGCACCTCCTAAATTACAATTACTAGTTAAATTTCTATATCATCTATGAGTTTAAATTGATAGAGAAAATAAAATTTATATATTTATTATGTTCTTCCACATGTGGTCTGATTACAATTTTTTTCAATAATAGTCCAAACACGTGAACAATTACAAATTATACATAATTTATCACGTACTCTCAACACATGAGAAAAAACTTAAGCCAATAGAAAAAGATACAATTTATAAATTTATTAGGACCTAAAGTCTTGATTATGAATTTTGGGGCATACACTAGGGGAAGAACGCATGCATATGTATGAAAAAGATGAGTATATATGGTTAATGAAAAGAAAAATACAAAGAGATGAGTTTTCATCTGATCTGGTCAAGCTGAGGCCAACATTTTCTGAGCTTGCTTTTCATATGTAAAACCATTTCCAGCAGATTCATCAGCACACCATAAAAAGACACCACCAAGCTTCCCTTGATTAATCAAAGTATTGCAAGCTTCAAAAAATCCCTTATTAGGGTTCAGACCTCCACCACCTTTAATTTGAAAGCTAGCTAAAACTTGACCTCCTCCATAATTGGAGACTTGCTTGTTATAGTTCTTGAGAAACTCAGGAATGCTCAACTTATCATATGCATAGAATTGGAAATTCACATAGTCAATCACATCACCATATTTGCTCCACAAAGCCAAATAATGGCTCTGGATATTATGGTCTTCATAGGGTGCAATTGAAGCAAATGAAATTGTACCACTTTTCTTAAGTTGCGTTATAAGCTGTCCTATGCATTCTGCAAAAATTTCAGGTGAAACTGAAAAGTGTTCATAATCAATGTCAATCCCATCTATATTATATTTCTTGATCATCTCAGTTAGTGAAGGAATTGCATTTTTAAGCCATGAACTGACAGATTTTGCTTTGAATATGACCTTTTGGTCATGTGCAACACTGTCACCTCCTAGGCTAACTGCAATTTTGACATTTCCATGCTTTTGCTTTATGGATGCAATTTGTTGAGGACCAAGATTATTTGTTTCCCAAAATACATTAAATCTTCCATTTGTGGGTGATGGGTTATTATCAAGTGTGTAATCAACGGCAAATGCTAGGATGAAATGGAATTCCACTTCAGGGTTTATCGGTACATCGGACAACGTCACCGAATCAGATTCTGCACCAATGTATTCCCTGAATAGTTTCGAATTTGCAGCTAGAAATTTAAAACAAAAAAAAAAAAATTATTAGAGTAAACAAGCCCAGTCAAACACAGCATTAAGCACTGCAGCTCGAAAAAATTATAATACTCACCGTGGCATTGAGAGATAGGGAGAATATAAAGGATTGCCAAAAGGGTGATAGAACAAAGTCCCATCGCCTAAGTTGATGGACTGACTGATTAAGTATTGACTTATTGTTGATACTTCATTAAGGCAATGAAATATATATATAGCAGGGAGGAGAAGCTCTAGTGTTATCCGAGATGTACGCCATAGATGTTGACGCCATAGATGTTCTTGTTCTAACCGCCCAAGTGTCTTAGGGTAGCCATTTTTTCCTAGTGGTACTGAGTAATTAAGATTCATATATATTCTCTTGCTATTGTGTTTTTTTTTTTCTTTAAATAATTCTCTTGCTATTGTTAATCTGAGCAAGATTGTGACTCTTTAGAATTTTAGCAACAACATGACAGGAAAAATAGTTTCTCCAAGAATCCATTAAAAAGTGGAAACCCCTTGTTTTTTGTCTTTTTCTTTTTTTCTCCTTAGACTATTATTTCTTATGAATATCTAATATGGTTATTACCAGATGTTTCTAATTTCTTGTTCTTTCCCTTTTAGTAGGTTGCAAATTTACAGGAAATTTTAATGTTTATGTTAGTGTCATGGTAAGATTAGTTTTAGAACTTGAAAATAATTTACAAGTTTTCTAGATACTAAAGTAGAATATATTCATTCATCTATTATTAGAAACTCAAGCTTCTTTAAAACTGGTCACAATTAACCATGTGATTTATTGACATTCCTTCAATATGTAAGCAATGCAATTGATCTCCCTTTGAAACAAGAAAAAACAGAAAAGGTAAAGCATTTGTCGTTTTATGAGCATGTATAATTAAAACAGAAAGAAAGAAAAAAAAACTGAGAAAAAGAAAGAACCCATATATTGAAATAACATTAATTGGTCTAGCCTTTCAAAAAAAAAAAAAACATTAATTGATCTATAAAGATTCGAACCAGCCGCGCGACCAATCTCAGACGGAGAATCATTTGACGAAAATTCAAATAAGGGATCTTCTTCTTTTTTTGGATAAATAAAATACAAAAGTATTAATTTGTTAACATCTCTATTTTAATACGTTGGAGGAAATATTCGACCATGGCAATGTCAAGGATTTCTTGGTTTGGTTTGATCGTTGTGTTCATCCTTAGCTGTTTTGGGAGGTTGTCGTTTTGGAGAAGACGAAACATATTCGTATAAACTCAGATCTCCAAGAAATATGAAGCTAAAAATAGATATACGCAAATTGAATCCAAGTGAATATTTATATACGGGTATATATATTCTACCAATGTTTTAATATGTTTTTGTATAACCCTTGACTATCCACTCAAATTTCAACTTGAGTTTGATTGAATATAAAACTTTTCAAGTACCTATTTAAATTAGTTTTTATTGGCAAAATTTTGAGAGAGGAGTTCAGATAGAATAGAGAGGAATAAAATAAAGGTATTTTTATTTTCTCTGAAGCAATAATTAATTTTTAAAATATAATGAAAATGAACAAATAAATATACTTTAATCTTTTTTACTAAAAAAAATGTAATTTAATTTGTAAAGAGGCTCACTCGTTATGGTAAAATTATGAGCTTGAGTCATGATGTTAAGAACTTTTGCAAATTGAAAAGAAAATCTTAAATTTATAACATTTATTTTATATGTTAAATTCTAATTTTCCAAATTAGATAATTTTATACAATTGTCCTTTCAATTTAAAATTTTCAAAAAACAAAAAACTGTGTTTCCATCGAAGAATTAGAATTTCATTTGAGGCCTTGTATTTTGGACTTGGGGGTCAGCATCCTTCTTAGTCATCCTTATATTGTAATCTTTAAGCTTTGATCCTATTAAATGAACATAGCAATCCATTTGATCCCATAAACAGTAGCCCACTTCATTTGTCGTTGGCCATCGTTCTCAGCCTCTTTCTTACCCCGTGGAAGTAGTAGGATTGAAGTTTCCTTTCTTCCTAAACTTATGATTGGATACAAATAATAAAATAATTATTTAATTATAAATAAATTATGACATTATTTTTTTTAATAATGTAATTATTAGTGAAATTTATACGTTAAATAAAAATGAATTTTTTAAATTAAAAAATTATTTAAGAAATTCTAAATAAACACATTAATAAGAATAAAGTAATTATTCTTGGATATAAAACAATTGACACACCTAATTATCAAAGTGAAATCAAAAGTTAATGTTAATTTGTTTTTTTTTTTTTTGCACACTTTTATGAGAAATCAAAGGTGCTGCATTAAAACATAATCGAAATTGAGTAATAAAAAAAGAAATAAAGTAACGATAATTTATTTATATATATAAAAAAAAAACTATCTATCTTTAATTTTGTGTCACTAGACTAAGATACTCCATCCTGAAGGTTCGGAGGAAGCAGTATAATTTATTGTGTCTACTAGGAGTAAGACATGATTTTCTTTTCTTAAGCTTTTCGATAATGCTGTCGCATTAAGTTTTACTAATATTGCTGTTAGCATAGAAACGGAGATACCTTTGAATGGTTAACTTTACAGAGATAACCAATGTCATCTGTCAGGTTTGAACCAAAAACCGAAAAGGAAAGGTTCAGAAAAAAGAAAAAAAAACCCCCAAAAATATTCATAAAAATAAAAATAAAACAAGAGTTTTGATATCTTTGCTTATGTTCCAACTTTGTAATAACTTGTGTATGTTATTTAAACTTTTGTTTAATTATCCGTCAAGAAAAATCAAACATAAATCTCTAGTAAATGTTTTTGGCCAATTAATTACACTGAAATAGAATATTTATTTTTTACTTAATTTAAGAATTTTAAAAAGTCTAATATTAAATTATTATATTATCATTGTTATTAGATGAATAGTTATGAGAATATGTTATATTTCATTACTAAAATATGTTTACTTTAACAAAAAGTTTATAATTAATTTTAAATATTTAAAAATAAAAATATTGACGTTCAATTCTAAAAAAAATTACAAGTTAAAAAGAAAAAAGAAGAAACGTGACAATTTTATTCTGATACTCGAGCAGCTAAACCATTTCTATCAAATCTCAATTTTATGGACCATCCATATCTCCATTTTTCCTTCCTAGCCACTGTTCTTTTTCTATTGCTTCGGCATCTTCCAACTCTTCTTTGGGCAGCACTTGGTATATTTGTATATTTGTACCTTAGTAGTTCTTTTTTTTTTTTTTACCTTTTAATTTCTTTTTCTTTTTTTCTCTCTCTTGGGTGGCTTCTTGTGTGTGTGTATTCTCAAATCCACGTGAATTTGGTATCGTAGCTTTCATTATCTTCAATGCAGCATTGTAAAAATAGGCGTCTTGTGGATGTGGAAGTGACCGTCCACCAGTTGGGTCCAAATGCATGTGATCACCAGATACTTCTCATTGTCAACTTAGGCACCTTTAATTTTTTTCTCCTCCTTTTTATTTTTTACAAAATTGTAAATTGTAATGCATATGAAATTCTTTGGAGAACAATAAAAAAGTTAAGTTAGCCATTATAATTTTTTTTGTTTACAAATTAAATATTCAATCACTAATCACGTGAGAGCATAATGATTCTCTTTTAAAATGCATACAGCATTAAATGATCTCCTCCCTGGAGGTTTCTGGATGAAATATTCGCTCTGTTCTCAGGCAGATGACATTTAATTCGAGTTTTGTCTTTGATTGTCACTTTCAACAAAAGCTAGTTCCTAAATCGTCCATTGCTTTTGTGGGGTTAATCTCTGCAAGATCATAAAATTCGGTGGAAGATATATAGTAGTACTATTTCGAAGTTGTACCAAAAAAAGAAGAAGAGTAGAATGTATTATTAAAGCTATGTAACATATACACCTAGATTAATGGTCAATTAGCCAAGATAAAAATCGATACAAAAGTTGAACACACGAGTTATTAAAATTGTGTAAAGTTTGTTAGCAATGTCTAATAGATAGACTTGTTTTTTTTTTTCTTTTGTCATAAATTATAGATCATTTTCTTTTTTTTATTTATATTTTAAAAGTGTATTAAATTAATTTTAAAATGATAAATGATGAGGGTATTTTAAATTTACTTTACAAAAATATACATTTGCAATAACGTTAATTATATTTCTTAATTAGTGTGAAAAATGAAACTAAATTTATCAATTTAGGAAGTAGGTTATTATGTCATGGCTTGTAACTTACAAAAGAATTTGACAACAAAATCGCCATAGAATTCCTAGCTATCTATTACATTAAAAATTAGTCTAGAAGGGTCTTTTTTTTTTTTCTTTTTTTTTTGGGTATGCAGTTGAGAGTTGCACAAAGGGGATAATAGCTAGCAGAAAGAGAATAGAAACCTCTTTAGAATCAAAGAGTCAGATAAAGATCCTCTACATGGGAAAGAAAGTAGAAGAGAAGTAAAGTGTACGAAGCATATGAGTAGAGTACGAACCAAGCAAAACAATACACATTTATGCACTGATCAGAGTCAGTGTCAAAGTGCATGTTCATCTCTGTGCTAGCAAGATTTCTTTTACTATATATCAAGTGCCGGAGATAATATAAACAGCACTGGTAAAGTAAGTGAAACTTTTTTTCTTTTTTCCACTTAGATCACCTGATATATGGGATAGATTGCATTCACAAGTCCGATTTAAATTTGAAGAAAAAAATTTAAAATTTAATTAAGAGCTAGAGCCACGAGTCACCATTTGTTCCGAAGTTACTTAGGTTATAGTTAGAGAAAGTATAATTATGTGTATATTCGAGTAGCAAAGCATGTGAATGTGAATATGTATATAGAAGCTAAAGCTACGAAACATGGATGAATGATGCTCATAACCGAAATGTGCTACAATGGCACATTCAGAAACCAGCAGCATGCTCATTCTTGTTAGCAGATTAGTTGAGATGTGCTTTTCTATTTTGCTTGCTATTTTAAATTACTGTACACGGGGGGAACTTATACACATACATACTTATATCTAACAAATTGTCTTTGAAGTAAATTTTAACTTTAACTCATTCATTTCAATAAGGAAATAGAAAGGATATTTTACTCTCAATCTTCTCAGAAGAGAAGCAAGAGATGAATAGAGTACAGTGAAAACACTCAATTTTTCTTTTGAATCAACTTCCTTTTTTATAAGTGGGAATGAGTTTTCCTAAAATTCTCATGTGGGATATAGCTTTTACGGTCACATACATCAATCTTAAGGATAGAAAATTGTGGCTCATCCCTCGTGACATAGAGCAATTAACACCATTAATCACAAAAATCTTGCTGTCAGTAGCAAAATGAAGGTTCGAATCCTTATAAAGGCAGTGATTTGTTTCATTTATACGCACAAGTGTACAGGCCTAACGTGAATTCTGCAATCAATTGTTGCATAACACACGATTAACACGAAAGTAATTTCTGAGAGACAAAAATTATTGTCCCAAGACTCAAATTGGATCATAAAAAAAAATTATAACTCTAAATGTGAGTATTTGTTTATGTGCGCGAATGCTAGTCCAATAGATTTAATACTTTTGTATGTTTTTTTTCTTACTTTTCCCCTTGGGGCTATAAATTTATACCTAGTCAGGAAGAAAACATTTATTTCTTGTATCGATATCATAATATATTTATATCTTAATAATGCAAAAAGGTTATGTAGAAAATTATCCGTGTATGTGTGTGTGTAACCAGTAAGCAATTTAGTTCACTAGTAATACCTTTCTTGTAGCCATGGGTTAGCTCAATTGAGAAGAGAAATTAGTTCCTTTATCAAGACATTGCATGTTTTTCCCTATATCTGAATCTTGATGTATCAACAAAACCAAATGAAACTTCCGTATTATTTTTGACTAACAAAAGAGAGAAAAAAATAAAATTTGAAAAACAAATAAAGGGAGGCAGGTACCTTAGGCATGTGCAAGACTAACAACACTCTACCACGTGGGACACCATTGACACCACACACAAGCCCTACTTGTCTGCCTTTCTTTCTTCTTCTTTTTTGCTATTGCATCTACCTTTCTTTCCCATTTTTTTCACCAAAGTACACTATTTTTTCCTTTTCCTTTTTCCTTCATGATATTTCCTTATTCATGATATATATAAATCTACAATATTAAAAATGATGGATTTACAAATTCACTTAGGAAAGTGCATCGTAGGTGCATTACATTATAATGAGCTATTAATCAATCCTCATGAAGAAAGCTTGTTTGTTTTCTATTAGACCAGAATGTAGTGAAAGTCAACCAATACAACCAACTTCTTTTTTGTGGAGTCCATTTTTACATAAAGGTCGATTTCTAGTTCTTTTTTTTTTTTCTCCTTCTTTTTCCTCTTGAATTTGACTTACATAGATTACACAGATGTGAAATCTTACTATAACCACAAGACCATTGTTTTTACAACAACAAAAAATAAAGAAGGTGGGATGAATTCTTATATTTAAGGTAGTTGTCTTGATTGATTTGTCCAAAATGACCAAACAATTGCCTTTTATGCATCAATTTTACTAACACCATTAGTAACTTGATCGTTTATTGATTATTTACATTTTTATATTTTATATATTCCTACTAACATAATTCATTCAAGTTAAAACTAGCTTTTATACAATATAATAAGAAATTTGTATTAAGAAGATAAAAAGAAAACGCTGTTTCTCTCTCTCTCTTTTCTTTTATTATTGAAAAAAAAAAAGAATCAGTAGTTTTATTACGCTTAAAGAAATTGAAATGGAGCTTGCCTTATAAACAAATATTGTATGCATAGGTAAGCAAGGAGAGCCTAAATCCAAATTCAAAATCAATCTAATCGCACTTTATGTTGAAGAAAACACAAATTTTAAAAACTACCAAAATCTACAAATGCGACAAATGATATATGCTCTGTGGCCCTTTCTTCCTCACTCACCGGACCAAACTTTATATCCCATTTTGCATTATTCTCAAGCACAAACATCCATTACTGTATAAACATGTCACTATCTTTATTTTTTATTAAAAATAGAACGATTTCTTATTTCACATTTTTAAATTAATTTTTTATTATATATTTCCTTGTGCGAAATTAAAAATTTATATTTATATTTTTTATTTTTTATTAAAATAAACATATTTTGAATATAGAATTTTATTAACAGCTCTTCTAATTTAAAATTTTATTTCACTAATTTATATAATATCACTATTAACTTCATTTATAATTATAATAATATTTTAACTTCATTAATATTAATGACTCTATTTAATTTTTGTATTAAGTTAAAACTAAATAATTAATTTTGAATGAAAAGAAAGGAGTATAATGCACTATGATAAATTATGTATGTCTGTGTAATTTATGGATATTTAATTTTAAAATAGAGAATTTTTCTTTAATTAAAAGGGGAAAAAAAAGAAGATATTGCCGATTATTCATAAATCATATAATACTATAATGTTAAGGGTTACGTAACTAGAAGGTCTTGTAATGATATCGGTTTTCGGTAGATTTATTCAACTTGCCCATTTTATAACGGCAAAAAAAAAAAGATTAATTCAACAAGGTCTCCCAATCTATGTTATTTCCAATAAGCCCTCAATTTTTAAACATATTTTCAACTCAACCCTATAAAATTATAGATTTGTCTTAGTTAAATTTTTAGATTTAAATTTCCTAAATACAATAAAGATAAGTCAAAACAATTTGTTAACTTGCCCCAACTCAGCAACCACATAAGAAGCTGAGAAAATTTTTTATTGCTAGTCAAATTACATTACATTTAAATTTTTTAAAAATCAACTTTTTTATAATAAAAGAAATTAATGTTGTGTCAAACAAATAAAAAAATACACAATGACACTAAACAATAAATACAATGTAAGAAATATAACTAACAATTTGATTAAATGTCTCTACGATAACTTAATTTTGGATACTAGTTGCATTTATAATACGGAAAGAGAGGGATCATTTATGGAAAAATCATAATTGTGAGGGCCTATTTGAAATTTTACCCTAAAACAGCCAGTAACGCCGTCAATATCATTCCACATCGTGACATCCATGCGTTCAAAACTCTCCTCTTAAAAAATTTCAAACGCCCCCCGTAACGGCCATATTTTGATCTTCATCCTTCCTTGGGCTCTCTCTCCCTCTCTCTTCCCCACAACCACTCTGAGCTTTCTCTTTATTTTTACCTCAAAAATCAGCTAATCTTCTAAACTTCTCTCTCACACTCACTATCTCTATAGTTACTATATTGTTCTCTTCACTTTCTCTCTCTAAAATTTACACACAGTCACACACTGTGCTCTGTCCCCTCATCTCTCACGCTCTATATCTATAGTCTCTATATAGACATTCAGTATATAATATTATTCTCTAGAACAATTTGAAGCTGTCTGCTGCCGGCCATATCCTTCTCACTGTAAGTATTCGTTGTCCGGAAGAGAATGTACGGATTTATATATACATAAGCGTATATACGTATATTTGCAAGATGTTGAAAATGCGCAAATTTATGCAATTTTTTTTGTTGTTTTTTAGATTGACTTCTCTGTTTTTATCGCTTTGTTTTGTATTTTGTCCAATTTTTCTGATAGGTAAATTCAGTAAATTTTTTATTACTAAAAAAGTTATCCTGTGTTTTTAAATGGATTTGATTACGTTTATGTAATTACATTCTGTTTGTAACATCAGTTGGATTTATGTTCATTGTAAATGGAAGTTTTTGTCCAGCCAAATTCGAGCGTCAGGCTTGGAATATATTATATGTTGCTTGTTGCTGAGTTAGATGTACTATTCTAACAGGTTTGATTGGAGAGAAAGTGGAAACGTCTGTTAGCTAGATTTGAAAGTTTGAGTTTTAGCAATGGAGTCACAGCAACAGAGAAGAGGAGGCGGCGGAGGTGGATTGATTTCATTGTCGCCAGCACAAACGCCTCGGTCGAGCGATAAGGCCCCTAGAGATCTACGATCGGGAGAGGGGAGTATGAGTGGAAAGCATGATAGAGAAAAAGGAGTTAACGTACAGGTTATTGTACGTTGCAGGTAAATTTAGTTGACTTGAAGCCATCAAATTTCTTTCTTTGTGGAAGAAAAGATACAATCTGATCAAATCTAGTATTCGCTCAATGATTGGTGGGAATTTGCAGGCCACCGAGTGACGATGAGGCGAGGTTGCACACGCCAGTGGTAATAGCTTGCAATGAGAATAGAAGAGAAATCTCTGCCGTTCAGAATATAGCAAATAAGCAGATTGATAGGACATTTGTATTTGATAAGGTTAGATTTTTTACCCTAATTTGTCATCAGTTTTCTTTATGGGAATGAACAATGTAGTTAAAATGTTAAGAAAAAGCAAACGAATTTTGGGATAGATGACGAAATCCATTGTAAGACAATTCTTTGATTCCGTTCTCTGAGAATTTTCTAAATAAGATGTCTGGAAATTTTCTTATTTTTTGTTCCAACTTCTTTCAGTAGTTCTTGTTTTTGGCACCTGTTATCTGAAACTAAAGTATGTGGGAAAAATGTTTTTAGGTGTTTGGTCCAGCATCCCAACAAAAGGACTTATACGATCAAGCGGTATGCCCTATTGTTTTTGAAGTCTTGGAGGGCTATAACTGCACAATTTTTGCCTATGGACAGACAGGAACTGGAAAGACTTACACGATGGAAGGAGGAGGAAGGAAAAAGGTCTGATTTTTCTTTTCATGATTGTCACACGTTTGTTCATATGTCTGCTTCTGTATTTGTTTTTGTGTTGTTTGACATTTCACCCCTCCAGAATGGGGAATTTCCAAGTGATGCAGGTGTAATTCCCAGAGCTGTTAAGCAAATTTTTGATATTTTAGAAGCTCAACATGCTGAGTACAGTATGAAAGTAACGTTTTTAGAGCTCTATAATGAGGAAATAACTGATCTGTTGGCCCCTGAAGAATGCTCAAAGTTTGTAGACGACAAATCAAAGAAACCAATAGCCCTCATGGAAGATGGAAAAGGTGGAGTTTTTGTTAGGGGCTTGGAAGAGGAGATAGTATGTACTGCAAATGAAATTTATAAGATCTTAGAAAAAGGTTCTGCAAAAAGGCGTACAGCAGAGACCCTTCTTAATAAACAGAGCAGCCGTTCTCACTCAATATTCTCTATCACAATCCATATAAAGGAATGCACTCCTGAAGGAGAGGAAATGATTAAATGTGGGAAGTTGAATCTTGTTGACCTAGCTGGTTCTGAGAACATTTCCCGGTCTGGCGCTAGAGAGGTGAGAAAAATCAAAGGATTCATAATTGATTGCTACTCAGTGTCTGTACTTTACTATATGTGCTAGTTTCCTTGGTTGGGGGAGGAATTGGGAGGATACTTGCATGATGAGAAGGATTGTCAATGTTTGATTTTGGAAATTCTCAAGAATATGAGTACCAAATAAATTATGCCTTGTCAATTGCATGCCTACAGCAGTCATAAGTAAATGCTCTGATATTGGCTCAAAAATATCTATCTCTTCAGGGAAGAGCAAGGGAAGCTGGCGAGATCAACAAGAGCTTGCTTACTCTTGGTCGAGTCATAAATGCTTTGGTTGAGCACTCTGGTCATGTCCCATACAGGTATATTTGAATTATTTTCCCTTGAATTCTGAATAAATTATTGAAGAACTAAGAAGTTGTATCTCTAACAATTATTATTCGGGATACCAGGGATAGCAAACTAACAAGGTTACTGAGAGAGTCCTTGGGAGGAAAAACAAAGACATGCATAATTGCCACAATATCACCCTCAATCCATTGTCTGGAAGAGACACTCAACACTCTAGATTATGCACATCGTGCCAAAAATATAAAGAACAAACCAGAGGTAAGTATTCTGATTGCTTTAGTGTTACTAAATGCTAATCCTCCTTTGTTTTCATCCAACTTGAATCTTCTTTCAAAGCACTGTTGTCCTAGAACCTACTAGAAAGAGTTTCATTTGGTTACTATATTGCAGATTAATCAGAAGATGATGAAATCAGCTATGATAAAAGATCTATACTCTGAAATTGATCGATTGAAGCAAGGTAGGTTAATTGGTCCCTCTCCCTCTTTTATTATTATTATTATTTTAATGTATCTGCACTCCTGAAAAACACATTATACTCTGGTAAGGTAGAGAAGCAACATGGGTTTTAACATTTTTTTGTGTCTCTGTGGTCTGTCAGAGGTGTACGCTGCAAGAGAGAAAAATGGAATTTACATACCAAGAGATCGTTATCTGCAGGATGAAGCAGAGAAAAAGGTGCTGCCATTCAGTCTGATAACAAAATGCAAGTGTCCCAAAATTTACACCAAATTTTCTGACTATATTCATATATCAAATTTCAGGCAATGGCAGAGAAAATAGAACGCATGGAGCTTGATTCAGAATCCAAGGACAAGGTAATATTTGAAGTAGAATATTTTGACAGTAGAATTATGGTGATAATATTGACCAACAATGGGTCACATGTGTTTATTGTGCAGCAACTCGCTGAGCTTCAGGAACTTTACAAATCTGAACAGCAGTTGACAGCCGAATTAGGTGATAGACTTGATAAAACTGAGGTAACTTTGAATTCTCTCTCTATTAGTGGAAAATAGTTCCTTGAGTTCTTTTCTTTTGTTTCTAATTTGTGCAGCTATTCTCTTGTAATTCAGAAAAAGCTACAGGAAACTGAACATGCTTTAGCTGATCTTGAAGAACGATATAGACAAGCCAATGTAACAATAAAGGAAAAGGAATATCTAATATCCAATCTTCTCAAGTCAGGTAAAGATCACTTATAGCAAGTTCTAGCACAAATATTTTCTCTTCAGTCTTATTCGGAAGTTGCATACTCTATCCATCCATGAGAATGTATGTCTTTTATATTTTCTTTCTAGGTTACTAGTTCATGTAATAAAAATCTGTATTCACTAGTACAATTCCAGCTGCTCCACTGTTCTCCTTCCCATCTTCTCTAATATGCTAAATAATCAAAGTATCTTTCCAGAATATCCATTTAGTTCCTTTTTCCCCCCTATTCTAATTACTTGCGCTTGGTATCTACTTCCCTGGACACATGAATATTATAGAGACAGTTTGCAACAGAAGAAGTCAAATGGGAAAGCATATGACATTTGCAATGTTATACTTGAGCATATAACTCTCTCTCTATCCTTTCCTGTTTAGTATGGGCCCCTATAATACAAACAACAGGCAAATGCAAGCGATTCACCTTGCTTAATGGAGCATCATAGCTCTGGAACTGATGAATTTTTCTTAGGTTCATGATTGTTCTTTTCACACAACTTTTTCCATTGTGCTTAATATCATCACATTTACAATGTCTCACATTTCAAGTTTCATGGACAGTATGTGACATGTCTTTTTTGTATCAGAGAGATCACTTATTGAGCAGGCATTTGAGCTTCGATCAGAACTGGAGAATGCTACATCAGATGTCTCTAACTTGTTTTCGAAGATTGGTAGGTGGATGATATTTACATAAGTCTGAAACAATTTTGTGTTTATTTTTCATTTTTAAAAATATTCTAGAGTGCAAGGATGAAATAATGGAGGATATTCTCTACAAATCTTGTGTTTATTTATTTTCATTTTTTAAAAATATTCTAGAGCGCAAGGACAAAATTGAAGATGGAAATAGAATTCTTATCCAGAAGTTCCAATCCCAGTTAACCCAACAGCTTGACATACTGCATAAGACAGTGGCAGCTTCAGCAACACAACAAGAGCAACAGTTAAAGGATATGGAGGAAGATATGCAATTCTTTGTGTCCACAAAGACAGAGGTACGGTGTCTATATGGAATATCAGAAGCCTGTTGTTTCATTAAGTCAATGTATTTGTAACCTTTGGTGTTCTGATATAGGCTACTGAAGAGCTTCGAATGCACCTAGAGAAGTTGAAAACAATGTATGGTTCTGGTATAAAAGTTCTGGATGATTTAGCCGAGGAACTCAACATGAATTCACAGTCAACATTTGGGCACCTAAATTCTAAAGTTACTGAGCATTCATCTGCTTTAGGCGAGGTGTGCAACTCTTGCAATCATGTGTGGTAAATGCTGCTATGACTTCTTTTTTTCAA
This sequence comes from Apocynum venetum, assembly GCA_019593545.1. NCBI lineage: Eukaryota > Viridiplantae > Streptophyta > Magnoliopsida > Gentianales > Apocynaceae > Apocynum > Apocynum venetum. The sequence goes on from SRSM01000134.1 coordinate 1,372,477, forward strand.
ACTTTTGTTGATTATTCATGTCATGCAGCTTTTCAAAGGTATTGCTTCAGAGGCTGATACCCTGCTTAATGACCTTCAAAATAATCTCCACATTCAGGAGAATAAACTAAATTCATTCGCTGAGCAGCAACGGCAGGTTTGCATTTTCTTTAGAAATTGATGGTTGTGCTTGGACTCATCACTTATCTGTTCTCCAATTTGAAAAGATTCAAGAACATTGATATTATTGTCTTTTGCAGGCCCACAGTAGAGCTGTGACAACTACAAGGTCAATTTCTCAAATAACTGTGAACTTCTTCAAGACCCTAGACCTACATGTATCAAAATTAGGCCAAATTGTTGAAGAAGCTCAATCAGTCAACGATCAGAAATTATCTGATTTTGAAAAGAAGTTTGAGGTGATTGATATCTCAATCTAAGACTACTTTTTGCATGTACATATGAGTTTATTTTCTAAAAATCTCAGTCTTGTGTAGGAGTGTGCTGCAAATGAAGAAAGACAACTCTTAGAGAAAGTGGCTGAACTTCTTGCTGGTTCAAATGCTAGGAAGAAACAACTGGTATGGGTCTATATAGAAAGTTCACATGGAAAAGTTTTTATGTTTGGCTTTAGTGTAGATAATTGCATCATCATATGGGTGACACTTAGATCCTGGGCTACTCAATTGGATATGATAGGCTCAGGATATGGTGACTGAAGATGCTATTGTGCTGCTTGAAACAAGAATTTATCCCAAACTGCTCTTGTTTGGTTACTTTGTTGTAATGAATACTGATTTTGCACGTCTCTTTGCCTCTTAAAAATGTTATAGTTAATATACTTGCAGGTTGCATCCCAAGAGTTAGATTTTATTGTCTCGCTAGGTCCATATATTTTTTTTCTCCTTTTGGTAACTTTTTCTTGTCAAACCTTGACAGGGTTCTCATTTGAATTGTTTCTACTGTCAAACAACAGTATTTGCCAATTTTTGTTTTATTCCATTGCTTAATCTCGTACTAGTGTGGCCAATAAAGTCGATATTTTATGCACTAGGTTGAAACAACAATTAATAGCCTCCGGGAGAGTGCAGTCAGTAGAACTAACCAATTACAGCAAGAGATGTCAACAATGCAAGTTTCAACCTCTTCTGTGAGGACAGAATGGACAAGTTACGTGGATAAGGCCGAGTCCCATTATATTGAGGATAATGCTGCTGTGGAAAATGGGAGGAAGGAAATGGAAGAAACTCTTCAGAACTGGTTTGTAATTGAATTATACTTGTTTAAGATATTGAACTTGCGTGTTACTCATAGCAGTACTGTTTTACTTGCAATGCTTTTTTTTTTTTTGGTTCTTTCTTTTAACACAACTGCGTGTTTTTCAGTTCGCAAAAGGCAAAATTGGGTGCACAACAATGGAGTAATGCACAAGAATCCTTATTAAATTTAGAAAAGAGTAACGTTGATTCTGTTGATGAAATTGTTAGGTTAGTAACTAATTTCTTGTAGATGGTGATTTTTAAGGATTCTATTTTATATGTTTATTGCATCTGATGACTTCTGCTTTCTTACAGGGGAGGACTGGATGCAAATCAAACATTGCGGAATCATTTTTCTTCTGCTGTATCATCTGCGCTTGAAGATGCTGATGCTGCAAGCAAAAATCTCCTCTCTTCCATCGATCGTGAGTCAACTAAATTAAAGCTTTTTAAATGTTTGGATTAAACAATCTTGTTTCATAAACTCCAAAATCTCTTGTAGATTCACTACAACTTGACAATGACGCATGCGAAAATCTTGATTCTATGATCGTCCCTTCTTGTGGAGAGCTGAGAGAACTGAAGAGCGGCCACTACCACAAGATTGTGGAAATCACAGAAAATGCAGGAAAATGCCTTCTAGAAGAATACTTGGTAAGAATATAGAAGTCCATAAAATAGTTGTCTTGTCAAATCTCTGCAGGCAGAAATCATTACATTTTCAAGAAATTAAACTTGTTAATTTATTTGTCCCTATTATATAGGTTGATGAACCATCATGCTCAACACCACGAAGGAGGCCATACAATCTGCCGAGTATTGGTTCCATTGAAGAATTGAGAACTCCTCCTTTTGATGAATTGTTGAAGACATTTTGGGATGGAAAATCATCAAAGCAAGCAAACGGAGATGTAAAGCATATTATTGACGCTGCAGCACATTCGTTGAGAGATCCGAGAGTTCCTCTCACTGCCATTAATTGAATGAATGGAATAGAGAACCCTACACTATTATTAGACACAAAGTAACAGTCAGTAAGAAAGGATGTACAGAGAATGGTAGAGTTAGCTAACTATTTTTTGTTGGTCATTTTTCTTTGTGGAGGTGGTCATATTGCAGTATAAACGTCATATATATTATGTTCAATGTGGAGTTTCAACCGTGGAAATTCCATGAACAGCTATGTGAATGAGTCATTTTTGAGTGATTTTATGCGTGTACCGAAGAAATTGTAGGTTTCTCTTTTAGCTAAAAACAATTATAGTTTTGTTGTTTCATTTATGTTAATGCAACTAATAATAGTTTGCTGCTATTATTATATAGTTACCTTCTTCCATCACAAAAATCTTCTCCTAAATCAATTTAGAATAAGGTACGCAAATTAATCAACAAAATTTATAAAAACATGCTTCCTCTAGTCGAAAACACTTGGTCTACTATGACTTTCAACATGCATATTAAGAAACCGACAAATTTTATGACTAGAAACATTAAAATTATGTAATTAATCTTGATTCTTGAACAATGAACAAAGAATAACATTATTGATTAAGAATAAAATTGAAAATAATAAATGTGATTTTTATTTGAAAAATAAGCAAGTAATTTGCCTCCAAAAAAAAAAAAAGACGAGTAACTTATAGAAAAAAAAAAGGAAAAAGTATTGCTCAAAAATCATTTACATTTTTTAAGTTTCTTTTCTATCATTACACATGTACGTATCAATACTTTTGACAAAAAAGAAAAAACAAATTGAAGATACAAATAACTTTTGAACAATATTTAGAGAGAGGTAAATGATAGAAAAAGACTAAGAATATTACGAAGTATGGCAATAATTTAGGGACCAAATTTATTATTTTTCCAAAAAAAAATTCAAATAGCTTTTGAACAATGTTTAGAGAGGTAAATGATAGAAAAAACTTGAGAATATATATTAGTTTTGCCAATACATTAGGGACCAAATTAATTATTTTTCCAAAAATTGTCAAAAGATACAATTAACTTTTGAACAACGGTTAGAGAGGTAAATGAAAGAAAAAAAAAAGAATGTATTTTATATATATATAAGTTTTCCCAATACTTTTAGAGACCAAATTAATTTTTTTCCAAGAAGTCAAATATTTTTTACCGAAAGAAAAACGGAAAAGTAATAACACTAACCTTAGATATGAGTTAACAATTCATTAGTCATTTTATTTTCTCTCTTATATCTTCTTCAACATCAACCAAACTTTCTTCCTTCTGAATTTTGTTTCTTTAAGTATTTTCTCTATCCTCCTCTCTTTCATCTTCTTTAATGTATTTATCAATAAAAATATTAACTACTCTAAAATTTTAATGTAAGAAAATATGAATAAAAGTACTAATTGTTTGCTTACAAAATTGACAAAGTTAAAACCGAAGGAGTGGCATATTGTTCCTGAATGCGTTGTATAATATTGGCTTATTAGCAAAGGAAAATATGGAATCGTGCCCATATTTTTAATATGACAAATTGGCTAAAAGAGTCTCTTATTTTTACTTCTTCGATCATTATAGTATTTGATGTTCTATTTCATTTATACATCCATTTTTGAATAGTTATTTTGGTTTTCAAAATGAAATTTTGATAATAAATTATAAAAAATTACACGTGTTCTCATACTTTTTTAGAATAAAATTAGTAATTTACTTTTCAACAAAGAAAATTAGTCGAAATAGTTTTTTATCTTTACTTTTTTGTCATTGTAATCCTTGATGTTTTATTTAAGTCGTAGTAATCTTTAATATATTTTTAAATAGTCGTTTTGGTCCTAAAATGAAATTTCAAAGAAAATCCACTATAGTAATTATGATGGTCAAATGCAATGCCAAACATTAGGACAAAGCTTTTCTGAATTCCTATAGCTCTAAGCTCTTTAAGAGTATATCAAACATACACAATTCATTCATTAATTCATTTAAATTTAAACAAAAATATAGGTAAGAAATGTAACAAAAATTCAGCGGACACCATTATTCACAACAAATTAAATTACATCATAAATTACCAAACTCCTACATAAAAGAGCACGATTTTTCCAAAAATAAAAAATTTACAACAAAGTGATAAAATTTTGTTGGTACTCATATGATCCCCCCCTTTTTTTTCTTTGTTGTTCTTTTCTTGAAAAAACCGTGCCCCTTTTGTGAGAACTTGGTAATTTATTATAATTTTAGTTTGTTGTGAATAATGCTTGATGTTTGCCAAGTTTCATATTTATATTTTGATTTAAATTTAAATGAATTAATGAATGTGAATTAAATTTACCCTTGAGAGCTCAAAAAATTTATCCCCAACTTTTGACATTGGAGTTGACAATCAAAATCATTTTAGATAATTTTCACTGAAATTTCATTTTAGAGATCAAAACGATTATTTGAAAATAAATCATGAACTACTATGACAAATAAAATGTAAAGATAAAAGTTATTTTGGCTATTTTTTTTTTGGTTGAAATGTAAATTACCAATTTTACCCTTATGAAATGTGGCACCTAAGAATCACGTGCTACTTTTGGCAATTTTTTCACCAAAATTTCTAGTTAGGGATCAAAATATCTACCCAAAAAATAGATCAGGGACGAAAAAGTAAAAAAGGGACTCTTTTGGCCAATTTGCCTTTTAATAACTGAAATAGGTCAACTTTTTATATTAAAAAATGACGGTTTCTTGATTTAAATCGCTAGAGATCAAATTGGAAAAACACAACTTTCACATCATACAAAGAATAATTAATGAAAACTTGTTACAAGAAAATACAAGTATATTTTGGTTAAATTCACCATTCAACTACAACAGACGAATTATACATTGGTTAAGAGCTCCAAAGTGGCCAGTTTTTGGTCTATTCCAGTCCCGGAGTCCAGGATGACAATGATAATATGCAGATCAAAATCATTCACCCTATTCCATTCTACTCTACTCTACCTGTGCAAATTATCTAAACAAGGAGCAACTGCCCACCTTCACCTCTTGCTCCTCATGCAGCATATAGCGCTTTTAATGAATCGAAGAAACATCCTGCTTCCCACAAGAACAAATACAAACACATCGTAGAACAGAGAAGAGAATAAAGAGGTTAAAATTGGAAGTGGTCGAGGAGCCTGTTCTGATTTGAGATACACCTGTGCCTACACCCCCGATACAGAGCACAAAACCCTGCCACCATCCTTCAGGGGAAAGAACTAAGAGGGTTTTCGATTTTATGCCTCTAGGCAAGAAGCATCCAGGTGATGGTGGAGAAGTATAGGCATGTATTTTGTCATATGCAGGAACAAACTTATTCTATCATCAAGATAGGATTATTTTTCAGGGACAAAAATTAGTAAGCCTGCATAAGGTATACAAAATTACTGTAGAATGTATAATTCTCTCATCTAATTATATCTATGTACAGAGTCAATAATACACAAATGCCGAACTTCAACTTCTCATTATAATCAGAAATCTAACTATATCTTTCACTTTAAGGGAAATAAATGAAAAAGAGCAAAGGAAATATTTTATGCAGAACATAAGAAGTCCGAGATGATCACCTGAAATATGTATGTTTCTTAGACTCCATCAAGACCAATAGTCTACAGCTGTACTAGAATCAAATTGACATGGTAAGGCTCAATGCTGATGACATTGATTAACATGTTTGACCATCAGCCTGCATGTAGAATAGCATTTCACTTTGTTATTCCAAGTAATTGGACCAATCTAGCTCATTCTTAAATAAATTAATAAATAATTCAGGGTAAGAACATCAAACTCAATGAACTCAATGGGAGATGAGGAGATCACAGACATCAAGCAGTAATGTACAGAGCACTAACTCTTGCATTTGTAATCAATCACCCCATGTTTTTGAGGTTTCAAGAGATCTCCATAGACTTATTCATTGCAATTTTCTAATGTAAACAAGCCCAGTCCTTTGCAGTCTGCAATAGCTCTTTTTCAAGTTTTCCATATTCTAATAACAAGGATTTAGCCATCAATATAAGAAGAAGTCTATCATGGCATGCTTGGTTATGATAAAGATGTGGGTATCACCATATCTAATGGAAGGACGAAGAATCAGTAGGTGGTGGTAGACAAGAAAATTGTGGATTACCATTACCGTTACCAATTAGGAGCCAACTCACTGAGCTTATTAGTATCCCTTTTCCTTGCCAAATAGACACAAATTAATATGCACATTAAATAATATCTTCGTTATTTCCTGTTGGATATCAAATCATCATTAAAAAGAATTCACACGAGATTACTGTCGACACAAGAGATCAGCCTAAGATTCCACTTAGCTCCAAAGAGAGTTTAGTTTAGCCTAAAGATAACAAGTACTGAATTTTCACATAGATTTTACATGCAGAAGGCAAATAAAATAGCAACAGTGATCATGTGTCTCCTGTAAAAAGGCTTCAAGCTACAGCCAAATTTCTAGCTGATCTAAACTGGATTCTTTGTTTTGCAAGAAAGCTCATCATTTAAGGGCAATGGCTCCAAATGCAAAGATGAACCTCTGACAAAATCCAGAATACTATTAAATCCTCCACTTCTGAGGAAAAATTACAGGAAGTAATTCCCTTGTCAGAGATGTCATACATCACAGGTCCCGTAATGTTTTTCTCACACAAAAAGGTACATTCATTCTATTGAAATCCCCATGGTAATTCATAGAGGCACCCTGTTCCCATCCCCATAATGCCCATGACCTTGTAGAGTACTTCAAAGGAAGACATAAAAGAATTTAGGGGCTAAAGAGCCATCAATAAGCAGGTCATGATACTACAGCAAATTCATTGCTAGCTATACAAAATGGGGCACCATAGCTAGTAGTGAAATTAGAACCTAAGAAAAGATACTGTAGGAAAATAAATCAGAAAAGGCCCATCTCTGTGATTTATCCACAAGCATTACAATCAAGCGAAGAATGGGGCAAGTGGAATTCAACACCCAAAAAAAGGGAAAAAAATTCCCTTGGAAAACTTTATGATATCTTGATTACATCCAAACATATTTATGGGGAAAAAATGGACAACTATTCAACACCAATCAATATTATAAATCAGGCATAAGGACACGGACCAATAATGACTGAATAAAACAAACTATTAAATTTGGTAATTACTTAGCCATAGCGCAGTTATTAAATCAATTTCCAAAGGATACAAAAGTTCTTCAAAGTTACAACAATACATAAGCTTTAAATTCGCATAATAAATAATAAAAAGGCCAGCAATTACCAAATGAGTTATAAAGCAGATATCAAGACAAAAGATTTTGCTTCAAGATCCTTAATAATGTTATGAGTTTATTATTTTTATTTTATTTACAAAACAAATAGAAAGAAGGGCATGCTAAAGGCTACAGAACTCTTTTAAGATATTTGTAAATAAGAAGTTGCTATAAGTTTCAGGTCCTAAAAGCAAAAGGTTACAAGAGTCAAGTAATGGGAAAAATAATCACCATTATTTACATGAATGAACTCTCCATCACCTGATTGCTGCTCCATGTAAGCTTGGGGCTAACAATTAAGCAGGCGGTTCTCTACCAAACATTTCATCATCAAAATCATCATTAGTAGAATTTTCTTGACATAGCAGTTTGTTTTCTTCCATGGGATTGAAACCAAGAGCATCCCAAACCATAGGGGTAGGGCCCCCATGGTCAGTACCTCGTTCGTTTTCAGGACTGTTCTCAGCATTTTCGTCCATATTATCCCTATCATCAGAGTACAAAATCTCTGGCTTCTTATCATCATCCATACATGAAGGGTCCACATTTAGATCAGAACTGAGATCAAAACCAGTTGGTTCTCCAGGCCCATGAGAAGCAACAGTTACAGATCCTGGGTCCAAGAGCTCAGTGACTTCTTTCCTTTGCCTCTTCCATTTCTTAGTCGATGAGGTTCCATCATCCTCAAAATCTTCCTCTTCCCTTTCTCTATGTAAATAAACCCACAATTTCCTCTCGCCATCAAACTGTACGCAAGGATCCCGTTCATAATGTAATCGGTCCAGTGCACCACTGACAACTTGATTAACTTGTGCATCAGATACATCTTCAACAATATACTGTGAATCTCTGATCAATGTGCAAACATCTGCTCTGGTGCCAATGCTTCCGGGCAATCTCGCAGCAGCATCTCTAACAAGACAAAGAATTGTAACATGGGGAGGACGATCACGCTTTAGCATAAAGTGGTCCCGCGCTTTTGATGTTGGCTTGCCACCACACCTTCTCAATGGAGCAACAATTGATTTTTTACCATCAATAGCTGTATAAGAAAATGCCCTGTCTGGAATTGAATATCTAAGTACTTCCTCTTTACGGAAATAATCTCTCACTTCTTCACAGCTTGGGTTGATGGTGGTGAGACTCTTCTGAGCTCTCAGGTCTTTGAATCGTTCTTTCTCATCTAAATTGAATTGCATCAATGTCAAAGGTGGGGCAGGAAGGCTTCCTATTTGCTGGAGAGTCTCCTGACCATTTTTCAGCCAATTGGCAAATGAGTCAACTAACTTGACAAGCATTTTGTGAGGAAGACCCCATGCCTCTGGAGATGTCACCTCCTCAACAGCCTCAGGATCAGACAGACCATGGTTTACAGGGCCAATCCAGGACCAACTTTTGTTAGTTTTTTCATAAACCACAAGTGGCTTCCAACCTTTAGCTCCTAAAGGTGCTGTCTTTGATGAAAATATTTTAAGGACACCTCGGATCAAATCCTGAAGCGGTTCCTGAGTTTCAAGAATGCAAGGATCTCCAGGATTTGATCTTACACGGTTAACAAGTTCCTGAACAGGCAGAGAGGGAACTTTCACTGGTGAAGAAGCTGCTGATGTATTCACATCCAATTCTGCAGTTGGATGATTCCCATTTGTGCCATCATGATTCATATCTTCACTCTCACCATTCTGTGCACCCTCATTCTTATCAAGATGCTTGCCAACCTCTAAAGAATCCTCGGGAAGCAGAGTAGTCATTGCAATGCGAACTGCTGAGAGAAGATGAATGATCGAAAATGAGAAGCCCGAATGAACTGTGGGAGTAATCAAAGTAAATGGCTTTTTCTGTGGCTTATTATCTGGCTCCACATCTTCCACTTCAACTTCTACAGATGCTTCATCCAGACCCTTCCCTAAAGTTTCAATGTTATCCTCAAAATTTCTCCTTCCTCGCTTCTTTGAGGAGACAGTGTCATCTGCTTGTAACTGACTATCAGACTGTAAATAATCTTGATGATCCTTCTCATTCATGTATGCCACCACATCATCCTTCACTTTCCGTTTCTTTGAGATGGTGCTGCATCCGATTAATTGGGAATCAGATCTTTCCTGACGATCAATATATGTTTCCATTATCTGACCTTTCTTAGCAAACTTGGCAGAAAACTTAGGATCCCGGGCCAGTGATGCTATTCGGATAGAATCATCATCCTCCTCAGGATCATAGTCCTGTAAAAAATTTGACTGAGAGACACCAAATTCATTGCCAAATAACCCTTTCCTCCTCCTCTCCATATTGTGGCCCTTTAATGGAGGAAGGTGGAATCTTTCACCATGGTCCCCTTGCATGTGGCCATTCCTGCCTAACTTGAAATTTTGTTGCCTACCACCCTCATGAGTTAATCTTCCAGATCCAGAGTGATAGTTATCATCAAAATCTCTAGCAGACGAATTACTCAAGTGACTAATATCTTCTAACCTGCCTTTCTGCTCCATTCCCCAGCTAGGATTACCATCTTTTATCATCCGTAGATGCCCAGTAAAATCAGACATCTGCCTTGAGGAATGTGATGATCCTTCCATAGCCCATATAGCATCATTTGCATCCTTCTTCACATGTTTAGGCTTCTTTGAACCGTGGCCAGATTTTATATCTGAAATGCCACTAGGGTAAGCCCACTTGCTCCTCATCAGAGGATTATCATCCTCATCTTCCTCAATTTGTTCTGACGAATCAGATTCTGTCTCATCACCTTTTGCAAAACTCCTGGTACCTTTTTTTGCTACATCTCGTCCTCCGTTCTGTACAGAACTAACTCTCATTCTTTCCTGCAAAGGCTTCCCCCTGTAATCGGAATCAAATAATGGATCACTAACTCTGAGCTCAGGAGAATCCCTACCCATCTTCCACTTCTTACTTTTGGGATTCCAATCACCATACTTTTGTGATTGCTCAGCAGAAAAAGGCTCTCCTTGTGCTTTACCCATCCAAAAGGGTTCATTTGCATCGAGTATCTCCATTTGACTTCCTTTGAGTGACAAATTTGGAATCCTGCCTTTTCCGTATTTCATTGGATCTTCAACAGAAAATGGCTGAAAACTTCCAACATTTTTCACCTTCTTCCCAGAATCATAGGGGTTTCTAGAATTTGACGGCCTTGAAGTTAATACCTTGATGTCTGATAATTTATTAACAGGCTTGTTTCTGCTATATGCATGAAAATCATTCTTAGGCAATCCCATATAACTGTCATTATACTCTTCACCTATCAATGCCTCATGCCTTTTCCCCATTTTAAATGCTCCAGCTTTATTCAATGTCCCAGACCGTGAGAAATTTTGGTCTCTCTGTACAGAAACTTCATACATTGAGTCTTCCTCTTCATCACCACCAATCATCTGATCCCTCAAATGAAATGCTGCTCCAGAATCATATCCAGCCATTCTATTGTGCCGAGAAAGTGGTAATGCCGAATCATAAGAACCTGGCTTCATTTCCACCCCATGGTGAATTGATGCAAATCCGCCAGGTAGCTCTTTGGTCATGGCAGTCTTAGATCCACCTAACTTAAGTGTTCCCTTCTGATTATGCTTACCATGTTTTGCTGGTTCCAAGGCCATCTGTTTACCTCGAGAGGGAAAATCCAAAGCTGAATTCATCCTGTATCCAGTCTGACGAACCAATTTTTGCCCAAGTTTCCGATCCTTTCCCCTTTTGGCCCACATCCCATCTCCTGACTCCTCCATCTCAGACGAGTCACTTTTTAACTCCTCCATCTTCTCAGACATCAAACTTTTCTGGCTTTTCATTATGTTCAGCACTCGAAGCTTCTCCTCAATACTGTAGCCCCTACAATTTGTCCAAGCATCTCTCATCTGACAAAGATTACTCACCATTGAATTCTGATGCTTCTGCAAGAAATGATAGTGCTGTCTCCTCTGGAAGAAATTCAGACCCTGCCGATACAATGCTACCCTTGGTTCACACAACCCACCCTTCAACATCTCAAACAGCTTATCAGTAGGGCTCCCAAAATGCAAATTACAACCTGTAAGGAGTTCTTTCAATGTGCGCATAAACGTCTCTTGGTCCATATCAGGCAGATACTGTGTAAGATGAAATCTTTCTTCCTCAGTCAAAACCTCATTCCATACTTCCATAGATAAGACATCACGCAGCCCAGGAAGATCATATAATTCAAAGGGAATGCTACAAGTTTGATCCCCCACCTGGCAAAACTCCTCTCCCGATTCGCCTAATTCTAGTAAATCAAAGTCATCCGAGCCTGCTCCCGAATCACAGTCGTCAAAATCGTCGTCGTCGTCATCATCAGATTCAACAGCACTGGAATTTCGTCTCTGAAACTCCTCATCCTCGCTTGAGAGCATTGTGTTAGTATCCTTACTACGTGGTGAAAATTCCGAATCAAACCTCGATGCTCTAAAGCTATTTTTCTCAATCGCCATTCAAGGACGACACACACATAACCGCCTAACAAAATAAAAATAAAAATCAGAGCTTTGCAAACCCGAATTTCAAGAGAAAGAGCACATATATATATATATATAGAATCAATTAACCCCACACCCCAATATTTTATTTTTTTATTAAAAAAAAGCCTGCAAATTCCAAAAACCCACAATAAAGAACCTCATAAACAGTACAAAATTCCACAAATTTCAAAAACCCATAGGAAAAATATCCAACACAGCTACTATATCTTCATTTACCAATAAACACAAATACATACGTACACGAACAAAGAAAAAAGTGTGACTGGATGGAAACGTACCTTGAAAAAAAGTTGATGAGCTCGAGGCAAGACGGGATGGCGAAAATTTGGGTGAGAGGAGAAAAAAAAGAGAGAACGGAGGCTAGGAATTTCGATAGAGAGAAAGTAAATTAGGGATTGGAAACCCTAGAAAAAGGCAAGAAAGAGAGTCCAGGGTCGAGAAGAGGGGCAGTTATAATACGGTGCGAGCGGGCCTAGGGAGAGCAACGGAGTGGGGGAGAGTGGAAGAAGAAGAAGAAGAAGAAGACGAGGATGATGGAGGATTGTGAGCCGTCTGATTGGAGAAGAAAGTGAAAAGACAGAAAAGGCCAAGATGTTTAGTAGTATATCTCTTTTCACTTCGCAGCAGAAGTGGAGGAAGGGGTAGTAATCGTAGGAGAAGGTGACGATGCCTTCTACTACTGGGTCAGAGACGATGAGAGAGCGCGCGTTTTGGTTTTGCAGGGGAGGGGTGAGGGTAATTTACCAAAAACAAAATACGGGAAAAGATTCAAATTTTTATAATTTTTTTTAAAAAAAAAAAAAAGAAAAATTCAAGAGAGGAATGATAGTGGTTCAAATTATGCCCTTGCTACTTTTAGAAATTGCTAAGAATATCTAAACTATTTTGTCAGTTCAAAATTGAATTTTGACATTTTTATTTTGTAATATTTATTTTTATAAAAAAAAAAATTTTAATTTAAAATTTCATTTCAATAACAATCATTAATTTAAGAAATTTATGTCTCACTAAATTATTATTACACAATTAATTAAATTAATAACAAAATAATGTGATATTTTTCTTAAAGTCAAAACTCTTCTTAAATTATTAAACAGACGAAGGGAGTATTATAGGAAGAAAGCAAAAATTAGATAGATGTAAATGTGTTTAAATATTCAATAGAAAATTTCTAAAGTTAGTAGAAAAAAAATTAACAATAGAGATTAGAGAATATGTTATATTTCCTCACTTGAAAAAAGGTTGGGTGGAGATAAGTGAGAAAAAAAAAATTGGTTGGAAGGAATTTGAAATAAAATTTGTTTGAAATTCATTTTTAAGATATTATTTAAAAAATATTATAATTGGAATGAAAGGTACAGAAAACAAAAATAAATGTCTCAGTGATGACAATTATTATAATTTCTGTTTGTTTCTATACTTTCTCGTTCTAAGTTCCTTATGATGGAACTTTCCAATGTTTTCTAGTTACAATAATTTTAAAAAAAATTATACATACAAGGTGATAATCCAGATAATTAGAAGTTCTTATTAACTAAAAGGTAAATTTTAAGTTTAATCATCATTTAAATAATATCAAATGATGGAGTACCGTATTCGTAATTTAAACTATCAGAAATGTAATCTTAACAATTCTAAAATAAGATGAAGAAACTTTGAATTCATATAATATATATAGACACACGTACAAGAAGTTATCAATAGGTATAATCTTTGCAAATTAAATATTGCATTTTACATGTTTAGGGAGCTCAAGAACTTTGAAAACCACAAAAATCAATTTAATTAATAATCATTTGACTGGTTTGGTTTTGACATTCTAAAAATCAAATTTTATTATGATTTTAAAATTTCTAAAGTTCGACCCCAAGCAAATCAAATATACAATTTATATAGTTAATAAATTAATAAATATTTCATTTTCCATAAAGAGAAGCAATTTTCTTAGGTTTTATCTTTAAAAATAAATAGTTAACTTTATACATTTTAGTATAAAATTTTCAAGCTCAATATCTTCATATATTAAAATAAATTAGTGGACTTAACATTGAACTTTTTAGTGTATATGTTTTAACTTTTAGTAAAGTAAACAATAGTTTGACATTTCACTTTCTTTAAACTATTGCTGAAAGTTTTGAAACTCAAATTATACAAAAAAAAAAAAAAAAATCGCTCTAAATAAGGATTCAAAGAGCTTATTTTATTTTATTTTCATGTGAAATTTGATTAACTTATGAATTTGACATTGCACTTTCTCATAGATTGTATAAATTTATCAAATTCTATAATTTTAACTTGTATTATTAACTGTTATTTTTTTATAATTAAATAGGGGTGTGCTCTTCCATTTTTTGCTTATTACCACGTAATAGAAAATACGTAAAATTGATCAAATCAAACTGAAACTCTTTCATTTCAAAAATTATTAAAACCAAGTCAAAACAAAACCACGAACACGTACATTAGTATGTACCAAATACATGAATTAATTAGTTCAAAACGTTTTTTAATGGAAAATAGAGATTAAAATTATTTAGAAAAATGGGCTATAACAGTTGATAGTACATCTCATCTTCAATAAGACACTCTGACGACTTTATTAAGCTAAGAGGTTTGGTTGTAATGACAAATCTAGTTTAAAGGGTTTAGAAATATACTTGATTTGGCCTTTAAAACAATTGGATTTGAAGAGAGTGTACATCTTAAAGAATACCAAGAAAAAATATAATAAGTTAGCCTATTTTCTAGAAACTAGTTATCATTTGAACAAAATACTAATAAGAGTATTCTTGTTTTCATATCATCAACAATCATGTAGAGAAAGCAAAATAATAACTATTTGTGGAACAAATAACTATTAATCGAGTGCTTAATTTTTATTTATTTTTTTTGAAATAATCGAGTAAAGAAATTAACAAAAATCATTTTTTATGTAGAAATCAGAAGGGGCAGAACGATTCTTCTACCAGCAACTTTTTATAGCTGCCGAATTAGTTGATGACATGCCAAATTTAAGCTTTTCTTGTTTTTCCTTTTTGGAACTCTTGAAGACAACAACTGAACAAGCCGCGATTTCCCATTTTTCTCATTACCTAGAAAATATGGGATCCTTGGCAACATAATTTTATTTGCATTTTTTTTTACGTACAATATATTAGTGGCTAATATAAAACTATAATGCATGACAAAATATCTTGTGACGTTTCAAACAATTTTCTTTCTTTTTTTTTTTGATAGGTTAACAATTTCCTTTCTTCTAACGTATGCTTATAGCCATGTAATCATAGTTAATTATTGATCATCTGTGATCAAGGGATAGGGCTTATTTTATGGGAGTAAGATTTTGCATTTTCTATAGTTTGTGCTTCTCTTAGTTTTTACGTAGTTCATGAAGCATATGGATATGGATGTGGCTCTCTTGCTTGGTACAAGATTATGAGAAAATTTTGAAGGCAGAAATCAAGCACTTTGAGGTAACGCAAAAATGGAAAAGTAATTGTTTTTTGAATGAAAATTTTGAAACTCTCAAACATAGAATGGCAACAAGTGGCCTGCGTATTAGAGGAGATTAACCAACTCACGTATTGGGGAATGAAGGATAATGCAACCAATCACTAATGAGCAAGAGGATGGTTCCTAGGAGATATCTTCCCATATATAAATGTTGCTTGATCATAGGAGAGTTAATTGAATAATTTGCATGGTTAACTGATTTGATTAATTTAAACATAGGACAATTAGTAGGAATTATTTATAGAAATTCATTACTACTGCTTCTATTTCAATATTTATGTCATTTAGAGTGACGGTAAGTAATTTAAGAAGTTTGATAAGTGTTTACCTCTTTTTAAAAAATATTATCCCTACTAGTAATAATCTTCTACTTCGATTTTTTTAAATAACTTAGTCGGGCGCTTTCTGGAGAGTTTGGTTATATTTTTATTTCTTAATTTGCATGCTAATTTAAGATAACCAATATCGAAATGAAGCTAATAGGTTAGGAAAAGGTTCCAAACCTTTCAAAAAAAAAAGAGGAAAAGGTTCCAAAAAAATACTAATCTATTTTCAAGCAAGAAAACTCCATGACTAAAGGATCAATCAATGACTGATAATCTTCATTGACATAAAATTCCCAATAAATTAAACGACAAAAAGATCTTAATTTGGCTCTTTTCATGGGCTCCAAAATCTTGGACAACTGTATTAACTAACTGTACCTTAAATTATTCCTCGTATTTCTAAGCCACCACTGGCCGTAATGTTCTCCATAACATTCCTCTCTTCTTACAATCTCCAACATCAGAATTCAAAACTTTGTTGGGAATCTGAAAACTTACTCAGAATAGAAAAGAGAAAGTTTAAAACAATAGAAGTAGATGATTCATCATGGGATCAACCAATAATTATGAATTGCCTAGAGGAGAATCATCAGAATGGGTTCTTGAAAGGATTGAGATTGATCATATGACTGATGTTCCATTAGGTAATGACCAGCCTAGTTCCACAACAAAAGGGGAAAATCCAGTAGTTTTAAACAGGCAAAAAAGCAATCTAAGAAACAGGAATGGACTTCATGATGATGTTCCAACGTTGGGAAGGCTACGATCATCGGCTGATAGAGGGCTTAGGAGCTTACGATTCATTGACAAGAAAGCAACAGCTAAGGAAGGGGAAGCATGGATGGCTATTGAGAAACGTTTTGTTCGAAATGCAGTTGGTGAAAGGATTTATAGGGACAAATTTGGGGTCTGCATTGGTATTTTTTTCTGAATTTATCTTCTTGTCAACCAAAATGGTGTCATGTTGGTTTCCATACGTTTTTTAAATTCAAATCCCATATTCATTTTCTATATTTTCTGATTCAAAGGGATGGGTGATAGTAAGGAGTTTGCTGAAGAGTTATTTGATACATTGGCCAGGCGTAGGGGAATCAAAGCAGAAAATGGGATAACTAAGGAAGAATTGAGAGAATTTTGGTCAGACGTGACTAGTAGAGACATTGATACAAGGCTTCAAATATTCTTTGACATGTAAGAAATTTTACCCCTTCAAAGAAAGGAGAAAGGAGAAAAATGGCAAAAGAGAATCAAAATTAGCACTAGTCAATGATTTAGCTATTTCAATTTTGCAGGTGTGACAAGAATGGAGATGGGAAACTATCAGAGGAGGAGGTTAAAGAGGTATAGAAATTGAGATTCTGAATCCTTGTTCTTTTGTTATTCACACCCCTACTTCTAACTTATAAGGTTTTATTCATTCTATGTGGAAAAGGTACTAATATTGAGTGCTTCAGCAAATAAGCTATCAAACTTCAAGAAACATGCTTCAACATATGCTGCCCTAATCATGGAAGAGCTTGATCCTGACCAGTTGGGATATGTAGAGGTAATTAGGATGCACTCTTGCTCTATCTGAAATTGAACATTCACATTTCCATTTCAGATTTCAAAAATTAAATTTCCATTTTACTAAATAAACATATTTATGATATAAAATTTCACTAAGATTTAAGTCCCATTAAATCATATAGTCCACCACTAAGCATGTTGATAATCTTAATTTTTGTATTATACATGAACATTTAATTCCAGACCAAGAGAGTAATTCTTTGTCATCTTCTTTAGCCTTTACTTTCTCCACATGCCTGATCTTAATGGTCTATTTTGATCAGTTATGGCAACTTGAATATCTACTGAGGGGCATGGTGACCTCAACGGAGGGGAAACCAAATGCTAAGAGGTCAACAACACTAGCAAAAACCATGATCCCAAGTCGATATAGGACACCGGTTAGTAAATTCTTGCTGAAAACCTCAGAAAGAATACAGGAGAATTGGCAGAGGATATGGGTATTCAACTTATGGTTGTTCTTGAATTTGGCACTGTTTGTTTACAAGTTTGATCAGTACAGAAGAAAACCCACGTTTCAAGTCATGGGCTATTGTGTCTGTATGGCCAAGGGTGCTGCTGAGACTCTCAAGCTCAATATGGCTCTCATTCTCCTCCCAGTATGCAGAACAACTCTGACCATACTACGCGAAACGTTTCTTGGCCGGATAATCCCCTTCGATGACAATATCAACTTCCATAAAATAATTGCATTTGCAATTGTAATTGGAAGCTTTATTCACATATTTTTCCATTTAACTTGCAACATTGTCCGGTTAACTTCTTGTTCTGCCAATAATTTTGAAGCCATATATGGCAGTCTTTTTCACCACCACCAGCCAACTTACATGGATGTTGTAAAAACCATACCTGGCGCTACTGGGGTGTTGATGACCATTGTGATGACTTTCTCCTTCGTTCTGGCATTGCATTGGTTCAGACGAAATATTATTAAACTTCCATGGCCATTCAGCAATTTGGCTGGTTTCAATGCATTCTGGTATGCCCATCATCTGCTGGCGCTGGCCTATGTCCTCTTGATTCTGCACGGCTACTTCCTAATCTTCAGCAAAGAGTGGTATAACAGGACGGTATGTTGAGTTACATCCTGCTCATAAGTAGGCCATTTTCCTAATTTATTGCTGAACAAAATCTTCAATTTTGAAGGATTATAAGTGCACAATGCATCTCATACAGGTTTTCCATCAACTGTTCTAACTACTGACTCTTAGTGCGCAGACATGGATGTATCTTGTGATTCCATTACTTCTATATGCCAGTGAAAGAATCCTAGTCATGTATGATCACAAGTACAATGTGAATGTACACAAGGTAAATATTACTCCCTTTAGTTTTCCATATTGCAACTATGAAGTTCATGAATGGATTAAGGGTTGGAAATGCAGGCAGTTATATATACAGGAAATGTTCTAGCATTATACCTGAGCAAACCTATAGGATTCAAGTACAACAGTGGAATGTATCTTTTCGTCAAATGTCCAGATATATCTAAATTTGAGTGGTAAAGCCAGCAGAAAAGTTCTCTATCTAATAGTACCTTGCATCTAAAGTATCTCTGCACAACCTGTAGGTTCACTATTTAATTCTTTTAGGCATCCCTTCTCCATTACTTCTGCACCTGGTGATGACTATCTCAGCTTGCACATACGTACACTCGGAGACTGGACAACAGAGCTTCGAAACATCTTCTCAAAGGTGATAGTGAATACCAGTATACCACCATATTGTTATTCTTGTTACTCGTCTCTTGCTTCTGTGAACTTAAGGCACATTTTGCAGGTTTGTGAACCTCAAGCCCCAGAACCAAGGAGGGGAAATCTGGTAAGGCTGGAAACGAAAGTAAAAACAGAACCAGGGCCTTTTGGCCCTGAACAAACACAAGCAGAGTAAGCATCTGATTAGCCTTCTAATTAATCTTCATCTGCATAATATGTAATGCTGCATATTTCTGAAGTTAGGTTCCCAACAATCTGGATCAAAGGACCATTTGGAGCTCCAGCTCAAAATTACAAGAAATTTGACATTCTTCTACTCATTGGCTTGGGAATCGGAGCAACACCATTCATTAGCATTATAAAAGATATTCTCAACAATCAAGCTACATCTGTAAGTATCATTTCCTTCTGACCTTAAATATATCAAGAATCAATTGAGTAAACAAAATGCAACAATGAATAAAAGAAATGCGCAATCACGGGGACAGGGAGACATTGAATTTTCTGATCAGAAAGGTCCTGGAAGAGCATACTTTTACTGGGTAACGCGGGAACAAGTATCCTTTGAATGGTTCAAGGGAGTTATGGACGACATAGCTGAGTATGACCATAATGTAGGTTTGACACTACCTCAAGTAAATTATATTTGTCTTTCCCACAAATCCTTCTAACTGAACCTTTTCCCTTGATTGAATTTCCAAATCCTCTCAGCAAGTCATAGAAATGCATAATTACTTGACTAGTGTATATGAAGAAGGAGATGCTCGATCAGCTCTGATTACTATGGTGCAGTCTCTGCAACATGCCAAGAACGGAGTTGATGTTGTCTCTCAAAGTCGGGTAATTCCCTGTGTTACCATACAGTACTCTTACCAAATACCTGCAGGTTTTGTAACTTTTTTCTATTTTGGTATTATGACAGATCAAAACACATTTTGCAAGACCTAACTGGAAGAGGGTGTTTTCTCATTTGGCAAGCACGCATCCAGCTTCTACAATAGGTAAGCATAATTGAAATTACAACTGTACTACTACTACTGAGGTCACCTTGATCACAGTTCAATTTTTGGTTCTTGATTGTAATTGCAGGAGTATTTTATTGTGGAAGTCCTACGCTTACAAAGCCACTTAAAAAGCTTTGTTATGAGCTGAGTTTAGAAACGTCAACTAGATTTCATTTTCACAAGGAAAACTTCTAGAATAACATCAGTCTGCTTCTAAAGCATGTCCAGAGAACTATTCTGATGAAAATAATAAAATTTTGTTCTCGTTTTTGAATCTTTTCAAATATTATAGAATCTTCTTTATAGGCCTCAAAAAATGCATTTCAGAATTAAGTTTTCCACTCTCAGACTTGATTTCAACTTGTTTATTTATTTTATTTTTTTGGGGTTTACAACAAACTATTATATTATGAGTATCTCTATGCACATGATGAAACAAAGAGTAACGGGCCAAGCAATCCTTAAGGTACCAAACAAACCTTCAATATGCTCTCCACCCTCTAATGCACATTCCATTAACTCCATTTATCCATACAGAAAAACGATCACACTCATTTTGCAATTAAAGTCTCAAAGCTCACTGAATATGTGCACAGAATAATTATGGAGGAAGAAAAGGGATCACTTTAATAGCCTAAACAATTTAACTTCTGTCCTCCAAATTGATTAGCAGGAGCAGATAAATATGAACTGACAAATATGCACAAATTTTCATCCTCTAGGAGCAAAACAAAAACAGAAAATTGTCACTATTTTGTTTGTTATGTTATAATTGACTTGCATTGAGGTTGGAAGTGTTGAAAAGTGATTTCAAAAGCTTTGACTCAGCCAAGTTCCTTCACCTCCTGCAGAATCTTCTCCTCATCTTTCTACCAACTACAGTATTTATCATTCACAAGTTCCAGCTGAAATGCATCGGATACAATCTCCAAACCTTTTTCCAGGGCCTCTAATTTATTGCACATATTCACCTATACATTATAGACCACAAACACTACAAGCTTGGCCTAAATCTAAAACTTCCAAAGGTCAACATCACCCAAACTACAGCATATGCTACTCTGCTTTTAATCTATTGCTATTGACTGCACAAATTCATCATCTCTAAGTCCCACCAATGGTGACTCCGGTGTTTATTGGGACACAGAAAACCTCTCCCCTTCTCAAATTTCTTACATCAAAACCCAGCATGGTAATATTAAGGCAGCAATGAGTCTTGGAGGATACACAATAAATGGTCAGTTTGTCTACTTCAGCCCTATGTCAATCCATTCTTGAGTTAGAAATGCTTATCCAATCACTAACATTGTGAAGGAGTACAATTTGGATGGCATAGATATAGATAATGAACACTTCAACACAGATTCTGATACATTTGCCCAGTGCATTGAAAGACTTCTATTCTAGCAAAACTAGATTGTGAGTTCTACATCAATAGCATCATTTGCAAATCCTGATGTTGAAGCTCACTACTCAGAACTATGGAGCAAGTATGGACATCTAATTAACATTGTCAACTTCCAATTTTATGCCTATAACAAAGGCAGAAGTATTCCTTCAGTTTCTACAGTATTTTGAAACTCAAAATTCAGAACTATAAAAATGGCAGTGGTGGTTTGTCTCCTGAAAAGGGGTTCATCAAGGCCTGCAACATCCTCAAGAGTCTGGGCAAACTTCATGGCATCTTTATCTCATCTGCTGATGACTCAATGAAGGTCAATTTCACCATCAAAAGAAATCACAAAATTTCTTGGCATTCAGAACTTTCCTGATATAGTTTTACTGGAAACATTTACAACTAGTCTGAAATGGTGAACAATCCTTAGCAGAATTTCCTTTATAATTATTGTACAAATTTCAAAATTTTCTATGACAAGGCACTCAATATTTTCATTTCAACTTTTTAATAAGCTGTGCTTAAATATTTGTAATATTATAGCTTATGCACTAGAATACAAGATAAATATTTTTCTCTGTATTTACTGTAATAACTCTTACTCCAAAACCAAAATGACATGTACTTAGCTCTTTGCTTCTACGCTTTATTTAGAACAAGTTCTCGGCAAGGAGCTAAATTTTCTCACATAATGGATTTACATGTCATGCCATGAACACAGAGAGAGAAGGGGAAAGATTCTCTCAGAGGAGATAAATCACATCAGAAGATGAGGAATCTATTTCAATTTACATGGACTCCAAGATGAAGTATTCTATAGAGAAAGATGTCATATTGGATTTGTCATACAATTTTACCGAAAAGGAAACCTGTCTCTTAAGGTAGTTCAAATTTAAGTAGACAATGTAGAGAAAATGATCTTATCCCAATTGCATCAAGCGCACAGTCAAAATGGTAATAACCTATCACTGCAAAGGAATAATAGTCATAAAATAGCAAAATACATACATTCACAATGGCAGTAGACAAAGGTGTAGAAACATAATCATGTAAAAATTGCAAGTGATCAGTCAAGACAGCAATGAGGTATTCTAGTAAAGTAAGACAAATGTAAACAATTGAACAAAAACCAGCCACCTAGTAGCATATTTCTACAAAGATCACTAACCAGATGTCAATATTCGCACTAATTCATTAAAACTTTTTTGACAAATAAGAATACATAAGTTTGTGACTCCAGCTTCCTCAAAGGCATGAATCTGACTTTCTAGCACAGTTTTACACTAATATTTTCATTGTTTAGACGATTTTATCATGATTGTCCAAATAAAGCACAGCGAATAGTCAAGAGATTGTACTGCCAATATGCCAAAAATACTTCCAATTCTCAGTTACAAAGTAATAATACCTGAGGCATCTTAAATGAAAATATAAGATTGCCTGGCCTTGAGATCCTCATCTTGTTGCATTGCAACAAAGTGTCTAATTGCAACTTGCTTATTATAGACAAAATGCTATTCTGTTTGGTGACCCTCTACTATCATAGCATGATGTCAATAAACATGGAAATTACAGTTCAAGAGACAAATGTAACAAAAGAATTAATTGGTTTTGCCAGATTTGGAAGAATGAAGACAGTTTCTCAAATTTTGGTTACTATTAAATTCTCTAGTATTACATTAAATAGATATTGCCACAAAATTGCAATAAAAAATCCCTGCCAATTGAACAAAACAATTGCTTCAATCACCTATGAATCCCAACAACAAGAAAGTGTAGGCAACATCCGTGCTCACAACTAGTCCTCCCTTTCAGTTTTCCTCCTTTTCTTTGTCTTACCACTCTGCTCAACCAAATTGATAGTCTCTCCACCATCTACTACATCCCTGATCTTCCTCTCTTCAAGTTCCATGCTTTCCCCAGCCTCTTCACCATCCCTATTTTTTCTTTTCCTTTTTTCTCTCTTCTTCACGCTGCCTTCTTCAATATCATCCGCATGCTGCCTCTCTAGCTTACTTTTCTTCCCTTCCCCACGCTCATCCAGTACTAGCATTTCTTTGTCTCTTGACTCTCCTTCTAGACTTTGCTCAATCTTTATAGGCTTTTCATTCCTTTCTTTCTCCTTTTTATGCTTCTTCCGTTTCCTCTTCTCTCCAACCTGATCAGGAGTAGCCTGCTCAATATCCATAGACTCTTCAATCTTCACTTTCTCCTTGATACGTTTCTCTCCCATCTCTTCTCCAACCTCATCAGAAATTTGCTCCATCTTTATTTTCTTCTTGCGATCTTTCTCACCTTTTCTCTTATTTCTCAAATATCTCTCATCATTTCCCTTAAAAGCCAAGCCCGCTCTGAGGTCCTCAACCTCTAATTTCTCCTCAATCTTTACCTGAAAGTTTGTATTTTTATTGCTCTTCCCTCTACTTTCCCGAATTTCAACCTTTCCTACATCAGGTTTTTCTTCAATCTTTACATGAGGAGTCCATTCCTTGAAGTGCGAATGTGGGTTCTTGAGCTCCTTGTGAAAGCTAACCAAACTGTTAAATGAGTCAGCTGCACGATTCAAATAAATAGAGACGGCATCAGAAGCACCATGCTCATGTCCCGCGAATCCGGATAGGATTTTTGCTGCCTTTGACAAAGAAACAGGTTTCGAAGATATCAATTTACCTGAAACCGTCTTCATGAAACTGAATTGAGACAATTTCAGTTATTGTTTTCAGACAAATCAGTGGTTTATGGGGTTACATGGAGGGAGTAGCAGGGTTTTTGAGACAGTAGGGTTTTGGCAATCTTGTCTTGAAGAAAATGATACGGTAGGTTGGATAAATTGTCCAAACCCGATCCGGAAACCGAAATACAAGGCCAAAAATTCCAGCCCAAAGTCTCAGGCCCGGATAGATCGAATTAGTACTTTCCTTAAAAAATGTATTTAATTATTTAATCTATATAAAAGTATAAGTAGTATTTAGTAAAATCAGTATGATGTTAATTTTTGGAAATTTTAAATAATCATTATAATCTATACTTTTATTATAAAAAAAAATCAGAATTTCTTCGTTTGTGTACGATCCCTAAATTTATAATTAGAATGAAAGGAATATATTATCTTCTTTCTTTTTCTTTTTTCTTTTTATAAATAATATGGTATCTTCTTTGCATACTTTTGTCTAGTCTAGAATTCAAGCTGAGTAAGTGTATCAATTATGGTTTCTATGGAGGGTTAAGAAGCTAAGGAAGTAATGTTAATTAAGTAGATTAAAACAAATATGTTTTTTAATAGAGGTTTGGGTGATCTTCCTCACCTATAAAATGCCTTTTCTAATTCAATTAAGTCTAAACCCAAATTTTAATTTTCAATGTGATTGTATATGCCACATGAGATTAGATAATAATCCAAGTTAGATCTAACATTGAATTTTAACACACCATTGAAACAAGTCTGCAAAAACCTCAAATCACTTGAGCTTGAGATCAGGAAATGTCAAATCCAATGACATTTTAGTGTCACCCGAATTCTAAATACGTAAGGACGGGTTGATTCTAAACATGACGATGCCATTTCAGGCAGTGACGGACGCATAAAAGTTTTTGAGAATGTGCAAAATAGAAAGTCAAAAACTTAAAGGGTCAAGTAATAATAATTTATATATAAAAAAAGAAAAAGAAAAATAGAATACTGTAACAACTACATTACACACTATCTAACAAATGGAAGGAGTAGGAGCTGCCTCCCCATCCATAAGGTAAGTACATCCCTAATTTCACGTTTGCATATGCACAACCACTTAGCTCTAATTATTTCTAAATTTATTTCCTTGGCGGCGTGGCACGATTATTGATTCATATGCTTATTTATGATACTAAGATTTTTCTTTTTGAGGTCATGTTAAAGAAAAAAATATTTGAAAAGAAGAATGCTCGTTAAACAAAAAAATAAAATAAAATAAATGGTCAGAAGTTTAGGATTTAAATTTCTTTTTATTTTTTTCAGATGAATAGATTAAGTTCAATTTTTTATATTTTATATGACCATCATCTTATCTTCGTATCAATCTCAATTATCATCGTCATATTAGCTTGAAGACAAACCCCTAAACACAACAATTCTAAAGTTTTCTTCTTTTTTTTTTTATATAAAAAAAGCATATATGTGTTACATATGGTCTTAAAGATGGGAAAGTCTCAAATGAGAAATTAATAAAGATCAAGTAGGCGACCTTCTTTTAAAAAAATGAGAGTTAATTAACCTCAGAGGTAAACAAGAGTATTCTCACTCCATAAATACCTATTTTACTTCTCTTTTAAAGAAGTTACCCATATTTTTATGAGATGGGTAACTTCTTTATCACTTATTGAAATGCCCAAATAATATACTGTTGAACTTGAATATATCACACAAATTTATCATATATATATATCGCACAAAGGAGCTTAAATTTTTTATAGGATTAGTGAACTGACTTGATTATGAGTTAGGCACTAACTATAGGTTAACTCGAGCTCGGGCTATACTCAAAGGTAACTCCACTCCATCCATTGGCAGCCCTATTGAGACTCCAATCAAACTGTAGGAAATATTGGTGCCTCCAGAGAAACAAATGTTCTTGTTGGAGGCATTGTAAACACATCCAGCACAAGGGTAAGTACTACTGGTACACTTTCACTTTTGGAAAAAAGACAATTGATTAATTACGAGCATTAATGGTTTGCAATAAGAAAATGTATCCTACTTTCAAAGACATATATTGAATAGAATAGGATTTTCACTATATAGTGATATGATATAGAGGAGCAATAAAATTAATGGCGTAATTTTGATGACATGTTAGATTACTTACCTTTTCTTGATGTGAAATTTTATATGTTTATTTTTAACGTATCTAGTTTTTGTGTTTGAATTCTGATGCTTTAATTTGGTTTTCTTATTAAGAAATTATTTATATCTTTATGTCACTTTAGACAGTGAATATTGATGAAAATTTTCATTTTACATAGTGTTACTTTTGTTGAAAAAGAACGTTTCGAGTTTTAGAGAAATATAAATGATATATAAAAAATTATTAAATTACAAAAAGTTATAAAATATCGAAGTAATTAATATTTTAAGACAAAATATTGATGTTAAAATAAATTATATTTAAGGACAAATGTAATAATTTATTGCTAGCAAGAGTTAAATTTTTTATCTTCGAGTTCAACTGTGATCTGCAAGCAGATAACGTAGAGTTCATTTCAGAGAATGCAATATTGATGTCACGGTGAGGAACCAAATCATTCAGAGAATGATAATATTGCATGCTTTCCAATGAGGAGACAAATATTCACATTAAGTAAGTATTGTGTCTTCTGCTTTTAGTCAATTGAGGAAATTGAATTGCTATTTTAGTAGTAGTAGTAATCATTGATTTAATTACCTTTCCACTACTAATTAATTTTTCTTTGTTCCTTTTCTCAAACTTGATTTGAAAAGATAAAAGTTGATTCTCCTCGTTTTTTTGGTTTTGGATATACTATAAAGATTGTTATATATATATAGTGTTCAATCATCTCCTTGGATTTTGCTTTGTTTTGTGTTCAAACCATGGCCTTAGTTTCCACTCACCAGAATCAGAGGGAGCCAGAAATATTTTCTGGAAGCTAATTATAGAAAGACGTTTATTATAAGATAAATTTATAGAATATTCTCAAAATATACAACTATATTTAATTCATCTTCTTTCTTGTAATTTCTCTCCCTCTTTAGAGATGAGAATTAAAAAGTCTAATTTTGGCATTAATAATTTTGAAAAATAAAGTCATTAAAATGATAGATTGGAATAAAGGTGTATTTAGAAAAAAAATTAATAGTAAATATTCTCTCATTTAGAAATAGAGAACAACAATTTTTGGGCAAATCAAAAAGAAATTAGGACAGTCATACTCATTAGGGTACAGTGTATATTAATTAGGACAGTCGATCCTTATGTACTTAGTATATAAAATTTTGGTAATAAATTTTTCCCTCCACTTTAGGACCACATTGCAGTACACAAAGTGGCCCTTGGCATATGACAAATTGTAAATAAAGATGTACTCAATTTTTAAAAAATATTAAAAATGTACTTGTTCATCAGAACAGCAAAAATCTATGGAATTGTACAATATTTTAAAACACCTATAATTTGGCCAAAAAGTTCTCTTGTTATAGTACTGAGAAATGACTACACAATGTAAATGTAACTACGTGTCTATGCATGCGGTCCTCCGAAACCCACTTTAATTTCTTCGTCCTTTTTAAAACTTAAATATAAGATTAATTCGTTCTATAAGAAGAATATATATATATATATATATATATGTCAACAGTCATTAATTTTTTATAGATAGCTAGAAGTAAGGCTTTTTTTTTTTACATAAATAGACATTATAATATTATTCAAAAAAGTTATTAATGTGAGAAATTATGCCTCAAAACAATTTTGAGAAGTTTAAATTAGGAAAAAATTAGATAAAAGTTATAAATTATTACTCTAACTAAAAATGTGAATAAATAATTTTAAGATGAAAACTTTTATGAATAAAATACATACTCCTTATTTCTTTTCTAATTGTTCTATCGACCGTTAGTTCAACATATGGACTAATTGACTTGAAATTTAAAGAAATATGAGACCAGATCTTGTAATTAAAAAAAATTGTCTAACTTAGGTAATGGTTAAATTTTCTATTCTAAAATTAGTCACAGCCAATAAGAAAGAGTTAGATTTTATTTCCTCTGATATAAAATATAAAATATAAGATATTTTGGATAAATTTTTTATCTTAAAATATAAGATATTTTGAGATTTTTTAGAATTATTATGTATATTTTTTTCATTATTATTCCTTATCTTAAATGAAGAGAGAGAAAATAAATAGTTTAATTACAAATGTCTAAAAAAGAGTATGATGTAATAAATTGAGGTATTTTAGAAAACTAGATTATTTCCTTATGTGAAATATTTAAAATATTTTATATTTTGGGAGGAAGGGTATACTAAATTGTATGAAAATTGTGGAATAGAAATAATCGGAACTCCTTGTGGAGACAAATTCATATATAGTTGAGCTGGGGTTGCATTAATAACATAATTAGTAGTATATTAATTATAGCTTCAATAACAACCATAGATATGGCCACATGAAATTATCTGCCCAATTCAAGGGCCATTTAAATTAATGATTTAAATAGTTGCTGATGGACCGTAGATATTATTTACACCAGTAAGTTTGTACAGTGGGTATAGCAGAGTAAATATATAGAGGGCAGCAGAGACGAAAAGATAGGATACTGAAGCTCACTGATGAATTCTGAAACTGCATGCATTAATAAACTGCTTGTAAACTCTTTGTCCAAACCCAGTCCTCATATTTCTCGACATTATACGATCCTACGAACCCTAAAAATTTACAAATTAAATGCAGAACTCAGACAATTCTGGAAATGCCCAACTAGTGGGAATTTAAGTATATGTCATCTTTCCTTTTCAAAAACAAGGATAGTATTATTATCGCATAGTTTCTTACAGAATCTTTAAAAGATTCATTTATATATTTTGTCGTTGAAATGTGAATATATTTATATAAATTTTTTTAGTACGATGAGAGCGTATAAAAAATTAATCTTTCTAGACTAAGACTCAATACTTTGATAAATACTACCCCATCCAAAACTATTTTGAATGCTCACAATTGAAGTTCATTTTTTTAAAATAAATATATTTATTATCTAAATATTCACTAACAAACTTTTTAATTTAAGAAATATATAATTCACTAATTGATATAGTTCACTACTAAAACCATTAATTATAAGAATAATACAACAAATTCTTTAAGATAAAAAACTTTTCGTAATTTTTATATTAAGTCAAATGTAAATATTTAATTTATGACTAAAATATAATTTCTATTTCATCATGGGAAAAATAAAACGATTTAATGGAAAATTGTATTCAGGTGTCCCTCTAACGTGAGAATTTGATATTAAAGGGATATATGCAAGTAACGCTTTTTTCATTATATTACTGTTAATCACCTAACTAAAATTGACATTTCAATTAATTTTTTCACTCAAATATATAAAGTCTTGAACATTATTATATTGATATGACAATAAATTTTATTGACCGTATTATGAAAAATGTCAAAGAACGATTACCTATATTACAAATCGACTCATCAAAATAAAGGAAAATGTCAAAAAAATTTTAAAAAGAAAAATGCGTCATAAATTTTTTATAAAAAAAAAAAATCATTAATATGACCTAACTTATATTCCATTTATTAAGTCACGTTAACATTTGAGATGGTAGAGATCAATTAGTCATTGAAGTTTTCAACTACTGAAGGGCATTTTTTCAAAGAAAATGCTCATCTATCATTTAATTGGCATATAGAGGTAGGGACATATCTTAAAGAAAGTAACTGAAGCACTTTTGTCCCCGTGAATGAATAAGATATTTAAAGTGCATTAATTTCATAAGAAGATCCAAAACCTATTTTGCATCGAAATTAAAAGGAAACGAGAGAGAGAAAAAAAGAAAAAGAAGAGAGGAAGATATAGCTGGCCTATTAAACTTGTCTGCAACACCTGTTGCTGTTGCATCACAGCCTGCAAATTGATGATATATAGAGATGTCTACGCCAATTTTATTCTGTAAGAGAAGTAAATATTATGGTGATGATGACGAAATCATTCAAGCCTCCACACTGTCTTCTCTCATTCATGCAGACTCTTGTCTAAATCTCACTCTCTCTCACCTGTGTGTGGGGCCTGATTTTGCTGATAAATTTATATATTACTGTTCATACTTCGTCCGTCCTAAATATAAATAATTTTAGTTTTAATTTTTTGTCATTAAATATTAATTATTTTATAATTATTGTTACATAATTATAATATTTTTTCTAATATTATTCTCAATTCCCTCTCTTTCTCTCTCTCTCTATATATATATACATTTTTTTTTTAAAAAAGAGAGAACATTTTAGTTATAGTATTTGAATATACAAAATTATAAGGCCAGAATCCGTCTGTGTTTTTGCGCTTGTCCCTTCAAAACCTCTAAGGGAAGACAGGTAGACATCTGCATGACAATCTGAACTATTCACTGTTTTGAATCTCTCTCTCTCCTTGTCTTTGCTTCTGTTTATATATATCCAAAAATTGAAGTCCCCCAAGTCTTTCACATTATATATCAGTGCGGCATTCCAATTGTACCAAAAAGGGTTATCGACAATATGTCTCCATCAACTTCAACTAGATGGAGTCCAACCCCAGAGCAACTTATGATACTAGAGGAAATGTACAAAGGAGGTTTAAGAACTCCCAATGCGTCTCAAATACAAAAAATCACTGCTCATCTCTCTTTCTACGGAAAAATCGAAGGCAAGAATGTGTTCTACTGGTTTCAAAACCACAAAGCCAGAGACAGGCAAAAGCTTAGAAAAAAACTAAGCAAGCAACAACAACTATTGCATGACCAGCTGCACCTTCTTCACCAATATCAAATTCCTCAAAACTACAACGCCTCCAATATTCTTAGCCTCATTGATCCTCCTGGTCATCATCACCTATTACATGATACACCTCGTCATCAGGTACGTACGTAGTTGTAATTAAATTTGTTCTCTTTACTAAAACACCTAGAATTAATAGTAACAATAATTTTCAAATGTAATCTTCTACTTTGATATCACGTTAAATTTTCACCTTATTTTAAATCTTAAACAAATAGAAAGGATTACAATTTAAATATTTATGAGAGATTACAACATTATATTTATCATAGAAGTATCATAATTTTCATCTTTCATGTGCAAATGATTTTTTTTTTGGTAATTTATTTTAAAAGGGAGGAAGTGATGGTGCAACTGCAAGAATGACGTCAAACTGCACATGGAAGATGAATATGGATCATCATCATCATGCAGCAAAAAACTTGCAAGAATCAGAAAATTCCATGATGAGATCGCCTGGTGATGATTGGATGATGATGATGATGATGTCAATGACAAGGGATGTGGGTCCTACTTCTACACTTCCCTGCTGTAGTAATAACAGGCCACTGAAAACTCTAGAACTCTTCCCCATCAAAGCCCCAAACGTGAAGGAGTAGTATCAGATTCAGGGCACCAATTCCAAGCCCAATAATCTCTTTCTCTCAAGTCTCAGCCCTCTCGTGGCTTATATTAGCTTTTCTTTTCTTTTTTTTTAGGGCGGTCAGTGACTTCGAGTAATGTGTTGTGTGGTTTCTGTTATGTCTGGAAAATGTCTGAATTGTCTAAGTTGTAGTAAATATTGGTACTCAAAGCTATATCACTACAGCTACTACGTGCCACTATTCCCATGTAATCTTCTTTAGTCATGACTCATGGGTTGCTTTGACATATTAGAATCTGTGTGGAATTTGGGCCGTGGCTTATGTTATGTCTACTGTTTTGCTTTGATTTCGAGCTTCATTTGTCTTTATACCCTAAAAGCTGCTAAGAGTAACAGAAGTCCTACTATGGATGCATAAGACATGACCTTATCAGCTTTATTTGTCCTTGACTCTTGGACAAGTCAATGCCTCCTGCAGGATACATAGTTTGCAAAGAGTACTTGTGGATGGAAGAATAATTGAGAGAGAGAAGCCACTTTTTCTTTCCCTCTGACTGAGGTAGAAATGAAAGGACTTTGAATGATAATTGTGTCTATTTTTCTGTGAAAAATAAATGTAAATAATGTGTGCAAAGATTAAAAAATTATCAAAGTCCAAGAGAAATAGATGAAATCTGATCAAGAATTGAAGCAAGTGGCCTAATAGCAGAACAGTGAAATCAATCTATTTGTTGGTCTAATAGCAATGGATTATTTTACTCATTTACCAATTCAAAATCTCATCGTATCAATGGAAGAAGCATCTATATTACAAGATTAAAGAAATCTTAATTTGTTGTTAGGAGATCACATTTCTCATTGATTCATCGTCAAGAATGGCTGTTGACAATCCAAGTTGCAAAAGGAGATTTTTACAAAAGGGAACTTTGTGAGTTGTCATTGCTCTGAACAATAACAAATTTCAAAGACGAAATGCTCCTTTCTCTTGGGTGTGGATTCGAATGTTGAAGGCCCAAGCATTGTATAGTTTACAAAGAAAAAGGTCGCAATATTACGTGCTGAAAACATAAGGGAAAGATCAATGATATGAAGTAGAATAAGAAAAGCAAATACTTTTATATCTCAGTCACAGAACACACAGGGTGCTTTACTTAGTTAAGAGTGAATTATTCCAATAGAAGGGTCAAAAAAAAAAAAAAAAAAAAAGAGAGAGAGGGAGAAATGAGAAGGATATATGGAATGAGTAAAGTGCAAGAAAAGTAGATTAGGAATGAAAAAAGATCATCTTTTTATTAATTTATTAAAATTTTTGAGACCCTTTTACTTTTTCATATGGAAGAAAAGAATGTACCTCACCTTAAGAGAGATGTTATATAGCTCATGATGTGGTTGATTATAAACCGCGTTCTTGGGGGGCTTTGTAATGTGGTGAAGAGATAGAAAATGAAGGGTTGTAGGGGATCATCACTCTTGGCATTTCCAATTTTCTTTCTTGGTTTTGGTTTCCAGGTTTTCTTAATTACTACAAACGGGAGTCCATTGCCCAAAGAGAAGGTACTGCGATTAGTACGACCATTTTTTCTTATCTTCTTGCACAACTTATTAAATAGATTTGCTTGAATAAATTGTGATCTAATTAAGTGAAAAAACAACATACGTTACTTTTTAATTATATTTAGTTTTGGACAAATTAAAATTAAAATGACATTGGATTATATGGTAGTAATTAATTACTTACTGCTTATGTTTTTTTATTTTGCTAAAGATTTATGAATTCCCATTTGTAGCAACACCATCAGGAGAATAATTTACTGAATTTAAGTACATGTTTCGAATTAATGAAGTGTTTTGAGAAAATAATTGAGGAAAGGAAGCAATGAGGGGGTAAAATGATGATCAATCTTTTTTACATGCCTTTGTCTAGAACTTTCAAGGCGAGTGTGTCAATTATTAACTTTATTGTCCCTATGAAAGGATACGAAGCTAGTGATGTATGTCTTGTGCTATCCATGTTTGCCTAAATGGAGCATCTAGGGTGCATAATGAAGTGTTGCCTACAATAAGAACATTGAATTAATAATTATACTATTCATAGTACAACATTTTAATTCAAAATTTATTGGCATAAATATCTCATCTCTAACTCTTCCCCTCGAAGATAAGGTATATAGCATATACTCATACGTTCAATCTAAATTGTCAATTCTATTAGATTAAAATGTCTAGTTCAATAATGTTTTATCTTAATCAAAAAAGTTAAGTTAGGTTATGACAAACTCAATAATATAAGAAAATATATTTAATCTCCTTTAATTAATCATGTGTGTTCAGGAAAATTCAAATTGCACCTATTTAGTGAACATAGAAACAAGTTGCACAAGGGGTGCTGAAACCTCTAACCATGTGAGCTTGAGATTTGGAGATAGCAATTCCAATGACATTTTAGTACGTCACCTGAATACCAAGCACTTAAGACGGGTCGACCCGTTGGAGCCCCAAGTTCTTGATGATGTTCCCAGTAAGCCATTTCAGGCTTGCGTGGTTGACCAGTTCCAGGTTTCAGGCTCTTGTGTAGAATCTCACATATGCTACATATATTTGAAGTTGGCTGGAAAAGATGACTGGAGACCTGGGTTTGCCCAAGTCCAAGTATTGGAGGATTCTTATACTCATCTTAGCTCTACAAATTTCTATTTTCGTCGTTACCTGCCTCGCCATGTGTGGTATGGTTCAGATGTTTGCGACACTGAGATTACTCCTTTTGGGATCAAGTTCAAGAGAAAAGTCTTTGGAAAGAAGAATGTTCATCAAGTCTAGATAAAGTTAGGTCTTCTCACAATGGAAAAAAAAATAAAATTATTCTAACTCGAAGTATTGAACCTGGAACCTTGTATTGCATTATGTAAGATCAGGTCTAATTTTATGAAAGACATTAATTTATTATGGTTTAGAATGAAGGTTTTTAATTTGTCTTAGAGGGGATTATTATGTATGGGTAAGGCCCATTTTCTATATAAGTCAAGGTCCATCTTTTGTTTTTTTTTTTTTTTTGGAAGTTCAAATTTTCAATGTCTATTGAGAAGTGAAGAAAATTACACTCTGAGTGTTCTTTGTATTATTATTGCAAAAGTATTGTTTACTTTGTTTTTTTTTTTTTTTATACCTCAAATTTGTTCTTGTGTCATTCAAAGTTCTGTCCCATTTGCGGATGCATATGTTAGACAGCGTAGCAGTGCATTAAGAGAATAATTTGGTGAATTTAACCATAGAGAAGCTAGAGGGAAACATTTTTCAATATAATATAGATAACACTGTTGCAATATGCTCCCTGATTTTTGTTTTAGTTATTAAATATTTTATTTTTATTATTCCATTTTAATTTATTGGTTGGATTTAGTTATGAGATTTTTTTTTACTATTATTCAATGTTACTTTAAACTTTAAAATTTACAAGATGTATACACTATTACCCTTTACTTATTATTTCTATTCATAATTGAATGTCTATTATATACTTTAATTAAAAATTGAGGAAAGTCTTTGATTCCAATCGGATGACTAAATTATAATTGATATTAATGTAATGAATGGTAGAACCTATGAGTTAATGTGATGTAAAACACTTAAATTAAGATGATAAATTATGAAATTCATGAGTTTGTAAGATATAAATTATTTAAATTAAAGGAATTGAATATTCATTACCGAACAAACTAAAATAAAAATGTGAATATTCAATTTCGAATGAATAAATTAATTTCTAGACAATTGTTATACTCTCATTATATATATAGGATTGATTTTCTCTTAAAAATATATATGGAAGAATTTGAAAATGAATGAATATAGGCAAGAACAGAGAAAGAAAATTAGAAAAGAGAATGTGACAAATTAAGCATATTTATAATTCCTTAATTAATATGCTACATCGTAAATTAATAATTAAATTTAGGAAGTAAGTTATATTCGGATGATTCTAAAAGATCTTCTTTTGAGATCTTATTACTACTATACTGGCACCTAATATATCTTAAACGACATCAAATACTTCAAAAAGATCCTTCTAATTCACATTCATTTATTTAACCCCTTAATCTATTTTAACAAAAAGTGAAATTAATTAATCTATTTTGACAAAAAGTGAAATTAAAACATATTCATTAGGCGTCGATTAACAATCTTCGAACCCGCGACCTGTGGAAAATTGAACACGCACGAGCAAGATGGAACTTCCTTCGCCGCCAACTCAACCCGATAAAAAATTAGGTTAAAGTGACCTAACAAATTTACTTAGAAAGTTTAGTAGTTCGGGCGCAAATGTAACGGTTTGCGTTCGGCCTGTTGGACGCTAAACCCTCCCTGCTCCCGCCCACGACACCATTCTTAAAACCCAGGAAGTTTCCTTCAAGCTTTCTCTCTTTCAGCGTTTCTCTCTAAACCAAAGGGAGACACATAGACAACTAATTGTACATAGCAAGCACATAGTCTATAAATTGATTACTCTTTTTACCAATTAATGATCATCACTCTTATTGGTTTGGAATTACTGTGGATTTGATTGAATAACAGTGACAACTGTTAAAGATGAAGAGAGCACAACCAACAATTCAGTTCACCAAGCAACCTTACATTGAAGATGTCGGACCCCGGAGAATGTACCTACTTTTATCCTTCTATGGAGTTTTTTTCTTTTCCCTTTATTTCATTAATCTTTCAAATGGGATTTTTTTTCCTTTTTGTTTTTTTTTAATTAAAGCTTTTGGTAATTTTTCATTTGCATCTTTCCTGATTCTTGATTTCTAATCAGAGAGAGTATTCAGTTTTCCACCCTTGGAGAATCCGAGATACTGAAAGGTGCTGAAGTTGAGGTGTATCGAGGGGTTTATTATGATCCCTCCAAGAAGCCTATTGAGCATGGCTTGTTGGACCCTCGCATGGTATACCGTGTACTTTGTTTTAAAAATTTTTAATGCTGAACTTCCACTCTCTCCCCTTTCACCTTTCGGTTACCTTCTATTTGCAATTGGTACACTTATCTACATTTGTCAAGAATGTAATCTTCTTCTGGCAGCCTACAGTTGTAAAAATAGCTTCTTTGTTAGTCATCAGCTTGTGTTCAGCCATTGGAGGGAATGTCCTTTTATGTTACTTAGCTTGAGAATTGCAGAATCTGATTTGGACTGGAAATTGGCATCTAACCCACTTTAAAAAGAATGGCTGCCTATTGCAAAAAAAATGAATATTCTGTGGATATAGTTGTTATATTAGTAAGAGGGACAATTTTGGATTTGAAAATGACTGTAGTTGGCAAATTTCTAAGTGAATGAATTGAGTGTTTTTTACTTATTTCAATTCCATGCTATTGACACTTTTTGCAAAATTGAATTTTAGAAAGCATAACTTTCTGAAAGTAAATAAATTGGTTATAATCATTGGATGATGTAATTTTTTTTCCAAGGACTTATATTTATTAGCCTGACTGATGCTTATTGACTTCAGGGCCCCCCTAACAAGAATGGGATCTGTGAAACATGCCATGGTAATTTCCGTGAATGTCCAGGGCACTATGGATATTTGACTCTTGCTCTGCCTGTTTACCATGCTGGATATTTGGCAAACATTTTGAACATCTTGAAATGCATTTGCAAGGTAATAGCATGTGATTGATATATACTTTATTTCAAGAATGAAAAACTAGTTTCTTATTTCACACTTTTCCCTTGTTTCAGATTCATTTAGGGCCCTTGGTGACCATTTACATTTGTAGTGTCTTCATGCAATGATCTAGAGTCACACAAAAAAACTAATTTGATTCCTGTTGCTGTGTAACATGACCCCTCCGAAGAAAAAAAGAACATAAATAATAAAAAAAACAAATTACTAGGGTAATTTTTTGGCTGTTTAAAGCAAGAGAAGTGCCACTTGCTTTGCAGTTGATGGAAGTTGGGCAATCTTACTTTGTTGCTGGCAGATGGTCATTGATTTTTTTACTTTAAAAAAAAATTATGATCCAGTGGGGAAATATGTTTGTGGCTGGATTTTATCTGCAATTGGCCTTGGTAACTCTGGGAATTATCTTCAGACTTTCTATCAGAAAAGAAATAAATATTGCCAACCATTTTATGTGATCTCATATTGCATAGAATTTGAGTCTAGGGTTCTGAATGGGCGTGCTTATTCAAAGATCTCTTCTTGTTTGCTTGCTACTTCCCACATTCTCTGGGCCTTGCTCCTTAATGTATATGAACTTTCATATTGATGGATTTCTTTTGAATCTTTTTTATTTGATGAAGTAATTTTTTCCATCTTTGTAGCAATGTTCAAGTGTTCTTCTTGGGGAGAAAGATAGGCTTACTTTTCTGAAGAAGATGAGAAATCCTAGAATGGAGCCATTGGGGAAGACTCAAGTGCAAAAGAAGGTAGTAGAAAAGTGCAATAGATTGGTGGGAAGTGGTAAAAAAGCAACTGTCTGTGCCAGATGTGGATATATAAATGGTTTGTCTTTCTTCCTCTCATTGACTTAACTTTTTGCTCGATAAATAGTGTGCAAACTTCTGATAACAGGCTTTTCTATACAATTAGTCAGTGCACTTCACCATTTCCCAGCACAGCAGGTGAGACAATGGGTATAAAACATGAAAAAGGGAAAAAGGGGGAACAAACTAACTAGAAAAAGGATTAAGTGAATAAAATAGAAGAAATAATTGAAACAGTTTACTTACATGTTCCCTTTGTATATTTGGTTAACTAGCTAGATATCTTCAATGTGTAAGAAATGGAAGTTGTTGCACCAGTATCCAGTATGTGTAATGCACTAACATCCTTGTTTTTCTTTTTCGATGTGTGTGTGTTGGGTTGTAGTGTCTTATAACAAGTAAAGATCATGTTGCTGGCGTTGCTTCTATCTAACTTATTTGTCAATATAAAGATTGATGATCTTATTGCCTATTGGTTCAACAAAAAGGGTTGTGAATTTGATGCTACATGGAGATATCTTTCTTTCCAAATAAGCAAATGTTATGATCTTGTTAGTTGTGAATAGGCAAGGTCTTACTTATTTTTTGAACTTGAATTTTGATATTTCACTTTACATGTTTGCATCTAGGTATGGTGAAAAAGAATACCAAAATGTTGGGGATTGTTCATGAACGTTCAAAAGTCAATGACAGTTCCTTAAGTGAATACGGTTCAGCTGTGTCCCACACAAAAGAGTACAATGCATCCAGTTTTAGTGTTCCTGATGAAATGAATCCTAAAGTAGTTTATTCTCTTTTGAAGAATATGAAAGATGAGGTATTGTCCTCGCTTTTTTCTTATACAGATTATTACATAGATTAGGCTGGGTTACTGTTATTTTATGACACTATTTGGTTCCTTTTGATGTTTTTGTGCACAGGACTGTGAGTTGCTTTATCTTAGCGATAGGCCGGAGAAACTCATGGTAACCTGTATTCCTGTACCTCCAATAGCCATTCGCCCTTCTGTTTTTGTGGATGGTGGAACACAAAGGTATTTTCAAGAATGAAAACATTTATTCTCTTATCTTATTTATATTAATGGTCTCTCAATTTTGCTTATATGCTCAAGACTTTAAAATGGAACATTGACTTTTCGTAATCCCATCATACTTGCAGTAATGAGAATGACATCACTGAGAGATTAAAACGCATTATTCAAGCAAATGCTAGTCTCCATCAGGAGATGTCAGATACAAGTCTTCCCACCAAAAGCCTGGTATGATATATCTTTGAAGTTCTGCTCATTTCTTCAGTGACAGGTTCCTTGTATTTCTTGAATCTATAGCAAATTTGTGGGAGTTTCTGAAGATTATTTTTATTTGCTAAAATTCTGTGATCTCAAACATTAAGAGGAATGTAGTTGACCAGAAACATTAAGAGGAACGTCAGGATTTCTCAAGGATTAGTGTAGATAATGGAGCTCATGTATGCCTATATACCTCTTCAAAAATGAAAGTAGTTGAGAATTAGCCAGGGTTTTAGATTTAAAGATGAAATGGCTCTCTTGTTACTTCCAATATGCATTTTTTCATGTATCTTTTATGTTGCAGAATTTCACTGAAGCACTTTTTGTCATATGAATACTATTATTGATGGGCTAAGAAAATTGACTGTTGTTTGGTCTAGAATTCCTGGATTGATCTGCAGGTGGAGGTTGCTCAATATATACACAGTGATGTTCGTGGAATTCCATTTTCTGCTTCGGCTGCCAAACCGTTAAGTGGCTTTGTTCAGCGACTCAAAGGAAAGCAGGGGAGGTTTCGCGGGAATCTATCGGGGAAGCGTGTTGAGTTCACTGGAAGAACTGTGATTTCACCTGATCCAAATTTGAAGATCACTGAGGTCTACTTTACTAGTTTTAAAGTAAATTTTCTGTTGCTTAGTATTGTCCTCAAAAGTAAGAAGGGGAAAAAGAAAAAAGAAGAGCAGTCCTGTTTTACTTGAAAGGGGTAAACTTCCTTTTTGAGATGGTATCATGATACACAAAAGAGTCTCCTAGCTTGATAATGGGCAGACTACACATATTTAACCATTCCAAAAACCTCAAACAGCGAGAGGTTTGCGTTTTGAGTGTCTTTATTTATTATTTTAATATTCGTCTGTTCAGGTTGCAGTTCCTATCCTGATGGCTCGAATTCTAACTTACCCGGAACGAGTTTCACATCATAATATAGAGAAGTTAAGGCAATGTGTCCGTAATGGACCTAACAAGTACCCTGGTGCAAAGTTTATTAGACATCCTGATGGTACTGAGATGTAAGGACTGTCTTTTTTTCTTTGGCCATTGTTTCTGGGTTATAACTAGATTTTCTTTATGTAATGTTGTAAACTCTTGTTTTGCAGATCATTAATGTTCTCTTCCAGAAAGCGGCATGCTGATGAATTAAAATTTGGCTACATAGTTGACCGTCATCTGGAAGATGGAGATGTTATTCTGTTTAACAGACAACCGAGTCTACATAGAATGTCAATCATGTGCCACAGAGTAACTATCCCTTATCTCAGTACATTTGCATAGAACCATCCTTGTTTTTCATTTAGATTTGATTCCCGCTTTTCCTGTGAAGGCAAGGATAATGCCTTGGCGAACATTGAGATTTAATGAGTCAGTTTGCAATCCATATAATGCTGATTTCGATGGTGATGAGATGAACATGCATGTGCCACAGACGGAGGAGGCCCGTACCGAGGCCCTAATGTTGATGGGTGTAAGTTTTGTTCGATGTTAATGGGTTTATAACTTTTTTATTCATGATTAGTGAGCATATTCTATTTTCTTTAGTGTTATTGCATTTACCAGATAGTACACGGGACTAACTGATTTAATACAACTGGAAATAATTTTGTGATTATTCTGTTTCCTTCATTTTATCTAAAAAAGGGGGAAAAAATCTGTTTCCTTCTAAAGTAACAGCTTCAGGATTAAGTTACAGCTTCCAGACTGTCACTTTCTTGGAGATTAAGTTACACTTTAGACTTCAGGATCTGGACTCACTTATTTCTAATTTCTAGCACCAAAGAAATTTGTTCTATAGCTTTTGACATCTAATAGTTGCCTTTGGTTTCGTATTCTTTCTTGAGAATTTTGCATTTGCTGAATGAGTCCCTCGCCTAGGACTCCATTGGTTTTGCTTCTAAAAGTGAAAGATTCAATGAGTCACATCTGACTGTTTCTCATGAGTCTGTCAGCATCACAAACGTAAATTTTTTGCTTACTATATTTTCCCTGAGCTGGTCATGACTTGAGTTAAATATTTTAATCTTGCGTTGACTTCTTTCTATGTTCACTAGGCTTGTAGGCACTCCAAAAGCTGATTGAACTCAATTAAGGTGATTGAGCTAGAGCTGGCTTCTTTAAAACTTTTTTGTTTTAAAGTCCTGTTGTCCAAAGCGTAGCAAATGAATCCTATGGGCATCTAGAGTGTATAGTTGATTATGATAGGTCAAGATGGTAAATCTATGCATCTAGTTTTGGTATTTAGGGTTCACTAGATGTTGATTGGTCGGAGTTGGATTTAACTATTTTGTGTTTCTCAAGTTGATCATGCTTTTACATATATTCTTCCCTTTCAGTTTTTTCCTCCAAATCGTCAAACATTTCCCTTTTCTCCACTCATTTAAACTGATTACATTTTTTTTTTCATCCTAGAGCTATTGATTCTTTGTCATGGGTCCTGGTTATTGCACTGATGAGATCTTGTCAGCATGTGGCAATCTTTCTTATCTTGATGATAGCTAGGGCTAGAGGTATAAGTGCCTTGAGACATGTTTTCTTTAGACAGTGTTGACCTAATTTCTGGTCGCAGCCTTTGTGGTCCTCTTTACTGAGCACTGATGTAATTAACATCAATGTCAATGTCAACCTCCCACAAGAATCTCTGCAGAAGTTGCTATTCACGCCTTATCTCTAACACCCCTGTGCCCACGTGCATGTGCGGAAGGGGAGCGGTTGTACATAGCTTTAAAAGTTTAACTAGGATTATTGTGCAAAATAAGTGATAAACCAAAACTCCTCTCTCAGTTGAGCTGTCTTTGCAGTCTGATGTTTCTTCAAGTACTTATCTGGACTCATTGCAGTATCTGGGATCACTTTCTTGAATTTGATTTCTCTGGAGATGTTCATTTTTGTCTTGCATGTTCTTACTCTTTTATAGATTCAGGCCCGCTAGGATATTGAGGTTTCTCTATTGCAATATAATCATTGTTTTCTGGTACCATAGTTTCCCCCTCTATGTGCTTGGTAAAGGCTGTGTATTTCTGACCTTTCTATATTACTGAGTTGGGAGCAGTTTGGAGGTTCTCTTATGTTTACTAAATAATTGTTATTATCAGAATTTGGTAAGTTTAATTAGGTAGTTACTTCATGCTCAATCAATAAGTATGCCAAAGATTCTGATGCATAAAGGAATAGGTGGTATCTGAGTCATTAATTGTCTTATCTGTTTTGTTATTGGCATTTACAATTTCCTTGCTTGTGCTTGTTTTGGCTGATTCTAGCTATTCATATTTCATTTATTTTGCTATACGGTTCATCAAATATTACGATGGTTTCTGCTATAGTTACAATTTTTGCATAGTTTTGTAACATCTAAGTAGTTACCTATGGTTCTTAAATCTTAATCAAATTTCACGGGGAACTTTGTTTTGCTTGCAATTCATATTATTTTGAATTGAAGTATTTCTGATGGTCTTGCAGGTGCAGAACAATTTATGCACTCCAAAAAATGGAGAGATTTTGGTTGCTTCAACGCAGGATTTTCTGACATCTTCCTTTCTCATTACTAGGAAGGACACATTTTATGATAGGGCTTCTTTTTCTCTTATGTGTTCATACATGGGGGATGGTATGGATCAGATAGATTTGCCTACTCCAGCACTAGTTAAGGTTTGTTGGAGATGCACGTTACTTTCTAAATTCTACTTGGTT
Source organism: Apocynum venetum (assembly GCA_019593545.1). Taxonomy (NCBI): domain Eukaryota; kingdom Viridiplantae; phylum Streptophyta; class Magnoliopsida; order Gentianales; family Apocynaceae; genus Apocynum; species Apocynum venetum. The sequence goes on from SRSM01000134.1 coordinate 1,415,563, forward strand.
GATACTGTCATGTGGTTTTATTATTTTGTTCTTTCTTTCCTTTCTATTCATCCTTTTGGTGGTGAAGCATGCAGAGTTCATGAAATGATTCTGATTCAATGTGTCATTTACTGAATTTTTTTGTTTAGCATTCTGGAGATGAAATCAGTCATGCCATAACTTGAATATTATTTAGACATGGACAGGTGAATTTGCATTGATACATATCTGTATATAGACTGCCTCTTCAATGGATAAAGCCGATATGATGGAGCTTCAATTTCTAATGCTATTGGCTGTGAATAAGCAGACTGACAATTTGACCTTTTTATATTTGTGGAAGGATCATTCCCATTATTAATCAGTCAAAAATAGAGTCACTTTATAGAGAAAATAAAATCAAGTGCCCCTGCATATCCTTCCCATGGAGATGGTAAAAGGTCAACATTCGTCTTGGTGAAGTCACGAATCTGCATGATTTCTCGTTTACTTCACCATGACGGTAGCTTTAATTGATGTCTTCTCCTCTTTTTCATTTTCTTTTGTTTAGTCATAACTTTTAGATACTCTGTACATAAGCCATCCCTAAACGGAACCTCAACTTCTTATCCTTTGATTAAATCTTGCATTTATTTTTTAGTGGTTGTATCTCATATCTGTTATTGTTTTTGCAGCCAGTTGAACTTTGGACTGGTAAGCAGTTGTTCGGTATACTGCTGCGACCACATGCAAAAATGAGAGTCTATTTAAATCTTACTGTTATTGAAAAGAACTACCCGAAACCTAAAGAGAACATGAAAGAGACAATGTGCCCTAGTGATGGATTTGTTTATTTCCGCAACAGTGAGCTCATTAGTGGACAATTGGGAAAAGCTACCTTAGGTGCGTTTCTTTTCAGTTTTCAGATTACTGGTCAAATGCCAATTATTATTTAGTTCATATTTATGATTTACAGCTTCTTGCTTCCGATGTGAATCATGCTTCCCCTGCACAATGCCTTTTTTCATACCCCCGTGTTTAGATGCATTCCCAAGCAAGGTAAACAACCTTAGAATGTATTCATGGGCTGGTATCTTCTGTAGGAAGCTAATACTTTTACTTCTTAGTTACATTGTCATATTTTAGATTCAGTCTAAAAGATAGAACATAAGAGTGAGAGCATTCTGCACTTCACTGCTTAGTGTGACCTAAAACAGCCTTGCTATAGCACTGGAAATGACTAATGGTGAAAACTTTTCGATTTACTTTGCGTATGCTAACTGAAAGCTCTGTTTTCATTTGATTTGTGGATTCTATTTTGGCTTTTTTTGCCCTTCTGCTGCTGATGTTGCATTATCAGGAATTAACTATCACGATTTTTTATTTTTTTCAATTTACTTCAAAAAAATGAAGTTTATGCAAAAATCAAGATTCATACAATGCTTTCCCAGCTCTTTTTTCTATTATTATTTAAATAGAAGGATATGGTAAAAGTCACATCTTTTACGGTCATTTTTCTTGTTGTTTAATGCATAGCAAAGAATTTCACACTTGGAAACAATCAATCAAGTTTTGAATTTTAAAACTAAGATGATTTGGAACTAATGTTAATGGATTGGAAATGAATTTTAATGGGTATTTGTATTTTAACTAGGGATGTCAATGAAGCGGGGATTATTGGGGATTCGATTCGCCCCGCCCCGTTGGGATTCAGAATTCCCCGACTTCAGTGGGGGCGAAGGCGGGGGCGGGTTGTAAAATGTGGGGATTAGCGGGGGCGGGGGCGGGGATTGTTTTGTCCCCACTGAATCCCCGCGGGGATTCACGAAGGCGAATCCCCGACTTCGGCTTCAGTATCTCTAATAAAAATACTATTTTATTTCTAGTATTTTTTAAAAAAGAAAACAATTTTATCCATTTGGTTACTTTAAAAAAAATTTAAAATAAATTGAGTTATATTATTAAAGGAGTTTACATTATTATACCTAACTAACTATAAGTTTATATTATTAACTATGTGGATTCAAATGAGTTTATATTATTCACTAATTAATTATGAATCATATTATTAAAAATGTAAATTAAAATAGTTATATTATTATTTATGTAACTATATATGAACATTAAAAAAACTATGTAAATATGATTATTAACTATATTGATTTAAATGAGTTTATATTATTAAATATATACTTAACTAATTATGAATTATATTATTAACTTTATTGAGTAAATGAGTTTATATTATTAACTATGTAGATTAAAATGAGTTTATATTATTGACTAAGTAATTATGAATCATATTATTAACCATGAATCATATGTGAAGATTAAAAAAAACTATATAACTATAAATTATATAGTTAACTATATTAATTTAAATAAGTTTATAATATTAACGATATACTTAAAATAGTTATATATATATATGTGATGATTAAAAAAACTATGTAACTATAAATTATATTATTAATTATATTTATTTAAATAAGTTTATAATATTAACTATATACCTAACTAACTATGAGTTACATTATTAACTATATATGAATATAAAAAAATATGTGACCATAAATTATATAATAACTATATATCTAATTATAAGAACCTCATTGCATGGAATGACATGTGTTGAATTGAAGAATGAAAGCTCAATTTTGGAAGATTGTTTATAATTTATAGTTTTTAAGGATAATGATTTATATTTATATTAGTGATTGTATTCGATATATGAAATATTTCATTATTTTGTATTTGAAGTTTTTAGTTTGGAAGCTTTATTTTTTAAAAAATTTTAGTATGAGACAGACATGTTTAAATGAGCTTGTGCCTTAATATTTGTAGTTTACTATGATGAAATATGCATTGAGTTTATTTTAGATTTTAGTGGTATGATGAAATAGTTTTTTTTTAAAAAAAAAAAAATTTAAAAATTGAAGTGGAGTCAAACAGGGGTCAAACATGAGGTCAAACAGGGGTCAAACAGGAGTCAAAACGGGGTCAAAACGAAGCTGAATTGGGGGCGGGGACGGGTGTTCTAAAGCGGGGTCGGGGTCGGAGTCGGGATTTCTTCAAACATTCTAAAGCGGGGACGGGGTGGGGGCGGGGACGAGTGTTCTAAAGCGGGGTCGGGGTCGGAGGTAGGGGACTCCGGCCCCGCTTCGCCCCATTGACATCCCTACCAACAACATCCTCCGAAAGAAATGGATGTTGTAGAGGTTCCAGTGCCTATTCCTTAGAAGACATTTCTGGATCCAAATCAATAACATCAGACCAATCATAAGATAATACTAAACCAATAATTTACTGTTGTAAGATTTGAAATGCTCTGCAGTTGTTGAGTGTATATATGATGCAGTCCAAATCCTACTAGGATTTCTAGTTTCTAAAAGAGTCCTTAATAGTTTAGGAATATTTTATTTAATATTCTATTTTCTTAATATATTAGGATTAAAATTTAGAGTCCTAGTTTGTTTTTAGTAAGTTTAGTTTTGAAGGACAAGGAATCCTTATTAGTTTAGAATTAGTTTATATTTTCAGCATTATAAATAGGCTAGAAGACTAGTATTATTGGACGTATAATTTAGAGGATTTTATCCCTGAATTATATTCTTTGTTCAATGTAAAATTTAGAATTTTACATTGAAGTATAAATCCACAGGCATGCAAAGTGGAGTTCTTTCCTTGTTGAATTTAATTTTACATTGAAGTATAAATCTGGTTAGTCAAATACCGTGGCAGATGCCTTGAGTCGAAGAGCTTATCAATTTTGAGCACTCAAGTGATAGGATTTGAGGAGTTAAAGAATCAGTACACTGCTGATCCTTATTTTGGCAAAATCATAGCTGATTTAAGTTTCTACCATGCTGGAAATTTACCTTACAGGTTGTATGACGATTATTTATTCAAAGGTAATCGGCTTTGCATTCCAGAAGGATCTTTGACGGAGCAAATTATTAGAGAACTTCATGGGAATGGCTTGGGTGGACATTTTGGCAGAGATAAAACTTTGGCAATGGTGGCTGAACACTATTTTTGGCTAAACATGCGTCATGATGTGGTGAGAATAGTGCAAAGGTGTTCAACTTGCTTATTTGGTAAGGGTTCAGTTCAAAATACAAGTTTGTACACACCTTTACCTGAACCTGAAGCTCCATGTATTCATTTAAGTATGGATTTTGTTTTGGGGTTACCAAAGACTGCGAAAAAGTTTGATTCAATCTTTGTTGTGGTGGATTGATTTTCAAATCTTTGCACATTTTATTCCATGTTTCAAAACTTCTGATTCAATTCATATTGCTGAATTATTCTTTCGTGAAGTTGTGAGATTGCATGGTGTTCCAGCTTCTATTGTTTCAAATAGAGATGTGAAATTTATGGAGCACTTTTGGAGAACTTTATGGAGGAAATTTGAGACAGAATTAAAATATTCTAGCACTTGTCATCCTCAAACGGATAGATAAACGGAAGTTGTGAATAGGAGTTTAGGTAATATGTTACGATGTCTTGTTGAAAATAATCCAAGCTAAATTTGCATATAACAATTCAGTTACTCGGAATATAAAGAAGACACCATTTGAGGCTGCTTATGGTTTGAAACCTCAACATGTTCTTGATTTAGTGCCTTTACCACAAGAAGCTAGGGTAAGTAATGAAGGAGAAGAATTTGCTGAACACATTCGAAGAATTCACAAAGAGGTAAAAGATAACATAAAAGCCAGCAATGCATCTTATTCGTCAACTGCCAACAATCATCGTCGCAAGCAGGAGTTTGAAGAAGGTGATCAAGTACTTGTGCATATAAGGCGAGAAAGGTTTACAAAGGGTACTTATCACAAGCTCAAGTTTAGAAAGTTTGGACCTTGTAAAGTGCTGAAGAAAATCAGTTTCAATGCCTACTTAATTGAATTACCATTCGAATTGCAAATCAGTCCAGTTTTTAATGTTTCAGATTTATATTCCTTTGATGGATTTGATGGTGTTGGGAAGATTATTCAAGAGTAAGTTCAGCAGCTGCCAGTTGAAAAATCAGATGTTATTGAAGATATTTTGGATGTTAAAGAGGTTAGATCAAGACAAGGTAATCAATACAGTAGATTTCTGGTGAAATGGTTAGGTAAGACAACAGCGTAGAGCACTTGGATTGCAGAACAAGAGCTAAAACAAGTTGATCCATCTATTTATGAGGAGTTCATCAAAGCATACTCGTCAGAGTCGAGTCTTTTTCAAACCCGAGGAGAATTGATGCAGTCCAAATCCTACTAGGATTTCTAGTTTCTAAAAGAGTCCTTAATAGTTTATGAATATTCTATTTCCTTAATATATTAGGATTAAAATTTAGAGTCCTAGTTTGTTTTTAGTAAGTTTAGTTTTGAAGGACAAGGAATCCTTATTGGTTTATATTTTCAGCATTATAAATAGGCTAAAAGACTAGTATTATTGGATATATTCTTATTATTAATTTTCAGATTTATATCAGAGGATTTTATCCCTAAATTATATTCTTTGTTTCAACTTCAATCAACCCTAATCTAGCCCTAATTGTTGTTGAGTTCTATTGCCCCAACACCTTTCCGCTATGTCAATATAACTCATTTTATATGTTGAGATTTATAGTTTCCCTTATGAGGGGAAATGTAGAGAGCAGTTAGCGGTTCTGGCATCTTATGTATTTGTCTGGGATCTGGATTTGGCATTCCAGTTTTTAGCTGTTCCATATGTATATAGTAGTATATCCATTGCTTAACTTAAGTTGGACATGCACTTATGCACTTTTGTTCTAAGACTGAAAAATGGAAAAGGAAAATGTTATGATAACTAGTTTTAACCTGGTGGAAGAATTACATTCTTATCTCGTCCAATTTGTTGGCAATAAGTGGTCCGAATTATTTGAATGAAGTACTTCACAATCTTTTGCTTTTCTTCTTTCTTGCTTTTGGTGGGACTATTAGAACAAAAACTTATGTGCGAGATTTAAACAGGGAACGGAAACAAGGATGGGCTTTATTCTGTTCTTCTCAGGGATTATGGTTCACATGCTGCTTCAGCATGCATGAATCGCTTAGCAAAGTTGAGGTATGATTATAGCAGAGAGCTTTTGATGGCGATGATCCCTTGAGCACTAATATTGTTCGTTTGTAAAAGATTTGAAAATTTTCGTTGAATGTTTTCTGCTTGTGGTTTCCCATGAAATGAATTATCTTCCAAACTACACCTGTATTTTTTCCATATATTCTGCAGCTATATCTGTCATCCAGTTCAATCCTCTTTTATTGGTTGTTTTTTTCCCAGAAACTAGGCACACTATGCTTTCCTACATATTTGATTGGTATAAAGTATCCTTCCAGCTCATATTGATCTGCATGGATTGGTAGCTTTTCTACAAAGGTCCCAAATGTATCTAATGTACTTCGAAGTCATTTAGTTTGTAGAAGTTACCCTGAGGATCACAACTGTTTTCAAGTATATTTGTTTTTATTGCAGGAGCCCAAGTGCATGATAAAATAACAGACTTCAGTTTCCAAATTTCTTCCTTTAGTTTTATCTTTCCACTTCCCTGCTTGATTAATAATAACCTCTTTTTCTTTATGGTGGGTGGGGGAGCGGGTGGTGGGAATTGAAACACAACTCAATTTCTAACAAAATTCTTTAAGAAATTCTTACTGATGGCAATATGGTGTAGTTTTTTTTTCTCTTCTCCAAAAACTTAGGTGATACTTAGGTTTTGGAGATCTTTCATGGGTCTACAAGCACTCCTCACGTTGCACAGGTCACTATGTCTTTACCTAGGTTTGGGTGTCTACTGTTTAGTATATTTGGTTCAGGACCAATTTTTGGGTATGGAGATTTGTATTTTCTTTTCAAGGAAGCAAGGTTTATTAATCAATATAGTTTTTCAGTGTGTAGGGTATGCAGTATGCACTGGATTTCCTTTCCTTTTGGCATAGTTTTCTTGGATTGTTATTGCAACTCTAAGGTTAAATTTTGTGACTTTACAAGGTTGAATTATCATTTTCATTTATTTGTTTCCTTCTTTATATTGTTACTGCAGTGCTAGGTGGATTGGGAATCATGGATTTTCTATTGGAATTGATGATGTGCAACCTCCCAATAAATTAATCACTGAGAAGGAGAAAAAGATTTGTAGTGGATATGAGGAGTGTGATAACTTCATAAATAACTTCAACAAAGGAGAGCTTGAGTTGCAACCTGGTCATGATGCTGCTCTGACACTTGAAGCAAAGATAACTCAGGTCTTAAATGGTATTCGTGAAGAAGCAGCAAAGGTATGAATCTGTATACTTCTATAGTATGTTTTCCATGTTTCTGATTTTGATGTTTCCTTTAAATTGTTTGAGTGTCCATTAGACATCTGGGAATAACATGAAAGAAGATCTTGGAGATGTTTGTTCATTCTGCTGTCTGGATATATCCTTCCCTAATTAACCCCCTTAGTTACTCAACATCTTTTACAGTTTTAGCCTATATATTTTTTCACTCTTCTCTCTTACTAACGCTTCAAGCAATGAAGACACATGTGATGTTCAGGATTTTGACAATCCCTAATTTCCTAGACATGAACTAAAGCAAAGGACTGTTTCTTTCTATAATATTTCTATACAGTAATGTAACTTGGAATGTTCCATGAGTATCTGATTCAAGAACATGCATTATAAGATCTTTACGCTTTGTACGTCATCTAAGGGGAGATCTGTGACTCAAGTAGTATGAGAATTTCACCATTCATGCCCTCACAAGATCTTTCTCTATGCATCAAATGTGTAAGTTTATGTACATCCATGCATTTATTCTATTAGTGTGAAGTTTTCATGGAGGAAAATAGCTGTGAGGATGTCTTTACCACGGAAGAAAATTAAGAGGCAGGGAAGGAGAGAAGATGTTAAAGACCAATGAAAGAGGGGAGGCCTTGATTCTTGGTGTGTGATCTTTTGCCCCTCTTTAACCAATGACGGTTGAAACAGCTAGAACTTAGTCAATTATCTCTTAAATTGTCAGAAGTGCTCGCTTTCTTGATAACCACATTAATACTGCCAATTTTTCACCTCCATTTCCTGTAGTCAGTAAAACTCTTGTTCAAGGTGGAGCAATTATTTTATTCATTAATTGATAAGTTGGAATTTTTTTGATAAACATCAGATATTATTATCCAATCGGAGACGTGAAGACTGAGTACTCTTGCTGACAGTATTTAAATTTTTAATCTTTTGGCCTTTATCTTTTTCTTGCTTCTGCTCTCCTAATGCTTATCTATGATTAGTATTACTTTTTTGCTTAAGTTGATTAATCTACTATCTTAATTTGGAATGAAATCCTTCACAGGTCTGTATGGATAAGGATACCTTACAGGAGGAATAGGCCTTAGTCTCCTTTTTTTTGGGGTTTTAAGTTGATGCTAAGTAATCTAGTGTTTTAATTTGGAATGAAAATTTTTACAGGTGTGTATGGGTAACCTACAGTGGAGGAATAGCCCTCTTATTATGTCACAGTGTGGTTCAAAAGGATCTCCAATCAATATAAGTCAGATGGTTGCATGTGTTGGGCAGCAATCTGTTGGGGGTCGTCGTGCTCCAAACGGTTTTGTAGATCGAAGCCTTCCTCATTTTCCTAAAAAATCGAAGATTCCCCAGGTATTTTTCCTTCTATCTTTTTGCTAATATTTATACATGGTAATTTCTCCTGTATGTTCCCTTATGGTCATTTTGCACCTGGGACTTCATATTGGCCATGTTATATAAGCCCAGTTGGGGGAATGAGGCAAAGCATCCTAGAGAAAGGAGTAGACCTGAAATGATAGCCTTAGTATGAATGACCAAATAAAGAAAACAAGGATAGAAATTCACCACCATTCAAAGTTCATCAATATCGTGGTGTCACCTGTGCTACCTGATATCCAAAACATCATCAACTAAATTGGCTTCCTAGTATGTTAGAGGTCTGTGGCTGTGTTCTGAATCTCCAGATATGCCTCTTGATAATTCCAAGCATGGTATCAATTCTGTATCATTTATATGATAACAGGAAGAAGCTGCTACAACAGGTTTGAGCTATTCCCTAGGAATAGCTACAAATAATACCATGCTTGAAAGTAAGAACATTCTGCCAAGATGAGGAATATGCTACAAGGAGAAACAAGAAGAGCACAGAAAATATCATAGAACAGAATGAAAAAGATCTTATGCACCATCCTTTTGTTGCTTTTTCTGTAGCACAGCAGATTGGGTACTTTGTTAGGGACAAATTAAAGTGTAAGCAGTGGGAATGGTTGTTGCAGCTCAATTGTGTGCACATCCCACCATCTTTTGTCTTGGTGCATGTAATCACTTTTCATTATGACATCTAGAAGACTAAAACGTTTGTCTAACTTTGCATTCAGGCTAAAGGCTTCGTTGCAAATTCATTTTATAGTGGTCTCACTGCTACTGAATTCTTTTTCCACACAATGGCAGGAAGAGAAGGCCTCGTGGATACAGCGGTATGTTATGGTGCATTTGCTTTATCTAGTTGCATAAGTCTGTCTCAAGTATGCCGTCTTTAATCCCCTGCAACTTTGAATGATATAGGTAGTAAGCTGTAAATTCTTCTTTGTTCTTGTATTTCTTGAACATAAGAGTTCATGCATGAACCATTATACTAATCAAGAGAATCTATAGTATCCTTTCCTGAAATTGCAACTGCATTGAAACTCAAATCATCATTTGTGGTGAAGCGTTTCTTCAATGGTTGACACTGGATGTACAGCTTCTCTTTCTGTTTTATGCTCATGCTTTCTTTTGTATGCCATGATAGGAATAAACATACAGTGCCTCATAGTGCCATGAAATTTACTAATACAATGCTAAATACATCCATAAATTATACAGTGATCAGAAAATCTACTGGGAACCCTTGAAAATTGTCCCGTGTGTCATTATTCACATCTTCTTCCTTCACTGCTCATTCATATTCTTATAATCTATTAATTCACAACCTGAAATCCTTCTGTACTACCCTTGAACATATTAAAGCTCTATGGTAGACATCATAGCCATTAAGAGCATTCGGCTGGCTTTCTTTTCTGCTTTTAGTTTGAATTTTATGATTGTTTTTTGAACATCAAAGAAACTTGGCTGTTGATTTTGAGATTCTACATATGCATTTAGAACCTTCTGTTTAGTTTTTTGTTTATGGAATCAGGAAATTTTGAATGTGAAGTGTCATCACCTTCTATATGATTACACTTGGTTGTTTTGGCTGTACTTTTTGAGTTAAGTTGCTTGCAAACTTACGTGCTTTTACTCTTTTTTTTTGGTAGATGGTCTCAGTAAATTAGTAAATTTTTTCTTCAGTCTTAAATTTTGATGTCAATTTTGAACGTCACTAAGAACATTCAGAATGGTTGGAAGTGAATGGTTTTGGAAGAGTTCAACCTTCAGAATAAGAAGATTGGGAGTGCTGCAATCGGCTAGTTTGACATTGATCCGATGTAGGCTTCTTTGCTAAACTTGCATACTGCAACACTAGTGGAGAGATGTCATGTAGATCTTTAAACCCTTATATAGATACACTAATGGTGCGCTTACTCAATTCTGTTGGTATGGCTCATCACATCAGTAGCTGTTCTGTTGGTCAACATTCCCTGTAACACAGAGAAAATTTCCTTGGAATCAAAGACCCATTTTGGTTCAACATTTTAATTCATTTTTACTCCTCAGAATCTCCTACATCAAAAGTCATGATTCTTGGACTTAAATTACTGCAGGTTAAAACAGCTGAAACTGGATACATGTCTCGTAGACTTATGAAAGCTCTGGAGGACCTATCTATTTACTATGACTACACAGTGCGAAATGCTAGTGCTTGTATAATCCAATTCTTTTATGGAGATGACTGCATGGATCCTTCACAAATGGAAGAAAAAAAGGGGCAGCCCCTAAACTTTGACAGATTACTGATGAAAGTGAAGGTCTATAATCTAATTCTAGCTTTCGTTACCAGATCTTTTAAAAAGCCTGTCATTTGAATTTGTTTCCTTTGTCAGGCAACCTGTCCTGCAGATGATCAGCTAAGTTTATCTCCTTCGGAAATCTATGAAAGGACTGATGAAAGGCTCTCAGAACATGATATGACTCCTGAAGGCGGATGCTCTGAGGCATTTCATGATTCATTATCTAAGTTTCTTAAAGAGAAATGTGTTGCAAACTTAAGAAACACGATGCAGAATTTAGAAATAGATGGAAATGAACATGGAGGACAGCATCACATGTTTCTTGAGAAAATCTGTTCGAATATCTCTGGTATTACTTCTCGTCAGTTAGAGGTGATTGAACCTGCTATCTAAATGATCATTTATCTTTCTTTCAACTCATGACATTCTCTAAGATGCTCCCTGTGTGTATAGCTGTCGGCACTTCCCTTATCCCTTTAACCAATTAAACAATCAGTGTTATACCTATCTTGCTTACATTTTTTAATCAATCAACAGTTTAAGTTGTGTGCTTGCCTTAAGCTTTGTAAGAGGGGGTTTAAAGAATTTATATTAGGGATTTTTATGCATATACAGAGGAAAGAACTTGCGTACTTATGCAGGCTTAGATGCTGGCATGCATTTCTAGTAAGTCATGTAATGGAAGCATTATATTAGTTTGGGTGGTACTTAGACATAGAAACCAGAAGTTTCTTGGTGCTGGAATTTACTTAATCAGCTAATGATCTTTACTTTTCAGATTTTAGAGAGACCAGTGGTTTTTAACTATCTCTTTCTCTCTCTCTCTCATATTTCTTTCTGGGGAGGCAACTAAAGGATTTGGGAGTAAGAGAGAAAAATTCACATGACTATCAATTCCAAACTGTGTACGGGTTGTGCTTGGTTGACAAGGGAGATACTGAAGAATTATATGATACTGGTTGGGTAGAATTTTATGCATCTCATAATATCTGTGGTAAAGAATCCTCCTGTTACTGAAGCTAGATCGTTTTTTACTGGAATATAGAAAATTATAAGTTTGCAGAACTGGAAATATTGTGTCAAAACAATTTTCTCTAAACTGTAATATCAGTTGTGATGTTCATTGAAAGAAATTTATAGAATTTATATTTCATGTAAAATCGTATCCAGTCATGCCACCTGGTTTATTAGCTATTTCTGGACCCAACAAGAGACCCTTTCTAGTTTCTCGCCTGATTTAGAAATATGTTATAATCATACTAGAATGAACAAACTGTTGAATCAGATATTATCAGACCATACTTTGGGTTTGTTGCTCATTCCATTGTTGCTGTTTTAGGTCATAATCATAGGTATTTTCTTGTCAATTCAGAAGGTCTTGTTTTATTTATACATGAGGGCTAATCCTTTTTCTTAAATTAATTTGTTAAAAATGGTATCACATCATCAAACCTATAAGAAATTCTCCAAAAGTTTTCAGTGTCCCTTGCTTGTTTGTGCTTGGCATTTCATTAAAAATTTCTTATATCATGATAGCGCTCCTTACAAATGTCTTAGGTTTTCCTAAAACTCTGCATCTCACGGTATCATAAAAAGAAAATCGAAGCCGGGACTGCAATTGGTGCAATTGGAGCACAGAGTATTGGAGAACCAGGGACGCAGATGACTCTGAAAACTTTCCACTTTGCTGGAGTTGCAAGCATGAGTATCCTTTAGTAACTAATGTTTAATCGAACTATAAGATTGCAGTTCTTTGGTATTGACTGACAACTTTAAAGGATGTGCAACCTTAACTCTATGTCAGATGTCACACTTGGAGTTCCCCGTATAACAGAAATCATAGATGCAAAAAAGAACATCAGGACACCAATTATTACTGCAAAACTTGAATGTGAGTATAATCCCAAGGAGGCAAGGCTTGTCAAAGCTCGTATTGAAAAAACACTTTTAAGCCAGGTGTGTTATTTGCCAGTTATTGAACTATTATTTCGATGAGGTTGTATCAGACAGCATTTTAGTTGATATTCTCATTTAGTATAGTAATGTCATCGTGATATCTAAAGGATGCATTTTGGTTTTATTCTTATCTATAATTAGGGATGGCAATGAAATGGGGATTAACGGAGATTCGCTTCAATTCGCCCCATTGAAGTCGGGGATTCTTCGAATTTAATGGGGCCGGGGCCGGGGCCGGGTTTTAAAAAGCGGGGATTAGCGGGGACGGGGACGGGGGCGGGGATTGATTTTTCCCCATTGAAGCCCCGCGGGGATTCGCCCCGCAAATCCCCGACTTCGGCTTCAGTTCTATTTTTAATAAAAATACTATTTTATCTCTAATTTTTTTTAAAGAAAACCATCTTATCCATTTGTTTACTTAAAAAATTAAATAAAATGAGTTTATATTATTGACTAAATAATTATTATTCATATTATTAACTATATTAATATAATATTATTTATGTAATTATATGTGAACATTTTTTTTTAAAATGTAACTATAATTTATATTATTAAATATATTGATTTAAATAATTTTATATTATTAACTATATACTTAACTAATTATGAATTTATATTATTAAATTTTGTAGATTACAATGAGATTATATTATTGACTAAGTATTTATTGATATAATGAGTCAAATGGGGTCAAAGCGGGGTCAAAGCGAAGTCAAAGCGGAGTCAAATGAGAGTGGGGATGGGGCGAAGGCGGATGATGTAAAGCGGAGGCGGGGCGGGGACGGGGCCACTTTCCAAATTTTTGAAGTGAAGGCGGGGACGGGATTAGTATTTAAAGTTGGGGCGGGGCCGGAGTCTCCAACCTCCGGCCCCGATTCGCCCCATTGCCATCCCTATCTATAATAGTTGCAATGACATCATGATCTTGAGATACTGATGCGGTGCAGTACATCTTTTAAATACTATCAAAGAGAAATGGGTTGATTTGAATTTAGACCATAAAAGTATGCAATTTTTCCAAGCAAGTCCCCAATAATAGACTTTACTTCAATTTAATCCCTCTAAATGCCAAATTTTTCCCCACATTACCTTCTGTCCATCTCTATTAAAAGAAAAAATAAAAAATGGAAAACAAAAGTCAAAGGATCAATTTCAATTTAGTCCCTGAAAATATGAAAAATTTCATGATTAAATCCTCAATTATAGACCCTAATCCAATTTAATCCCTTTAAATCTCAAATTGCACTGAATTTTGATAAAAGAATTGAATATATGGGGTCAAAATGGTAAAATTAGGGAAATTCAGCCTCAATAATAGATCTGTTCCAGTTTAATCCCTTAATATCTCAAATTGCTCTGAATTTTGATTGAAAAATTGAAATATATGAGGTCAAAATGGTGAATTAGATCTAATTTTCCACTCGGCGCTCGATGATTTACACATGCCTTGGAGTATTCATCTTGCTCCTGGGATTGAGTTACAATCTAGATTGGCTTTTATTTTGTTATTTTTTGTAGCATGTTTCTAGATGATGTTGACTGTTCAATAGAATTCCCATAAATGGCAAGTGCAACAGGCATATGCATTTTTTGGAGTCTAATAGGTCAAACCTTTGGAATCTCCAAATGCTAAGTTGAGGTTATTTCTGGTGTTTTGTGGAGTAGAACATTTAAATGCTGGATGAGTTGAGAACATAGATATAGAAAACTAATTTTACCATTTTGTCCTCATATATTTCTTTCTTTTTCTTTTTTAAATAAAAAATCCGTTCAATGTGACATTTAGGAGTAAATTGGAATAGGTCTGACTAAATTGAAATCAGTCCTTGGTATTGTTGCTTTTACTGTTAGTTTTATAAGGAGGTCGAAAGGATTGATTTGAGAAACTTATTGAGATTTTTAGGGACCATATCAAAATTGACCCAAGTGAAAATACAGTATAAAATTTGCCACTACTGTCATAGTGTCTTGGGTTGTGTGAGGAGCATATTGTTCATATTGTTCTATGCTCCTTATCAGTAATAAGTGTTTACTAAACATCTCTTTATTAGGTGGCAAAGAGTATAAACATTGTGATGTCAGCTAGGCTAGCATCCATTGTCATCACACTTGACATGGAAACTATTCGAGCCCTGCGACTTTGTGTAGATGCTTACAAAGTAAAAGAGTCAATTTTGCGGACAAAAGGACTAAAACTGAAGGAACAGGTAAAAGTATTAATTTAGTATGTTTTGATGCATCCAGTTATAACTTTATCTTAATTTTAATTTGTTTTGCAGCATATTAAGGTTTTGAATACCAGCAAGCTTGAAGTTGTTCCCCAGGCTGATAAAAGCAAACTTCACTTTGAGCTCCACATAATTAAGAATAAGCTTCCAATGGTAGTTGTAATGGTAAGAGAAATTAGAAAGTTCTAAATGTTTATATACAATGCACCCCAAAAAAGACAAAACAGAAGGCTTAAATAGCCTTATTTAAATTGAAACTATATTGAATTTGTGGTTTTGCTTCGTTGTCTTTGAAATGCCAGGGAATTAACACAGTTGAGCGTGTCATAATCAACAAAGATGATAAGAAAAAGAAGTACAACTTGTTCGTAGAAGGGTGAGTTTCCTTTCTGAAGACCTTTAGGACTGGAGCAGTTATTGGTTCTTTTAGTTATCAAACTTTCACATTTCATTATTCAGTTGCAATTTGCATCTATTTGTTGGAGCTTGATGTCTTTTAGCATAACCATCCTTGTATTTGGATACTTTTCCTCATGGAGTAAGCATGTACTTTTACTTTCTTAAAGATATGCTATATGCATTACAAACACTAGTAGAAGTTATTGTTCTAATTGGATTTATATGAAAATTTTCCACAAATTTCTATCTGAAGTTGGGATGAATTGGTTGACTACTTTGGTAAACATGCAATGGGGTATGAATAGTTAGTTTTGTTTACAGTGGTTAATGATGATCTGGTATCCTAGTATTGAACACTGATGGACAATTTGGTGAACACATTGCGATGTATAGATGCAAGAAGATTTTGTAACTGATCTCTTAGTTATAAAGATATACATTTTTGCTTCTTACAGGACGGGTCTCCTAGGAGTAATGGGCACTGAAGGAGTAGATGGATGTGAAACAAAGAGTAACCATATAATGGAAATGCTTCACACACTTGGAATTGAAGCTGCAAGAAGTTCCATAATTGATCAGATCCAGGAGACTATGTCAATGCATGGGATGAACATAGACATACGCCATATGATGCTTCTTGCAGATCTAATGACATCTAAGGTCTGTTCCTCCTTCTAAATTTCAGATTGAACCAGTTCAAAAGCTAGCATTAAATGTACTTAAAGCCATACACTCATCAATTTGATATGGCTTTTAATCCAGGGTGAAGTTCTGGGCATTACAAGAAATGGTGTCCAGAAAATGAAAGATAGTGTATTGATGCTGGCCTCTTTTGAGAAGACGGCAGACCACCTCTTCAGCGCCTCTGTGAATGGGAGAGTGGACAAAATTGAAGGAGTGAGTGAATGCATCATAATGGGAATACCAATGCAGATGGGCACTGGAATGCTTAAAGTTAGGCAAAGGTACGTAAGCATGTAATTTAAAATTATTTTTTCTCTAAGATTGTGTTGCATTAATTTATCGAGGCTCTTATAAAACTTTGATGGGAATATCTTGAATAAACCATAAAAATTAGTACTTTCTTTGACTTTATGGTATAATTGTGATCTTTTCAAAACCCATAAAGCTGTGCACATATCTGTGAATTTACTGAGAAAGTCTTTTTTTTTGTTGGGTAAAAAGTGTAACTTGCCTCTAAACTTTTACAAATTTTGATCTTTAACACTCAAACATTTTTTTACCAATGCATACACTTAAACTTTTTTATTACTAATACATGTAATCAAACTTTATAAAATTATCAAAAATTGCGTTGTTGTCCATTTAATTAAGGGCATTTTTGTTATTATCAACAGGAACCTAAACTTATTGTTATCTATTCTACAAAAACTCATTTCATCCATTAGATTATGTGCAAACACATCTCTTTCCAAATTTTAAATTTTTTAAAGGTAAGAGATTTTATTAGAAAGAAAATAGTTAGTACAATGTAAAAAAATCTTATACAATGAAATAACTTGGAAAAAAAACATTCATCAAAAACACCTAAACTAAAATTAGAAAAGAAATATGAGATAATGCAAGAATATAAATGAAAAAGCGTCAAATTGAAATAGAAAATGAGAATTAGAATTTGAGTGTATCGGTCAAATGGTAACTACAAATTGACTAGCTATTAAAGACAATATCACTAGAAATAATGAGTTTATAATCTTGTTGAAAATGATAAAAATGCTCTATAATTAGATAGATAGAAGTGCATTTTTTTATAATTTTGTAAAGTTTGAATACGTTTATTGGTAATAAAAAAGTTTAAGTGCACTTTTTGATAGTTTTAAAAAGTTTGAGTGAATACATTGGTGAAAAATAACGTTCTGAGTGCTAAAATCAAAATCTGTGATAGTTTAGAGACATGACATTTTTTACCCTTTTTTGTTTATTCTGCCGGTATGGTATGCAAATTCCTTTATGTAAACAGTAATAGGAAATGATTGGCATTAAGTACTAAGGACGAAAAGACAACATTTTTCATGATGAGATGCACTTTAAATGTAAATTAAGATTGGAAGGAAGAGATAAAGTCAATGTTTATATAGTGACTGTGATAAGGTAATCATGCAATAAGAGAAATGAGGAGAGAAAGAAGAAAGAGTTTCTCCATGAAGTTATTTGTTGCAGAATTACCTAAGTTGTGGAGCTTATCCTAGAAAGATTTTTTTTTTTTCTTTTTTTCTTTTTTTCCTTTTTTCCCATGGAAAATCTTATAAAGACTCTTTAAAATTAACTAATGCAGGCGCTTTGTGATGTTATATTAAACATCATGGCTTGTATGTCTAATCCTTTTCACCTTTAAACCTCTGTATTCCCATTGTTTAACTCAATTATTCTTGAGGAGTGACCCCTGATATTTCCTATTTTAGATTTTACATTTTGTTAAGTTTATAGTTCTTTTCCAAATCTTACCAAAAGTAGGACATGCTAAAAGTCGTTTTCTTTCCTTGAATGGTCAGCTAAACCTCATTTCATGGGCACTGAATCTATGCATAGATTTACATTGCTGCATTTTGAATTACTTGACGTGATTTTCTTAGTAGGGTTAGCCCGGTTAAAAGTATTATTAAGGTGTGATACTCATTTAAAACAGTGATCGTTGTCCCCCCGCCTGCTGCTGTAAAATAACCTCCAGATTTCTCTGAGGTCTACTTCTTGACCTCAGTTGGTTCTGATATTCTACTTTGGATTGTTATACTCCTTTTGCAGAACGCAGCAACAAGAAGTGCAACTAAATTACGGACTGGGTCCGATTATATCCTGAAATAATGGAGATGGAATTGAGACTGACGAATTTCTTGTTTCCAATGTCAAATCATATGTTTTGTGTACTCAACGTGGACAAGCATTGCTGATGTTAGTATTTACACACACCGGAATTTCCATTAAATTCTTTAATTCAGCCTTGTAAATTTCACTGTGTTCACTTCATCTCTCCTGTGCTGTATTGTATCATCATAACCTCCACATGTCCGTTATGTAAATGTTTATCTATTTTCAAGTGACTATGAATGAGCCCAAAGTTTCGTTTGCAATTTTAGATGAAATTTAGCACAGAAAAGAATGAACAGTGCCCTCTCTCTTTCGAATAGGGGATATACAAAATGGGTTCTAAGTTTCTATTTCTTTTTAGTGAAAAAGAGTCATTGAGAAGAAATAAATATTAACTTAATGCTTCTGAAGGACACTAAGAATATTTGCTGGCAATCTTCATGCTATTTGTCTTAATAAGAAGCCAGTGAAATAATTGCATAAAATACACGAACTTTTTCTCCCTCTTCGATTGAATTTGATTTCCTCCTGCTTTTCTATTTGTTTCGAGTGCAATCTATTGATACTAATATTTCTCACGAGGGCAAGGGTTTGTCTCCGAGTCCAACGTATGTGAAAAAAATCCGTACCTTTTTCCTGGTAATCATAATGTTAAACACAATCGCACATTGTAATTCATATAAAGTTCAGGAACCTCTCCACATAAAAGTTGCTTGGTCTGAAGTTGAATAGCCGTAATCTTGAATACTATCATTCCAGACTCCTCCCTAACCAGCTATAGGAGAGAAAAGGAAAATGAAAGGAGAAAGAGGGGCAAAACCTCCAGTGAGCACAGATGTTCCAACAAAAGAGAACCGAGTGCATGCAGATTGAGTTACTGAATCTTTCCCAGTAACTACTATTCTTTATATGAATTACAGTTTCATATTGGATTTCCTACATTTGAGAAAATTACAACTTTTTACAAGTCAGAAACTCTGAGAAGAATCATCACTTGAAATGTGTAATCCAAAACTGTAGAAAATGCCATATATAATACACACAAAATCACTTATGTAAGCATCTAACTTTTGGACTGCCTAGAATGCCATCAGCTTGGATAATCAGAAAGAGTTAGCTGCAACTGGGAACCAAGAACATACTGCTTTATGAAAGATCTTCTCCACCAGACTTCAAATGCCCTCTGAATATTAGGACAATCATCTCCTTTGTTAAGGAATCGGTCAAACCAATTTAGCAAAATGGCTTGTTGTTGTGGCAATGGTAGAGTTAAAATTGTTTGGCTTAGTCCTTCCTCAACTAGTTTCTTGTCAACTGACCTGGAAGCTCTCTTCATCCATCCAAAATCCTCAAAAAGAGCTTCCAACCATGTTGACAGCAAAGAATATCGAGTTTCTTTTGGCACTAAAATAAGCCCTCTTCCAATTGCAATACAAAGTTGTGCGGTAATTCTGCTGATCTCATGCCGATACATGGTAGGGATTTTTGAGTGAAGATCGGCAAGTTCCTTCTGATCAGCCCATAACTGCACAAATTCATCAGCGACTCTTCTGTCAATTAAGATTTCAACAACCCACTGCAAACTATCAGCTTCTCTGGCTATCTCCCCCATTAAAACCCCGCGATCCTGTTTGCTATCTTCTACGCATGTAGCTTCTGATAAGCACAATATGAGAGCACTAAGACATCTATGGCATAGATGATACAATGTGTCTCTGGATATGTCAAGCCTGTTGCTATATTTGCTGTCGCCAGAACTATCTTCTCTAAGCAAACGAGAAATCAACATTTTCATTTCTCGACGAGCTTTGTCATCCTTGGCCTGTAAAACTCCACTCAGCAATTTGAGGAAGATGTCATTGGATCTTGAAGACGTTGATGGTTCTGCTGCCACTCTCTGAAGCACATCAGGCGATGAATTCTGAAGCTGAAGCTCATTGAGATGAGACACCACTTTTCCCTCTTCATCCTCAGACCAAGGAATTGCTTCCAAATACTCCAAACATGCCGCTGTTCCATCATCAAACAGAATAGCTGAACATACCTGTAGCATGACAAATGATTTAAGAAACAACAACTAACGTCAGTAGAATTAACTTAGGATTTTGTTCGCCCAAAGATTCAAGACAAACAAATTGTGCGACTTGAAATTTCTATGCTCATCATTTCATTCCTAAAATTTCGTTTTCAACAAGGTTTCAATGAAACATCCTCCTAAATTTCGTTTCAACAAGGTTTCATTCCAATATCCTAGTTTAATCTCAAACATCCTCCTAATTGTGTATTTTACTATCAGCAAACATGTTGCAAATAGAGATATTCTTCTTTATCCTTCAATTGATACAATATTTTAGAAGTTCTCCAGATAAGGCATGAGCATCATAATTCAAGAAACTCTCAATGTTCCAAGAACATATGTACAGAATTAAATATTCCCCTTCTGCCAGCCTGATGAAAATCCCAATTTCCCCCTCCTAAACCTAAGAAAAAGAAAGAAGAAATCAATGGCAAAATTAAAGACCCACCAGAAGTCCCATAAACAATAGGATGAAAGCAATTCAAAAGATTTAATTGAATCAATCCGATAATTCAAAATTGAAAAAGAAACGCACTAACCTTTATCAATTCCAACACCTTAGAAACTTCCTCACCCATCAATTTCTTCTTCAATTCCTCGGAATACATAAGCACCACTGCCTCCACATACGCCTCGACATCATCACATTCAAGAATCTCCACAGAAACCATTTGGGCCCCATTCCGCCGGAGCTTCTCAGCGAAAAACCTGCTCCGAGCAGAGAGAACTCTCCGGTGGACTTCCATCGAAACCCGGAAGCCATCACGGGAAGCTACAGTCAGCCTTACGTCACCACACCCAAAATTGTTCGCATGACCATCGCTATTCTGAAATGGGGCATCTGCCAAGACCTTAAAGACTCTATCGTGAAGCTTATGACGAGCTTGAATTGAATATTTAGACTCGCGAGACTGTTCCTCGGACATCATCTCGAAAAGGGTCGGGCTAGGGCTGGACCGCGCCATAGTAGGTGAGGAAACGGTGAAGGAAGGAGGAGGGGAGACAGAGGTGGAGGTCGGGGAGGGTCTAGAGACCGAAAGGGGTAGATGATTGTGAGGAGGAGGTGAGGGAGTAGGAGAGAGGAAAGGATCCGAAATGAAACCCTGTTTGATCATAGTTGAGACTAATGGATTCTTGTTGGATGATTTCACTGTGCTGTTGAAGCTATGGGACGGCATTGAACGAATGTTCAATGGAACTCCACTGTGCGTTTATGTGTGTGTCAGTAGAGAGAGAGAGAAAGAGAAGAGGAGGAAGAAGTGGGAATCCAAGAAAAGTAAAAGAAATTCAAGAAAGCAAGCTTTGTCTGAGGAGAGAGAGAGAGAGAGTTACTGAGTAGAAATTATGCTAAAAAATGTAGATACAATACAGAGACATGAATCTACAAATAACGGCTTATTAAATCTGGCGCCACAGATATTATTATTTTGTGCTGCGGACTACTGTCTTTTCCCCGTAGTCTGGAGGTTGACCGTTGAAGGCCAGACGAGAGGTGGAGCTGTCTATAGCACAAGGGTATTTTTGGATTAATTGGGAGGAGATTGGTTCCTTTAATTAAAGTCTGAAATGAAGGTGTAATCAAGCCAAAGCTTGACGGCTCTTGAGAAAAATGAAATTCAAGCTTGGCTCTAAAAAATTTTAATAGGTTCTAGATGGAATAGAGGCCTAGCTCTCAAGCATTTAGAATTCTAGAACTATTTTTTAAATATTTTAGTTTAATTTTTTTATATAATTTTCAGTTTCAGATTCAAGATCAAATACTTAATAAGTCAATCTTGATATTGATTGACTATAACTTAATCTTTTTTTTATTATATCAAGAAATGAGACTTGAATTTACAGTTGATTGACTGTGTAAGTAAATGTTCAATCATTAGAATGTTTTATTTTACCTATTTTATTATATATAAATTTTGAAGTGTAAAGCGATTTTTATATCATAAAAGATAAATAAAGTGATCTAACATTTTCCTATTGCCAATTCATAAAGAGAACTATAATTGAGGATTGATTCAAACATTATTGACACCAGAGATTGAAGGGTTTTGAGAATCAAGAATCGCATTAAAATGAAGTTGAGGGTCCAAGGGAAGCTAGAATTGGAATTAGGTTACTGAATAAGCATAACATAGCTACTTTTAGCTAGTGAATGTTTGAGTTTATTGTGTGTGTGCTTATAAAAAATAAAAAGAGTTCATTGTGTGTGTGTGTGTTGGTGTGAGTGCACCAACAAACAAGAAGCATCTTCATTTCCGACATTTATGGTGACCCCTATTTATTTTAATGGTCACTTCCTATAGGCTACTTGGCTTCTTTCTATAAACTGGAGGCCCTGGAAGTTCATTTTTTGTACCTCTAAGCAAGTTGTGGTCCTAACTCCTGAGTTCTCACCCCTAATTCCAGACTTAATTGGACAGTGGCAGTATTAATGAAAGTTTAGGTTTTTTTGTTTCCCCCATGATTTAGTATACTTCTAATAAAAAATATGTTTATCAATATCATATAATCCTAGCTTATTTTAGAAAAAAATGTTATATCTATAGACTAATATGATACTTTGAAGCAAAATAATAAGTAAGACTTTCGATTTCTTCATTCATTGAATTGTCAATGAGACAAATGGAGATCGATAATACTAAAAAAGTGGAGCCTTCTTCGATTCATCCACAGCATCATGAGTATTTGTCACTTAGTTGCAATTATCAAGGACAGCAAGGAACTTTGTCCACTTTAACCAAAAAAAAAATGGAGAAACTTTGTAGTATAATCTTTTGACCTTTACTACGATGCTTTTGTGCTTCATTACACTCTGTATCCTATAATGAGAGCAAGCACCTATGTTTTTATCTTGAAAAGTCACCTCTACAGTGGATCATCTGTGCTTTCTGCCTATTTTGTCATATTAGGCATTCAGCATCACGTACATAGTTTCAAGTTCTTTTCTGATGTATGAAGACCGCAATTGGTCCACTCAGAACGTACACCTTTGGCACTCACCATATTCATTCTATATTTATGAACCAAACCTTACGTTGGTGGATTCATTGCTATTCATCACCAACCAATCCACTGATTGGTTTAAGGGGAAATTGTCGGTTCAATTTCTAGTGTACAAAAATGCAAGGTGAATTGTTGGTTCAATAGGGAAGAGCTTCTTTACTCTCTAAATATATGAAGGTTTGGTTCAAATCAGAAGAGCATCATATTTCTAAAGTACAAGTGAATAGAAGGTAAACCCTCAACAGAGCCAAACCCCTTTCTATCTAGAATGAAATCAAGGATTAAGTGTCTCCTAGGAAATACATGGGAGTCCCTTTTGCTAGTTCCTGCTGCACTACAATTGGCAGATGCATGTCCTTCCTATGTTTGTATCTTTTTCAAAAGCATGCCTTGCCTGCTGTGCCTATTTCCCAGGCTAACTACTAACTTAATGCATCAGCACCTATAATTTGTTAAAGATGGGCCTTATGGTCCAACACCACCCCCCCCCCCCAAAAAAAAAAAAAAGAAGAAGAAAACAAAGCAAGAGTCACATTCATTCATTCATTAAGTGAGAAGAACAAAAGTGCTAAATGAACCAACTTATTTCAAAACTTTCAAAATGAAATAAAAAAATTATGGCATAAAAAATTGCAATAACAGAAGAAAGAATTACAAAGGTTTCCTTTACAACTCTTACAATGAGCAGCTATGTCACTGAAGTTGAACATAAAACAAGGGGAAAAAGCAGCTGAACCTTTATCTTCTCTGATTTATGTGACCTGATAGGGGTATGCTTGTTTCCTGTTCTGCAATAGAAAGTGATTGTTAGTCTTCCTGTTGAAGCAAGTCATGGAGTTAAAAGTATATTAGAACAGAAATTTTTAAAAAATACCCTTTAGAAAACATTGGTTTGTAAATCCTCTAAGCTGGGATCAACTTTGGAATCTTTTTCAGCATCAGTAGGTTGTAGAGGAGCATCAAGCTCGGGAGGTTTCTGAAGATTAGGCATATGTTAGTGATGCATCAAATCCTTATAATGCACAAAAAAAGCACATCAGAGTGCTTCACCCAGTTAATTTTACAGACAGAAAACAAAAGTTTGAAAGAAATCAGTTGTCTTCTACAGTCGATCTACATATGAATATGAAATTTCTGACATTATGTTCTTCCCCACATGGAAGATGAAACAATAGGGGTAGAATTATAATATTTACAGGTAACTGTTGACATTTCAGAACACCAACGTGAGGTAAAATTTTGTTTAAGCCTTTTTGGCATTCAAACAATTCACACATGCAGTATTTCTTATTAAGGATTCATCCAGCTTGTTAAACTTTCTTTCTTTAAGAAATCTACTGGTACCAGCTTTTATTCTCAGTGTTGTGTTGCCACAAGTAAAACCATTATTTGTTTCTCATGGGGATCCAAATAGACTCAGGCAAGTTTCTATTATTACCACGCAACGAATTAGAGCCCAATTGACTCCCCGGAAAAATGGATGCCGCTTAACTTCATTTGCCCCTTCGCGTGATCCCAATCTGTTTTTGGGGTCTCTGTGCAACAACCGATACATTAACTGCTTTGCTTGGAGACTTGCCTGTATCAGAGGAAGTTCTCTCTCAATGCTATAGTTGTACAAGGCAGCAGAAAAATAGTCATCTTTTGCCAAAACATTGTAGATTGTAACATGTCTAAGTTCATTGCAAAAACGAGAGAACGTCTCCCTCTTTGAACTAAGAGGATAAACTAAAAGAGAGAAGCTTTCATGTACTTGAGGCTCTTCATTGACTAAATATCATGGAAAACTCACCGGTATGCTTCCAGGAAACTTTAAATCCTTGTGCAAGATATTTGTGAATGTTTTTTGCCTTGTCTTTCCCCTAAAGGGTGTGTATCCATAAAGCATTTCATACAACAGGATACCTATAGTGGAACCAGCAGACAATCAGCAAATACAGAAGGTTATTATAGAACCATATATAGGTACCTAAAGAATTTAGGTACCTATAGTCAATACTGAGTATGAAACTGAAAAGTGTGTTGGAAACCAAGAGAAGTGTCGCTATAGCTACTAGGAACTGATTTGAGGTTAGTGATTCAAGATAGTGTGACTGACTAACAACTGATAAATGGGAGAACTGGAAAGCTGTTTTGAATGAGATGTACAGAGATCTCAATAACCAGTCAAACAAGGTGAACTGAAGTGACTATCCTCCAGTACAGCAACATGATCAAGGTTTCTGAGTGAAAGCATTCTTAAGAAGGTAAATGACCTATCATGAAGAATTAGGTTATCAACACTGAAATTTTACCACAAATATTTTTCTTATGCAAGAAGGAAAGGTGCTAAAACTCCCTAAAGTTGTAAATTCAGTGATCTGGAAAGAAGAATTACCAAGAGCCCACCAGTCAACTGCACTAGTATGTCCTGCTCCCGTGATGATCTCCTATAGAATGGTAAGCAATAAACTCTAGAATTAATAATTCTATACATGAAGAGTATTGATTTTCTGAGGAGTCAACAAATTTGTAATCAGTTACAGAATGGCTCAACATTGAAACATCAAAGCCTTCAAAGATGTAGATAAAATCACTATCATGAAGTAACTATCTTAGTTTAACAAATTGAACATTTTAAGAACCTTCACATTTTCCCATGAAGTATCCAACAGGGTGATACCATGAAATGGAAAATCTGTCATTTAGTGATGACAGCAGCTTAACTTCATCAAGCACCAAAATATTATTGAGAAACTCTATCTTCTCAAGCTATTAGTTTTCCAAATAAAATGAGTTATCTCAAAATGAATTTGATAGAGTTCTGGGGAATATCATTGCCACCGAAAAGGAAACAAAGGCATAGGAAATGCTTCTTATTGCTCTTTATGTGCAAAACTGCAGAATACGAAGACAAGTTATGGTTAATACATGATATTGTAAAAAATTCATCAGAATTCTGACAATAATGAGTCTCTTTTGAATTAGAGCAGAATCAGATGGCAAGTAGTAGTATTTACACATTATGCAAAGCAGGACATGAATTGAAATTTCTCATATGAAGAAACTAACCGGAGCTATGTATTCTTCTGTGCCAACAAACGAATTTGATGCTCGCATTGGTTCAGCCATAAATATCGGAGCTTCTTGACGTTTCTGATGCTTCTTCTTTTCATTAGTTTCCGGAATTAAAAGCTGAATATAGAACCAATAGCCATATAATTTTAGAAACTGCAATTGTTAGAAAGAAAAAATTATCTTGGTTAAGAATCAGAACACACCTGTGGTTTGCAAGATGTCAAACAGGACAAATCAAAATCTGTCAAAGATACATGTCCATTACTCTGGAGTAGGACATTTTCAGGCTTCAAATCTCGGTAGATAATACCTGAAAAGGATAAAGTGGAGATTCTTGCAAGTCTTTTAAATGTTACCATAACAGTTGCATATACGATGAGTCTTAAGTTTCTTTAAGCATATCTTTCTTCCACTATTCTTATTCTTAACAATAACAATTAATTGAAATAAATATTCCTGAAGGGCAGACAGTAAAATATTAGGCATCCTTAACAGTTGAAGATAGAATGGAATAGTAAACTCATAAGCTTTACCTTGGCAATGAAGATACTCCAGTGCCACTACTACTTCTGCAGTATAGAATCTATAGGAAGCAACAGCTTTATGTTAGTTCATTTACATTTCTTGGCAATATGCAATCATTTAGAACTAGTACAGCAGAGAACAGACAGGTCCATTGCTAGTTGCTGGGGCTTGCAAAACTGAGAAGAAATAATTCAACATGGCGGATCATTTTTAAGTGAAGTAAATACAACACAAATAAAAAAACCCCTCATAAAAAATTGAAAAGTTGTATATAACAAGGTAATTTCTTGGTCAACTCACTTTTGAAAGGAAGGAAAAAGTGTTACCACTTATGAAGATTTCACATGGCAAAAGAGCATATAAAGTTACAGATGGAAATCTATATAAAAATAGTTGATGAATTTTACAGCCATAAATTACAAATCTCAAGGTGATCTACGAATTTTTCTCTTCTATATAAGACTACTTTTTGAGTTTTCTTTTCACTTTAGATATATATTTTCAGTACCTTACAGCATCTTCCTTCAAAACCTTCGTTGGCTGTCTGTCCAAAAGCACAAAGAGCTCACCACCAGAGCAGTAATCGGTTATCAGACAAATATGTGTATTTGTCTGCAAAATAGCCAGTGTTCAAGGATCCAAGATTTGCTAAAAATTAAGATTTAAAATACAAAAAGAAAACAAAAGACTTGAGTTGAATGAGAAAATAACGCATAAGAAAATAGTACATCATATGGATATTGATTTTTAAATGCTGACATACAGTTCAGTACTTTGATCAGACTGGGGAAAGGATTATGCCTTTTAAGGAAAACTAGACGTTATAAGACTTGATGAAATATCACATGATTTGAATGGCCTTTATATTTTTCTAACCTGAAATGAAGCATAGAGGGCAGGAAGGAATGGATGGTCCAGCATGTCCAGAATCTCTCTTTCTGCACAAGCTCTGTGTACCTATATAAAAGGAATTACAAGAATAAGCAATTGTGAAGGCAGAAGCATGATTAACTAACTTCAGTATCCAACTTGAGAACCTACACTTATTATGCGTAGCAACTAGGGTGTTCAAAAACCGAACCTATCCGAAAAATCAATCCGAACCAACGTGTAATTTTAAATTGGTTTAGTTTTTTGATTTATTTGTTTTGAAAATTCAAAATTTTTCAAAAGTATTGTTTGGTGTTCGGTTTCAATTTTAGAAATTTTGGATAACCAAAAATCCGAATTTAACATAATATAGTATTATTATTAGGTTGAGATATTAATGAAAAAAATATCAAAACTCAAAAATCTAACACCGCAATTCAACAACTATAGTTTAATTATTGGGAAAAACTAAATTTTTAATGCAATTCAAGTTTTAATTTTATTTTCTTTTTCTTGGCAGATATCTTTGATGAAAAAGTGATGGAATTCATCAAATGATAAGTCTTGTTTTTACTAAAATGTTATGAATATTATACTGAATACTTTGACTTCAATTTTTCATAAGACTTTTAATTTTTTATATATTTTTATTATAAGGACTTTTTATTCTTTTTTATAGTTATGAATTATTTCAAATGATTTACTATCAAACATTATATTAGTAATTTATAAAATGGAGAAATTTAGTTTAAACCAAATCAAACTTAATCAAATCGAAATATTTTGATCGTTTGGTTGTTTGGTTTTAAGATTAATATGGTTTGGTTTGGTTTGTCTGGAAATGAAATCGAAAGTCAAAAAATCAAACCATTAAACTGAATGAACATCCCTTATAGCAATAGATACTTTAGCATTCAGTTGGCTTGGTTGAAATTTATTTTAATTGTCCATGTGTCATAAAATGTGAAAGAGAACTACTAGACAGATGGTTATGGTTCTTAATACATCAAATCAATTTAAGGATAGTAGTTTCAATTTCACTAATCACTGCTGCTGCAATCCTATTAACGATTTCCACATATAGAAAGCTTCATTTCGACAAAAGGAGAAAGAAGGATGACAGATTATGTTTAATATGGAATGGAGTTTAGATACTAAGAGATGCAAGCATTATAGTCAAGAAATCAAATTTCTATACCTTGTTTCTATTAAGCATCATTCCCTTATCCATTGCTTTCATTGCAAAGTATTGG
Source organism: Apocynum venetum (assembly GCA_019593545.1). Taxonomy (NCBI): domain Eukaryota; kingdom Viridiplantae; phylum Streptophyta; class Magnoliopsida; order Gentianales; family Apocynaceae; genus Apocynum; species Apocynum venetum. The sequence goes on from SRSM01000134.1 coordinate 1,444,660, forward strand.
CCAGAATCGCAAAGTTCCACTAAATGCACACTGCATATCAGTCGGTATGTTAGTACTGAAGTGATGAAGAAAAGATCAAATTTTGAACGTAGAAAACAAGTTAAAAAATTAAATGGCAAGTGTTAGATATGCCATTCTGGCTAAAGTAACCAGTAACTCTAGCTAGTTCAGAGTCACTAGCAGTTCCAGTAGATTTTAGACCACAAGAGGACCAATTAGACACTGCTAAATACATTAGAGAAAATTATGGATATTATTCTACATAAGTTAAGAATCTTGCATCAAACTGTTCCGAGTTTAACTAATGACCTAATGAGATGTGTAACTGTCATCTACTTAGTGATAACTAAGAAACAATGCAAGGGAACAGCACAACTATTCAAGATAAGCAAATACAGATCATTGCTGCATGAATTTGAAGTCCTAATTTTATTTTGGGTAAGAATCTCATAGCCTTATATAATCATCTGATGTTAAAGAAACTGATTCCATGTAAAAGTAAACAAGTAGTAAGATTTTAAAAAAACCCTTATTTATTTTGGGGTGGGCAGAAGGAAATGTGGAAAGAACATTTTGTAAACAACTGACAAACCTGCCAGTATCTCCAGACCCTAAAGGCTTGATTGGCTTAAAATGTTTCAAGCCTATCTTCTCTCCACTGTCAAGTATCTGCAAGTTACAGGCAACAAAAACAAATCAATGCACATAAAAGCAACAAACTGAGCCTAAAAGGTAAAGAACTGTGAGAAACTTTTGAACAATTACGTAGGAGAGCTGTACTGATCCAAGACTGGAGATTTTGCAACCAAAGACCTATTCTATTGTTGGAATGTTCTTATTAGCCATAACCATTCATAAAAATTAACAAAGGTGCCAATGAGGCCATAACATAGTCTTTTGGTCTGAACAAGTTTTCAAGAAAGCACTTGATTAAGATGAATCACAAGGTACAACTTTCAGAGCCTGATATCAGCACAGTAGTAATGTATGTTCATGGCATATAATAAGCTACATATATTTAGGTACTAAAAGATTACTTGCTACATAGAAATAAAGACAAAATATATGTATTTGAATCCAGCAATACTTGAGTAGTATCTTACCTTCTGAATAGCTTTCCAAGATGGGCTGTCCCTTCTATGGGGTTTCGGATGAACCACTTTCGAATGATTTACCCACAAATCCTCGGGTTTCTACAGATTTTCCAAGAGGTTGTGACATGTTAATCATATGCAACAAGTCTGAACCTAAATTCTCAGCTCCATTTATATCCAAAACCTCAAAAAGCTACCTTGTTTGCATCCGGAAGTTCCCTTACTGCTTCATCAACATTTTCAGCAGTTTCTTTCACCTGATAGTCAAACAAATGAAATTCAATATCATTTTCAATTACTCGAATTATCCCACATACCAATCGTCTCATGCGTGTAAAATTAGAAACAAAAGCTCATTTTTTTCCGAACCTTTTTCCATATAAAATGAAAAGACATTTGAAACTCAATCATAAGAACAGAGTCAAAGACCAACCAGTTTGGCGCCCTCGTTTGCAGTGGCCTCAGGGATACAATTATGGAGTGGCTCAACGTGTTCACTGCCGTCTAATTGAACTCCAATGAAGTACTGTACTTCTCCCTGTTCATGCAAAGAAATAAACAAGCCATGATCAATATCACCATTCTTGTTTAAATTTGAGTATAAAGACAGACTTTTACAGCTACCTTCTGATCACGCATAGGCTGGAGATGAAACAAATTCCAGAACTTCTTCCCTGAACAATTTTTTAAGTAAAACAAAACGAAAATTATGGCCGGTTCATTGAGATTTTGGCTAATAAAGCAAATTTGGAATGAAATTTAAGTTAATTTGCAGTACGAGAGAATGGGTGCATACCACTCTTGGTATAGTTAATGAGCTGCACTGTGACATCTGTTTGGTTATCAATGGCTTCTCTGATTTTCCTCACGGTTGCAGGATCAGTTTCTGGCCCTTGAAGGAATCTGCAAGTTTCCACAGCTTGTAAATGCTAGACAATTTTCTATCATCCAGTAAAAACTCAGCGCTATTTATACGATTATTAAAAATGTTGCTAGGGAGATGAAGGGACTGTTACCGTTAGACTAGGCAGATACTCTTTAAAATTGAACATTCTTTTTTATAAGTAAATAATTTTAAATAGCCTTTTTTACTGTAACTGCATTAATTTTCTAGTTTTTTACTATTTCTATAGTTAAAAAATAAGATTTAAATGTTAATAGAAAGTAAGGCTATATTTTCTTAAAACCAGTTTACTAATTTTAAATAAAAACATATTTCAAAACACTTTTTTCTAACGCTACACATACGATTCCACTTAATCACGTAAACAATATATTTTTATTATTTTTTAATTAAAATTATAATATCAAACAACTTATTAATTATATTTTATACATTTTATAATATTATCAATCACGTGTGACTCAAAGCATATCATTAAACTTTAAATTCCCAATAAAAAAAATTTCGTATCCAAAAATAAATTCATTTCAAAACAAAAAAAAATGTTTTAACTCAATCCAAATATACCCTAAATACTTATGAATAATAATTATTTATGAAATTTAATATTTTAAAAAAAAATTGTATCTCATTAATGTATAACCACATCATTCCAAATTTATTGATATTTTTATTTTTTAGATAAAAATATATTTTTTTAAAAAACAAAAGTTAGAAGAGAAAATTGTAATATTTTGTTTTTTATCAAGATAGAAGGAAATTGAGGCTTTAATTTTTACCAACTGTAACAACTAGCGCTCGTGGCCTAATGGATAAGGCGTCTGACTTCTAATCAGACGATTGTGGGTTCGAGTCCCACCGAGCGTGCGTGCGAGAATTTATATATGACTTTACTTTTAAAGTTCTTAGATGCGTGGGTGCGAGGTTAATTTTCATTTTTGAAGTTCTTACTAATGACTGCCCCTAACAGTCAAACTTTAAAGTTTTTTTCTTTTATTTTATTTTTTTGATAAATAACAAATGGCCCCTCCCAATTTTTGTAAACAACTGTAATTTCACCTAAAATATTTGAATTTTAATAGTTTCTCTAATTCTAGAAAAAACTCACACAATCATACCAAATTTTAAAATATTGATTTGACAATAATAGAAGTAGCAATCTATATTTATCAAGCTTTATGTACTTAATTAGAAAATCAACGGGTTTTAAGATTGCGTGTGTGTGTGTGTCTATATATATATATATAAACAAAATAATGGGTTTTCAGAAATAAAATGATCATTTTCGGAAAAAATATCTCAAGTATCCTACTTAAAACATCCAAATGAAATGGAAGCTAGATGCTATTGATTCACGTGCAGGTGAATTGTAAATATAAGAACGAAAATATTTGAAAAAACGATTTGATTAACTATTTTTTCAATTTTATTATACTTACCTGCAGTTCCTCCCCAAGATTTCTTCACGACTATACTCTGTCAGCTCCAAGAAGCTATCGGATGCAAATATCTAACAATTCAAGCAAAAAATGAATTATCAAACCATGAAATTTGAATTTTCTTTTCTTTTCAGGTTAGGATGTTAATTTTGTAGAAAACAAATAATGAAGGTCTTGTAAATAAAATAAAATAACGAATGTCTTACAATGGGATTGTCAGGCAATCTTGGATCAGTAATGACAAAGTTCTTCTCTATACGTTCAAGTGTGGTAGCTAAATCAATACCCTTTCTCATCTCCTTCTTCCTCACTTTATCATCAAGGCTTTCTGGCCTTGCGTCGTCCTCGCTCTCATCATCATCCTCCTCATCATTTTCACCCATGGTAACACTTGCCTCAAATTCCTCTTCAGCAGTACTTGAACGACGAGCTTTCTTCATAATTCTAAATTCATTTAAAAGACATAATTTTCTTAACTATACAAGAAAAAGCAATATACAAATGAGATTAAAATCTTCATTTTTACACGCACAGTATATATAAAGATTTTTCATGTTGCGAAATTCATATAAATTAGATTATGTACGTATAGAAATTAACCTAACAAAGTTTGATCATGTGGGCATGCATGGTTGTGGTGTGGTGCCACATATATGCAGGACCAAATGGATAATATGACTAAAAAAACCCTCAATGATTAATTAATTACTCGACCGAAAGTAATTAAGAAAATCTCCTGGTAGCTATTATAAATTAGAGTTTTTAAGTTTACCCCATGAAAGAAAGACGTCGGCGATTGGATTTTTTTGGTTTCTTCTCCTCCGGGAGCTCAGCTATGCGCTGCATAGTGCTGCTTCTGGTGCCGGCATGCGAATGTCGTCTAGCCGGAGGTTTCTTTTCAGCTGTGTGCTGCAATGTTAAAGCATCAAATTTCTCCGGGTCGCTTCCCTCTGATTTCCTCATGAAGGGACGATTAGTTGATTCACTAAGAGCCCTTGCTCGCGGTTTCTTCATTGCTTCTACTAACTCAGTTACTGAACCGACGGCCTTCTCCTTCTGACGGGCTGCAAATTAAAGAAGAGCAATTTTCACTTCCATTTGCTAATTTATAATGCACAAGAAGAATAGGCAAGTGAAATATATATGAAGTGCCACATTGAAATTATCTTGCCTCTTAAAATGGAAATATATAACAATTGAAAACTCTTTGAAATTATGGGTTTTTTTTTTCTTTTGTGTCAAAGATTTAAATTTAATGTGAGCATTAATTTGACATTAAAGAAACTATGCATATTATCACATTGTTAGTGGATAGTAAATATGTTAAATCAAGGGAATGGTAACGTGTACTTTTATATAACAAATATATTAATTTTAAAAAAGAAAATATTTAATTTTAAACATTTTGAAATGAAAATATGAGTATTCAATTTTAAAGGGAGTAATAATAATTCTCTTGCTCATAACTCGTTTTGAATTTGGAGACCTAATTAAAACTAAAATGCATTATAAACTAGAAAAGGAGATGTAAGCAAAATGTTACCATCGTAGCGGATTAATGATTCAGGAAGTCCATTGGGACGGAGCGCTTTCTCCTTGGTGCCTTCCGTATGCTTGCTTACCTCAACTTGCATTCTGCAAAACAAACAGCAGGAAATTTCACCACATTGTTTATAATTTTTTTGTAATTTTCTATCGAAGAAATAAAAAGTTGATTAATTAGGGTTACTATTTGTGTGCATATCATTGGAAAAAAAGATTTACAGCTATACATAATGCGCTAACAAGAGAGATAATTATTTTACATTTTATATTTATATATACTTACACATGATTACTTGTCTCTTACAATAAGATTCCTTGTTTGTTTGATCTATATGAAAGTCTGATATTTCACATTTGTCCTTCTTTTTCTTTAGAAATTGCATAATATTAATATAAATTAATTCAATTGAAAGGGGGAAAAAAAAAGAATAGAGGAAGAGATATGTAAATTGAAACAATTATTTATATACGTTATTCTTTTGTTTGTAACATTATAATTTAAATAATTGTAACTCTTTCTTATTCAACCAGACGTGTAAAATCCAATATGAGAACTTTTACCCATCAACAGTTGACTAATAATTTATTTAACAAGAGAGATGCCTAACTATATATCCTGGTTAAATTAAAAGTGAATGACAGGGTATACTGTAACCATACATTTCTGGACAACTACCATGCAAACTCCCTAATTTCTTGTTTCCCAACCACACCACCCCATTAAAAAATAACGTTTGTCAAAATCTTTGTGTCTGGAATTAACTGGTTATTAATTAAAGAATATGCAACCAGCACCGCCTCAACTTCATAAACATATCTAATTATTCCCTCATACAAGCATGAATGTTAATACATTTTCATGATTCTTTAGTAGCATTTTTTATTAAGAAAAAGAAGAAGTTAGGTTTAAACCCCTAACGTCCATTTAATTCGTAAATTACACATTAGCCCTGTATAAACGAGAATTATTTTTAAAAAAATGGTCAAAGTTGATGATTTGAAACAACTTTAAAATTTTGAGAAAAATATTTGGAATTTAAACCCCTTGTTGAAGCATGGAATTGTGGGATAGTGGTTGCAAAAGAGTACATAAAACAAGCCCATTTTTTTATGGCACAAAGCTTGACCCACATTTTATGACCACAATCACATCAAGAAATAAAGACGATGCCCTACTTTAGACAAAAACTAAAACTAAGCTGGAAAATTGGATTGACATGCATAAGGGTCGAATTTACATCCCATTAAATTGAATGACCAAAAAGGCAAAATGGGATGATTCGAAGGGTATAAAAAAAAGTCATCGGGAACCGACATTCGATATGGTACCTAGTCCCCATTGCCATAATCAAGAAATTTTGAGATATGGTCCAAATTCAATTAAACCCCCCCCCCCCCCCCCCCCCAAAAAAAAAAAAGAGCCAAAATTATTGGAGAGAAGGGATGGGGGCAGATTCCCTTCCATATATCAAGCCCACCCTAATATTACTTTATTCTCCATCACTTGAATAAATTGTTTTTCCACATTACTAAAAATCTGAGTACATCGTATTTGTATATAAAAAGAAAAAAGTTTTTAAGTACGTCCTAAATATAGATGGGACTCTTAAGATCATCCAAATAGAAATGATATAATCTAACCATACCAAAAAGGAAAAAGAAGAGAAGAAAAAAAATGTCTTACCCAATGAATTTGAGAACTTTGCCATTTTCATCCTTAATAGGTGAAATAGTGAGGAGATTCCAGAAAGGGGTACCATCCTTCTTGTAGTTCAGCAACCTACCACAGTAACTGCCACCCGATTGTAATGCTTCCCGGATCTTTGCAACGTCTTCTGGATCCGTATCCGCTCCCTGTAAGAACCGACTGAGTCCGCCCCCGGTCCACAAAAATGTCAAATATACTTCTCGTAAGACCGTTGTGTGGCCAGTTCAAATTCACAGTTAAAACCCAAAGATTTTACTATCTATTAATTAATATTATCTCTCTTAATCCAAATATTTAATGAGAATTAATCTTTGACTTCTAAAAAGTTATTCTCACATTATTTTTTTTATTATCAACGTAAATATTTTAAATTAAATAAGTTAATATGACTGTTTTGCGAAATAAATAAATGTTTAAATTGAATAAGTACTCAATTTTGAATCATAGAATTAGGAATAAATGAATAAATATATACCAGTTTCTCCCTATGACCTCTTTAGATGTGTAGCCAGTCATCTTGAAGAATCCAGCACTAGCATACATAATAGGATAATCTGGTTTTGTGGCATCTGATACCACAAACGTCTGTTGAAATGTAGATAAGGCATCTTTCAAGTCCTCCGACACTCTTGGAAATGCTCTTTCTTTGCCTGAATATCATCATCATAATCATCAATTTTATCCTTTAATTAATTTTTTTGTCCAGATTAAACAATGATCTTTGATCTCTCAAGTCCAGAATTTTTATGATTTCTTGTCTGTAATTTTATATCACTAGTGTGGAGGAAAAAAAATCGTTTAATAGTATAATGGTCGAGTGTCTTACTTATGTGATCGACTTAAATAAAAAATGTGACAAAAATATTAGAAGAAATAAAGTTTCTTTGAATTACCTGTTCCATCATCTGATAAATCTCCAGAGCTTCTAACAGAATTGCCAGAGTCCCTTCTTGATGTCCCTGCTTTGCTATTTTGTTCATCTCCAGAAGTTCTGACTTTAACCCCTTGTAATTTACCAGTGTCGTCATCTGTTTTCAATACTAATCCCCATTCTGCAGCTCTTTGAGCAGCAGCTCCAACTTCACCAGGTACCTGAGATTTGGCAGCTGGTGATTTTTTGTCCTCATGATCACTAATAACAGAGGAGATAGTCTTTGGAATCAGAGAAGGTGATTTTGGTTGCTGTAACACTGGACTTTGATCTTGAAGGGCCATCCATGTTGTGTAGATTTCTTCCTCATTTCCTCTGCTAGAATTAGGCAAAGTTTTGGGTACTTGTTCTTCTTCTTCTAGCTCAGGGCTGCTCCGTGGTTCATTAGCCCAACTTTTCCAAGAGGGCTGAGACCGGAAAGCTGGGTTCGTTGGCCTGGTTGAGTAGGTAGATGGATTGAACACTTCAAGCGAGCCACGGGAGTCTCTGGGCAGGGGTGGCGTTTTGGGGGATTGCTTATTCTGTGCATGGTTTGATGGCTCCATCTCTGCCTGGAAAAAAAAATCACTATTGATTTCAAGAATTACATACTATAATAACTACTTCTAAGTACTAAATGTAATCAGTGATCCTAACATTTGCGGCTAAATTGGAAGAGTTTCCATTCTCGACAATGATAACACTTGCCTTGTGGGTCTGATCAGAGACTGAGAAGAGCTGCTATATGAACTATCAACAATTAGGATTGAAAATGATATTTTTGCTTGGTACATGTAACAAGATGACAATAAAAGTGACTAAACGTAAGGTGAGGGTTGGGGACTTGAGGGGCAAAACAGAGAAAGCTAAGGGTATAAAAGAAATCTTAAAACACATGAGCCAAACAAATGAGTGACTGTCCTAATTTCTTCCATGCAGGGAGCTCTGAGAACCTTATGTTTATAGGGATATTTTGGTCCATAGCACAATTGCCAAAACATGCCAAGACTAAGAACAGCAAAGTGGCTAAAAAGTTTCACTGATTGTTACTTGATTGATGGCGTACAATCTTTCTCACTAGACTTTCTTATCTTCTGTTGAAAATACAGTAACTGATTTATCCAACACACCATGTTTGGGTAGATTGTCCATTAAAGCACATCACCCTCAAGACACTTTTGGTTGTCCTTGAGACTGACACACCACTTCTAACTTCTAAGAGGGAATAGAGGAGGGATGTAATTTATTTCCAATTATTAACAATATAGTAATTTTATATACTTCTACTAATGTAGTTCCACTTGTGAATTTGACCAATAAAAAGTTTCGTTCGACAAAAATTAAATAATAATATTCATTAGTTTAACATAACTGTTTACACATAAATAGTGACTGCGGGTTATGTAAAAATGAAAATATGTTTTTGTTTTCTTATTTTTTCTTTCAACGTCTGTTATTGATGAATTCTTAAGGAATCGAAGTTAATTAATTGATTGAATGGAAATTCAACAAGGGTAATTTACCTGAGAATAAGTTGATATGTAGCCTTGAATAATGTCTTGGAGAGAAAACTATGAAATGAGAACAGTACAGAGAAAGATGGAAATTTGATAATCTTGGAGGCAAGGTTTTTAATGGTACAAAGGGCTAACGGAAACAAGGCAGAATGATTATCGAAAAGGTTTGGCTTCCCATGCCTATACACCTAAAAATCACATGGCTCAATCTTTATCCACATTCTCCAAATCCAATCATATGTATGAAAAATCTTTAAAAAAGAAAAACCAACACTTTGGGGGAAACAATTGGTTTGGATTTCACAACTCTTTGTTGCTTCTCCTTCTGCTGTTGTTGGGATGGACGTCCATTCTTTATCCACCACCGATCCTTCTTTTGGTTGTAGGCCTTTTCAGATACTTACAGACTGGATCTGCTAGGGAAACAAGAGAAGTAAAACAAGAAATATCAAATACTTTATGAGAAATTATTTGGACTCAAAGAAGTACAGGTTGAAATTGGCAGGCAGGTTTCCAGGCAGACAAAAGTTTCTCGTGTCTTTGTGTCTCAGTAGCTAGTGGAACAAATTGCATGAGCTTTTGGAAGATAGTTTTAGTTAAAGAAACTGATTGGGAAATATCAAATATTATGTTACCTGGAAATGCATCATCTGCCATATGGGGTAGAAGGCCCATCTACTATAACAGGGACATTTTTCAATCACATGGAGAGGTTGGGGAAAAGGCAGCTAATTTTGAGTAGAGTATGTTGCTCCATATCACCCTATATGTACGTCTATAATGATAATGTTGCCATCAATTTCAGCAATTAATCTTGCTGTTAATTTTTGTCATAAAAGTTCATTACAGAAATGTTCATTATAACTTCCATGAATTTTCCTTTTCCATATCCACTCACCTTAAATAGGGACTATCGCTAGACACACCAAAAAAAAAAACCTTTTCCTAATTATAACATATTTAGGTTTGATCTTGTTTCATATCATGTACTCTTTTCTTAATCATAATGGGATTTCTTTTTCGTCTCAAAATTTTAAGAGGAATTAATGATATGCCTATCTTAATATATTTATGATTCATTAAAAATGTAAAACTATTTCATGCATGCATTAAGACTAAGTTTTTAAGGTCTGAAGTTGAAAGAAGGCATAATTCTTGTACATAAATTTGATTTTTATGAATCCATTTTGTTCATACATTAAGAGAGTTGTGATTTTACAGTCCATACCAAGTTTGCTAAGAATTTCATTAAAACTTTAATTGTAAAGTTGTCAAAAGTGGTCTATGCCTTCGGTCCAAGATACAGCATTTCCAATCCGATACTTACTTGAGAATAATGGCTAGTTACATTTTGTTTTTAAGGATTACTATAACTTAATTATTATTCTCTCGGATTGAAATTGAATGTACCTATTTTTATTTTAGAATGTCCAAAATGTTGATTTTTTAAAAAATAAGTATATTTTTCCTTTCAATTTTTATTAAAAATTTCTTTAATTTAATTATTCAGACCAATAGTCTTCCCTACTAATCGAATTAATAATAATGACAATAAATTTATTTATTTAATTTCAAATATAATAAAAACATCAATAATTAACAATGATAAACAATTAGCAGCAGCAGGAGGCTTCCTAACCCCCCCCCCCCCCTCCTTTCCTGGGGGCCTCTTCTTTATCCTACAAATGTTCGAAATGAGGGAATATTTTCGTGTCCCTCTTCTAATCCATGAAATTTTGTGCCCTCAAGCTGATACCTTATCCCCTGGAGTGATCTCTTTCAATCACTTACCTTTGTTCTACTTTTTTATTGCTCAGAAGATTCAAATTCTTGCTGTTTAGGACCAGAAGTCGAAATGTTGGCAATTTTTCCTTTCAAGTTCGGTCCCCTCGAACTATAATCTAATCTTACACAATCAATGGCTACTACATTAAAATTAGATTATGTCAATGGATTTGGAATTCTATGTCTACCCCCACATAATTACGTACACCAACTGCTTTTCTTGTTGTTCATCATTATTACGATAAATAAATGAATAGTTGTTATAAAGTCATTCACCATAAAATTTAAACTTTGGTCTTTTCAAAAAAAAAAAAAAAAAATTTGGTTAGATTGAGAATTATAAAATATGTGTTCATAAAATACTTATAAATTTCTTCTTTGCAAAAATGATGTTCACAATTCTTACATCACAATTCTTATTTGAGTTCTTTGTAATAAAATATTGACGTTTAAAATAAAATTACTTTTTATTTATAATTTCGTTATGAGCTTCTTAATTTAATCAACACATGTAATTGACGATTATCTAAATTAATATCAAAGATATTATTATAATTTTATTACGATAAAAAAAAATTCTTAATTCTTATTTAAGTCATATGTAAATCTTTGGTTCTGAAATATATTTATTTGACTTATTTAGAGGTTTAACACATGACGCACTAATATCAGCCCATCTAAGTATATAATTTTGACTTGAAATAGTTTCCCAAATATTCGGTGCTACACACAACTAAAATAAAATAAAGACTTTTCTAAATACACCAAGGGCCCGCTTGGGCCAAGCGAAGAATCAAGATCATATATGGACGTAACAGTTAACTAACATGATTAGGGCCCCACGACACGTGAAATAGCTTTTTCCTTGGATTAGTATCTTATCTAGCGAGTGGTCACATCGGACCCCCATGGTATTGGCCCATACAGCCTTCACTGGACCCCTCTTTTCAAGATGACAGCCCAATCTGCATCTTTCTAGGTTCCGTAATCGAGTTCCACAGACCACACTTTGTTGCCTTGCCTACAATACATTTCTTTTGTTTTTTTCTTTTAGAGAAACTATCATTCTCAAGCTACAATATGGAACCTTTGCTTTCATGGTATAATGGAACAAAGTTCTTTTTTTTTTTTCCAAAAATATATTTCAAGAAATTACTATGGGTGTATACACTATGAAGATTAGAGTGAAAGAAAATACTTACCCAAATGCCCCTCTTATGGAAATAAGTTGGCCCTATTTATGCATCCATCCATCACGTAGCTTTCTGTTTTTTATCACTGGACATTGAGATTATCACTTTTATCGAGTTTCATTTTGTTGCTGTTGTTGTTGTTGTTTCATTGAATGAGTTTCTGTAAAAGATAACAAATTTCCGTGTCAAACTTTTAATTTTTCCATTTCCTTCGAAAATAATCAAATTATGTAAACTATAATTTCAAGAAAAACTATTTTTTGACAAGAATTATAAAACATTTTTTTTTATTTCTCATACAATCATTTGTTAAAATATTTTTTATACATTTTAATTAATCACACTTTCAAATAATTTAATAACTATATTTTATAACATTATCAATAATGTAACATTTCAAAAAAATCATATCAAACTTTCAATTCTTTAAAAAAAATATCATATCTAAAGTCTAAACACACCATATTTCCAAAACAAAATTAAAAAATACTTTTAAAAGGTCAATTCAAACACATCCATGATCCACCTCCGTTTGTCGAAGTGTGGCTGTCCATCTAAGATAAAAATAATGGGCCGTTTCGACTATAACTTTGATTCAGTTTGTGATTGCAGCTGACTTAATCTGAAAGCTTGTTATCTTTTGGTATTTGCATTCTGGAACAGCCCAAATCTAGACCAAACTTTTGGTCTGAATTCTAAATGCGTCACATATGGAAGAGGTTCGGCCCATTTTCATTGTGTGTTGTCACCACCTTAGAAAGGGATTGCAACATTTCTTCTCAGACGGGGGAGGGTTCCGTGGGGGACAAAAGATTCAGTGGTTTAAAGGCATACGGGTGCAAACGAGTATTTTGCTGGCTCCTCGAGCTTGTTAAATTTTCAATCAGTTCGAGCTCAAGTAAAATATAATTTTTTAGTCGAGTTCGAGTTTAAATTATTTTTAAAAAATAAAAAATAAAAAATTGAAAAAATAATACAAAATATAAAAAAATATTTATTTATTTGGCTCGTGAGCGGTTCGCTGAGTCAACTAATTTTAAATTCGAGTTCAATTCGAATTTTTAATGAGCTGGCTCGAATTCGAGTTTTGACGAGCAGCTTGCGAGCGGCTCGGCTCATTTGCACCGTTAGCCTGAAACAAGAATTAAAAGAAGGGATATGTTCATCTCAACAAGTAGGGAGACCAAAATCCTTGACAATCTGAAAGTAGAGATGGTAAAGTATATAGGGAGACGGAAATGGAAATTAGGGTTCTGATCCCTTGTCATTTATCTCCCACTTAGAATAATTATCTATGCCATGTAATTGTAGGACCCAACTCAATTTCCCCTATGAAAGGGGAAAAATAATTCATATAATTATTAAAGACGTCATGCACTCAATGAGTGTTCAAAGGAAAAAGTTCATTCGTTTGGAATTGAATGCTCATATTTTTATTTTAATTTATTTAAAATTAAATGTTCACTTTCATTAAATAAATGTATTTTTTATTTAAAATTTTATTAATAATCTCATTAATTTAAAATATTTACATTACTAACTCATGATTTTCACCACTCAATATTTTAATTTTAGAAAGTTACATTTCACTAACTAATGTGTCCCACAATCCATTATACTCATGTCAAGAATAATTTTGTAAATTAATTAAAGTTAATGATCTTTCTTAATTTTTATTCAAAGTGAAAAGTAAACATTTAATTCTAAATGGATGTAATATATATTAACTTAAAAAAGAAAAGAAAAGAAAAAGAAAGATGATTATCATTATATAAATGAATTGACTATAATAACTAAAATTACATCAAAATATAATTCACACAAAGAGAATTCAAAGTGAATTAGGTGGTTTTGTTCTATTTTTGAACAACTTAAATACATAGTTTTGCCCAAGAAAATCTACAGCCTGCATTTTGAGCATCTATAGGAATGCTTCTTCAGACATCTCACCAAGCTATGAAACTTGATACTTGAGTTCTTATTAAGGACCAGTTTGGTACTTTACTACACAGATCCAAGAGCATATCAAAATATTTGCATCCTTTTTTCATTTTGATACTCTAGGGAGATTATGAGATTCGATTGAAAATCTCATAGATCCGTAAAAATCACAAATGAATTTAAACATATATACTGATAATCCTTATTTTACACACACACAAAAAAACCCAAATAGATAAAAGAGAATCTATAAAAAGGAAAAATAAACGTTTTTTAAAAAAAGAAGATAAAAACACTATAAAATAATTAAGAAATGAAAATTCAGTCTAGACAAAAATTCTGACGAAATCCAAAAACTTATCCAGATGGAGAAGACAAAGAGGCATCAAATGTTGTAGAGCGCGAAAATGAAGTAGAACATAGGAAAAGAAAAAAGAGAGACGAGAGAGAGGGATTATATGTTAACTATTTATCATTTCAAAATAACATAAATAATATGTATTATAGTTTTTTTTTATAGATAAGAGAGATGAATATAGTGAAAATATGTAGGCTTTTGATTTGGATTATGCTCAAAAGATTACTCTCATGACTAATCCGTACAACCATTGAATACTATAATTACAAATGCATTTGGCACCAAAACCAAATAGACTATTGTCTTTCCTGTGTCTCCCACATACTCTAGTGGCAAAATGGGTCGATCGACCCGGTTCGAAAATTGGCTCAAATGGGCCCAGCTGCAGGGAATCAAGTTGATCCGGCTCTGGGTTCAAATTGATACCTTTATAGTTTTTAAAAACATCAATTACCTCCAAGATTTAGAAAATTGTCAGTCAAATATTGCTCCATTACGTAATTTAGTGGTTCATCCACTAAATTAATTCCACAAATTGCATCTCAATTTTCTTCCCACGGTCGAATGTGGGTTTAGTGGTTTCACATTTTGGCTTCCAATTCCAACTTTTCGTTAATTCAGTTCATAGTGTCCAGCAAGAACTAAAATGAGCCATAACCGCCCCTATCTTCGTTCTTTCACCGACACAATTTCAATCAAGATCCGAACATCTCTCACTCTAAGCTACCTCTCAATCGCTCACTTCTACCCACCATGTCTCCTTCCTGCTTGAGCTGAAGCCCCAGGCATGAATGTTGAACCAAATAACCATGTCTCCAGATTCTGCCAAAAAAAAAACAGCTTTGGATCAAATGAACTCTACTACCCAACGCTTTCCATTAGGCTTTTCACGCCTCCGCAGCTCCGTTACCTGGTTCTTCATCAGCATGCTAGTAATTTATCTTCTTTATTCTTCAAATTTCGTACTCAATAAGAATAATCACTCTGATACAGTGTTGCCGGCTTCAGACATTTCAACCACAGAAGCAATTGAAACTGTCCCTGCAGTTGCCAACATTTCTTTGGCCAAAATTACCCAGAATGACGATCAAGAATTGGAATATACCCCAGAATCGAAGCCCCCCTTACGAGATGATGATGATGATGATACACAGCTCAAACACATAGTTTTTGGAATTGCAGCGTCGTCGAATTTGTGGGATAGGAGAAAAGAGTACATAAAGTTATGGTGGAGGCCTAATGAGACAAGAGGGGTGGTTTGGTTAGATAAAAAATTGATAATTAGGAAAAGTGAAGGGTTGCCGGAGATTAGGATATCTGGGGATACTTCAAGGTTCAAGTACACGAATCGGCAGGGGAAGAGATCGGCATTGAGGATTTCAAGAGTGGTCTCTGAGACATTGAAATTGGGGATGAAAGATGTGAGGTGGTTTGTAATGGGAGATGATGACACTGTTTTTATGGTTGAAAATGTGGTGAGAGTGCTTTCAAAATATGATCACAATCAGTACTATTATATTGGGAGCTCATCTGAAAGTCATGTTCAGAATATTTTCTTCTCCTACGCCATGGCCTATGGCGGGGGCGGATTCGCCATAAGTTATCCTTTGGCAAAAGAATTAGTGAAGATGCAGGATCGCTGCCTTCAAAGATATCCTGCGCTCTATGGCAGTGACGATAGAATTCAAGCATGCATGGCTGAGCTAGGGGTGCCACTGACCCGAGAACCAGGATTTCATCAGGTAAGCAGTAAATTACACAAATGAGAGTGTTCTAATGATAAGATTCCTTATATTCACCTGAACGGCACAAGTCCTAGTTGGGTAAATGGACGATGTAACGTTACCTTAGGTGGGGTAGCCACAGCTATTTTAAAAACGGACCAATCCATCTTTTATTTATTAAAAAATGGGGATAAGTTTAAATGATCAAGCACTTATATCTACCATTATTTGAATAGATTTTATTTACAGTTCAGAAAGTGCAAGAATAACTAGTTTTCCTTCATGATATTGCAGTATGATGTGTATGGAAACCTACTAGGACTTCTAGGAGCACATCCTGTGACTCCACTGGTATCTATTCATCACCTTGATGTAGTTGATCCAATTTTCCCTCGCAAGACAAGAATTCAAAGCCTTCAACACCTGTTTGAATCAGTGAAGTATGACTCGGCCAGTATAATACAGCAATCAATATGCTACGACAAGAAACGGTATTGGTCCATTTCTGTGTCATGGGGATATGTGGTTCAGGTCATTAGGGGAGTAATTTCCCCTAGAGAGCTAGAGATGCCCACAAGAACATTTCTTAACTGGTATAAACGAGCAGATTATACTGCTTATGCATTCAACACTAGGCCTGTGACTAGACATCCGTGCCAAAAGCCCTTTTTGTATTACATGAGTTCTACAAGATATGATGCAGGAAGGAGGCAAATAATTGGGGTTTACACTCGCCATAAAGAGTCCTATCCTTATTGTCGATGGAAAATGGACTCACCTGCAAAAGTTAATTCAATTGTTGTCTTGAAAAGGCCAGATAGCAGCCGTTGGCAGAAGGTACAAACATCACTTGCCAATTTCTTGATTTACTTGTTTGATGCATTTTTTTCCAGCATTGTGGATTGCCCACTTACTTTCACTTTTCTGGGGTATATGATGGGCGGGGGGAGAATTCTGTAGAAAGTGGGCAGAGCCAATCCTTTCAATGGTAATGTTGTTCTTGAAAGATCAGGAAAATAACATTTTCTGTCAAAATTCATCTATGTTGTTGATGATAAGATTGCAATCACACACATGAACTATTATTTATCAAATTTGTAATAATAAATTGATCCTAAAACTATCTTACAGTCGCCAAGAAGAGACTGTTGTAGAGTTTTGCCTTCAAGGAAATCCTCAGATGTCTATATATGGGTGGGTAACTGCCGACAAGGCGAGGTGAGCGAAGTATTATAGCAGTAATGGGGCCTAAGAATTCACCAGGCTTATGCTCTTTTCCTCCATTTCTTGGATGGCTAAAGGAAACAAATGAATTCCAAGGATGTCCACCTAACTGAGCATAGAAGATACAAGTTTCAGTATATGACAGCATACAACCAGTGATGCATAGCATGGATGGCTAGGCAACAAATCAAGTTTTCCATGTAAATGCGCACAGAAGATCATTGTAGCAATTTTTCCAGTCATGTTTACGTTCATCCTCTCTGTTTTATCCAAGACAAATTACAAGAACAATGTTTATGGAAAAGCAATTGCAGGATTAACTTTTCCTCCAGCTATTTTGTACAGAAATCACACGGGTTATCCTAAAATTGATAATTTTTTTCCTGTAATTGATAAATCTCTGCAATTGCAATCAACTGCACAATCAACCAGGGAATTTTACCTACTAAGTTTATCAACAATTCATGACTCCCAGCAGAAACTTAGATTATCTAATCTAGATTAGTTGTAAAACCGGAATAGAGATTGAAGTCAAAGACTCGATTTATCTTGCAATATAGAAATTCAGTTTCTAAGAGGAAAGTCTATGGTAGAGTTGCAATTACGGCCAGGAATGCCAAATCAACACGAGTTTCATTGGGCACTTCAACATCAGAAAGAGACCAGAGTAATTCTTCCTTCCATTGCTGACCTCCTAAGTTCAGTGTTCAAGGAAATGAAGGTTGAATGAATTACCCTTCCCATGTTTCTTTTTTTCTTATATTGACTAATATGCACCTCAAGAAATAGAATTTAAGTCATTCAATTCTCAAAAAAAATTAAAATATTCAAATTATCATAACATGAGTTATAGTTTGTAAACATTTATCTAGATGGTTAGAGTCATATAATTCTTTCTGTTATCTGTTGTCTTTATGGATCCATCTTTAGCTCTATAGAAATCATGCCTCTGATTCACTGGAATATTGATGAAGTATGTTATGGAGCACTCGTTTCATCAATGTCCCATTGCTTCGCAGGTCTGGACATATTTTAAAAGGAGTTGTGGTTTTATGCTCACTTCTCAGATTATTAAAAGGAAAACGTGTGCCATGGTGAAGGGAATTGAGGAAGCTAAGGTCTCTGTAAATTCTTCTATCTTCACTCATTTGTTGGCATTGTTGGAAGCTAGGAATCAATGATGTTTTTGAAGGTGTCTCTCCCAATATATGTCTCATCAAGCATATTATACCGAAGGATTTGCATGGTATAGTTAGAGCAAATGCAAAATAGTGAAATATGATGATTGTATTTTAAATATTACTAACTCCATACACAATTGAATATTTACATTTAATTTAATACAAAAAAAAATTCACTCTAATATAATTACTAGTGGTAAAAGAATATTAAAAATAATAATAATAGAATAAGTGGGTGAATTGCAAACCTTTAAATTTAAAAAGTTGATTCCTAAAAATTTAAATGAAAATTATTGTATTTATTTTAAGAAATTAAATATACAATTTTAAATATTTTAGTTCAGGACATAGGAAATAACTTTTATAAAAACAACTTTCCAACAAAAAATACATATATAAAAAACAACGACTATGACATGAGCTACAATTTATAACTATGTCCCATGTAAGAAATGTTAATAATAAATCTATAATTACTAAGTGATAGATTATTAACTCTTACTTAATTACAACAAATAATTGTAAGATTTGTAACTCTCAACTACATAATTATATAAAATAATAAATAACAAAATTAATTAAGAAAAATTTAACTAAAACGTTTTCAGCAATATATTTTTAATAAGTGAAGGTATTACAAAGCAAATATATTTTTTTATTTTATTAAAAATAGGATGAATAAGAAAAAATTTCATCATTTAAATATTCCAAAATTAATATAAAATATCAACATTCCACCTCTTATAATAACATTTGTAATTTATGACTTATAATCGAATAGATAAATCTATAAATTTTAATAAACAATCCTCTAAAAATATAGAAAAGAGGAAAATGATTTACCCTAATTATGGTTATTTATTTTTAGTAGACAAATTTAATCATATATTAAAAATTAAATAAATAAACTAAAAAGGATAAAGGATTTTTTTTATAAAAAATAGACATTAAATAATGTAATGCATCCAACAATTAATAAAATAAAAATAATTATTTTTAATTGTTTTAATTAGAAGTGTTGATTAATTTATTTTTTTGAAATTATCAAGTATTTCTTTCGTTTCAAAATATAATATACTAAGTAAATTCTTCTTTGTTTAAAAAGTATGTTATATTTTGAGAGAGAGTAAGTATTATTTTGTTTCTAAATTTAAATAATATAATTATATAGATAAAAAGTTAAAACCTTTATCAAAATAATTAAATATTCGAGAAAGGGTATTCTTGTTACTAAAATAATAGTATAATCTTAGTAAAATAAATACTTTTTTTTTTAGGTAGTAAAATAAATACTTTTAAGAACATATTTATACTCCAGAATAGCCACTTTACTATCGAAAGCTTAGAATTAGGGTTGCTTCCTGCCGCAGAGTAGCAACCAAAACCATGACGGCAGCTCCAGTAGAATCCGTTCAATGTTTCGGCCGCAAGAAGACGGCAGTGGCTGTCACGCACTGCAAGCGTGGCCGTGGTTTGATCAAGATCAACGGTGTCCCCATTGAGCTTGTGCAGCCGGAGATCCTCCGCTACAAGGCTTTTGAACCAATCCTGCTCCTCGGTCGCCACCGCTTTGCTGGCGTTGACATGCGCATCCGCGTCAAGGGTGGAGGGCACACATCCCAGATCTATGCCATTCGTCAGTCTATTGCCAAGGCTCTTGTGGCGTTCTACCAGAAGTACGTTGACGAGCAGTCGAAGAAGGAGATCAAGGACATCCTCGTTCAGTACGACAGGACCTTGCTTGTTGCTGATCCCAGGCGATGTGAGCCTAAGAAATTTGGTGGTCGTGGTGCTCGTGCTAGGTTCCAGAAGTCTTACCGTTGAATGCGCCGTTGTTTCCATTTCTATTTTCATTATAAAGTTTACTACTTTTTTCATTTAAGACCTCAATTATCAAGAATGTTTTCGTTATTGAACTATTTTGTTTCGATTTTGAGGACTATTTTGAGAGGTTTATGAGGAGCATCAAGAATAGTTGGTTTAATCAAGTTGTTTCGGGGGATTAATGTCAGGATGGTATGAATTTGGAGTATCAATATTCAATATTTGCCTATCGGTTTCTTTGCTTACTGCTCGTGAACTTTATGTTGATGTTATATGTATGTGATTGATCAATTTGTGGAAGGGAATTGCATTCCCTGCTTGCTAGGTAGATACTTTTATTGCTAAATGCAACTTCCTAGTATCCGCAAACAACATAGAACATATGTTGAGAAGATGTCGTGTCCACGGTCTCTGGTCTTCCTTTGTTTATATATGGTATGTGGTATTGAAACTCTGCAGTTGTATTTTATGGCTAATAGTATATTTGGTTGTAATAAACTTCAATTAGAAATATCAGGGCCCTTGGAAGAAAAAATGTCTTGAGCTTTTTTCTATTTGTCACTTGTATTTTTCCCTCCGAGGCTCAAGACCAATCCCCAAAACCTGCTCCTTAAATTCATAAGTAGCGGCAGAGTTTGGTGTTTGGTTGATAAATTTTCATGCCTTTTTATAGCTTGGAGGGATCAATTCATTGTTAGCAGCAGCAGGATATTATTGAGTGAATGCTTTTGTGAATTTTGTTGCTGGGAACTTCTTATTGTCTTCAAAGAAACTGCTTTCTATCTATAACATACAGATAATTGTTTTCTGATATGCTCATTGTACTTGGCTATTTTCAGTTTCTCTAACATTTCAAGTAAGCATCTGTGATCTGCCTATTTATAGGTAACTAACTCCTTGTTGCTTACACAAGATTTTTTGTTTTTATGTTTTGCTTTGTTTTATCTTTTCTTCTTTCATTTACTGTTTTCTGACATCTAATATTTGATAAACTATCAACCAACTTTTCATTATGTGCACTGTTAACCGGATATAACAAACAATCTGTGTTAAGATGTATATTCATGTTTTTGAACAAATACAGTTTGGTTGACGTTAGTGTTAGATTAATGGAGTTAGCAAATTTTCAGTTTTGGTTATTGATATGGATCAAAATAAAAAGATGAATATTCACTTTTCCAAGCAGAATAGATGCTTCTGGGGATTTATAGGAGTATTTGAGTTTTATCAGTTAATGAAATCACTAACATGCTTGATTTATGTTGAAGAAATAGTGAATTAGTTTTACCTAAAATGAAATGAGAGAGAAAATGAAACAATGTCATCCTTGTTACCTTCGTCACTGCTCTGCAATTGCAATTTTTGAATTTTTGAATTCAAAGATTGGAGATAAGGCTCGAAATGCATGCTGTGAGTATAGTAAGACGATTATATAAGTATGTTGAAGTATAGAAAAATACTACATGGTTCTCAGCCAATGTAGAGTAAAAGATGTAGACATTTCTAACAAACTGCTATAGATTAACATTGTAAGAATAAAGTTGCTTGAGAAAGAATACTCTTTATAGTAATATCATATGGACAAATTTTGTGAATATCAATTATGAGTCTTGAGCAAGATAATACAGTGATGGTATAGTTTTATAAAAATAAATAAAAAATCTAAATTGTAAATATGCAGCCAAAAATGGTTCATATGCTAGCGTTGTCATCCGCTTCTACTCTTAAAAAAATTATGAGAAAATATATTCTTCTTTCTCAGCAAACAAATTCTTTTCCAGTCCCCTTTGAAGTATTGGATTTACTCGTATCTATAAATCAATTGTCTCATTAAAACATCACCAATTTTAAATACAAATAGAAGACTTAGAAACAAATATTCCATCCATCTTAAAATATAACATCTTTTGAACAAATTTTTTGTCTCAAAATATAATATATTTTAAAAGATTTGTGTATTATATCTAATATTATCCTTACTATTTAAAAAAGAGAAAATAAATAATTTACTTTTAAATTTTCAAGAAAATAATAAAACAATAAATGAAAATATTTTTTGAAATACCTCATTATCTTAACATATGCGAAATACTCAAAAGATTTTACATTTTGGAATGAATAGAGTAAAAGGTAATTTTCCACCTAGGCCATGGCAAATGACAAAATAAATTAAAAAAAAATATATATATATATATAGATATTGTGCATCTTATTTGACTTTATTATTTGCAAGCGTGTTTTTATGGTAAATGACCTTTACATAAATGATGAACATGAGATCATGGTTTTATATTTCATGACGACAAAAATGTCAATCTCTGCGCTAGTCCAGATTTATATTTCAGACTAGAACCTCTCTTATCATGGTTGATTCAAAAAAATTATAAGCAGACATGGGTGGATTAAACACTATAAACGATAGGACAAGCAAAATTAGGTGCTCAAAGCTCGATTGTCCCATGCTCATCTTCCCAAGTGAGAGTCACAGACTAACCCATCTCCAGCAACAGCCATATGTTCATCTGTTCAAGGTGAATGGGAGAAGGAGCTTTTTTTGGAACTCTGGACAGGATGGATATTTGGATCATATGTTTGAGAGGCAAGATAATTCAAAGCTGTAACAATATCAGCTATGAGTGGCCGCATGTTAGGTTGCTCCTGGACACACATTGCAGCAATTGCAAGAGCTTGATATAAACCTCTAACTGGATATTTACCTTCTAGTGCAGGATCAGCCATCTGATAGAACTTTTTCCGGTCTTTGAACAACGGTCGAGCCTGCGATTATGAAAAGAAAAGACAAAATCAGTCAAGTCTGTGATATTCAGAGGATGCATTGGTCAACCACATGTTCTTCATCCTCAGGAAAGAAATTCATCAAGTAGTTGCATACTTTAGGCTATATATGTTTTTTTTTAGTCAGTACACAGATATTAAACCTACTCTTTCTAGTTTTCTCAGTTTCAGACAGAAGGTAAAACGTGGCTGCACTTGTGCATTAAAACCAAAACTATGCAAAACTGTGTCTCAACAAGAGATGCATAGGTCAATGCAAAATGGATTACTTGGCAAGACAATTGGATTTTAAAATTTCATGCAACTGCATATTCCATTCTCCTAAAATTTCTATTCAAGAATATGACACTAGAAAATAGGTATTCAACAAGAGAGGTTTAAGTCCAAGATAGAGGTCACCTAGCATAGGTGAGCATCTAAATGAACTTCTAAAACAAGGAACTCACAAAAATAATTCACAAGCTAAATATTTGGGGATGAAAATGCAGCCTTGTGAAATCTAAAGGCACAAAGTGAGTTATCAAACACCGATTCAGATTCTCAAAGAGATTCACATACTGGAACCATCATAATGACAAACACAATGAATCATGGCAAATAGCAGGGCATTAGAACATTTAGATGCATGCATATGAATTTGAATATTGGATTCCCATTGCTTCAGTTGATAAGTAGGTGGTTGTTTCTTTGCAGAGCCATTTCCTTGAAATTCCCAATGCAAGTTTTCTGTCCATATCAAACCAAAAGCCTAAAAATCTAAAAAAATTCACTAGATAATCCTTGGCTTAGCACAATCTGAGGATTACAACAGAAAACACAGGTCAGTTCATAAATCTGGACCATGTGCCTCCACCAGTATGCATGAGTACACGAAGGTAACCAAATGACCAATATTGCAAGCTACAAATTTCCAAAAGTAACTTCTCTTTACCCAATGGATATGGAACACCAAAGAATGGCATTTACCAGATGCACGAATAAATCCAAGGGTGGAAATAAAAGAATTACACAAATAAAAATGGAGATGTAACAGCAAAAGAATATCGAGCATTGGATGTGGCACATGCGGCTCTGAGTCTCTGACCATCTCCAATCAACAGGAGTTTATAAACTAAAAGCCATTTGAATTGTCCAATTTGTACACACACCAGAATCCAATTAATCAGAAGCTCAAATATAGAGACACTTTTTCACATGCCTTCCAAAATGTTGAAGAAAATAATAAGAAATACATCAAACGAGAGGTGATTGCCCACTTAATGACATTTAGTGTATCAAGAAATGCGCTAACTCCCACCTTTTTATAGGAAGAAAATAGTACTGTTTGCAGTTCAACCGAAAAGATTTTAAGAGTGTGAGCAGAGGAGAATTACCCATGCAACCAGATATTCCTCAGAAGCAGATTTGGTTTTGTCAATTGCTTTCCTGCCAGTTATGATCTCCAGTAGAACAACCCCAAAGCTATAGATATCTGATTTGAATGTCAGTTGACCTGTCATTGCATAATCTGGAGCACAATACCCATATGTGCCCATTACTCTGGTTGAAACATGAGTCTTATCTCCAGAAGGAAAGACTTTTGCCAGTCCAAAATCAGATAGCTTGGGATCATAGCCCTCCCCAAGCAGAATGTTGGAGCATTTCAGGTCACGATAGATGACAGGAGGCTTCATCTTGTCATGCAAATACTCCAAGCCTCGAGCTGCACCAGCTGCTATCTTCATTCTTGTATTCCAATCAAGTCGCTTCCTATTAGCTCTTGGACCTACAGAAATAGAGTAAACAAAATGAAAGCAATGAGGGAGGATACATAATAGATCAACCAATTTAATCAAAGAAGTAGACACAGAATTCTACATTTTCAAATAAGAAGCTTCTCAATCTAAAGGCATACCATGTAGATGGTCTTCCAATGAACCCAGCGGCATGAACTCATAGACCAAAAGTCTCTGATTTCCCTCAGTGCAATAACCAATTAATTGGACAAGATTAGGATGATCAGCCATTCCCAAGGTTACAACTTCAACCAAGAATTCCCGAACTCCTTGGCATCCATTGTGATCAAGCTGCTTTATAGCTACGACCTAAACAAAAGAGAGAAACAAATACACCCAAATTATCATCAGGTATGACACAAATAATTTGGAGTTACGCTGTAGGTATTACGTGACTGGTACTTTGGGCTTCAAGGGAAACGACAAATGCAACTCACCTGACCAGTGTCACATAGGACCCCTTTGTGAACTTTGCCGAAGCCCCCTTCACCCAGAAAATTATCCGAGTTAAAGTCATCTGTAGCAGCCACCAACTCAGAAAACTGGAATGCCCGCAACTTGAGGTTATTATTCTCTCCATCCCCAGGAGGCCTCTTGCTAACATCCCGCTCCTCTACTGATAAAGATTGACCTTTATCCTCCTTCACGCCGCCTTTAAGCGGACTTCCTTCCGGTGAGTCTAAACACAAAGCACCAAAACAAATCAAATAAGTGAGATAGGAAGGCCCATTAGATAGAATGAAGAGAAAAAGACATCAGGAGCACATGGGCAGTATAAAGCCAATTTTTTTATCCCTCCGTAATTCTTAGCATAGTGGTACCAGTGGAAAAACAATAATTATTAGACGAATCTAAAGCCAAAAAAAGACAAAAATTGGAAGAAAAAAAATAGTAAAGAAGAATAGATTGTCTAAAGTACCATACTGTACACAAGACAATAATCACCGTTCAAAGCATTCCCAGAAACACTCAAAGCCCAACAAAGAAAAATCGAAATGATATCTGCAATTGATTATGTATTAGACATCTTACCATAAAGAGTACCAATTGAATTCTAACTTTGCTGAATTCAACATAAACATGAAACCAACAACATCAAAATCCAACCTTCTTTTTAGAAGAATCAAGAATTTTTGCTTCATTTCAAACGACTCTCATTCATAAGTCAGAGACCCAGCTGCAAAGGGAATTCCAGAAACACTGATAAACCATGAAAATTGGAAGAACCCACAGAATCAGCCTAAAATTCCCACGCAAAAATACAGAGAAAATTATCCATCGACCATGCAAATGCACAGTGAAAAATCAATGAAGAAAGGGGGAAAAAACCCAAATTCGCATAACATCAATTGGAAGAAATTTGAACATTTACCATTTCAAGAAAATCCTTTAATTGTTTTTTTAAAAAAAAAACATATATATTAAAGAAGACCATAGATAGAAATATATTCTTGAATTTTGTAATGATCGAGTCAGACAAAGATAAAAAAAAGCTTACACCTTTTAAGCGCTGTGTTTGATCATTTCCTCTACACTGATTCCTATTCTTGTTATTGTTATTATCTCTTTTTTCCTTTGTCTTCTTGAATGATGAATCCCCTGAACATCCAAAAGGACCAAAACAACCCATTTCTCCTCCTCTATATATTTCTTTGGTATGATGTACCTTTGTACCTATCTCTATATATACATCTATAAAATGCATCTATCAATATACATACGTATTTCTCTCCTCCTCTCCTCCATGAAAGAGAAACCCAAAACACACATAAAAGAAATCAGAGGAGTTTACAAAACTTGGACAAAGTTTTGAAGAGAGAAACACACGAAAGAGAGATACAGAGCTCAGCCTTATACGAATTTGCAGTTTGCTTATTAATTTTCCTTTTCCTGTTTCTTTTATTATACCCTCTCAGGGGGGGAAACAGCAATCAGGTATGCCCGTGTGACAATGATTCCAAATATATCAAATGAAAAATTGCCACGTTAGCGTTCTGGGATGAATCTGTCAAATCATGGATTTCTTTCGCGAAATTAGTGGGAGTGAGTAGGACTTGATGTTTCGCATTAGAGTGAACCGTGTGTAGCAGATTGGAGACGCTTTATGAAAAGAATAAAATACTGTTTACCGGTCGGTGAAAAATTAAAGAATGCGGTAGTATCACAGACACATTGACGGCCGTCGATTTAAATGATTGTGCGAAAGTGGGCCGTCTGATTTGGGTTCATCGGCGGTGATGTGACGTACGGTATTCACACGTCTCCGAGGCAGTGAGAGATCTTTAGACACCCCTAGTACACGCACGGTTTAGTATTACAAATTTGATTACGTCTTTCAAAAAAAAAAATTTTGATATGTATTGTATCAATTACAATGTACGGTAGGTATAACAATCGAACATTTTTGTAATTACATTGGCCCCAAAGGCAAGTAAATTACTCCTTTCTACTTTGCTTTGTCTTCGAATTTGAACTTCAAGATATTTGACATTATGTCAAAACCCATGCTTATGTAAATACACCTTAGAATTGAAAATCTATTTTTGATTTAATTCAAAAATTAAGAAGAGTTTTTTAAAAAATTAAAGAAATTATTACATTATTCTTTGTTATTAATTTCATTAGTAGAAAATTTACATGAGTTAGTGGGTATAAAGTACTTAAATTAAGATATTGTTAATATAACATTAAATAAAAAATATTTATTTTAAAAATTGTAGACTTTTGTAAAACTCAAGCAAAGGCGAAGCTAAATCCATAATTATAGCTACTAAATCAAACCCAAAAAAAAAAAAAAAGAAGATATTAAGATTTTTTTTTTTTCCTATTAGGTTTAAGACCCAACTAGAACCCGAGTCAATCGTTAAGAGAAAAACCTTTAACTTAATCGTTAAAAAGGAAGAGGCTTGTAAGTACAATATTGATGATGAGTTGAGGGTCTAAAAACCAATGTACAAGGGAGAAAAAGATTAAGGGTTGTGGTGTGGAGCTTAGGTTTTCAATTCGGGTCTTAGAATAATGATGATGGGTGTGGGTTTTGAAGAAAACCCGAAACTTGTTGAAATGGAATATTTATAGTAGAAGTTATAGCAGAGAAATGTAGCCTATAAAGGAAGATCTTTAAAAGACAAATATAACCATTTTATCTTGACATGTAAAAGTCAGGTGACCTGTTGCTACGAAGGCTTAATGGCGAAATTTGATGGAAAGACAATTATCAATAATTTTTAAAAATTGGATGGCATAAATTAGGCAAAAATGACACTTGTCCCCTATTAATAATTGATTGTTTCTTATTTTGTTTATATTTATTCTATATACAATTCTTAATTCTTTATGAGTATTAAGGGTATACTTAAAACTTTATAGTCAAATAAAGTTATTGTTTTTATCAATTTTAATATGTGTGTAAGTGGTTACAAATTCATCTATTTTTATTTGAAGGAAGTATTATGTAATGTAACAATCACAACATTATGACAATTAGAGCAGCTCCAAATTGCCCCACGGAGAGTAAATTAATAGTAGTATGATATTATTAAGTTGCTCTGCCTCAGAGCTTCAAATTTTAAGCAACTCAGAATTCCCCTAAGGGAAAGTAACTTAACGGGTCATTTTTTATGCTTTGCGTATTAAATATAATATGATAATTGATCAATGTGATCCCTATTAAATACATAATATAATCGCATATTTAGTTCATTACAGCAGTAAATTAATAGGTTTTCTTTTTCTTCTTAATTTGCTTAACCTGTGAACTTGGTATTCCAGATTTTGGCATTAAGCAGGCATATGTATTATCTAATACTCTCTCTCTCAGGAATTCAATCTTTATATTTCTATTTTAATTTGTCCGAAATTAAATGTTCATTTTTCATAAATAAACATATTTTTTACTCAAAGTTTCATTAATAATATCTTTAATTTAATAAATTTATATTTCAATAATTCACCACCTTAATTGAAGATTTACATATAAATAGCTCATGGATCTCACAACATATTATATTAATATCAATGATAATTTGATAATTTAATTAAAATCAATAACATTCTTTAATTTTTAACTAAAATCAAAAGTGAATATTCAATTTCAAACAGATATAATACAATATATTTTGTATCTTATATAATATACTCTTTACATCCAAAAATATAAATTGTTAGATGACTTTCTTCTTGTTTCAAAATATAAATCATTTTATTATTTTTTATGAATATTTTACTAATATTACCCTTATTTAATTTCATCTCTCATCTCACATCTTTTTTATTTTCAAGACAAAGCATTTATATTTTCTTTTTCTAAAAATGAACTTTATTTCCTCTTTTTTATTATTTTCAAGACATAATAAATAATAACATTTTAAAAGGAAAAAAATTTTGTGTAAGTTAGCTTATCGTCTTATTTATGAACGAAGAAAGTAATATGTATCGATTATAATATAGTGTTATCTCTATTTCAAAATATTAAGTAACATTGTAGATACTTTATTTTGTTTCAAAATGAGTGTCTTTTAACGTATTATTATTTATTAATTTTATCCTTATTTAAGTAAGAGATAATGAAAGTAATCATTAATTCGAAAAGAAATAATAAGAGATTGATTCATAATATTTATTAATAGTATATTTGAAATTTAATATTAATATTTATATTATTTTTAATATTTTAAATATGTGTGTAAAGATTTAAAATTTTAATTATTTTGAATGAGAGAGAGAGAGAGAGTATGTATCAACTATATATTGAGGCTAGGGGTGTTCAAAAACCGAACCGAACCGAAAAACCGAATCGAACCGAACCGAAATTTTAAAAATGGTTTGGTATTTTGGTTTTTCGGTTTATTCGGTTCGGTTAACCGAAATTTTTTAAAATTACGGTTCGGTTTTCGGTTTCAACTTTAGAAACTTCGGTTAAACCGAAAAACCGAAGTTTTTTTTAATAAAAAAAAAATTGTAATTAATGTTTAACCAATTTTATTTACTTCAAAAATTATTTATATCTTTTTCTATTTGAAGTGTTTTTGTATATTATTAAGTATTGTAAAAGAAGTTCATTCATCATATTTTGGTATATTATGAATCATTTTCGATATTTTTCTCATTGAAAATGTGTAAATAATATAATAATATGATTTAATTGATAAATTTTCTTTCGCCTATTTTTTGAATGTGCTTGTGTATTTGACATCATCATTTCATTTAATCATATTTATTTAAACTCATTGAATTTTTTTTGTAAAAAAAAAAAAAACTCATTGAATTTTTTTTTTTAAAAAAACAAAAAAAAGAGTGAAATTTCGGTTTAAAACCGAACCGAACCGAACACCGAAATTTAAAAACCGAACCGTAGTATAGTTAATATGGTTTGGTTCGGTTTATCCAAGTAAAAAAACCGAAAACCGAAAAAACCGAACCGAAATCGTAAAAACCGAACCGAAAAACCGAATGAACACCCCTAATTGAGGCGAATGATATAGCCTTGGATTCCTCCCATGCAAGTAAATTAATGGATACTTTGATTTGCTTTGGCTGATGACTTGAGACATAGGATTTTAGTAATACTTATCCAATACACTTCATTCGCACACAATATTCATATATAATATGAGGTGTACATAAAATACTCAAGAAAATGTACTTCTATCTTTTTAAATTATTTATCACAAAACAAAATATAATTTCACGTCCTTTAAAAAAATATAAAAATTGATATGATTTTTTGATAAGTAAACCAAAATACTTTTCATAAATATTTTTAATATTACTCTCTTTCTCCTCTTAAAAAGTCAAATAATGACAAGTAAAAAAATGATGGAAGAAAAAAGTTACGTGACTATAAATATAATTCTCTTATACTACAAGGCACTAATTAAATACTGGATGATTGTGATAACCCTAAATTTCTCTTGGACAGGATGTTTTTAATTTGCTTTGCCTAGGGATTGAGAGGAGGGAAATACTCATGACTTTGAAAGAAGAGTCACTCTCATATTGACATTTGGTTATCCAAGGTGTACCACATATTAATGGCTTTTGATATTTTCGAAGCAATATTTAATGCTTATTCAGAGCATAGGGCTTAAATTCTCAAGAAGATAATTTAGAGCAAAAGTCAGAGAATGTTGAATAGGATTGTTGAACTAGTTGCTCTAGGGTTCATATCTAATGAAGTCAAAACTCAAAATACTTGTTCAATTATCCCCAAAAAAAAATAAAATTTAAAGGAAAGAAAAATGAAACGAGGAACAGAAAATTAGGATGACTCTTTTTTATCTTAAAATCACTCTAGAATATAAGTAAATTTTTATGTTATGCTAATGATCTAGAATCTACAGTTAGTGTGACACTTGCAATCTGGATAATAAGTCAATGGTTGAGTTATATAAAAACAAAATTAACATAATGAAGATTGAACAAGGTCTTCTTTAGATTGATGTAACTCTGGATTCTTTAAAATGAACTTTTGACCTCATATATCCCTAGGCCTACCAAGCATTCAACAACAAAAAAATATCAGTAGCTCTGATCTTTATGACTTTAACCTACTAGATGACTATATCCAAATTGCACTAGTAATTTACTCTACTAATTGGTTAAATGGTATTGTTGAGCAATTTAATTGTTCACTTTTTATGGTTACAATCCATATTAATAGATTGTAAATCGTCACAACACAATAGCAAAATCAGAACAATACCAAGATCTTCAAATCGAGTTACTTTTCTTCATTTTGAATTCTTCTCCCATTTTGAAAGCGTATGTCTTTAAAAAAAGATTTAAATTCTATGAAATTTTTAAGAAAAGACTAAAATATTATTCACTCAATATTTATCTTATGCAGAAAATTTTCACTGTCTATTTTATGAATTGTGCTAGTTATAAGGTTTTTTTTATAAAAAAAATTTACAAAGTGGTAAATATTTACTAATAAATTTTTTAAATATAGTAGTATATGACAAGTATATATTAAAAAACAAAAGTAGATAAAAACTTATGTTCCTTGGCATAGCAAAACACGTTTGATCACATCACCGAATGATATAGAAAGTCCCAATAATTATGAACATTAGCAAGAGTCTCACCAATGATAATTTCACCAATGTTTTTGCTGAGATCAATCGAGAATAAATTTCCAGAAGCCCAATAATACCCTACAATTTGGATGAACACCAGTACTATTTGATTATTATTATTCTGAAACTTGCTGAATCATTTGGCACCGAAAGAAAGGGATCTAAAGTAGCCTTTCTTTGAAGGAGCCGCTTTAGAATATAGTATTACTTATTGCACTAATTGTTGATTAAGAGTCTATAAAGAGAGACTTAACAGTTTCTAATCTTCTTAAATACTGCTGCTTATACTACTAAAATAATTAATCAACAAAAGCACCTGGATTTATAGAATATGATTAACTGGTAATGAGGTAACAACTAAGTGGGCACGTGTATTAGTATCCATATTAAATTCATATTAATTAATTATATTTAATGAGATTTAAATGTATATATAATATACTTTTTATTTTTGTTAAGTTAATTAAATATTTTGAGGAATAAAATATAACATGGTACACATTAAAATAAAAAATATATATTAGTTTAAATAATCTCAATCATTACATAATACATTCATAAAATTTATAAAAAATAACAAATACATAAAGTTCAAAAGTACATATCAAATCTTCAAAGGACTCAACAATCTCATTCTCAATTTTAACTCTAAATTAATTTCATTCGAATTTCTATTTTGCATGTTTCTATACACGTTCTAATTTATTAAAAGTATCTAATGCTCAAATTGTAGGACAAAAGTTTCAATCCATCAAACAAATCAATCTGTTGAGGTTGCTACAATCAGAATTATTCGTTCACTAAAGATAATAGCATATGTTCAACAACTAAATAAAAAATAATAATAAATTGTCAAATAAATTATCCATATTCAAAATATCAATTGATTTAGTGTGAAATTTGAGAGGAAAAATACATAATATTAAAAAAATATTTCAACATATTATAACCTCTTGGTAAAGCTATGAATGTATCAATACGTTGCATCATTATACCAATTCATTCGTATGTAGAGTTTGTTTGTATTTTAAACCCAATTATCTTACCATAAGTGATATTAAGTGCATTTGGAATTATACCTATTGTGATAGCAAATATTCCAGTTATTCCAAAGTTGTCTTCTCCATAAATGAGACAAATATTGAAAATGACTAATATTCTTCGTAATATACAGACAGATATGAAACTTTGTTATCAACTGTCTCACTTAAAAAAATGTCAATTGTTTTTCCTCTTTGTGTCAGATTTCATTTGATTTTTTTTGTTCTTTGATAATTGAAAGGCAGCAGGTTTCCACATGTTTGCACACGTTTCAATTATGTTTCTTCCATAAGTATAAAAATGATAATTAACAAGTATATATATATTGTTAGTTTATAATAAAAAAGAAATGAATAAAAAGAAGAATAAATTTTTATCAAGTAACAAACTCTCTCTACATATATAGAAATATATATATATATATATATATATATACATACGCACACACACATATATCTATATAATTTCAATCATTTCACTTGTATATTTAACAATAAATTCAATTCATTTTGAATATAATATCTCATAATATTTAACAATTTATCTTTTTTATGTCATTTTTTCAACACTAATTTGAAAAAATGACACATTTTTTATTTTCACTTTTGACTTTTTGTGTCATTTTTTCAAATTTTGAAAAATGGACAAAATGAAAAAATAGATGATATATATATATATATATTTATTTATGTGTGTGTTCTCTATTTATATATAAGGATTGTTATTTGACAAGAAATCATTATTCTTTAACCTGAGCATCATCATTTCACTTATTATTATTATTATTCATTTATTCAAATAAAAACTTCTTATTCTTCTTCTTACTTTCTTTACAAAATAGAGAATTCAATTTGTACACTTAACCCTTTACTATTATTCATTAATATATTGACAAAAATATATCACATGAGAATGAAAATATTACAATTTATAATGTTAAAATGAATGCTCAAGGAAATTAGATGGTTAATTGAAGTCAATGTCTGACTAAGTGATGAGCATTTACCTACTTTTTCCAAACGTCTACCTGGTTTGGATAAAAATAGTTTTGCTAATAAAATGAGTTGTAAAATATTAGAAATGTTATAGATGTATCAAATAGAGCTACAATACAAAATGTGGTTCCTTTAAATATTTATCTATAAATCAAAAATATAAAATCACTTTCATAAAAAAGATAATAAGTATAGAATCATTGGATGACATACGATTGACTATTGAGACGCATTATTGTGGAAATGTATAACATGAAACTTATAAAATTATATAATAAATTCAAAGATGAAGAACAACGTTATAGTTTAGATAATTTTACTTTAAATGATCTCATATGCAAGTTTATAAAAAAATTTGATGAGAAAAAAGTAAATATGTAATGTGAATGTATTTCATGGAGTTTGTTGATGTAATATGTTTGAAATTGTATTAATGTATTTTATGAATATTTTATATTTATTTAATGTATTGTTATAAATGTATTTATGTAAATTTTATATTTATCAATGTACTACTTTTTTTAATATGAATATTTTTTTAGTGGACGGGAACGGGAGTGTTTGAATACTCACGGGAATGGTAGCAGGTATACCCGACAAGATTTATTTGAGAATAAGGAATGTAATGAGAACATTATTTCAAGTTGAATGTAAGAGTTTAAGATAGAGATCTTTGATACCATGCACGCTATATGCTATTTATTGACATGAATTTACTATTTAAGGATTACATATAAATTATATTTTTAGAAGGTATAATTATATATGATTCATCAATACTCTTTTTACTTAAGAATTTTCTTAATGTATGAGTCAAGTACTTAATTAATAGCATGTCAAAGTTTGCCATACGGAGCATAATCCTAAAAAAATTTATCACATTTTTCTTTTATAGATGTTTGTACATATATACTGCATGCATGTGTGAGATTGTATCCATATTTGAATAGAATTGCTATGACAACTAGATCATTTACTAAGATTTGGAACATGACTCATAAATTAAAATTTAATGTTGCTCAATCACAAATCAAATGAAATTAAATTTAATGAAATGTTTGTTATTAAATAACCAGCATCTCATATAGTAGTACATATTTCCATAAAGGAAATTTACTCAGTTTAACTTTTCAGTTATTTCTAATTTATTAATGGAAAAATCATCATTTCATATATATATCCATACTAGCTGTGATATTAATATAGTCATTTGATACTCCCTCCGTCCCATTTCAATTTTCCACTTTGAACTTGCACGATAATTTATATAAATATTGAAAATGATAATTATATTACTAAAGTTCCTAAATTACCCTCATTTAACAACCTTACCCATATCCAATTTTTTCCTCTTTTGCTTTTCAAATTTCATCAATTTTATACTAAAATTTATCCATACAAACATAAATATATCATATACAAACAATATACATTAATTAAAATAATTTTTTTAGACATTTATTTCGTTAAAAATGACTTTAATTTGATAAGTTTTGATAAAGATTTGAGAGAGTTTAGTGAATGCGAGAAAAAATAAAGAGATAATATAGAAAAGTAAAAATGAAATTTTGAAGTATGCATTTAGTAATAAGAGTGTATGATCTAGGAATTATATATATAGGATAAACATATCAATATTGAATAAAATATCAAAGTGAAAATTGTTGAGAACTTGACGTATTTGTACTTTTTCCATCTTTTATTGCTAATTTTTTTTAAAACTACAAACCATACCTAAATTTCAATTTCTTTTGACCTAATCTACTAAATCATGAATTTGGTGATATATTCTTTTTCTTAAAGACCTATTGTCCTTGGATGGATCATACGTGGTATTATCCCCTGTTTTTCCAATCATTATAGAAGGAGAAGGAAGAAAACAATAAATGAATAATGGGGAAAAAAATATTAACTCATTAACTCAAAACTTAAATTTTAAATACTTATTTCGTCTCAAAATATAACTCTTTTGGAGGTTTTTTACTCAAATTAAGGTTTGTAAAATTAAAATAAATATGTTTATCTTTTCACTAAATTATCCTTTTTTAATCCAACTTTTTTAGTTTTTGAAATTTTAAAACCAACTCATTTTCAACTTCCATTCTTGGGGAGATGAAGAAAGAGTTGATGAATTCGAGAATTTAATAATGAAAAAAAGGTGAGAAAAAAGAGAATAACAAGCGAGAATGATATTGAAAATAAATTAAAAAGTGAATTAGTAGGACAAAAAGAAAAGTCTCAAGGAATAATACTCTTCCATCACTGACACAAGTTGTTTTATTTCTGTGCATGGGATCATTGATCTAAAATTATGTGATGGGATTAGGTCTTTCTTTCTAGTTCGGGGCACTGCACAGCACAGTCCACCCTAAGTGCCCATGCAGATGGAGAGGGTCAGTACTCGGTAATTTTGTATAGTGAGGAAGAAAAAAAAAAAAAACGTTTTTCAGATGAGAAATTTAAACAGACAAAACACAGCTGTTAAGATTACAAGTGGAATTTGGTGGCCTATCTTTGTTATTGCTATATATAGGAACTTGTCGGTCTTGCTGTTTTTTTATTGTCCATCAACCCTAAGTCAATATTCCTTTTACAGTCAAAAGATTTTTCCACCGACGATCATTTAGTCAATCTCTACAGTAAATTTTTAAATGTTTGATAACTATGAAAGGGTTGAGGATTTGGTATACTTGACATGAGTTTTGACTGTACATTATGTTATACTTTTGAATTTGATTTCTTCTTTTCCTTTTTATTTTTTGGGTCCAAAAGTACACCAACCCAATTATTATACTATGTGAAACAGCAAGTAAAATAATGCAGGGAGTGTTCAAATCATATAGCTCAACTTACACTTTCCAGAATCAACTGTGAATTTACCACAGTGCAAATGTAGGGACTTTATGATCACTCACTCTCCCTCTCAAGGTAAATAGATTGTTTTAAGGAGTGGAATCCTACTCAAAAGGAAGAAGCCCTTTATTAATCGATGAGGTTCTGATTTGGCACTTTCCCCTTAGAGGTTAACAAACAAAAAAATCTACTCTCATTGGAGAGGTACGAGTTGCTAAGAAAAACAGCACTTCACGAGCTGCTAACAAACTTTTTATTTTGTCTTTAATTGTATTTCACTTCAATGTCATGTGAATCTAAAAAACACAAGTGTCACTTATTCTTCTCTCTATTTGTTTCTTCCTTTCTTGTGCGATTCTATTGTATAAAAAATTATTATGAAGAAATACTTGTCAAATTATTAGCTTATATATACTTAGAAAAAAATATACTTAAAAAATATTGTTAAAGTCGTAAGATAGTTAACCGAACAATTTGAGAAAATCGGATAGTTTATTAATCTTTTCCAAGGGATTGTCTAATGGTTTATTAATTGTGTAAAATAAAAAATTGCGAATATATATATATATATATATATAAGTTTTCCAAAAAAAAAACATAAATAATATATTAGACTCTGGATTGCCAGTATATAGTCTCCCTTCAGTGAGCCCAGATAGACCCAAAAGGGCCAATTCTAGACTTCTTCAATCCCAAATTCCCAATTTATTAAGGCCAGCTTATATAATGTACTACATCAGACTGGCCCAAAGGAGCCAAAACTAGACTTCTTTTTCCCAAAATGATCAATTCAGGTCACAAGAAAAATGTGCAGAATTCTGCTAAAAAGAATAAAAATAAGTGCAGAATATCAAACTTAAATAATATATACAAGCTTTTCCTGATAATAATAATAATAATAATACAAGATGAACGCACTGCTTAATGCGTTACAATAAATCCAGAACGTCCCACTAATTTCACATTTCAGGTTTCGGATTATTCTTCCCTCACTGTCTGAACCAGCTGGAGAACGATCATGGCGACACTGAGATTACTAACTGTAAGAACCTTAGTTCGTGAAATGGCACCATTTGTGGCGTCGCCGCAGCGGCTTTTCGATCGCGGCGCTTCAATTTTCTCCGCCGTTAGAGCTTTCTCTGCTGCCGCCATGTCCCCTCCGTCCACTTCTGTCGTCTACGATCAGCACGGTCCTCCTGACACCGTCGTCAAAATTAAAGAGCTTCCACCGGTGGAGATTAAGGAAGATGATGTGTGTGTTAGAATGCTTGCTGCTCCTATCAATCCTTCCGACATCAATAGGATTGAAGGTCTCCCTTTTCTTTTATTTTTCCTCTTATTTTGTTGATTAACTTTCGTGTTAGCTAGAAGTAGTCTGCGGATTTCAAGTAGTTAAAAAGAAGCTGCATTTGCTGAGTTAGAACCGAATTGGAGTTGTTTAATTTTAGCGTATAAATGGAGTGAAAGAAAGGCTACATTTGGTTGCTGAGAATTCATAAGCAGTGGCGCTGGCAGAAATTCGAGAGTTTTCTGAGTTTTTTTTTTCAAAGTCAAAGTATATGAAAAAGAAAAACTTCAGAATAATATTTACTGAGTTGGAAATTCAAAGATATCATGTTCTTATCCAATCTCCATATTAGGCCTTTCTCCAGAGTACATTTAGAAAGAAGATTTATGATCCAAAAGGAAAACGAAATTCAGGTGGATGCTAAACATTTCACTTTTGATGCTGTTGTCCAGAGTTGTGACGTCCCCCTGAGAGTTTTAAATTGATCTAAAGAAGCAATGGGAACTAAAAAGTCCCTTTCTACAGATTCATAATTGGATCATTAACTTTATATGGAATTGTAGACCACATTGATTAAAGTCCCTTTTTTGCTCACTACACTGTAGGAGTATATCCTGTTAGGCCACCTGTGCCAGCAGTTGGTGGTTATGAAGGAGTAGGTGAAGTACATTCTGCAGGCTCTGCAGTTAAGGGTATTTCTCCTGGCGATTGGGTCATTCCTTTTCCTCCTTTTTCAGGCAAGACGTTCTTTGCTCATTTCAATTTTGCCATCTTAGATTTAGTCTGTATTTATTTTTTCTATTAATTTCTTCTTGTTCCTGTTTGTTCATTTTCCATACTTAAATTGAGTAAATTTGATTTTATGTTTTAGTATTATATAATGCAAAACTGATGGTTCTTTTTGCATCCTCCCATAGTATCTAGTCTATCGGCTTTTGCAGCCTACAATCCAGAATATCAATGCAACTCCCTTTGTGGCTTCTCAGTAGCAATATTAACATATGAATTATACTTGTGTGTACAATCAGGATTTTTATTGCCACTAAGAACAAACTTGATGTACACCTTCCTTTACATTATTTGTTTTATGTCAATATTTTCCTGTCATCTTAAGTTGTGTTATCGCTCTGCGATGAACTTTCAACGATCTACTATTGATTCCTGCACATCTTTCTGTTTAGGAACATGGCAGACGTACGTTGTAAAAGAGCAAAATTTCTGGCACAAAATAGATAAGAGTACTCCAATTGAATATGCTGCAACTGTTATTGTTAATCCTTTGACTGCCTTTAAAATGCTGAATGACTTTGTCGATTTAAAATCAGGTACTGTACTGCCCAACTCTAGTGCTTTATAACATTTGTAACTGTATATGCTTGATTGGTGCGCTAATTGTCAGGGGATTCAATTGTTCAAAATGGTGCCACGAGCATTGTGGGGCAGTG
Organism: Apocynum venetum; assembly: GCA_019593545.1. Lineage (NCBI taxonomy): Eukaryota > Viridiplantae > Streptophyta > Magnoliopsida > Gentianales > Apocynaceae > Apocynum > Apocynum venetum. The sequence goes on from SRSM01000134.1 coordinate 1,484,279, forward strand.
TATCATTCAGCTTGCTCGGGATCGAGGCATCCATAGTATTAATATCATAAGGGACAGGTGATCTTTGGATGATGAACACCTTTTTAATCTGTTGTTGATTGATTCCCCCTATTCACTTAGTTATTCAATTGCTGAAGAGACTTTCTTTGGCTTCCTTTGTCATGAACATTATCCATTGCACTTGGTTTCATCATATTACATCTTCCTTTCCCAAAATTAAAACTTTACTACAGAACTGTTATTCTTAGATTTCTGGTCCAATACAGACATCTTGTATTCTACACAACACATATTCTTGGGGAAATCACCGTATTTTGCTGCCATTGTCTTGTTTCAGGGCAGGATCAGATGAAGCAAAAGAAAAGCTCAAGAAACTGGGTGCTGATGAAGTGTACACTGAGAGCCAGCTGGAAGTAAAAAATGTTAAAGATCTTTTGGTATTAATTACTGACAACTCATTGTTAGTTGACCCTGTTGAGTAGGGAGGTGTTGATTCCGTCTTTAAAGCTTTTTTATCTGTATTCTTCTTTTCTGTTGGAGTTATGGTCTTCTGTGGATTTTGATATTTTATACTGAATCTTGTGGCATATTCTTTAGGGAAATATACCTGAACCTACATTAGGATTTAACTGCATTGGTGGAAATGCTGCTTCTGTTGTTCTGAAGTTCTTGAGGTGAGACTTGAATGGCTTTTATTGTTTTATTGCTCAGAATTTCATCTGCAAATTGATCATTCTCCAGACAAGGTGGAACCATGGTTACATATGGAGGAATGTCAAAGAAACCAATAATAGTATCAACAACGGCTTTCATTTTTAAGGTAAAACTGTCAGATTTTTTATTTCTTTGTTTTAATCACAGGAAGTTGCCGGTTATTTAGGTACCTTCTTTCATTATGCATTGCAGAGCTTGTATTAGGTCACAAGGTCATGTTTTTTTTATAAAATAGAACACATGTTGTAGCACTCCAATTCCACATTGGAATTATATGAGATCATGATATAGTATATTAGTATGAATTTAGGTACCTATAGTCAACTTGGGATATCCATTTTGGCATAACGTAAACGATTGTCAAATATTTTATTGTGTGTGTTCCAGTTAGAAGATGATATCAGAACGGGTACCAATTGGAAGTATGGAGAAAGTCTCTTATGGGAGCATTCCATTCTTATCGATTGGTCTCGAACCCTTGTGAGGACGCTAGGGCCTTAAAGGCGAGGTGATTCCCACGTTGGAATTCTATGAAATCATGCTATAGTATATTAGTATGAGCAACTTGGAATATTCATTTTGGCATAACGATGACGATTGTCAAGTAGTTGATTGTGGGTGATGTCAGACCTATCGTCACAAGCCCGAAACGTGACAAGTGTAGAATGGGGTTTTACACTTTTGCTCATATATTGTAATGATCAGGCTTTGAGAAATGTTTTATATAGCTTGCAAGAAGATCGTACTTTTTTTGGGGGGATTTTCTCCCGAATTAAATTCACATTTAGAATTTACGAAGGAAGGTTTCTAATCTTTCACTCTTGAAAGATTAAATAGAACAAACTTATTTCAATATTCTTTTAGCATGCTTCATTCCTTTGACATGCTTTGGCATGGGAGTGCCTTGCTAGGATTTTGAACCAAATATCTTTGGGAAAGATTGGCTGACACCTTCCGTATTTACTCTTACTAGAAGTTCAGAAATTAATATTCTTCATGAATTTTCAATGTACTATACTTGTTTCTTGATATTTTCACCTGTGTTTCTAGGACCTTTCCTTGAGAGGATTCTGGCTGCAGAATTTGCTGAGTTCAGACAAAGTAAATGAATGCCGAATCTTGATAGATCAACTTTTGGCCCTAGCTCGTGAGGGGAAATTGAAGTATGAGTATGTGTGCTCTCTCTCTCTCTATATGTGTGTGTGTGTGTGTGTGGAAGGAAGATGACGCAGTTGGTGCATTCTTTGTCTGTGCCATTTAGCTCCTGTAATATCTCGAAGTCAGTTGAAACTATTCTGTGTTTTTTCCCCTATTGGGGATCAATTTTCATTATAGCGAGTATTTTGTTTCTCTTGAAGGTTTCAAGGTAATTCTTATTTTTCTATTTACTGCAACTATGATTGAATTTACAAGTGCCTTCTGCTGCAATTTTGGAGCATTCCAAAACTGTCTTGGTTTGACTTGGCACAAACATTTCCAAGAGCATTTGACTAGTGAATTTTTCCCACCTTGGTGAGTTATTGAGAATCCCCTTGTAAGAAGATATGCTTTTTAATTATGCATATTGATCAAATTTAGATTACAAAGTCAATTTATTCTGAGAAAGATGACACTTTTGAATATCACTTAACAGATATTATGAGCTTCATTTTGGAATGGGGGAGGTATTTTGTTTAAAATTTTATATGAATTATTATGCATTGTTAATACTATAAAGAAAAATAGATGGTATTGAAGCATAACGAGTTACTTGCCCTCACAAGAAAATTCTGTTTTTGACAAGTTTCTACCTTAGCCTATTTCCATAGTGATTAATTTGGTCCACACCTTCAATTGGGTTTCTCATGGAACTGGACTAATTTAGTAGTCTGGACATAAAGTGGGATGTTAAAGTTGCATTTATGTGCTTTTTGTTGTGATGTTATCATTGCTACATGCTTTTGTATTTGTTAGCTTAGCATTGCACGTGGCATCTATGCAGGATGGAGCTTGCTCCTTTCAATGATTTTCTCACTGCCCTTGACAAGGCACTTGGAAAGCTAGGAAGTCAACCAAAGCAAGTGATTAAATTCTGATCATAACTGCTAAGAGGGGTTTTGTTCTTCTCACCCGCTGTCTCTGTGTAAAATTCTCAGTGTGATACTTCCTTTCAGGAAATAACCAGAATTGTTAATACTGTTGTAGCACTTGGCTGTACGCTTTGATCAGGTCTAAATTTATAGTGAGCCTGTTTACGTGGTTTTACTTTTTAGGTAATATGATTCCTCTTTGGTTGGTACTTGAATTGAATTTCATGTTCCAAGAGTTTTGACACTCTATTGGATAGTCAGCAGTCATATTCACAATGAAGCAATGAGAAATGGAGATATCTTTAATCTTATAGCATAGATGTTTCTTGCATTAATACAAAGATTTTGAATTGGTAAAAAGAGCAAAAGAATCCATTAGCCCAGCAAATAGACTGGTTTCTTTGTTCTGCTTTGTCGATTGCAGATTTAGTCTATATCTTTTGGACTTTGATTTTTTAATCTTCGCCCAGTAGTGCTCTTAATCAAACGAACATTAAAGTTCAACGAATTCTTACATTACTGACAGTTCTTTACTAACTAGATCATCGCCTGGACGTGCATGTATTCTTAATAGCTATATTTTGCCACATTAGAGTAATGGCATGGTTCGGTTTGATTCTTACGGCATGCTGTCAAATTCATAGACCATATATGTCGCAGTTTATTTGAGGAAAAACAAGAAACATGCCTGCAGGCTGCAGCCGAAACTTGGATTGAACGGATATCCTAGCATGCAGGCTTCTCACATCCACAATAAATATCATAAATAACTATGAGACTCGGAACAAAGTAGAGGACTACAATTCAGTCTGCATTTCTACTCTGAGTATCAGAGACTCAATAGCGTCATGGCCAATGCACAAGTCCCAACCAACCTGTATTAGCAATCGCATGTGACACGGTGTCAAATTGTTACATTTTACCTTTCCCGCGAAGGGAAACTGGTCATAGTCGTCTTGACGCAACGCAATGCAATCACAAAAGTATTTTGAAAATGCACTTCCAAATATTTATATAAAAATATATATAAACATTTACAACAATGATAAGAAATGTATTTTGAAAATGCATTCTCAAATAAAAATTAAAAAATCTAAACAAGTTTGTTCATTTTAATGAATACATTTTGAAAATATGATTTCAAGTAAATAACCCGTTTAAAAATTTTAATTAATTTTTAAAATACGTTATTTTATTATAACAAAGTTATGAACAATATGAGAATTCCTAAGGAGGCCGGCCTAAAGAGTAGGCATGGGAAATACCTTAAATAAGTTTCCAATGTAAAAAACAATTGATTCCTCAAGTATTATAATGCAAGCATGGAGATTCATACGTTGCCGGCTGATCTGCAAAAAGAAATGTAAATAATATTTGGAAAGCAAACAAATAGTCAGCATAAAAAACCAACTTTCTTGTGCCCAAGAAATAAAGCCAAAGATTTGCAATCAAAATAAATACCAAATTAGGTGAAACTCGTCACTGTTCCTACCAAGCATGGCTTCCTCAAATTTCTTCACCTCTCGTCTCGTTTTTCAAGTTCTATTCGGCAGTCTTTTAGCCACCCAGACAGTTCCAGTGAGTGCCAAATATCTCTTCAGAGAATATATTGGTGCTGAGGGGAAAAATGTTACATTTTCAGATGTACCAATTAATGCTAATCTTGATTTCCACTTCATTTTATCATTTGCTATTGACTACACAAATTCATTTTTTCCAAGTCCCACAAATGGCGACTTTGGTGTTTATTGGGATACAGACAACCTCTTCCCTTCTCAAGTTTCTCGCATTAAAGCCCAGCATGATAATGTTAAGGTAGCAATGAGTCTTGGGGGAGATACAATTAATGGTCAGCTTGTCTACTTCAGCCCTAAGTCGATCCATTCCTGGGTTAGAAATGCTATATATTCAATCACTAACATTGTGAAGGAGTACAATTTGGATGGCATAGATATAGATTATGAACACTTCAACGCAGATCCTGAGACATTTGCCGAGTGCATCGGAAGACTTCTATTCTATCTTAAGCAAAACAAGATTGTGAGTTTTACATCAATAGCACCATTTGCGAATCCTGATGTTCAAGCGCACTACTTAGAACTATGGAGCAAGTACGGACATCTCATTGACATTGTTAACTTCCAATTTTATGCCTATAAGAAGGGCACAACTATTCCTGAGTTTCTACAGTATTTTGAAACTCAAAGTTCAAACTATAAAAATGGCACAATTATGGTAAGCTTTGGCACAGATGGCAGTGGTGGTTTGTCTCCTAAAAACGGGTTCTTCAAGGCCTGCGACATCCTCAAGAGTCAGGGCAAACTCCGGGGCATCTTTATCTGGTCTGCTGATGACTCAAAGGCGGCCAATTTTCACTATGAAAAAAAATCACAAAAATTCTTGTCAGACAGAAAACTTTACTAATATAGTTTTACTCGAAAGGTGAAGTATCCAGACACAGTTCTCTTCTTTTTTTTCCGGTAAGTTCTTTTTCCTTTTAATCATTGTCCCCATAGAAGGAAAGAGTAAGAGGCAACAAATTTCAATATTTTCCATGACAAGACGCTCAATATTTTCACTTTCAATTCTTTTAATAAATTGTACTTGTATCTTTGTAATATTATAGCTTATGCACTAGAATACTTGATAAATATGTTTTCTGAATTCATTGTAAACTCTTAATCCAAAACCAAGGTGGCGTATACTTAGCTCTTTACTTCAACGCTATACTTAGAACGAGTTGTAGGCAAGGAGCTAAATTTTCATACATAATGAGATTTACAATTCATATCATGAAAATATAAAGAGAGAGGAAGTACATCACATCAGAAGATGAGGCATCTATTCAAAACAATTTATGCGAGACACAATTGATCAAGGAAAGTATATTTTGTATTCAGTATTTTATTCTCAGAAAATTTTGGTAATTTTGCAGGATAGAGCGTTTTGGTGTTCAATAATATACAAATTTGCTATCGTCAAGACACTTTGAGAGCTAAAAAGTCAAATAAGAAAACATGGACTATAATGGTAAACAAGGTGCTAAAGGGAACTGATATCCCCATTTTACCTAGCATTTGTCGCTCTTGGGACGATATTTTGTAAGAATAACAAAGTATTAGCAAATGATTTGCTCTAATAATTGGATCAATAAGCAAAACTGAAGCTCCATATTTTCCTGTCATGTCTTATTAAATAAATGGAATGACAAGGATGGCTTTCAGATGATAGACAAAACCAGAATAAATCGATGTGAACGAATTTTAGGAGCTGAGCTCCTTCCTCAATATGTAGTCTACTGCCTGCTCAACGGTGTCAACCACCTGCAGATAATAAGAGATTATAAGACCATAGGCATATTTCTCCGATAAGTCTCAAAATTTAAGGCAAGTACCAAGGTCATATTTCATTTTCTTTTAAAGTAGTCTTTCTAAAAATCACAGAAATAACAAGAGAAACTGCTCTGCAAAAGTGAGTTGGAACTAATGCAATCAGTGTTTTTTTCTCCCCCTTTTTTGTTTGTTGTTTATACGCAGCAAAAAATTCATGGAACACTTTTTCTAGAATGTGTTTACCTACCAGGTCTGCTGGATAACCAGCATGATTTTCCTTTCCTTTGAAAACCCCTGTTGTTGTTAAGATTGAATACCAAGGATGCCCTGCCTGAAATATTTAAAGCGCTTTGCTTATACAAATGTTCATGTAAGAGGTATAATTGGCAAGCATCCAGAAAGACTTACCTGCTGAGCTCCTTTGATGTCAACTGACGGATTGTCTCCTACCATGTATATGGTTTTGAAAGGTTGCCTTACTACACCATTTGTAGGATGGTTATGGTAAGAAGATGATACAATTTTCATCAAGACATTTTCAGCATTCTTAAATACAAGAGGATTTGGTTTTCCATAAGATGTGTACTCCATAGCTTTAGGGTGAATTCTGCAGAGAGGAATTTGTCTTAGTACACTATAACATTTATCACATAAAGCCTACTCTAGTGCATCATTGTATTGGCCAACAAATGACAGCAAATGTTTCCAAACCTTAAAACTTATATGCATAGCCAGAAGAGAGGTAAGCCTTGACCAATTATTGTTCAGTTCCTGGGAGATTCTCATTATCTTAACATTCAACTTCTGACGTTTGATTTTGTAATATAAGATTCAAACAGATTATGCCATAGTTGAGGCCAAAGGATATAGAGATAGTGTTGTGTATGCATTGCATATTACTAACACACTCAAAAAATATAGAGAAATCCTTACCTGTTGAAGATAGATTCCAAAGCAATTCTGAAAGCACCCATGCCTAGACGTTCAGCAGGAAACAAGGCCTATCTTATGTGATATTTCATTAGCAAAATTTCAGATTCTCTGATAATGCATTTATTAGTTACCTGTGAGAACTCTTAGAATGAGAGAAAACCTGATATGCAAGATCATCATTTGCAAAAAATATTGGTGGTTGGTGTGCAATTTCTCTTCCAGGAAGACCTCCAGTTCTCAATATGTCACAGAGAACCTATAGTTGACAGTTCAACTCTTAGATTTGAATTGCTTTCAAATAAAATACAGGCCCAATAAAGTGTAAAATATTATCAGGACGAAACAACAAATTTATTAATAGATGGGAATTCTATGCAGAAAGGAGAACAAAAAGACCATTATTGAGGTTCTCAAAAAAGTTCGAATTAAAGTGGCACATCCATTTGGTTTAACCATGGTCCTACCCAAAAATTTGACTAGTCAATTATTTTATATACCAAATCCAGTGAATGCACAAAAAAGCAAATTTTCTCTGGAACTCCAATACTCCCATGTGTTAAACCACCCATGAGCTAACATAGCAAAACAAGAGATGAGAACACACAGATGAGATCTATACAATATATTACAAAAGCAGAATGTGAATGCAGAACAGATAGCAACCAATGGGTGCATACCAAGAATTTCAGAGTTTCTTGTTAATGATATTTTCTGTACCCATGACACCATTGAGTGTTATCTAGAAAACTATATAAGTACCAGAAGGGCATGAGCAAAGCTCATTAAGAGTGGAATAAACACAACCAGTATAAATAGTAGTAACTTTCAGTGAGTCCTGACAGAACAGTTTTGTGTACTATTTTTCACATCATGCCCCTGTATAGAATTGATCCATAGCCGTATAATGATAAGAGATTTATTCCCTCTTAAATGTTTTTGATTTGGACCTGCCTGGCAATATATCAAGTCCAGGGCGTCCCAATTAGACCAATTAGATGTTTTCTACTCCTGATAAATTAAATTTGTGTTTTGATCAAATAACAGAATTCAGTATCCAGTATACTGTATACTAGGTCAACCTGCAATCTTCTGTTATTAGCCTTTCACATGCTATAATGGCAGAGTATAGTAACAGCCAGAAAATGGAGATGCCCTCTTGTAAAACTGTTCAAAATCGTCAATATATCCTGTTTAGAGTAGACATCCTCCCTTGACTATACCAACTCTCTCTCTCTCTCTCTCACACACACACACACGGACAGAGGTGCTTTCATTCTCTTGCTCATCATATCATGAACATGTACCCAAACTTCTGGACATAGATAATTGGTAAAAGCACCATCATCCTCACTTGAATACTCAATTACTATAGCTAGAGCAGTATGCAACAGGAACTGTGCAAATAAAATTACTCATCATAACAGAATAACTGAGAAAAGAGACCTGGATGTCCCTGCTCCAGTCAATAGGATCACTAACGATGAAGACTGCCTGAACTCTCTCCAAGACAGGATTGGTACTTTGAGACATTTCAAGATTAATAGCCTGTTTCTTCCAATTCTTATATTGAGCCAAGGGATCAATGTTCTCAAAGCAAGAAGCATAATCGTCAATTGAAATAACATTTCTAGAAAGAAGATGAATAAGCAAATGAGAAGTGCCCAATAGGGAAACAGAAGCTAAATTTACATAGATGACAGAGAAGACCACGCAGTCTACTTTAATCCTTACTTAAACCCGTATTCAGAAATCACTTCAGCAGGTTCTCCTTTCCCAACAGCAACAACAAGCTCATTCTGAAATCTGCACAAATACTCTAATATGATAAAGGACATGCAGAAATCTTAAAACAAGAAAAAAGAGCAGTAACAAGAGCAACTGCATTTTGCCTTAAGAAAGATCAGATGAGAGGTGAATGGTAGCAGCGGAATACTCATAAAACAATTTGACAATTATGGCAAACCTATCTTTGCATCCAGAAAGATATTGGTACCATATAAGAATATGACTTAAAATAACTTATAGCCACCTGTTCAGTTTCCTCTGCTAGCCTAAACAGCACAAGTCTAGTCAATAGCGGCTTCATCATCTAAACAGTAGAACCTAAATTCAAGTCCTAAAAATCATCCCCATCACTTTTCACTTAACTTTGCATAATTAATCACAATTTACTTCTGAAATTTACCTCTGTACCAGTTCTTTGAAAGGTGTATGTCCTTGTATTACCTGCAGCACAGACAAGCCAAAACTTTTTAACTAAAACTAGGCATACACTTGCAAACAAACGGACTAACAACTTCTAGTATGCAACAGACACAAATTAAATGATCTTGATACAAGAGATGATTTATTTAAGAAAGAGTACCTAGGCACTGCAACTACAAGACAATACAACTGGGAAAACTAAATAAGAAGAGCACTCCAAGATCTGCTATGATGCTAGAAACATACCTGCAAGGGTGAAATATTGACACCCAATTGTTTGGTTAACTCCCTGGCCCTTTTTGATTCTGGAACACCTCCTCCTATCATAATGATAAATCAGTAAACTTTAGCATGCACAAGTTTCATCGCCCAATATCCAGAGGTCACTTGCATACCATAGCTTCGTAAGGTACCAAAAAGAAAAAACCACTTGGAAGAGAAAAAATCAAACGAAAAATATAATAAAAAAACAATACTTATTCAATAAAAGATTAGAATGCTCATGGAAGACTCACCATTTGTCAAGAAAACAAAGGGAATTTTCAAAGAGCCTGGCTGACAAAGAAATGGAAAAAAGCACTGTCAGTTGACAACTAACTAAAACTCTTTAAATGCATGTATACAGATCAAACCATAATATACACACAATTATGTATACTGCACTGCACAATCAGCCAAATAGAATTGAGATGCTAACAACAATTCACATAATGTTGCATCAGTAATCGCTACGGCTCACAATTCGTAACATTCAACACTAAGTAAGTGCAATAAAGTTTTCAAACTTAATTGATAGTACTAATAAACGCGTGTTTATCAATAATTGATTGGTTGTGTACTGACCAGAGTTGTCGTAGAGACGTTTGAGAGCTTGAGGAGAGCCGCCGATTGGATTGTGGCCAAGGAGAATCACGCCATCAATATCAAAGGCGATGCCAAACGATCTGCATAATATTGGAATAATCTGGAATTGAATTCAACAATATGAATGAGAAGCGAAGTAGCTACTATAGGAGAAGGCGAGCAATGTAGTTACGGCGGTTGCAGTAGCGAATGAAGGCGCCGCCGGGAAAGTCGTTGTGGAGTTGAAACAGAAGCAGCAGCGGAAGCTTTCTTTGACAAGAAGTGCATAAGGTGCCTCATTTTCCTATGACCAATCGGCGGCGAACGATCGCGAAGAAATGCTTCCCGGAGTTTATACCTTTTTTTTTTCGATAAAACGGAGTTTATACCGTTATTGGGTTTATTTAATCCCCATACTTGACCCTGCGTTGGGCCATAAAGATTGCATTTGAAATGCGTTCTCTTTCTTTTTGGTTTTTTTTTTTTTTTTTCACTGGAATAGAATTTCTCTGAAACTCTCTTTAAAACCAGTCACATACTTCCTTCCATATGAGAAATTCTCCTAATCATTTAAACTCTCAAATTCCTCTCTTTTCCCACGAATTTTTTATTATGATTGAAAAGTCTCATAAAAAAGTTTATTGGAATAGAGATATATTTATACTAAGTATACTAAGAGGAAGATTATTTGAATACATCCAATCTAGACGTCAATTACAAAATAGGTAATAATACTCTTCATTTACAACGGTTGCATTTAAATTCTTTTTTTTTACAATAATACATACAATGTAGTCTTCTCATATCGCAAAAGCTTTTTATTATTATTATTATTGCTGCTTCAATTAGTACTCATTTTCAATTATTATTAGTAGTATTGTTGTATTAATAAAACATATATCCATACAACATACGAGTGAAAAAAAATTAGTATTGGAGAAGACTCTGCTTAGTTTACAGGTTTCAAACTCATGAAGCCAAAGATAGGGGATAAATGATGATTGTAAGTTAGAAGCTTCAGCAAGATCTATGTTTGATCATTAGAGGAATACTTAAATGGAATGCCTTAATTAGCCTTGGTATTGCATTATATTCCTGCACACATATTTTTCATACACACATGAGGAAATACAAAGGAGAAAAGATTCCTCATCACCACTGTCGTGATATAAGGCAATGCTGTACTCAATATGAACTCCGATTTGTATATGATTTTCTATCAAGCATATATATATACTGGACATAGGAATATATTGTCAGTTAAAACTTACAAGCCCACTCAAAAATCAGGGAAGCAAGCACCAAATCAAAGGTGCAAAGGTATATATATCATGCCATCTTATCTGGGTTGAACTTCACAGCCTCCTTCCAAATGAGATCCTTTATTTCTTCCTCAGTCAATGATACCTGTTCGAAATCGAATATGAATGGGGATGAACAGGTAGGCTCTTCATTGATCTCATGGAGACATGACAGAAATGGATGGTTCAGTGCTTCCTCAACTTCATAAACATCACATGAAAGAGATCACTTATTGGCAAAAGTTCACTTGTGCTATATGTTAAAAGATTTCCGCATTTAATCACTAGAAACATACCAGATATACGTTTAGCAGGGTCAAAAACCAGCATTCTTTCTGCAAGATCAATGGCAACAGGAGATACATTTGGAAACATCTCAGAAAAGGAACGTTTGGGAACAGTAGGAAGTTGCTTTACGTATTTCTTGGCATTATCATTCCTCAGAAATCCAAGATTTGAATCATCTGGAGAGCCTAGTAACTGTAACTCCAGAAACAGATAACAGGATTTCATGCACTATCATAACCATTCACGTGAGTACCAAAGGAAAAAGAATAAGTACCTCTATTATAAGCCCCAATTGTTGAGCATAGTCTCTACCAGGAAAAAGAGGTTCTCTTTTAAAGATCTCCATCAAAATGCAGCCAACAGACCAAATATCAATAGCTGCAGTATATTCTGAACAGTTGAGTAACAACTCAGGAGCTCGATACCATCGAGTTACAACATATTCTGTCATATAATCTGTCTCTGATGTGGTTCTTGCAAGGCCAAAGTCGCAAATCTTGAGGTCACAATTTGCATTAAGGAGCAAGTTGCTAGGTTTTAGATCTCGGTGCAGAACATTAGCAGAGTGTATGTATTTCAGTCCCCTTAATAGCTGATAAAGAAAATACTGCCAAAAACAAGACAAAAATATTGATTATCTTCCAGAATTTTCAAACATTTCAAGGTCATGTTAACATTCAGCTTTCAGTTAGAAAGTAGATGACTCCAAGCCTCAATAAGTAAAAAGGCAAGCTGGCTATGGTTTCAAATGTTCTAGCAATCAACTCTAAATGCATCACCCATGGTAAAACTTGATAGGCACAAAACTCAGGAGGTCAAATGCAAAGATTGCAAGATATGACCTGATTTATTGAATCAGTATTAGACAATGATCAGTCCATTATTCAATCCAGTACCAGGACAAATTGTTGCAAGAATTGGAAATTCTTTGGCTTCCTTTGTCTTTTTCTTTTTACAGCTCAGAGTTATTAATGTAAAACTTAATTGCAAGAAATGAGCACAGGTACAAAATGGAAACCATCAACAGTAAGAGAGATAATAGCTTTAAACTCACTTGGCAATGATCCTCTGTGAGCGTTTGAGAAGAGCATATGATCTGATGTAGATCAGTATCCATTAATTCATAGACAATATACACGTCCTTGAACTTTTCTTTCTCCGGTGGCCTTACTATGTCCTTAATTTTGATAATCTGCAGAACAATGTAGACTAAACATCTTCAGTTTTGTGCATACTAAATACTAAACCAAGTGGCTATATTTAGCATTTCCCTTTCCTTGTGCAAAAACAGTCATAATTACCTTGAATGCTGCTTTTCTAAACCGAATAGCTTAAAATGTAGTTCATTTCCCTAAATTAGCCAATTTTAAAAAAATACAGAAATTCAACTTTCATCTGAGAATTGCAGATCTATCTTTATTATCGAGAAATCGGGACTTGATTGGAAAAAAGTAAAGTTTACAAGTGTGAGCAAATCAGCCTCCATAGCTCAGTTAAATCATAAAAAATTAAAAGACTTTTAAAAGGTACTTGGATTACATTCTCATGATCCATATGTGTGAGAAGCTTGATTTCTCGAAGGGTCCTTTTGGCATCAATCCTGTTGTCAAAAGCATTTCCAATCTTCTTGATTGCAACCTCTTCCTTCGTCTCAGAATTCGTCGCACAGCTGCCATTAAATCCAGAAAGATAAAACAAGATTAAACAACAGAACCTGATAAACATCAAGATGTTACATAGATCATCATTAATCAAAATAATATAAGAAACCCATTTCAAATTTACCCTGTTCAACCACTTAAAATTGTCCTATCCAATAACAAAATTGACCCCTCAAAACATAAAATTCACAAGATTCACTTTTTATCATATCTTCCATACATCAGAACAGGAAAGTAAAAAGGAAAAAAAAAATAAGAGAAAGAAAATTACCAAACGACTCCATAAGCTCCACTGCCAACAGGTTGAATTGGGGGAGTATATTTGGAGGTGACCTCAAAGAGGTTTCCATGGACACTGTACTGCACAAATTTTCCGTCATAAGTAGGAATTCCTTTTATTCCCAAGTACAAAATGGGTTCGTTTTCTTTATCCTTTTCCATGCCCTTTTTCCTCTGGACAGAGAATTTGATTCAGAGGAGATTCTAAGAATTTGCAGTTCTTGGAATTTCAGGTCTGTCAACTCAGTGAATTGGCAGAATGAGAAAGGATGAAGGAAAGCGGAGGGAAAAGCGTTATGTTGGAATTTTTGAGTGCTGAGTATGGGACCACAAATGGGGGCTTCGGCCTTCTTTTGTCGCTTGGGCTTTTCACAGTGCATTTGAAATTTGAGTAGTTATGTCCACTTCTATTGCAGCCCTTAATCCAATCTTTTTTCCTTTTTTCTTTTTAGGAAATCCTTGAGCCAAATTAAGAAAAATAAAATACTACGCTTCATTTCAAATGTTGACATCTTAAATTTCTTGAAAGAAGCATTTTATATAAAATATTATTTATAGTATGTTTAGTTTAAATAATTTATATAACATTAGTTCATAAAATTTTATTATTAATCACGTCAATAGTAATAAAATAGTGTCAATTTCTTCGATATCAAAAGTCAAAAGTATTATTTAATTCTTATATTAAATATTAATATTTAATTCCAGATAAATAAATTATTTATTTTCTTTTATTTAAAATTTTACTAATAACTTTGTTTATTTTAAAGGCTTATAAATTATTAAATCAAATTATTCCACTATTAATAACAAAAATGTTGTGGCAATTTTCTCAAAATCAAAAGTTAAAGACTTTTAATAATCATTATATCTAATACAGATGTTAAATTTTAAAACGACGAATTATATTTTTTAAAAAATTTAAGAAAACTTTAGTAAGAAATACGTATGCATAAAGATTTACATAGGAGTTTATTTTGTTAGGAAAATACGTTAATTTATTATGTTCCTTTAAAGTTTAATTATGATCAAAGCATCACCTTCTACTATAAAATTTGATGCTAGTTTGGGAGGGAAAAATTAGGATGAAAATAAGGAAAGTAGAGAGAAAAAAACCCATATTCTTCTACTTACTCTCGTCCACCATAGCTGAAAGCCATAGATAAGTTCACAAGTACCTTGTTTTATTATTTCTGTATACTCTGTAATGGCCAAAGTATGACCGGAATGAGTAAAATCAAAGGCTAAAATGATAAAAGCTTCTTTATTCTATTTGTTCCCGAACCTTCAAATTAGTAGTCGGAATATGGGCAGTTCGGCCAGCTCGTTTGACCCGCAAAAATAACGATAAGGTTCTTAAAATATAGACCCAAGGCCTGATCGTTTTGAATCACAAGGCCTGATCTTTTCTTTCTTTCTTTTTTTAATCTTATTTCTTCTTTTATAAAAAAGAATGATTAAGTCCATTTTTTGTTAAAAACCATTCCAGATCTTTAACCTTTTATTGAGAAATATTATTATATTTTCTTATTGTTGTACTATCCCTAATAATCAATATTAATAATAACATAATTTATTTATAATGCTACCCTTACTACATCATTTTTTAATAAAAAATAGTTAATTTAGTTACTAAACTATTTTATTTAAATCATTTTGATATCTAATTTTTAGAATGTTACTACATAATATGAATTGATTTATTTATTCGTTTATTTTTACATTTGTTTTACTTACTTATTTATTAAATTATTATAATTTTTATTTAAGAATTATAAAAATGATAGCGACTCAATTAAATATTTGTATATTTATAATGTGAATTCAAATATTCTTATTCGTGAAGATAAATATTAAAGATTTTTTGTTAGCATTTGATATGAGGAATTTGTTATTTAATTGTCTTTTTTGTTATTTAATTATTTTATTGGTCTCTTCTATTAAGTTTTAATTGGTTTTGCTTTAATTTTTAAAAAATAAAATTAAAAACATAATGTAAATAAAGGAGCTAAATTTTGGCCTGTTTAAGCCCATTATGACTCATTTGATCAATTTGGTGCATTTAATCAGTGCCCCATTTTGACCCACGGTATACAGTAGACTGGACTATTAAACTATATACTCATATAGAATCGAGCTAAAATAATTCTTTTCGAATTGGACTACAATCTAATCGGTTCGACCTTAAACGGGTTAAGCAGCCTCGATTCTCATCCCTACTTCAAATGGAAATCACTTCGAGTAATAGAGAAACTTTATCTTTGTCCCTTTTTCTCCTTGTATATTACTCCTTACACCTAAAAAACCACTATTTCATTTTTAATCCTGCCAAAAAGATAATATATTTTTTATATAAACAATATATTTAATTTTTCATTTTCACATTCATTCCTAATTATCATTACTTGTTATAAAATCACAAAATAATTTTATATTAGATTCACACATTGAAATTAAATTATAAAATAATTAAGAAACAAATCAATATAATTAACTATTAATATTCAGTCACAAAGCTATTTGAAATTGTACATTCAAAAAAATTATTAGTTTGTTCACTAAAACTAACCATTATATATTAATATATATATATATATATATAAAACTACATTATATCTTAATATATATAAAAAAACTATACGACTATGTTTACAAAACCTATGGAGTATGATTTTATGATGTTCTCTTTTTCCGGCAAAGCTCGTAAAGAAACAAAAGTGTTAATACTTATTTTGGAGTTGGATTAGGCCTAATTCTATACTTGAATAAGGGCCCAGTATCAAAAGATTTAGCACAGGCTGAATTTATACAGCTCTTAGCCCAAGTCCGAAATAGTAGGGCAGAACTAGCCCCTTTCTGTACAGTAGCATTAGTATTTTTATGTTAAAGGAGGCAAAAAATCTTTTTAAAGTGGTTTTAGATGAAAAGGCAAGGTTAAATTGAACGAAAAGGCTCGATTCTTAGATGTTTAATACTTTCTCATTCCGTATGATTAAATGTTAAAATTTTTAATTTTAATTTATATAAAATTGAATATTTATTTTTTTAAAATAAATATATTTTTTAATTTAAAAATTTATTAATAATATATTTAATTTAAAATATTTATATATAACTAACTAACTAATAGTTCTCACCATTTACCTTCTTAATTTAAGAATTTTGCATTAAACTAATTCATAAGTTACGCAATTCATTATATTAATGTCAATGATATATCATTTAATAAGTTAATTAAAGTGTCAAAATCAAAAGTAAATATTCAATTTCAAACATAAATAGTATTAAACTTTATTTTTAATTTTTTAAAAATTAAAAATTTGAAACTTTAAAAAGATTTAATTTTGTTTAGAAGAAGTTATTTTTGAAGTGTTCCAGATCTTTAAAACTACTTGATTGACAAGTATTATTGAGAATAAGAAATGAAAAAAAATATTATTTATATAAATATGTAAAACTCATGGGGTCAGAAAAAACATTATTTAAAAATATATTTGTATGGCAAATGATGAATTTATTTTTAATTTTTTGTTCAAATATAGCCTAAATATTTCTAAAATATTTTTTTTTAAAAAAATGAAAATTTCGCTCCTTAACTAACTTTATTATTATTATTGTTGTTGTTAGAAAAACTCTTATATAGACCTATTTTTTGCGAGTCACAAATAATTATTCCATTCCAGAAGATAAGCACGCAATGCATGCAGTACAACCCCTTCAATGTCGGTTGTAAGTTCACTTAAGAATTATTATTATTATTATTATTATTATTATTATTGGAGCTAAACTATTGGTGAAAAGCACATAGTGAATAGATATTACCAAACAAAAAAAAAAAAAAAAAAGAGGAAGAAGCTTCACTTGACAAAGACTAAGTAAGAAATTAATTCAACTCCTATATTAAACAAAGCTTCACTAGTCCCTATCGTACTTTGAGGTTGCTTAACTAACTATCTAACCAACCCTTTACATCATACTTGTAATCTCTTTCACTGGCCTCTATCTAGAATTTTGAAGTTCATTACTCGGCACGCGTCAAGGTACACGTTTCGAGGTCTCAGGAATGAATGGCCTCCTCACTCAACCCAATGTATTCCAATGAAATGGTTAACATTAAGACGAAAGCAGAAATCAATTTGCTCTCGTCTTGTTCCTTGTCACTTTTTCCATAATGACAGTAAGAAACGCTGCTGGAAATTGTTTCTAGACATTCACAAGCTTATACTAACTTGAAAATGAGTTACTTAAATGTTAAGCATGTGTTAAATGGAAGAATAGATTCTTAGCAAGAATCATCAATTATCTAAAGGAATAATAGTATCTCTTTTGAAACAAAGGATTATTATGCTATATAAAGCACAGGTCCAAGATTTGTCTTTTTTTTTTTTTTTTTTTGTCTTCAAAGCCTTTATTTACCAGTACAAGTATGAAACCCGGGAACAAAAAATGGAATAAATTCAAAGCACAATCTCTGATGCACCAACATGGCCAATTCCGGACAAACCACAACTATCTTTTCATTTTTGGGCATGTTTTGGCTTTTGAGAGTTCAATTATTCTTTTTAAAGTTTTTCATACATTGGGAAAGAGAGAAGGAATATATAATACTCTTTTCATTCTAATTTAATAATCTTGTTTTTTTTAATTTGTTCTAAATTATAATTAATTAATTTAAAATATAATATATTTTTTAATTGATCGAAAATCATCATTTGGAATGAAATTGTTTATATTGAAAAAATATTAAATTTATTTGAAATGATAAATGATTAAAGTATTTTTGAAATACTTTTATAAAAAACATATATTTTTAACTATATCTTTCTACTATAAAAGACATATTTTATATCTTTTTAATCATTATGAAAAATTAAATAAATTTGTTAAATTTAAAAGGAAAAAGTAACCAAAAGCCAAGGTACTTGGAACTAAGTAGCGCAACTCTCGTCTCAACTCTTTAGCCGCTCCAGACAAGAAGAAAAACCTGCATTCCACCTGGAACATTGTCCTACCTACTTATCGGTTAAATAGATAATTATTATTCAGAATTAAATAATTTTTAAACTTTTTATACCCATGTCACGTCGAGATATTACAAATAAAATTAATCAAATCCGATAATTTTAAAAATTTATCACTCAACTACCATGAGTCAACTCATAACTTTCAAGAGGTAAGGCCAAGCCCCAGTTGTCTTTGGAGGCGAGTGCATGTCACCCGCCTTTTCTTCTAGTTTTTTAAAAAAAGGGGAAAAAATGCAGGAATTACGGAAATATATAATTAATACTATTACAATTTGGTGAGAAAGAAAATTACTCATTATGCACAGCAGAGCATTACCACCATCTACAAATTCTCGAAATAAGATCGTTGCAAAATAATAATAATAATACTGCATTAAATGTAGTTATGTACAAAATAGAGTTAAATATCAGCTTCAAACCCTTACATGAATCAAGAATCGGAGCCCAGACCAATTAATTCAACAATCCAAAAATTACATTAAAAAAAGAAAAAGAAAAAGAAAAAGAAAAGAAGAAGAAATAGTCTGAAGCTGCGGACACAAACAATTTGTGGAAACCCCATAAATGTTTCCACTTCTGTACACATACATACATACACACAACAACAAAATTGAGCTAATTTCAGAAGGATCATCCATCAAATATCTGCATCAGAAGTGAACCCACTTGGCGTTTCATGCGGCGTAGTCGAAGTCGAGACAAGGGATCCTCCGTTCCTTTTCTTGGACCCATTACCCCCAGTCAAAATCTCAGCGGTTGATTTTGCAATCAACTTGAAAATCTTGGCTATAATCGCACCTCGGGTTGGCGGAAGTGTTTGCTTCGATTTTGTGTTCTGTTCCGGGGATTTAAATTCCATTTCTGAGAGTCGGGAACGATCAATTTGCAGAAAATAAAAGGTTTTCTTCAAAGCAGGGCAGAACAGGGGAGAACAGAGTTCGAAGGTTTGGGGGTTCTCTTGGGTTTGCAGAGATGGAGAAGAGAGTAGTGAAAAAGGAAATCGTGTCCGCTGAGTAAGGGCGATAAGTGACGACTGAGAATTGAATGTGTGTTTTTTCGAAGGGAATTGTGGGGATTCCTATTTATAATATAAATTGAGGGAGTAAAAATTAAATATCGAGGGACTAAATAAAATATTTTGTTTCTTGGGGGCCAAGAAACGACTGTAGTCTCTACCTGTATAACAGTGTGTGAACTAAAAATTCCCAAAATTCAAACGTGCTTCTTTTGCTGCACTCATCGTTAGATATCATAACTTTATTCAAAATTGCATGTTCTAAATTCATTTTTATTATTAATATAATTATATTTAAATAGTAGTTATTGATGATCTTATATATTATTATTAATATAAATAAATTATTTGTAATACTTAAAAAAGTAGTCATTGTAAACAAATATAGATATATTATTTCGAAGTAAAAAATATTAAATATTTTTATTTGATCCCAATTAAGATTTTATTATTTTACCTGTTTTGTATTGTTTTTGGTGCAATGATGCAATATGCTAGGTGGGACATTACTATTAGTAATGTATTTTCAAACAAAATATTAGAGAGTGTTACTTGGACATTATAATAATTTAAGATTATTATTTTTTATTTAAAAAATGTATATTTTAAGTTGGATATTCAAGTCTGATTGACGGGAGTAAGTATGACTAGAACAAAATTAATTCTTATCCTGCTTTATCCTCCTAAAGCCCAAACTTTATCCAGACTTTCTTCTTAATGAAATTGTAGCCCATAGTTGGTTTCATTTGTAGGTCCTATTGTTTCCACTAACTGAATCCATTTGCAAAAGAGAATGTTGGCCCAATTACGATGTACAAATTGTATGTTTTGAGTTGTCAAAAGATAGCGAGTCTCTCATGTTTGTAAAATAAGTACAACTTTGATTTAAAAATGTCACAATTAATTTTCTTAATATAAGAATTGAATACTATTAATACACGAGCACTACTATTAACTAACATTAATGTACAAATGCTTTATTAAATATTTACGTCAATCCCTATAGGATACTATTTCATTTTGGACCAGACAAAAAAATAATAAAAATGATTTGTTTATTTTTGGCAGATGGACTGCCTACCAGCCTGGCGACGACAACGGCTGTAACCATCGTTGGGTGTGATCGTACTGGTGAGTCGAACCAGTCACAGAGTCAACTGAACTCGACAACTCAGCTAGTTTCAGTATTGACTATCCCATGTTCCTAACTTTCTTTCTGTGTTTTTTTTAATAAAAAAATCGATAAAAGAATATTGAAATTGTAATGAGATGGATTCCCCTCCCCCATAATTCAAATAAGTATAGGACTTTATTCAATTCTGCAACTTTTAATATATTAATCGAAATCCGAATTAAAAATTTAAAGATACTTGGATGAATGTACTTTTGATAAGAGAAACTCCAGAACTTCTCCGCCTATTATTTACCAGACAAATTGTAAATTAAGAAATCAAACTATAAATTAAGAAATGTGTCCGAATAATATATATATATATATATATATTTTTCAATAAAAATTTATCTAACATAAAATTCTAACTGTGTTAAGAAAAATTTCTTTCCGCATCACATGCCGTGGGGACTTTGATGAATATACTTAAGAATCGAATCCGATATTTCGATAGCTCACCAAAAAGAAAAAGACAGAAGTCAAAGGCCGCTTAGAAACGCACAAGCAAAGTGATCATTTGATGAATATTTGATGATAATATACAAAGATAAAGAAAAAGACACAACGGGGCCTAATCCCGACAGAATTTTACACATAGATTTTTTTTTTAAAGTTTAATATAAGTATATAATACTGATTTGAATCCACGATTTCGCCGAAAACAAGGCCCGAATGAATATCTTCAAGAATTCGGATTTTAATCATGCCCCTTCAAGGCGAGGACCCAGAGCATCTTCTTGCCGGAGTGTCGGAAGGGAATCTGATCTCCTCCTTCATCAAACTACCGAAAATCCAAGCTTTGAGGGAGGCAAGACCGATGATGCCCTTTGAGTTCAGATCGTCGAGAATCAAACCCAAGATTCTCCCCCTTGGTGGAGGGAGGCTGATCGAGCTTGTGTTTCTGTTTTCCCGGACCTCCAAGGAAATGGCTGCCATGGGTAAGAGCTGGGACTGATCTTTGGTGGAGGAGTATAGACAGAACAGCGATTGATGGGTTTGGTACATTCGGAATTCAAGAAGGGTGAGAGAGCTAAGTAGTGATTTTGACTTGTGACTACCCCCACCCCCAATATATAGAAGTAGTTTCTCAGATACGGATCATACCATACGTATTACACAACGCTTGCGTACTAAGATTCCTGTAATCTAATTTCTGTAAATTAAAACAATCACAATTTGAAATTAATTGCTTACGTGCCTTCTATTTAGAGATGTTTGAAACTGTAAAAAAAATGTAAATAACTTTTTTTAGAGATGTCTATTTCAAAACAGTTTCACATAAAAATACTTTTTTCAATTTCTCATAAAAACATCTTTTAAAATATTTTTTTTCTAATTCTGCACATAAGTTCTACTTAATCATATAAATAATATTTTATTTTTAATTAAAATTACAATTTCAAATAATTTATTAATTATATTTTATAATATTATTAATGATATAAGAACAAAAAATATTAATCAACTATTAATTCTTAATAAAAATCATATTAAAATATAAATTCATTTTAAAAACAAGATAAAAAATATTTTTAAAATTCAATCTAAATATATCATAAATATTTTTTAATCTAAAATTACACAGTATTAATTATTCTATTAACAAAATTTAATTATTATTAACTTATCTAATCACACTATTAATTATATTAAGAGTAATGATATTGTGGTAATTTATTTAAAATAAAAAATTAATTTAATTTAATATTAAGTTTAAAATAAATATTTAATTTTAAAATAGGGATAGTATTTTAAAAAATTAAAAAAATTGAGCTTTAAATAAAATGCAAATGGACTTTAAATAATAATATAATTATTATTTTTTTTTTAAAACAAAGCATTGAAATGCCACGGGTCGACGGCCAAGCCAAGTGGGTGTTGTTTTTTTTGAGGGAAGCGGATGTTGTTATTTACACAAAAAAAGAAAAAAGAAAAAGAAGTGGGTATTGCTCAAGTAATCATAACTTTCTAGTAGCCGCCATGACAGAACTGACGTGTCAGCTGTCAAGTTAAACCGTTAATGCCGTCGGCTATCATCACGCGCAAAAATCTCACACGTGATGAGTTTAGGAATGATGGGTTTCCTTTTTTTATAATTTTTTTATAACTCAACTTCTAGAATTGCCTCTTATTATGCTTGCGATAGGAACACCACCATCCCTCACCCTGTAAATCGCCATATATGACTAAATTAATAGTGTTTTACTTAACTTTTATACTAGTCAGTGCAAAGAGAATTAATTCATGCTTCTAATAGGATTCAAATTATCATTTTTCCATTATTAGCAAGACTTTACTAATTAGTTATTGACAATTAAGCTATAAAAGGGAGGCATGAGTTTCCTTTCTTCTAATAGAAACATGACAAATATGGCCAAAATCTTGATTCAGTTATAATTTTCATTTTTTTATTACATAAAAATGAAATGTTAAACTTTGTATTGTTAGATTTTTAGATCTAATAAAAACATGATAAATATGGCCAAAATATTGATTCTATTATAATTTTCATTTTTTTTATTATATTGGAATGAAATGTGAAATTTCGTATTTTTAAATCACTAATGAGGTTCGATAATCATTGAGTTACACAATCATAAGTCCTATTTAATTCATATCACAGGGTGTCAGTAATATCAACTAAAATGTATGGTATAATAACTACAAATCCTTACGTAACAATTTGATGATTTTGAGATCTTTTGAAGTACTTTTTTGCACTTTCATTTATAGTATTATTCTTAATTAGAATAAATGTTTTTTTAGTGGTATATTTTAGACAAGTTCATTCCCATGTGCATAAATCTTTCTAAATTATAATAATATTTTATTTTATTTTGAGGAAAGAAAAAGCCCTGGACTTTTACTTGCACAGCTTTCCACGCATCAACTTAGGTTTTAATTTAATCATTTTCTACTTCAAAAGTTCATTCCCATGTGCATAAATCATCTCAAAATGGCCGCCCAAAGCTTTGTCTAATTAGACATAAAATAAAATAAAGGCTATGGACTATGGAGTGACAGCGGAGACCACTTGAATAATCGTTCGAATTGTGTTTGGTTTTGGACCTTTGGGCTATGGACTATGACAACTTGCTTATATTAGAAGGTGATGGTGATGATAATTTCTTCTATTAAAATTAAATATTCATATATTTTTATTTTAAATATTTAAAATTTAAAATTTATTTCCTTAAAATGAATATATTTTTCATTAGAAATTTTCTTAATATTTTTTTAAAATTATAATCTCACTATTTCAATTTATGTAATCCTTATTAACCATATTAATAATAAATATAATATATTAATTTTCTTATGATTAAAATCTCTCCAGAATTATGTTAAAAATATACATTTAATTATAGAATGAGGGACTAAGGGCTTAAATTAGTTTCTTTCTAATCTTCTTATCCTAAATTGTCAATGTCGTGCTTGACATAAATTGCTAAAGTTGCATGAGGTGCGAAGAGCTTAAGAGAAGGCACCGAATATTTTATTTAGCAATTTTTTTTAAGGAATAGAACTTTCCATCATTATCAAATCTTACTGGGAAACTTCTTGGATTCCATTGGGAATAAAAAGTCAGAAAACTGCTAGGAAATTTCTTATTATATTAAGATAATCCAAATTGGTCACGCATAATTAGAAATGCATTTCACATTTATACAAAAATAGTCAGCCTAGCCTTTTCTCTTCTTATTCCATCAGAACCAGAATTACTAGCAATTTTACTAAGATATCTTAAATAAAGTAATTAGAAAAAAATCAAGAAATCTCATACTTTTGTATTTTGGAATGAGTAATTTTTTTCTTAAATACTCTTTCGTCTAAAATCGAAATTATCCTTATAATTTCTTTTAAAGTCTTTTATCCTTAACAATTACAGTATATTTTTCTCATTTTCCTAATGAAAGTATCTCATTCTTCAATCAATCAATCACCTACTTTTATTGCCCAACCACCTTTTTGATCCTCCCCCACCTTGCAGCTCTTTCTCCTTCTTTCCTCGCTTGTTATTTAACGACACCAGCTTTGTCATCTTAGGGTGCGTTTTTTCAATGTCAAATGAATATTTAAGAAAATATTCTTAATATAAAGTGATAATTTTTTTTTTCAAAAAAAAAGAGACTTTTCCCTTGTTTGGATGACATTGCAAGAAAATTTTCCTTTGTTTGGTACATTATCATTTAAAATTATTTTACAATAATTCAAATAAGTTCAATTTTCTTTTTTTAAAAAAATGATATTTAATTTTTTAAAAAATCTTTAAAATATAAATATAAGTGTTTAATTTTAAGCTGACAAAGTAGTAATATAAATTTGAATTTATTGATGCCATAGAAGTTTCCAGATATCTCAAAAGGAGACGGCATTCCATTGCATATTACGACATCTCAAAACAACGTTAGAATGTGAAAAATATAAAAACCAAACTAGTTTCTTGTCCTGAATTGTCAAACTCGTGAGTAGACTTTTCTTCACATATGCAAAATTTTAAATGCAACATATATAAATCTTCATAATTCATCCTTCCTATAAATAATTATGACAATGGCTTCTTTGTTCATTGGGTTAGATCAAAAGATGCCATTTAAGAAGAGAAGTATGGTAGTATTATGTTACTTATTGCTTAAGATAATGGGTACTTTTATAAGAAATTCCCCAAGTCCCAACCAACACTTTTTTTTTCCCCCATCTTTTTTTACATGAGTAAATTGGGACTGGGGAATTTCTTATAAAAGTGCCCATTCTTCTTAATGCAATACAGTAATAAATTAACTTCTTCACAATTCTGATCACATAAGGGGGAAAAAACAACAGAAAAGATCTTCTTAATTACTTTTTTTAAAAATAAAAAAAAAATCTACAAAACAATGTTTTAGAATTTTGTATAATATTTTTTATTTTCAGTAACATGCATCAATAAACAAAAGACTATTTTCAAAAGTTACCCATCAAGCACTTTTGAAAAGACTATTATGCATCAATCAACATCGAATTCGAACAAATTTTGTGTTACGTCCATCACATATATTCAATAAAGCTCAGTGTCAAAGGCATGGAGATTGCTAAATCTACTCTGACGTATAAAAGGAAATGGTAAGAAAATGACACCTTAATTAATTGTTTTCTTATAAAATCAATTCAAAGTTGATCAAACACTAATGGGACATTCAAAGACCAACAAACCATATCCAATCATAAAGATTCAATATTGTTAAATTTGGCAAGGACGTCGTACTCTAGCAGAAGACAGGACTCCAATTTCCCTATTAAATAAGTGGAATTCCACTATTAATGTTCATCTTCTCATGACTTCATTAGTACTTCATTAGGTCCTAGAAAAAGCAAGTACCCTTTTGATTACTTTCAGTGTTCACTTGAATCACTTCCGACAAGAGCATTCAACGTTGGATTTGATGATCGTTGAACAGATAATGAATCTGTCACTAAGCTGGTTTGAATATGGTAGATGCTGTGAAAAACGGAGGATTCAAGGAAAGAAAATAAATTAAGCACAAAAGATAAATAACACAAGATTTACGTAATTTGATGAAATTAATTTACGTTTACATATGAAAAAATTATATTTTATTTCTTGAAATGATACGAGCTGTTGGAGCAGCTCTTCATCATATAGGTTATATATACAGAATACCTATTTATACTTGTTTAATACTTAAATACTTTATTCAAATAGAACAAAACTCCATTTCCAAAATAATAACCTTTTCTAATAGAAACAAAGTCTTGAGTAAACAAAAAACTGTATATCAGCTAGAATCCTAATTCAACTATGACTAAAATTTAAGACATATTCTTATAGAAGAAAATAATCCTTTTCCCCAAAACTTATGGATTGATTCCAAAATGGCCATGCAATCCAATTCACATCTCGCTAATTTTTTATTTCTTATAATACTGTCAACTACTAGTCTTGTTTTATGATGATTGTTAAACTCTATCATTTTTTATTTTCGCTTTCATATTTTAGATGAAATGCAAGTTATTTCTACAAAATTATACTAAAGTTTTCCATCAAGTTCTTGAATTTTTAAAAGTTCATTGTTGAAAAAATCATTGTCTTTGTAAATATGGGTGAAAAATTTAGAAAAAAATGAGGATCTTTTACAAAATTTGGGGACTAAATTAATTTTTTTAAAAATAAAGGACTAGATTGAGAAGCCTTGATATTTTGTAAGACTAAAATGAATTGTTGAATGTGGTACTTATTGTGTTTGACCGGAATGGAAATTTAAATCATCATTTTTAATTTGGTATTCTAAAACTTTTTGAGATGCGTCACCTTCAAGAAGGGAGATGGTAATTATCTTTTTAATTAGCAAAAGAAATGAAAAATCACTCACTTTTCATCCACACAAAGATGGGAAAAGAAAACCAATACGGGTAGTTACAGTAACGAGAATGAATTGCAGGAAAAACAGGTTTCGGTTTTGCACCTGAATTTACTGTACAGGTGCAAAAATTAGCATTGATTTGTGTGTTTCTATTAAGGGAAGAATAAATCCTACATTTTTTAAACATTAATACTATCTTAATGCGTTAAAGGGCTTTGGTGCTATATATCCATTTGGTCATAGTCATGTAATTTATACTCTATATGAAGCATCTTTTGCCTAAGTGTAAATTCAAGACAATTTCTTATTCAATAGTCAAAACGTGCTCCACCACCAAATAAAGATACACTTAGACTTCAAAGCATGCCGATTAAGCATATAGCCAAAAGAAATATATGTCATTATATTATAGCCCCACCAGCCCCAGAAAATAACCATTTTGGAGAGGGGGTGGGGGAATATTGGGGTGTAGCAAAATTCCATATTTCCCCGTTTCTTTGCAATTACAAATACTTATCCCTTGGACACTTGACAACAAATTAAAGCCCCTAATTTACCAAGAAAATAGGAACTCCTAACTTTTATTTTGAATTTGTATTGTCTTATGTCTTAAAATTAATTCATCAAGTCAATAACAATTTTATTTAATGTTCATTATGTGCTCGTTGCACAATAACCTTGTAAAAAGAGATTAATTTATTTCTCATGATCATCTATTACTTTATTCCTTCGTAAATATTCATGACATACTCTCTTCTTTTGGATGTTTTACTGCCCTTCAAGGGCTTCAAATTCAGTTTCCGTTGCATTCCCCAAAGGCCGGGGTTTTGATTGATGTACATTTCAGCTAAATATCACATTTAAGATGAAGTAATTATAGATAAAACTTATTATTTACAAGTTTTTTTTAAAAGTTTAATAATGATTAAAGGTACTCCATAATTCATATAAAAAATGTCCAAATTTTCTTTCCGTCAGATCATTTATCGGATCTTGTAAAAGAAATTGATCGAATTTTCTGCCCGATACAGGATTTTAACCTAAGAATTTCCCTAAAAAATAAAAAATATATACGCAGTAAGTACCACGTTTTGAGTTAAAAAGTAGGCAAGTTGAATGTGAGTCCCATGGCATTATCTTGACCTTTTCCACCACACTGGAAAGAAAAATTTGTCTGTGTTTTTAAGCAGATCAACTTCGCTTAATTAATAATAGGGATAACGTTAAACCATTTTCCTTTTCTTCATATAATGAACAAAATCATGGTGGCAACAGATAAGGTGTCATCAATCTCAATATCTAATTGACTCTAACTTTAGAAAAAGATTGCTAAAAATAATTTTATAAAAGGAGTACAAACTAACTCATGCTCTTGACTCAACTCTGAAAGAAGAAGACTGCTTTTGAATTTTACTTCGAAGATTCAATGCGGCCTTTTCTTCCAGATAAATAAATGCTGCCTTTTTTCTTCTAATGCGATGACCGCCACTGGAGCATTTCGATCAACATTTTGTTCAACTTATTTCACACGAACGAACCCACGCTATAACTATTTTACTCAGTCCACCACCACTACAGCAAGAGTGTGAAGAAGAAATCATCAGCCAAAAGGTGCTCCTCCTGGCTAAAACCAACCAGTAGTTTCGAAAGGGGCCACGGGCTTTTCTGCAAATCCCCCTTGACAACCATCTTTGGGAACTCCAAGACAGCCGATCATCGACATGAATGCTTTGCCAAGTTTCTTGAACATATTGATTTTGATCTGACCTCTCTTTGGTTGGAGCATAATCGTTTGTTTCTTCTCAATCATGGGTTTATTGGTTTTGATTTCCATTTTGCTTGAGATTTGGGATGAACCTCTTTGAATCAGTAGAGGAAGAAGAACAGAGGAATGGGCAAATGGAACAGAGGAAAAACAGAGGAACGGGAAAGCTTAAGACAAGCAGAGGAAGAGCTTTTGCTATAGGCAATAGACAGAACATGTAAGTGGAGAAATATAAAGCATCTTCTAATTTTTTGTTTGCCTTTTCTTTTTTCTTTTTTTTTGCGGGGGTGGGGCGTGGGGGGATGCTAGGATGGGGTGGTTTGATTAATTTTCATGTTTTCGTAATGAGATAACAATTTCTGCTTCCTCAAAAGGATAATTTTTTATTTAACTTAAAAATCCTCCTTGCCATTTTATATATCATCCAAGTAATATTTCTATTTTACAATTATATTACTCGTTTCGTTTAAAATTGAATTTTCATTTTTTTTATTTTGAAATATATGTACTTAAATATTTATTTTAAAATTTTATTAATTTTTTTTAATTAAAAAAATTTATATCTCACTAATTTATTGTGTGCATAATTAAATTGATTAATAACTAGAATAGTATAGTAAAATTCTTTAAGGTTAACGATTATTTTTGCCTATACAACATAAAAAAGAAAAAATAAAATTGGTCGTCTACTACTCTAGTCTTTTGACTCTCGAGTCTTTCCCGTGAATTTCTTAAGTTCACACTTGACCAATCAATTTCAATTGAGTTTTCCAAATTTCAAGTTCACCCGGCTAAGGAACTGTACTGTTACCATATTTTTATTTTTATTATTTCATTTTATTTATATTATTTATTTTGGTATCTAATGAAGGAGAAGGAAAATTGGTTTTTGTGTAAAGCCTCCAGCTTTATTGCAGTAAAATACAGCTTAGAAAAAGGCAGAAAAATTCCCTCAAAAAAGAAAAAGAAAAAGAAAAGGTAGAAATTTTTTTGCCGTCGACTGTTGAGGTCTTCTAACACGTGGCACAACATCCATAGAGACGTAAGAACTAACCAAATCTATAACACTGATTTATTCTTTGGGCAGAGATATAAAGAGAACTTTTTTGTTTATTTATTCTTCTCATAATTCATATATTAAAATAGAAAAAAATTTATTCTGCTCATTATTTAATTACAATTGGTTTGTCGTCTTCTACCGCTGCAGAGTAGTATAGTGACTTTCATTTTAATGCAATTTCACTTGTTTTGGCGGAATACTCTTCATAATAAATTTACTTTATTTCCTCATAAAAAAAAAACCAAAGGGAAAAATGCATTTTCCATGCGAGAACTACTTCTTTTTTTTCTTTTTTTTTTTAAAGAGATAGAAAACAAAAAACTCCATTCTCTTTTGGGGTCGAACATCATCAAAGGTATAGTACTTTTTACATTGTATATATTAAGACTTGAGAGAGTAATTCAAGTACTATTATAAATTTTTAACTTCTTTGTGAAAGGGAAGTTACAGTAAATTTTTTTTTATTATCATAAACGTTTCTAGTAGTTTATCAGTTTGGAATTAAGAATTCAATTTTAACTAAAAAAACCTTTAACCTTTGGAAGGCCACTCAAGCTGAGGTTTTAGAGATGAGGCCTTTTGGCGAAGCCAAGTCGGTCTTGGGCATTCGTTATAAAAAATAAAAAATATAAAAAAAGGCCTTCCTCTTAGTGGATATACATACGGAAGTACTCTTAAATAAATTATCATATTATTTTTGTGATTAAAGGAGTTAATTGTGAGAAAATATAAATTAGCATATAATTTTTTTGAAAATTACAGATATTATTAATAGAACTTTAAATTAAAAAATGTGTTCATCTTAAGAAAATGAAAGTTTAATTTCAAATATCTCAAAATAGAAATATAAATATTTAATTTTGAATAAATAAGATATATTTCATCATAATGTTTGATGTTCACCATCTTGAAGCGTAAATTTTCGTATCATAACTTGATATTTTTCATTAAATTTAATTATGTTCTCATATGCCCATTCAACGCACGGACACTAACGATATGAAAGAGATTCCCCAAACACTCATGTAAGTGCGTTTTAACTATTGTTTTTTTCTTTTCCAATCAAATTAATGAATTATATGTAAAGATGTATACGATTTTAAAATTTGATATTTTAACTTTATAATATTAAAAATTGTATTATATTATTTTTTTAAAAACAAATTATATCATATTATATCTAAATATTTTGGTATGGTATAATATAATACCATATGTATCTAATTTTTTATTTTTTATTTTAAATATATTTATCATTAAAATATTTTTTAATTTATTTTTTTAAAAAAATTCAATGAATGACATATAAAAGTAAAATAATATATTAGTAAAAATTCATTTTTGGCATTTAAAACACATGCTCCATCCATCAAACCTTCAATTAGTTTTAAATTTCGCACTAAAAAAATAAAAAACTAAATAGTTAAATTTCAATTGGACAAAATATTATAGACAATTTCTATTGAAAATACAAAGCAAAATACAACTTATAAAAACTACATCCATCAAATCTTCAATTTTAACAAAATATAATATTCAAATTTATTCATTTATATAAACAATTATATATTTTTATTTATAAAACTAATATTTCGATATTGTGACACGGTACAATTTTAAAATTTTAAAATCAAATATTATCCCATAATTTTTATTTTATTTTTAAAAATCATATCATATTATCCATTAATATTTTAAATCGAATAGAATTTAAAAATACAAATCAAGAGAATACAATATTTTGATTGATTTGTAATCAACCATTCACACCTATAATTATATAGACCTTTTGTAAAGTGAGGATGCTCTCAGGCTGCAAGTTGCTGACAACCATGAACATGATGGAAGCAAAGATAGGATCATCGGTATGAGCTCATCTGCCTCACGTAATGCTTACGTGGAAAGAAACCATATAAAATTACATAATAAAAGAAGAAGGAGAAGAAGAAAAGAACCTCAGCCACACACCGCTAACATTGGATTGGAAACAAATAATTCACCTTTTTCTTTTTTTTCAGTAATAACTGATGAGGAAATTACATTGTTACTCGAGAATGCAACAAATTTTGCCATGTATAATATTATAGTAGTACTATCTTTGTCTAAAATATAAATCATTATATATTTTTTGTAAGAATAGTTAAAATATAAATAACTCATAGTATTTAAAATACTCTTGAATTTAATTTTTTTTCTATCTCATTTACAATACAATTTTCACTATCTTTGAAAAAAGCAAACATCAGATAGAGCGTAACTAAAAATACTTGTAATCAAGGACAATAATAATAATAATAATAATAATAAACTCCCGATTTATATTTAGCCAAGGAGGAAGTAATTCCGATTGGATAGCCAAAGTAATCAATCACCAGCAATGTGGGTCAATTTAGACTATGATTTTTTTCTCAATTTTAAATTAAGAACACAATTTTGAATAATTTATTTTATTATATTTTATACTATATAGGAGCCAAAAAAATCTTATCAAACATTAACTCCCTAACTCAAAAAAAATTTTATTTCAATTCCCAATAAAAAAAAATTATTATCCAAGAGCAAAAAACTATTATTATTTAAAAAACAAAACAAAAAACTCAATCCAAATACACCACATGGGCTATATTTGGACTGGTTCTTAAAATTAGTTTCTCAATTTCTCATAAAAACATATTTTAAAAATAATTTTTTCTAACATTACACATGGATCCCACTTAATTATATAAACAATATATTTTTATTATTTTTTAATTAAAATTACAATATCAAACAATTTATTAATTATATTTTATACATTTTATAATATTATCAATCATATGAGACCCAAAACATATCATTAAACTTTCAATACCCAATAAGAAAAATTCTTATCCAAAAATAACTTCATTTCAAAATAAAACAATAAACACTTTCAAAACCCAATCCAAATATTAATATCTTAATACAGTGAAGGCCTCTGGTTATGAAGCTGTGCAAATTCAAGAAAATTTCCAAATGAAATACATGTTCTTTTGGAAGAATCTTTATAAATGTAGGCAAAGCACACCTGCCCCATAATATTTCTTTTTTTTATTATTATTGGAGGGTGTTCAAAATTCTATCTTTCCCCGTTTCTTTGCAATTACAAAAACTTTTCCCATTGCCACTTGGCAACCAATTAAAGCTCCTAATCTATAATGAAAATTGAAACTGCCAATATTTTTAAAATTTATATTGCCTTATATCTCCAAAATTTCTTCCCGTCATAGAATTTATCTAATCTTGTAAAAGCAATTGATCAAATTTTCTGGCCAACAAAGAATTTCCCAAAAAAAAGTTAATAATAAAAATATTTTCGCGGTAAGTATCTTGCCATAAACAGTAAAAAAAAACCATGTCTATTTTTACCTAATATTTACGGCAAGTATACCCGACAATGCCATGCTTTGAGTTGAGATAATAGGGATAACCATTTTCAGAACTTTCCTTTTCTTTATATATAATGAACAATATATCCAAAAAAAAAAAAGAAAGAAAAAAAGAACAATCATGGATAGCAGCAACAGATGAGGCGTAATCAATCTCAGATTCTCAATATCAAATTGACGCAAACTTCATATCACTAGATCCAAAATTGTATTAGTTCGATTAATTGGGGAATTCATTTCATAATCAACTTGTTCAATTAATTCTATATAATAACTTGAATTTGTTGAGTTGGTTCGTCTAGTTCTATAAGCTGAATTAGCTTTAATGTTATTTGAACTTTTGTTTTTCAAATTACAGTTTTAAAATTTTAAAAAATGTAATTAATAAAATACAAAAAATAATATATAGAGCTAAAATATATTCCATTTTTTCATTCACATGTTCTCTGAAGAAAGATGAATAATTTTCCCATCATCAATAATAATAAATACTTAGAAAAAATAACAAATAGTTTTAAATATACCTTTCAAAACATACATACCTTTAAATATAAAGGTATACATCATTTATTTGAGAGCAATCATTTTAAAAAATATTCGTACTCATTTGTAACTCTTGATCATACAGCATAAAGAATTTTTTCGGTCGTCTTGTAATTCTTGACTGTGGAATTCTCATATATCTAAGTGACTTGACCCATAATTGAATTTTCCAATTTTCATGGCTATCTAAAAAAAGGATTCCTTCCCTATCTTTGCTTTTCTCTCAAAAAGAAGGTGCAACGCAATCACACAAGTATGGTTACTATATATATGTACATGAGCCAGGCCTCCACTCGTTTTCTTGCTTACTTTCTCACTACTTTTCTTGCCTATAATGATAAGATGGGGTTGTGAAAATTAGTGGTAAGAACATAAACAAAGTGTGCTGCTTTACTCCTCATCTCCATGAGGAATTTTCCTTAGCTCTTTGGGAATTTATCCTTCAAACTATTATGTGAAAATGACCAAATAGCAGTGGGAATCTTTTACCCTTCAAAACCAGCATTGGCAACTTTGTGGTTTTATTTCCCTGCTGGAACCACTTGTGTGTATGGCTGTTTTGGGTAGTTTTGCTGGTGCAAAAATAGTTTGTGGGTATTAAAAAAAATTATGAATATTTTCAATGAATTGAGAATAGTTTTTATATATTTTTATGAATTTTTTCAAAAAAAACAAATTGTGTCCCATTGCATTACTAAATATCATTTGTTTGAAGATTTTGTACTAACTAGAAATTACTCTATCCGCCCTATTTTACTTGTCTTACTTTTAATAAAACTTTTATCCTATTTTATATATCTCATTAGGAAATTAAGCTAAATTAATTGCGAATTTTGTAAACATACTCCACTTTAATAGAATTTTTTTCCTTTCTTTCTTTTTCATGCCTTCGTAAAAGAAGAAAAAAAAAAAAACAGCAATGATCAATAGAGCTCATAGATTCAACGCAAGAATACCAAATCCATGAAACTGTTTTGCAACTTATTTTGGTTTCTTCGGAATCAAGTTCGTCTAAAAAAATTTCACGTGTGTGAAGAAATTGTTGTACATAAAAAAGAGTGAGTTTCATTATTTATATAAAAAAAAAACCAATTTATTTTCCAAATAAGCATCCTTAATATTTTTTATATAAAAAAATTAAAAGAGTAAAATAATTGCATCCATAGCTGATTTGCCCACAACATTGCTGTCTGGGCTAGGAAGTATTGTAAATTTGGATATGTTTTAGTTCCTTTGCTACCCCTGGGATTTGGTGTAATGGAGGGCATATCAATCTTTATGTGATGAATTGGTTGATGAATACGACGCTTTGATCTTTATCTTTAAAAAATTACAAATGGAAACGAAAG
Organism: Apocynum venetum; assembly: GCA_019593545.1. Classification (NCBI taxonomy): domain Eukaryota; kingdom Viridiplantae; phylum Streptophyta; class Magnoliopsida; order Gentianales; family Apocynaceae; genus Apocynum; species Apocynum venetum. Next base: position 1,519,600 of record SRSM01000134.1, read on the forward strand.
ATATGAACGCAAAGTAATGTAAATGCGTTTAGCATATTCTTGGACTTGGAATGTAGTGGCCCTGCCCTAAACTTTTTCTTTTCTTTTCATATTTCTTTTCATACATTTGATATTTCCTTTTCTTGGCAAATCCAACCTGCCATTTTGATTATTGCTTTTTGGCAGTTAGGATTCTCTCAGCCGCAATTATCATCATTTGTTTTCCAGTGGCCGACAACCGTCAGATGATTGGATCATCAGATGATCTCATCGCCCTTACGTGATTTCTCACTGTGGAAAGAAACCATATAAAATAAAAAAGATTAAAAAAAAACCTAGCTACACGGCTAATATTTGAATTGAAATTAAATAATTCACTTTTGCTTTTTTTTTTTCAAGTGATAACAGATAAGGAAATCAAATTATTACTCGACAATGCATCAAATTTTGGCTTGCATAATATTTGTAGTAGCTATCTTTGTACAAAATATAGATCATTATTTTTTATATAAGAATAGTTATATATATATATATATATATATATATATATATATGCACTCCCTTCATTTCAAAATAAATATTATTTTAAACATTTGCACACTTATTAAGAATGTTGAAAACAATGCAAATTTTTATTTCTACCCTTAATAGATATTCTAAATCAATATCTTATTCTCTCTATCCAAATTAATAATCACTATTATTCTCTCTTCAATTAAATAGGGATAAAATTGAAAATAATAATAAATGATGCTAGAAAGACCTTTATTTTGAAACAAAATAAAGCATTACAATAAAACTTATTTCGAAACGAAGATTTATCTTGTAGTATTTCAAATACTTTTGAATTTAATTTTTTTTATATTTTATTTTCAATATAATTTTCACTATCTTTAAAGAAAACAAAAATCAAACATAGTGTAATTTTTTTAAAAGCATTATAATTGTAGATTTACAGATAGATAAATATATTATACTCCCTTCGTCCCAAAATATAAAATCCTTTGAACAAATTCTTTGTCCCAAACTATAAGATATTTTGAGATTTTTTAGAGTTATTTTGTATGTTTTTTTCTAATATTACCTTTACTATTAAATGAAGATAAAATATATATGCTTTAGTTTCAAATTTATAAAAAAGAGTATGACATAATAAATAAAAGTACTTTAGAAAATTAGAATTTATCCTCAATACGTATGAAACACCAAAAATATTTTATAATTTGGGACCGAGGAAGTAATAGATTGATACCTTAATAAAGGTTTGAACCTAAATTGGGGATTAGAGAATTTTGAGGCATTTATTATCTAATTTTCTTTAATACTACTCTTTAGAAGTCCAAAACTAAATATGCACATTCCATTTTTTAAAAATAGATGTAAAGAAATAAATGTGTGTTTTCTTTAAAAAATATACTTCAAAATAATCTCTGAGTTTTTATGACCTATCTCTCTGTGTTGTAATTGAGACCTTTTAGTTAAAAATCTGCAAATTATGACCATATTTCAATTCCAGAACCTAGAGATGTTTTCTGAATAGTTCATTGTGATCTCTCCAACGTTTTTTCTTGATCTTTATTGTAAATCCTCGTAATATATGAAGTTTCAGTAAAGTAATAAGAATTTTATTGCGGCACTTTACAGTTTTATTGGGAGGGCCAAGTTCTTTGACAGTCATACTTTAGTAATCTCGGTCACTTTTTTTTTTTTTTTTTTAAGGGGGAAAAAAAACAAGTTGATGACATATTTTATTTACATGAAAATAAATGAAATTCCAGCAAAAATGTAGAATTCAACCGTTAGATCACTAAATCAAATGTAAAGATAATTAAATTCATCTAATCATGATCCTTAAGACAAGACCATTACCGAAATACATCTCCCATGTCATGCAGCGTCTCAAGAGTATTTAAGGCCTTGGACGAAATATTAAAATGAGGTCTTTTTACATTTGTCGTTAAACAACAACAATAATAATATATTTCAATTAAAAGTTTATTTTTCTTAGCTTTTGAGAAGCAAAAATGTTTTTTATTTAAATAAGATGTAAAAATGTTGATTAAATTAATATATTGTCTAAAATGAGTCATTTTTACATTTGTCGTCACAAAATTCTAAGCATTAGCATTAACCATATAAGATTAATATAAATATCAAAATGAATAAAACTATATAAATAATTAAAGATTGGTATATATATCAGAAAGTTGTTGGATAAATAAATTGTTTTATTGTAGAAATAAATTATACAATTATTGACCAATTACTATTAATTTATGTCTAATAAAAATAAGAAAAAACTCATATTTGAGGCTTAAAAATAAGAAAATATATTAGATGTTGAAAGAAAACTTTTTTATCTCAAAATATAAGATGTTTTGTTATATTTTATAGTTATTTTGTATAGTGTTTTCAATATTATCTCATACTTTATCTTTCATGAATAAGGATATTTTAGTTTTAAAAAATTTAAAAAATAGTAAATAAGGTATTTTAGTCTTGAGTGTAATTCTTTTTAATATTTTATATTTTAGAAGTGAGAGAGTAACTGTCACACCTATATATTCAATTATCACAATTGATATACAACTAGCAAAAAGAATTACAATTAATTTTCATAACTAGCAAAAAGCAATTGATTACTAACATAATCTTATTTATGCTACATTGATATAATTTTCCTAAGGTTTGACAAATAATCCAGCTAATATTATTCTAATCAACATGAAAGCTCTCAAGCTTTTAATGTCTTAATTTTGATTAAATGACAAACATTGATAAGAACTAATGGCTTAATTGTATTAGTGCTGGTCTTTTAGAATTCATATATCTAATCCATGAAAGATCTAAATTTCAAGTCTTTAGGAAAGAGCGTTTGATGTCAAACGTTGAAGAGAAACAGTTTCTGAATTAGATAGAATCTAGAGGTGTAGTGTTATTTCTTTATATATCTATTAGATGTCTCTAATTCTACCTTTATAAGTAATATGTTCTATAAGTTGCTCAATAAAAGTGAAATATTTTTCAAAATGCATTTCATTTAGATAAAACATGAATTGGGTGTTTGAAATGATTTTCAAAATACATGCACATACTTTAAATTTCTTAAAATGTATTCCACAAACTCTTGGAATTGTTTGGAATCTTGTTTTGCATAGTTTTAATGCATGTGCGGTCGACCACACTTCAGTTAGGTTGACCTCAGATCATGCAGTCGACCAGACCTCTCAGTTTATCGTCCGCTGAATGTTCAGAGCTCTCTGGAACACTTGCGGATGATGGTGCGATCAACTGGACTTCTCAACTCATCGTCCGCAGTATGTCCAGAGTTCTCTGGAACATTTACGGATGATGGTGCGGACGACCAGTCTGATATTCGGTCGGCTGCACTTCTCCTGAGTAAGATTCAAACAGCCATTTTTATGACCATTGCTACATATATATAAATACCCAATTGTTTGAAAAACATAATCAGATTACTTTTTGAGTAAAAATCTACTTCCTATTATTTATAGAACATTTTGAAACCCTTTCATAACATTTACATTGTGAAAATCATACAAGAATGGTCTTTACAAAATCATTGGTTTTCTTGAGTAATATAGAGAAACATATTACTCAAGGAAATACTTATGTTTCAAATCGATATATCTTCATATTAAGGTGATATACATATTAAACTCATCCTATTCTTATCTTGTTAGTTTTATTCAATGTTGCATTGAGCTTAAAACTCTAAGGGTTAGAGTGAACCTTGAATTATAGATAATTGTGATTGTCTTAAGTATTTGTATTTCATTAATTCTTGTATTAGAGATAAGTGTATAATCAAGGTTGTAGTGTAAAACTCAAAGTGTTGAGTGAACCTTGATTGGGTAAGAGGTTTGTGTTGTAAAACCCTAAGGTGAATTGAGTGAGTCTTTATTGTAATCTCTTGCACTAAATTATTGAAAGGTTTTGTGAAATCCTTGAGTAGATAGCTCAAGGTAATGGATTAGGTTTTGTTGGATAAACCGAACCACTATAAATCGTTGTGTTCTATGCAAATTTCTTGAAAACATTATCTCACACACTGTTTGAGCACCAAGTGTTTGATATTTGTTGTCTTAGAAAGTATTGTTTGTTTTAAAAAGAAAAAATCAGTTAAAACTTAATTCACCATCCGCTTAGGTTTTTCACAACAATTTATAATTTTACTTCATCCTAAAAGAGTTCTAAATATCACTCACAGTAATGGCATCCTTGTGCAGAGTTTATAATCAAGAGTTTGTTTGATTCTGTAATAGTTTGTTTCTTTAATCTCATACTGACCCTTTCTCTATAAATGCAGCACTAATAAATTTATCTAATTGATTGTATGCCTTCCTGATAATTGGTCAAAGTAGATTGATATGACATTTATCAAATAGTATCCCAATTACAAAACATCCATAATCATCAATCATCAAATGAGCCTAGCAGTTCTTTCATTATTATATTTGTAAGCATGTAATCCTCCAGTTCAAGATATTTCTACAAGAACTTTGCGCTGTTGATTGATAAAATGAAAATTATTTGTTTGGTTCTGTTTCACCAAATTTGGAAAAAAAAAACAAAAATAAAGGCCTTTTTAAGTACAACAAGAAAGTTGCTATATCTCTCAGTTGGCACGAAAACAGAAGGTTGGTTGTGCTGAAAAACACTTCTTGGGTCGCAGAATAAAAGGCCAAGGTGGTCTATATAGAGGGGATAAGTGGTAGATAGCCTTGCCTTGTTTGCCAGATTAGCATTTATGGTTCAATCTAAGACATGGCAACTCTTATAAATCACCCATTTTCTACGAGTCTTATCTAGAGACCTCAGCTAATTAAACATAATGTGCCTAGGGACAACTTTTTCAAGACTATACAATCAAACGGTCTTCCAATCACTATACTTATTCAGCACATCATTTTTTGCTTTCATGTTACATCCACTACATCTTTATGCAATGAGAGTGGAAAATAATTTGAGCCAGCTAACACAAGCCATCCTAAGAAGACAATTCAAAAGAACAGATGGTTCATTTCTGGAAACCTATACAGATTACAAAATCTACAGTAAGTTTCTAATAGGATTCCCACATAACATCTTGTACCAATTTTGCTAACCTACGAAATAGAGTAGATAGAAGACTTTTAAAAATCATATAATATATTATGTAGCGAAAAACTAAATTAAAATATCATATCTTCAGCCATAATTGATCAAATACAATAATTACTTATTTGTTTCGACTTTTGTTCTTGTCACCAAAGCTTTTCCAATTTAATGAATTAAAAAAAATTAATTTGAGAGAACTTCTAGCCTATACCTAATTCAAGGTGCATGACTGATGATCGTCACATAAACCCTCAAAAGCAATTATAGGTAGGCTAGGAACCCTCAAAAGCAATTACTAAATTGGTACAAAGTAGGATTTCCTTCCATCAAGGAAATTAACCATCTAATTAGATTGCAAAAACCAATTAAAATTTGACTACCTAATAGGGAGATATTTAGGAATTGACTAACTCATAAAACCTTCAACCAAATCTTTAATTTAAATTTTCTAAAATCAATTTAGGATTTGATCAAATATCTTATTAGATATTTTCAACATTTGAATTAATCAAATAATATGAGCCACATTAAGTCTCTAAAAGAGACAATTGTATACAAGTTCCAAAGTCAAAAATTCAAAAGTTGATAAAACTCTATCATTAACTAACATTTTAATTCTTTCAATTGAGATATGACTCAATCTTTTATGCCAAAGGCTTGATGAGTTCTCATCGATAAAACAACGGTTAGTGCCAATTTTATCATCATGTGAAGCCAAGACATTGCATTCAAATGTGGGGTCTAACTTGAATTTAAATAAATTTCCATCTAAAATTTCAAAACCAACAACTTTATGGTTTTTCAAAAGTTTAACAATAGAATTGCTAAAATTAAAACAATATCCAATAGTTGATAATTTTGAAACATAAAGTAAATTTCTAGAAAATGATGGAACATAAAAAGTGTTTTCAAGATCTAATTGAAAATCATTATTTAAAATAAGCCTATAAGTCCCCACGCCTTCAACATGTGAACGCATTTTGTTGCCAGAATAAATGTCTTATTCACTTCTCATCAAATTCCTTATAGTTAGAAAGCCTTGCATTGTTTTGGCAATATGAATTGTACAACCAAAATCAATCCACCAAGTATTATCAGAAATTTCAGTAAAATTAGATTCACAACACACAAAAAATGAGATTACATTTCTTTTTGAGTCATTTTTTGTATTTCTTGTATTTCTGACAATATTTTTTCCAATATCCTTTTTTCTTACAGAAAAGACAAATATCTTTAAAGTTTTTCTTCTTTATAGGAATATGTTTGCCCTTTATTACATTTTTCTTATCATGAGTCACAAAATTAATACTTTCAGGTGTCTCATGTTTCAACCTCCATTCCTCTTCAACACACATGGTCAAAAGTTTATTAATAGACCATTTATCCTTATGTGTATTGTAGGATATTTTGAATGAGTCATATTCCATAGGAAAATAGTTGAGAATAAAATGCACAAAGAATGACTCAAATATCTCAACTTCAAGGGATTTGAGTTTAGCAGCAATATCTCTCATCTTCATAATGTGTTCGCGCACAGATTTACTCCTATTAAAAGTCATACTTGAAAGCCTTTTCATTAGAGTGCTAACCAATGTCTTGTCAGAACTTACAAATTGATCATCAATTGCCTTCATGTAAGCTTTGACATTAGTACAATTAGAGATAGATCCCCTAATGCTTTGGCTAATATGGGTTTTAATGAGCATTAAACTTCAATTAGATCGCTCCCATCGCTCATAAATAGCCCTATCTTGTTGCGTACTTGATTTTGTAGGAACACATAGTTCATCCATACGGAGCGCAAGGTCTAAATCAGAACACCTAAAGTTAGAAGGACTTTATCATTCCAATCCGAATAGTTTTCATCAGATAGCATTGGAATGCGAGCATGCTCATTAAATAATGTAATAGGAAAAACTGTCAAAATATGGATAAACAAAATCAATCTATGAAGCATATGACCATCAAAGTAAATTCTAACCTTCATGTGGGCAGAGGTTGCAATTCATGCATAGAATTTACTTTTATCTTTATAAGACTAGTAAACCAAATAACAAGAATTAATTTATATCTATGGGCATAGGAATTTTTTTTTAAAAAAAATTTAAATAAAAGTTTACTATCTTCATCTAATCCAATAAATCTCATCAAAATAATAACTTCCCTGTGGGGCCGAATTTTTATTTTAATGAGATAATCATATATAAATAAATGTCATTAAAATTAATCACTTAATTTAATGTGATTAAAACTTTATTTTACATGTCATATACTTAAGATGTTGTGGCTATTACTAAGTATATGATATATAAACAAATAAAAATGACATTTATTCATTTAAATCAAATTAGTCAATTAAACCAAATATAGACTATTTAAAAATTGGACATAAAAGATAAAAATCAAATTGCCCTAAAATATATTATGATAATTAACTTAATATTATCAGAAAACTTTATAATAAATGAGATAAAATAATATAATATGAATAAACCAAGCTATATGTTTTGTACAAATTGGTAAATAGAGATTCATATGCATATATTCATATAAAATAACAATAAACATGCACGAATTGCACCTATATACTCTCAATTTCCAATCAAATTGGCATCAGGAAACGTAAATTCATTTTCCTTATATATAAAAAATTTCAATTATAATTTAAATAAAAAAATATTTTTTGAAATTCAAGCATTGTCTTCATAGTCATACTATCAATATAAGGCAAAACAAAATTTGCAATCTGCATAAGCATTAGAATAAGATTAAGGCAGAATGGGTTGCACAAAATTTCTGAATCAATTCAGCTAAAGGTTGGCTCTGATACCACGTGTTAAAAATTACATAACATATTACACAGCATAAAATTAAATTAAAATACCATATCTTCAGTTATAATTGATCAAGTACAATAAATACTCATTTGTTCTTGTTGTTGTTCTTGTCACCAAAGCTTTCCCAATTTAATGAATAAGAAAGAAAATTTTAATTTAAGAGAACTTCTAACCTATACCTAATCCAAGGTGCATGACTGATGTTCGTCACAGGCATATGTATATATATAAGTAAGCTAGGGACCCTCAAAAGCAATTATTAAATTGGTACGAAATATGATTTCCTTCCATTAAGGAAATTAGTCATCTAATTAGATTGCAAAACCAATTAATATTTGACTACCTAATAGGGAGATATTTATGAATTGACTAACTTACAAAACCAATTAGAATTTAACCAAATCTTTAATTGAAATATTCTATAATCAATTTAGAATTTAATCAAATATCTAATTAGATATTTTCAATATTTGAATTAATCAAATAATGTAAGTCACATTAAATCTCTAAAATAGACAATTCTAATACAGACTGCAAGTCATCTGACCAACATAAATGTGTAATAAAATTTCAAACAAAACTTGCAAGATCAATCTTATTATTAAGTCATTACAGCTGCATTACAAGATCATTCATGCAAACAAAATAACCAAAGTACCTATGCACAAGCAATCAATAATCCCAGGAAAACAAGCAAGAAATACTACAGAACTAGAAATTAACACTAGCTCAAAGAACTCATTAAACGTAGCTAGCACCTTTTCATCAGCAGCGAAGGACATACATTCCAGTGTTACAGCAAGATCAGGACTTCATGCAGCAAAATCTACTACCACATAATATAACAAGCAATTCCAAAGTGAAGATACAGATATAGGTACTTTGGTTATTTTTTTAAAATTTCATACTAAAAAATATAAAATGAAATAACTAAATTTCAATTAGACAAATATATCGTGGACAATTTCTATTGAAAATACAAAACAAATACAACTTAATCAAGTAAACAACTTCATCCATCAAATCTTCAACTTTAACAAAATACAATATTCAAATTTATTCATTTATAAAAATAATTATATATTTTTGTTTTTAAAATTAATATTTTGATATTATGATACGATACAATTTTAAATTTTAAAAATCGAATAACGTATCATAATTTTTTAAAAATATTAAAATTCACATCATATTATATAGTAATATTATAAATCAAATTGAATTTAAAAATATAATTCGATAAAATAGAATATTTTGATTTTTACCGTCGCACACCTATAATTATATTCACCTTTTGTAAAGTGAGGATGCTCTCAGCTGCAAGTTGCCGACAACCAGGAACATGATGGAAGCAAAGATAGGATCATGGGTATGTGCTCATCGCCCTCACGTAATTTCTTACGTGGTAAGAAACCATATAAAATTACATAATAGAAAAAGAGAAGAACAACAAGAAAAAAACCTGAGCTGCACAACGCTAACATTTGGATTGGAAACAAATAATTCACCTTTTCATCTTTTCTTTTTGTAACTCATAAAAAACCTATTTAACTTTCTTAGCTCTTATAATCTATGTAACCTTTTAGATTTTAATTGTGTAACTTTTTTTATATTAGAAAGTTTTAATTATTGTAACTCTTATAATTTATGTAACTTTCTAGATTTTAATTGTGTAAATCTTTTTTGTATTTAGTATTTTAGCTCTCACATTGCTCATATATAGGTAGAGGTTCTTATAATGAAAAAAAAAGGAAAAAAAATCTCTCTCATCTTCTTCTTAACTAATTCAAGTGTGATAGAGTACTATAATTTAAGTTTATAGAAACTTTATTAACCATTTTTATTCTGAGAGACAAACACCTAAGAGTTATTTGCACCAAGTAAAATAAATTTGTCTTAAAGACATTGTGTGTATTAAGTTTCGAATTTAATTACATTCTCACTTTGTTAAAGAGTTAGTATATTTCTTTATGTTTATATTTAAATTTTTAAGCTGCTACGTTTGTTTATCTATTATTATTTCATAACAAGTTGATTAAAACACTAATGGGACAAAGACCAACAAACCAAATCCAAGCATAAAGATTCACCATTGTTAAATTTGGCATGGACTTGGTCTCTAGATAATAACAAGTTGATTAAAACACTAATGGGACAAAGACCAACAAACCAAATCCAAGCATAAAGATTCACCCTTGTTAAATTTGGCATGGACTTGGTCTCTAGAAGAAGACAGGACTACAATGTCCCCATTAAATAAGTGGAACTCCACTGTTTATTTTCTTCTTCTCTCGACTTTAATACTTCATTAGGTCCAAAAAAAGTTAAGTACCCATTTGATTAGTTTCAGTGTTCACTTCCGACAAGAGTATCCAAAGTTTGATTTGAAGATCGCTGAATCTATCTGTGCGAATGCTAGCTGGATTCAGCTGGTTTGAATTTTGAAACGCTTCATTTCTCCAAAGCTTATGGATTGGTTCCAAAATGGCCATGCAATCCAATCCACATCTTGCTAATTTCTGATTTCTTATACTGTCAACTGCTAGTCTTGTCTTATCCAATCCATATCATTTTTTTTATTTTCGGTTTCATTTTTTAGATGAAATGCAATTCATTCCTAAAAAAATGTACTAATGTTATCAATCAAGTTCTTGAATTTTTACAAGCGTCTATTAAGTCTTTCATTGTTGAAAAAATCATTGTTTTGTGAATTTGGGTGAAAAATTAGAAAAAAATATTTAAATGATGGCTAAAGAGCATAATTTTCAACAGAAAAAATAAAATAGTGATCTTTTACAAATTTGGGGACTAAATTAAAACCTTTTAAAAAACTAAAATAAAGGACTATATTGAGAATCCTTGATATTTTGCAAGTCTAATTTTCAGTTCGCCTTTACTGTTAAACAATTTTAATATTTTGATTCTTTTTGTGAGGAATTAGCTTCTGGATTCTGACATATGGAACCAAATTTTTTGTATAAATTTAAAAACCAAGCGAAAATATTTTTTTTATTGAATTCTAATCTCCAATTTAAAGCAAATACTCCTCAATTTACAATGTTTATTTTTAAATGTCCAAATAAATATTAACTTTTTTAAAATAAATAAATTTTAAAATGAATTGTCGAAAGCAGTGGGTTTGAGAAATTTAATTCTTCATTTTTAATTTTCGTTTTCTAAAACTTTTTTTTTGGAAAACCTGCTAAAACTTTTTGAGATGCGTCACCTTCAAGAAGGGAGATGGTAATTATCTTTTTAATTAGCGAAAGAAATGAAAAATCACTCACTTTTCATCCGCATAAACAGCTTTCGGTGTTGCGCCATAGCCACAGTAATTCCAGGTGCAAAACTGAACAGTAAATTACAACAGATTATGCAACTACAAACTCCTAACCTATGCCCCTTCTCATAGAATATATATCCTTCAGTAGAAACTGAAGTAAAGAAGGGTAAAAAAAAAATTACAGTCTTGGGTAAATTAACCAGAAACTTCAGATATCACCGGAAGTGAAGAAATTATCCATGGAAATGACCCTCTGGGCTAAACCCACACCTGGAGTTTCATTGGGGAATACGGGGCTTAAAACTCCCATCTCCCTTGTTTCTGCCTCCGATCATCTTCGATATGAATGATACGGCTGATGTGGAGATCATTCTGAATATCTTCCGTTTAATTGCTCCTCTTTTTGGTGGAAGATGTACTTTTGGTTTGTTACTTGTATAGAAATCTTCATTCTCCATTATTGTGTACGGAAGAATGAAGGAAGGTTTCTGATCTGAGAGAAGCGGGAAGAACAGAGGGAGAGAGAGAGAGAGAGAATGATTTGGTGCAAATATTTCCTGCACCCTTGGGGTTACTTATATAGTGTCTAAGTGGGGTACTTTTGGTGGGGACAAGTTTCAGTTAGCTTTCTTGACTCACAAGTACGAGCAGGAAATTTATCTCTTTTCTTTATGATGGAATAGAATTGGATTGGAAAGGATCAGATGAGGAAATAAGTACAAGAATTTTAATGAAGGGTAGTTTAGGAAACAACTTTTGGTTTTTTAAGGAAGTGTTAGCAGGTGCTACTATGGGAAGATTCAAGAGAAATGTTAATAATTGCAAGAGTAAAAGGGAGAAATTTCTACCGCTTTGTAATTTTTGATAACTAAGTAATCGAAGTGTTAATACTTAATAAGGCCCGGCATCAATTTTTATGTCTAACGCAATATAGTGAATTTATCATTTTTCGTTGACAACACATTTGCAAAATATAATTATTTAAGAGAAAATACATTATTAACATAAAAATATATTTACAAAATGTGTTCACATACAACATCAAAGTCTAGAATAATATTTCTAACATGACCAATTTATTTGGTCACAAGAAAGAACGTATTTTTTAAATACAAATTAACTGTCTCCATGCAAGTTCATATAATACTAACCATAAATGAAGGGCCCCACTTTCGCAGCTTTCAATGATCACGCCATGCTTGATGATTGACTCATAATTGTCTAGCATTTTTTGTGTGTTTCCAACGAGGGAAGACAAAATGGTGCCTTTTATGAATTACGTGTATTATGATTATACGATTCAAAGTATATTATTTCATTGCCCACTTTCTTTAATTTTTATTCTAATCATTAATTTTGAATTTATATAAATATTAAAAATTATAAAATTGATCTCGTTTAATAGTTAATGAATATATATTAATAATCTTTAAAAATATATTATTCAATAAATAGTTAATAATTTATTTAAATTATTCATTAATAATAATGGTATAATTATAAAAATATATAGTAAAATTAAAAATTTAATAATTGAAATAAAATACCTTAAAAATTAAAATGCGACAAAAAGGAGTGCTATAAATTTGACACTTTAATATCTTAATTACGGTGAAGGCCTTTGGCGGTGCTATACTGCTCTATGAAGCTGTGCAAATTCAAGATAAATTCTTATTCAATAGCGTGCGTATTAAGTATAGAGTCAAAATGAAACGTATGTCCTTTTGGAAGAATCTTTATAAATACAGGCATAGCCCACTTGCCCCACAATATTCCTTCTTCTTTTTTTATATTGGACGGGGTTCAAAATTCCACCTTCCCCCGTTTCTTTGCAATTACAAAAACTTTTCCCATTGCCACTTGACAACTAATTAAAGCTCCTAATCTACCATGGAAATTGAAACTGCCAATATTTTTAAAATTTATATTGTCTTATATCTTAAAATTAATATAAAAAAAAATTGGACATTCTAGTGAACATTATGCATTTGTTACCCAATACCCTCCTCTTTTTCTAGATATTAGTTTCTCTACATCATCTATTAGTTTGATCATAAATACAAAAAATCTCCAAAACTTCTTCCCGTCATAGAATTTATCTAATCTTGTAAAAGCAATTGATCAAATTTTCTGGCAAACAAAGAATTTCCCAAAAAAATAAGTTAATAATAAAAATATTTTCGCGGTAAGTATCTTGCCATAGTATTTACGGCAAGTACACCCGACAATGCCATGCTTTGAGTTGAGATAATAGGGATTACCATTTTCAGAACTTTCCTTTTCTTTATATATAATGAACAATATATCCAAAAAAAAAAGAACAATCATGGATAGCAGCAACAGATGAGGCGTAATCAATCTCAAATTGACTCAAACTATAGCAAATGATTGCTTAAAATAATATTTCAAAAAGTAGTGCAACTATTGCTCTTGACTCCATTGTCAAAGAAGAAGGCGGCTTTTGAATTTTACGTCAAGATTCAAAGAGAATGCTAGATAAATAATCGCTGCCTTTTACTTCTAAAGCGATGACCACTGGAGCATTTTGTTCAACGAACCCAGGTCATAAGTATTTTACTCGAGCTATCATCAACAATTTGTTTATATAATGCATATTAGCCTACAACACCCAGTACACCACACAGAAAGAGTGTGAAGAAGAAATCATCAGCCAAAAGGTGCTCCTCCTGGCTAAAACCAACCAGTAGTTTCGAAAGAAATCACGGGCTTTTCTGCAAACCTCCCTTGACAACCATCTTTGTGAACTCCAAGACAGCCGATCATCGACATGAATGCTTTACCAAGCTTCTTAAATTATTGATTTTGATCGGACCTGTCTTTGGTGGTTTACCGGTACTGATTTCCATTTTGCTTGAGATTTGGGATGGACCGCTTTGATAGGGATGGCAAAATGGATTTTCAAATCCATTTGGATAAATTTATATAAATTTATAAATCCATCTATAAATTATTAAATAATTAGATTTAAAATGTTTTATGAATGTTTATAAACACTCATTTATTCATATAATTTTAATTATGTTTTTTTAAGAGTAAATTATTTATAATTGTATTCAATTAAATTACTTGATATAATTTTTATTATTTAACCTCATGTTTAATTAACTTTTAAATATTTAATTAACCAATCATCTATATGTATTTGTAAATTGTTTGAATATAAATGGTTTATGGATATTTATGGACACTCATTTATTCATATAATTTTGTTTTTTTATAGTTCATTCTTTGTAATTGTATTCAATTAAATTTCTTAATATAGTTTTATTATTTAAACTCGTGTACAATTCATTTTTTTATATTTAATTCCATATATATTAGAAACATATAAAAATGATAACTACACTATCAGTTGATTATTTTTTAAAAAAAATAATTATTGTCAAAATGAAATGAAAGTATGTCTCCTATCAACAAATTGCATAAAATGGATAAAGTTGTGAGCTTTAAAGCTAACTTAGCAAATTTATGTACAAAAATAAAAAGTGGTGAGCTTTAAAAGTTGAATTAGTAAAGAAATAAAACAAATAAAAAATAATATTGTAAAAATAATAATACTTATATAAAAAACTTAGTTTGATATGAAATTTAAATTTTTTGTACAAATTGTTTATTTTAGAATTTTATAAAAAATTAATTATTGAGTCATATGTGTTTGAATAATAGTGTTGTTTGTTCATTATTGAACTCTTTGAATATATATATTTTTGTCCAATGTTGAATTGATCATTAAAAGAAAATTAGGCAATAAATTCGAATACATTTAGGAAAAATCATCACGACTGCTCATAAAACACTTATGAATTATGATAGTTGTAGAGAGGGAAATAGTGAGAGTTTTTTTTTTCTTCAAACATGGAATTTTTTTTATAAAGTTAAACTGAAATTTAAAACATATATTGGGTTAAAGTGTAATTAATTAAATTTGATCAATAGGCATTGGCCAAGTTAGACTTTTAAAAATGGATATTTATTGGATTTCATGGATATCCATTAAAATCCATTATGATAAATAAATTTAAATGAATGTCTATTTAAAATAATTTAAGTTATATGAATGAATCAAATCTATTTAATATTTGATGATTTTGTATTTTTATTAAATTGTCATGCATTTTGCCACTTTACGCTTTGAAGGTGTAGAGGAAGAAGACAAGAGGAATGGGCAAATGGGACAGAGCAAAAGCAGAGGAATGGGAAAGCTTGAGAGATGCGTCATGTGCTAGACAGAGAGTATATAAGTGGAGACATATTCTGCAGATTCTAATTTTTTGTTTGCTTTCTTCTTCTTTTTTTGAATGGGGGTGAATGGGGAGCTTTTCTTAATTTCCAAGTTTTTTCTGATAAGATCCCAATTTATCCTTCCTTGACACGAGGGCAGCAGAGTCATAAAATTTTAGTTAAAAGTCACAATACAAATAATATTTTATATTTAAAAGTATAAAAATGTATAAACATATATATTCAAATATAAATTTTTAACGTAAATAAAATGCATGAATGATTTTAAAAAAATAAGAAAATATATGAATATTAAGAATTAATGAGGTATAAATCAACATACCCCAAGTCTTCATGCCTCGAAGATAGTTTTCTATTTAACTTAAAAATCCTCCATGCCATTTTATATATCATCCCATGTAATTTTCTACTTTACAATTATACTTTTTGTTTAGATATGATTGATTTGAATATATTTTTACTCCAGCAAAAGCTCGATCTGCTTAACTCAAAATTGAAAAATGTTGGACCCAAAGTGGCTTATATCAGAAAATTATAAAAAAAATTAAAAAAATACGAAATTTATATTTTGGGGTGTTAAAAATGAAACATCATAGAAGACAAGGGCTTGAACGATGGAGGGCAATTGATTAACCGAATCAAAACTGAAATGCTATGAAAGTTCATATACTCTGATAAAAAACTAACCCTGGTTTAGCAAAAGGGGCAGGGAGTGGGTCAAGGGAAGAAAGGAGATGTCGGGGATATGAAAGTGAATATTGCTTGTTTAATTATTTCTTTTTGTTTCTTTCTTCTTCTTCTTTTTTTTTTAAAAATTTAGAACCAAAATAATAGTAGTAAGTTTTCTTGTTCTACTTTTCACTGTTATTATCTAATTAGAAAAAAATAGTAAAAAATAAAACACAGAATTCCAAAAAATATTAATTTTTTTAAAAAAGCGATGATATATTGAATATGAAGAAAGTTATATATACAAACTTGGGTTGCTAAGACTGCAAGGTTTTTTATATGGTGAGTGGTGATAGAAGGCGTACCAACGTAGCAATTGAAGTTGCCCAAGATATCCAAGAAAAGTGGAAAAATCAATTGCAATTGAATTGAGCATTCCATGGTCAAGAATTTCCAGGCAACTTCTTCTTTTTTTTTTTTTTAATATATTTTGGCTGGATACCGGAAACTTGTTTTTGGATGCATTTTCTGGTATTAGCACACTGTTGTTTTTTCTCTGAAAAGTGGCATCATAGTTTACGAGCATTCCATATATCTTTTGTGACATTTCTTATGTTGATGATATCTCTATTTTTAAACTTGTTTTTTTTTTCCTTCTAAGCAATTTTTTAAATGGATCGTATTTAGAGCAATAAATAGTTTTAAAATAAGAGTGTTAAGAAAAAAATATAATCGGTCAAGTTGAATGGAATAGTGACTAATCTAATGTCTATTTAATTAACATTAAAAAAATATTGTATTAGTTCAATTAACCAGGGAATTCAATTTCATAATCAACTTGTTCAATTAATTCTCTCTAATAACTTGAATGCTTTGAGTGGGTTCGTCCAGTTTTTTTTTGGGGAGTGAGTGGAGGGAGGAGTGTTCGTCCAGTTAGATAAGCTAAATTAACTTGAATACTATTTGAACTTTTTTTCTTCAAATTATACTTTAAAAATAAAAATCGTAATGAATATAATAGTAAAATTTAATATATGGAGTTAAAATATATTCCATTTTTTCATTCACATGTTCTCTGAAGAAAGATGACTAATTTTCCTATAATCAATAATAATAAATACTCACAAAAAAGAACGAATAGTTTGAACTGTTAATTTAACAACAAAATTACAAACAAAACACACATAGGTTTAAATATAAAGTTGTAATTAAACATCCTACATTTTAAGATACAACTTTGAGAAGTTTGAAGGAAGGGAAGTTTGGGAAACAACTTTTGGTTTTTTAGGGAAGTGTCAAAGTGTTAATACTTAATAAGGCCGCCATGCATCAATTTTTGTGTAATGTAACCCAAGTGAACTCATCACTTTTCGTTGTCAAACGCATATGTAAATTGCATTTTTTAGGTGAAAATACATTTCAAGAATACATTATCAATGAAAAAATGTATTTATATAATGCGTTCACAAAAAACATCAAGTCAAGATCAATATTTCTAGCATGAATAAATTTAAGAAATATAACATATTTTTCAAAATACAGTCTCACGACTAGAACGCATTTTTAAATACAAATTCACTATTTGATCAATTCGATGCAAGATTATAATAACCATAAATGAAGGGGCACTTGTCCACTTTTTACTGGTCTCGCCATGCTTGAATATGACTGACAGATTGACACATACTTACTTTGTGTATTCATTACTTTATTTTAGACTAGAACAGAAGTTTGATAACAGAAGGAACCAAAAGAAAGGAAAAGTACTCAACATAGCAATAGTTAGAATTGAATTTATAGGAAAAATTCAGGGTTTAACTCTAATAGTAATGAAGAACTAATTCACCGTTAGAGCTTAATCCCACCTGGGGTTTTGCTTGCTTTATCATAAAGAAAGAGAAAAAGTATCCTTCTTCAAAAGGAAATGAAAACCTATATCATGACATTTTCGGCATATCAGATAAGGGCGACTAGTAGTTGTTATAGATTGGCTTTATTTGATTATATAGATTGCCATCATTTCAACTTTGTCCATTTCCCAAAAAAAGCTATGTCATGACAACGCGGTTAGAATATTGCCATAAATAATATAAATATGTCTATTTTTACCTACAATGCCATGTTTTGAGTTAAAAATTAGGGACGTTGAAATTTAGAATATTTCTCCATTTAGAATATTTGCAAGTGCCATTATCTTGACATTTTCCACCAAACTGGAAAGCAAAGGTGTCATCAATCTCAATATCTAATTGACTCTAACTTTAGAAAAAGATTGCTAAACATAATGTTATAAAAGGAGTTTAAACTAACTCATTCTCTTGACTCAACTCTCAAAGAAGAAGACGGCTTTTGAATTTTACTTTGAAGATTCAATGCGGCCTTTTCTTCCAGATAAATAAATGCTGCCTTTTTTCTCCTAATGCGACAACCGCCGCTGGAGCATTTCGATCAACAATTTGTTCAACTTATTTCACACGAACGAACCCACGCTATAACTATTTTATTCAGTCCACCACCAATACAGCAAGAGTGTGAAGAAGAAATCATCAGCCAAAAGGGGCTCCTCCTGGTTAAAACCAACCAGTAGTTTCGAAAGGGACCACGGGCTTTTCTGCAAATCCCCCTTGACAACCATCTTTGGGAACTCCAAGACAGCCGATCATCGACATGAATTCTTTGCCAAGTTTCTTGAACATATTGATTTTGATCTGACCTCTCTTTGGTTGGAGCATAATCGTTTGTTTCTTCTCAATCATGGGTTTGTTGGTTTTGATTTCCATTTTGCTTGAGATTTGGGATGAACCGCTTTGAAGCAGTAGAGGAAGAAGAACAGTGGAATGGGAAAGCTTGAGAGAAGCAAGGGAAGAGCTTTAGTTAAAGCAGAGAAGCTTCCGTATACTAGACAGAGAGTATATGTGGATAAATATACTGCAGTTCTAATGTTTTGTTTGGATTAAATGTTGGGGCCAAAGTGACTTATATCATACGTTTAGATTAAAAAAACATGAAATACGAAATTCACAGTATGGAGTATAAAAATGTAACATCAAGAAGACAAGTACATGAACGCTGGAGTGCTTGACAAAACTAACCCTGGTTTAGCAAAAGGAGAAGGGAGTGGGTCAAGGGAACAGAGGAGATGTCGGGGATATGAACATGATTCTCAATTTTAGAACAAAAAATAATAGAATAAGTTTTCTTGCTCTACTTTTCACTGTTATAATCTAATCAGATAAAAAATTAGTAATAAAAAACACAGAATTCCAATACAAATATATTGAATTAATTGTTTTTTTAAAAAGCACTAATATATTAAATATAAAGAATGGTAAATAATTATTTTTATATACTATAAGAATGGAAAGTTACTTATCAAAGAGCAATAAATAGTTTTAAAATAAGAGTGTTAATATAAAAGTATAATCGGACAAGTTGAATGGAGTAGTGATTATCTGATGTCTATTTATTTAACATTCAAATAATATTGCATTAATTGAGGATTTCAATTAATGAAGGAGAAGGAAAGGTGGTTTTTGTGTACAGCCGCTTGTTTTATTGCAGTCAAATACAGCTTAGAAAAGGCAGAAACTATTTTAGCCGTCGATTATTGAGGTTTTCTTAACACGTGTCACGACATCCATATAGTGACGTAAGAACTAACCAAATTAGCACAGGCAAAAATGCATTTTTGTGTAAAACCGCTTCTTCTTTTGTTTTTTGGAGCGAAAACAGAAAACTCCATTTGAGATAGAGACCTTGAAAAGTTCAAACATTCTCTTTTGGGGTCGAACATTCTCCACGTTTTCCACCAATCAAAGGTGTATTACGTCTTACATCGTGTGTGTATATATATATATATATATATATTAAGACTTGAGAGTGTACATCTTTCTACCAAAAATAAAATAAAATAAAAAGAGAGTGTACATCTATATCATTAAAAAGGCATAATACACGCATTTTAATGGAACAAAAAATTTATTTGTTTTTAGATGATTAACTTTTTTTTAAAAAATAAATTTAATTACTATTTCAGTTAAATAAAAAATTTTAAAATTTGATTCACAATCACTTACTCAATATTTCATTAAAAAACTATTAAGACGTGATATACAACAAAAGTAAGTTTTTTTAAAAAAAAGTACTCATTATTTCATTAAAAAAATGAAAAGATTAAAAAAAACTGATAACGTAATTGTGAATCATTGTCTTTAAGTTTTTTATTTTTATTTTTTACTCACTATTTTTTAAAAAATGGAAATTTTTTTTTAAAAAAAATTCTTAACTAAGAAGAGTTGATTGTGAATGATATCTTCCAATTGACGTAATTCATAATCACATCTACTACTAAATACGTGATTACCAAATACGTTTTTAGGATAGATAATTTTACCCAAGACATTATAATCTAAAAATTATTTAAACATATTTTTCAGATACATTTTGAGTTATTTTGATATACATTTTGGCTAAATTCTCTCATGGTTTGGTTGAAGAAACTGGCAACTAGCTAGCTAGATTATATCCCTAGAGAATGTAATTGGTTTTCCCACAACATTGCTGCTTGGGATAGGAAGTAATGTAAATCTAATCTGGACATATTCCAGCTCCTATGCTAACCCTTGAGATTTGGTGTAATAGAGGGGGTATTGATCTTGTACGTGATGAATTGGTTGATGAATGCAATGCGTTTAGCATATTCATAGTGATCTCTCCGAGGGTTTTTCTGGATCTTTATGCCAAATTTTCGTAATCTATGAAGTTTCAGAAAAGCAATAAGAATTTTATTGCGGCACTTTACAGTTTCACTGGGAGGGGAGCGCCAAGTTATGTGACAGTCATACAGTCTCGTCGGGTCTTTTTTTTTTTTTTTTAAGAAAAAAAAAACTTGGTCACATATTTTATTTACATTGAAATAAATGAAATTCGAGCAAAAAATGCAGAATTCAATCGTACATCACCAAATCAAATGTAGATATAGCTAAATTCATCGAATCATGATCCTTAAGACAAGACCATTACTGAAATTCATGTCATCGAAATACATTTCCCATGTGATCCATGCCCGTCTCAAGAGTATTTAGTGTGTTAGGCGAAATATTAAAATCAAGTTTTTTTTTTTTTTTTTACATTTGTCGTTAAACAACAATGATAATATTAATATATTTTAATTAATATTTATTTTTCTTGATTTTTGTGATGCAAAAATGTTTTTTTATATTTAAAATAAGATGAAAAATGTTGATTAAATTAAAATGTTGTTTCCTTTTTTAAGTTTGTTGTTACAACATTCTAAAACGTTGGAAGTATTTTTATGTAATCTTTGGGAAAAGAGTTGTTAACTTTCAATTTGTTTGAGAATTAATTACATACGATTGAGATATATATTAAAATTGTCAGATAGATAAAAAATTTATTGTATAAATAAATTATACAATTATTGACCAATTTATAATTAAATTAGGCCTAATATAAATAAGCTAAAAACTCATATTTGAGGCCTAAAATTAGGAAAATATATTATATGTTGGGAAAAAAAACTCTCTTATCCAAAAATATAAGATGTTTTGTTAATTTTTTTAGGACTATTTTGTGTAGTATTTATAATATTGTCCATGCTTATTTTATCTCTAATAAATATGGATATTTTAGATCCAAGGAAAAAAAACAATAAATAAGGTATTTTAATTCAACTAAAATATGTGGATATTTTAAGGTATTTTGTCTCCTTAATATGTGTATAATTAAATAATTTATTCCTAACATTTTATATTTTGGGAGTGATGGAGTAAATGCTATACCCATATATTCAATGATCATGGTTGATATATAACTAGCAAAAAAGAATTACAATTAATTTTCTTAATCTAAAGAATTGAATAATATTAATAACCTGAGCACTAGTATTAACTAACATTAATTAATATAAGTAATGTGAATGCTTTATTAAATAGTTACGCGAAATCCTTATAGGATTCTATTTCATTTTGGACTAAGAAAAAAATGATTTATTTATTTTTGGCAGATGGAGAGCTTGCCAGCCTGGCGACGACAACGGCTGTAACCATTGCTGAGTGATCATGTGAGTGAATCGAAACGGTAACTGAGTCAACTGAACTCGTCAACTTTGTTTGAACCACACAAACCCAGCTGTATTCCGCATTTACTATCGAATCAGAGATGTCGATACCTCAATGAAAAAGAAAAAAGACAAAAGGGGCATGGTGGATCGGGCCCCATTATTTACAAATTTTTATTATTTATAATTCCCCATTATTATTATTATTATTATTATTGATAAATAATTCCCATTATTTACACTTACACAAACCTTTATCATGAAATTTGTGGCAAACTTGCCACCGAAGGACCACTAGTACACTTTGGGATGGGAGAAAACAAGGCCTGAATGAAAATCTTTATGGTTAAAAATTTTAACAGTAATATCAGATATTGTGATAGTTTTTTAAGGTTAAAAATTTTATATGTGAATATTAATTTTTGAAATCAGAATAATATTTTAAAAAATGAGAAATTTGAGGTTTAAATAAAACGGAAATGGATTTAAGAAGGAAAAAAAAAAGGAAAGCAAAACACCAAGGCGCGTGGCCGGTTCAAGTAATGAGGACCACAAGTCTAGTAGCCGCCATGACATAACCGCCACCTCAGGTTAAAGCGATTGGGAGCTTTTACCAAAAATAGGGTCATTTTTCAAAAGGTTTCCGTACTTAGGTTTATATACGGTAGACTTCTAGAAATTGGTGAATTCCGTGGTAATAAGATACTAAATAAAAAAAATATATTCTTTTTATTATAATTCAGTTATCACAATGACCAGTCATAGTCATTGACCTTTTTTATTCTCCAATTTGCCACATCATTCTCAGTTTTCATTCTAAATTTTTTATCTTTTTCACTGTGATAAAAAAAATATGAGAATTTAATCAAAATAATTTCATTTTTAATATTTTGATCCAAAATAATCTGATTTATTTATTGAGAGTGTATTAAAATAACCCAAAATGTATTTGAAAAAAATATCTAAATAATTTTTACATTACAACGTGTTTTGTAATTACTACTTTAGCCGTAGTAGATGTTGAAAGACGTGATTCACAATCACGTCTTTTTAGTTAAGATTTTTTTAAAAAAAACTTTTATTTTTTTAAAATAGTGAGTAAATTTTTTTTTTTAAAAAAAATAAAAGTCTTAAGACTTTTTTTTGAAATAGTGAGTAAAAAAATTTTAAAAAAACAAAAATATAAATAAATTTAGACGTGATTGTGAATCATGTTTAATTTTTTTTTTAATTTATTCCTTTCTTGTAATGAAATAGTAGGTAAAAAATATAATAAAAATAAAAATAAAAAACTTAGACGTGATTCACCCCTAATTTTTTTAATCTTTTATTTTATTTAATGAAATAGTGAGTAAATTTCTTTAAAAAAATTTAGAAACTTTTCCTTTTTTTAATGAGATAGTGAGTAAATTTCTTTTTTAAAATAAAAATTAGTCATCTAAAAACAAATAAAATTTTTGCCACATTAGTTTTAGGTGTCTAACTTTTTTTTAAAAAACAAATTGACTAACTATTTCATTAAATAAAGACAAAGTTAAAAAAAATAGAAGATCATTTTTACTACTATTAGTGTAAAAATATAGTGTAAAATAATATTTTTAATATTACTGTCAAAATAAATTTCAATATTAGTGTAAAAATATTTTTTTAAATTTGTATTCCAAATTTATATAATAAATAAATATTATTAATTTGTTTTTAGGTGTTTAACGTTTTTTTAGATAAATTGACTAACTATTTCATTAAATAAAGGAAATTAAAAAAAAAAAAAAAAGAAGATCATGTTTAATACTATTAGTGTAAAAATAATATTTTTAATATTAATTTAATACCAAAATAACCCCATTTTTACACTAATATTAAAAATATTATTTTTACACTATATTTTTATCCTTCAATGTCGGTTGTAAGTTCACTTAAGAATTATTATTATTATTATTGGAGCTAAACTATTGGTGAAAAGCACATAGTGAATAGATATTACCAAAAAAAAAAAGAAAAAAAGAAGAAGCTTCACTAGTCCCTATCGTACTTTGAGGTTGCTTAACTAACTATCTAACCAACCCTTTACATCATACTTGTAATCTCTTTCACTGGCCTCTATACTTGTTTCAATTCCAATTTTATAAACTTGTTTTCCTTTCTTGTTTGTTACAAATTGTAGATTAGTTTCCTTATCTAAAGTTTTAATTGATCAAAATATTTTTATTGAATTTTTTTTTGTAATTTAAAAATATATTAAATTTACTTTAAAATAATAAATATTGAAAATATTTTATGAAAATATATATTTTAAATTACGTTAATTATATATTTTTTAATTAGTGTAAAAAATCATATAAACTTATGAAATTGAGACAATGAGTAAAAGTTTTGGCCGACAGCTAAAATACTTGAATAAAGAAGGAACTCTCGTCTGTAAGCCGCTCCAGACAAGAAGAAAAGCCTACGATTCCACCTAGAGCATGTACGGTCCTACGTACTTATCGGTGAAGTAGATAGTTATTCAGGATGAAGTCATTTTTAAAGTTTTTTTTACTCTTTTTACTCATGTCACGTCCAGATATTACAAAAATAAAAATACCCAAATCCGATCATTTTTTTTAAAAAAAAATTTATATCTCAACTACAAAGAGTGAACTCATGACTTTCAAGAGCCAAGGTGGTCAAATTGCCAATCCCCAGTTGTCTTTGGAAGCGAGTGCATGTCACTCGCTTTTTCTTTTATTTTTTTAAAAAACTCTTCATTAAGATATTTTTTCTTCTAGTTTTAAAAAGGCCAAAAAATGCACAATTTCCAGAAATAGATAATTAATAATATTTTTTTTTAGAATTAAATATTCACTTTTGACTTTGAATAAAATTAAGAAAGATCGTTGCCTTTAATTAATTTATAAAATTATCATTGACATAAGTATAATGAATTGTGAGACCTATTAGTTAGTGAAATATAATTTATTTAAATTAAAGTATTGATTGGTAGGGATTATGGATTAAGGTAATATAATTTTTTTTAAACTAATAAGATTATTTATAAAATTTTAAATATTTTTATTTTTTTAAAATAAATATTCAATTTGAAAGTGAGAAAATATATCTAATGGTGAGTGCAACAAAAGGAGCACGTGTCATTTGAATTTCGGGAAATTTTAGTTCACACTCTATTCTACACTCTACAATACTTATTCTTGGACTCCAAGTAACAAAAGAATTATATTTAGTCCACTGAAATTTTCAATTTTCACTCAATCCCTCAATCTACATTACAAATAGCAATCCTCACAATTCTTAACATTATATTTTCTTAATTTGAAATTGAATGTCAACTTTAATTTTATTTAATAATTAAATAAGGTTTTTTTCCAATAAAGTTATCAAATTATCTCTAATATTAATGTAATAGATAATGAGATTCATGAATTAGTGAGATATATATATATTTTATAAATTAAGATGACGAGTGATGAAAGTGATAAGTTATTGATATGTAAATTATTTAAATTAAAAATGTTATTAATGTAATTTTTTTTTAAAATATATTTATTTAAATAAAGTGGCGTTGACTTTGGTAGGATTAGATTGTTCAAAGTCTAATTCTTATTCTAGATGTTTAATGTCATCCCTTCCTTTTCTTTTTTCTTTTTTTTTTGAAATAACTTTTGAATGTAATTCTCTCTACTCTTGATATCTTGCAAGTGTTATATGCTTAATTTATCTTAAAATAAAAATTAATTTAGACATTTAATGCATATTAAGAATGTAAAATTAATTATCTACAATATCATAATTTATCATGTCATATATTTTTTTAAAAATTTTGAAATTAAACTATTTATTTTCACTTTCTTCATTTAAAAGTATGAATAATATAGAAAATAAATAATTAAATTAAATCTAAAAAAATTCAAATGATCTAATATTTTAAAATAAATAATTTACTATTTTGAAACTAAGAGTAAGTAATGGGTTAATTTTGCTGAAACTCTCTGTTCAGTGTTACCTGTGTTGTGATATATGTGTTCTTGTGTTGATGACAGCTTTTCTTTTAATTTAATTTAAAGTTTTTAAAAAATTTCATTATGATACAAGCCGAAATTTTTGACTGTGGTTTGTGCATAGGAGGACTACTGCCTTCCTTTAATTGTCCAAACTTTTGATTAGGGATAGAGAGAACTCCCCCACCTCCACCCGTATCAGAGGTCCCTTGACCAGACGGATTGTAAATCGAGGAATGTGCTCGAGTGACAGACACATGTGGGAGAGAGCCAAGAGGATTCAAATCTCAGGACAAACCTTCACAATATTTCATTAAAAATTTGTCCCACACGAGATTCGAATCTGCGTTGCCGAAGTATTTCTCCCATATCACCACATGCCTTACTAAATCGGTTATTAAATCGGTTATGCCTGAGACTTAATTGTCCAAAATTGGTCGAATTATTGGTGGGTTGATTACAACTATTTTTTGTTTTTCTTTCTAAAGTTTGTCAAAAAATATCCTCCTGACACGTGTCGTGGGAAATGTGGAAGTACCTTTAGGCTTTATATGTATAAAATACTCTTCTCCATCTTTATTAATAAATCAAAGAAGATCCCCACTCTGTTTTCCCCTGTTCTGAAGAAAACCTTTCATTTTCTGCAAATGGATCGGTCCCAACTCTCAGAAATGGAGTTCAAATCCACGAAACAGAAGGCGAAAGCGAAGCAAACACTTCCGCCGATTAAATCGAAGATTTTCAAGTCGATTGCAAAATCAGCCGCTGAGATTTTTTGACTCTGGGTAAATGGGGTCCAAGTGGGTTCACTTCTGATGCAGATTTTTTATGGATGATCCTTCTGAAATTAGCTCAATTTCTCTGTTGTGTGTATGTATGTGTACAGAAATGGAAACATTTATGAAGTTTCCGCAAATTGTTTGTTCCTCAGCTGTGCATAATTAATGTGGTAATTAAGGAGTCCTATTACTACATGAGCACTATTATTAATTAACATTAATTAATATAGGTAATCTTTTACCAAAAAAATACAGTGTCACCTTCTTTTTTTAATTGCAACAATATGCTCCTTCCATCTATTCAATTCTATCACATTAGTATAATTACTATCAAACCCTTGCATCCCAAAAAAAATGAAAACGAAAAAAAAAACCAAATTCATACCATCTAAATTAACACAATATGTCTCCAAGAACTGAGTGGAAGAAACTTTTCCTCTGGATGGTGACTTGATACTCTTGGTGCTGCAACAACTTCTACTGCCTTTTGGCTTCCCAAAGGTGGTAGCGTTGGGTTTTTTACCCAGTACGTGGAGCGACCTTCTTTGTGGACTCTTTCTTTGCCTTCATACAGCCACTTTTGGCTTCTTAGATCACACAAAGATTGGATTTTGGATTGCAGAGAGTTTGAAAGAATTCTCCACTTTCGTGAGTTTACCTGAGGCAACAAGCTTCTTCGACTGATCCAGCAAAAGCTTCTTGAAATGAATGGCAAATCCTTTTAATCGCGATTGTGTACTGATTGGATCCAGTTCTCTCCTTCAATGCCATTATTGCTTCATTTACCATATGAAATTCACACACAATAGAAAAGAAAGAAAGAAAAAAATTTAGATTTCCCATATCACATTTGCACATCAATCAAACACACAAGGCCAGAAATTTTGAACGAAACCCCAGGAAAAAAATGATATTGATTCAGATGCTATACCTCAAAGTAAGGAAGACGAACTCTAACCTCAAACTTGTGGAGCTTCGGGCGCCAATGTTTTGCAGATGGTATGGGTTGGATATTTTTTCTTTTTTTCTTTTTTTTAGGGGATGTACGGGTTGATTGTAATTATACTAATTTGATAAAATTGAATAGATGATAAGAGTCATATTGTTCCAATTAAAAGACCATGACACTCTAATTTTTTGTAGAAGATTATGGGGTTAGTGAAATTAACCCTATTAACAATAAATTTGATGCAAACTTGCCACCGATGGACAATTTCTACACTTTGGGACAGGAGAAAACAAGGATTGAATGAAAATCTACAATAATTCGGATTTTAATCATGCTCCTTCTCGGCGGAAGGCCAGAGTATCTTCTCGCCGGAGAGCCGGAGGGGAATCAGATATCCTTCTTCATCAAGATACCGAAAATCCAAGCTTTAACGGAGCCAAGACCGATGAAGCACTTTGAGTTCAGATCGTCGAGAATCAAACGCAAGATTCTCCCCCTTGGTGGAGGAAGGCTGATCAGGCTTATGTCTCTCCTTTCCCGGATCTCCAAGGAAATGGATGCCATGGATAAGAGCTGGGACTGATCTTTGGTGGAGGAGTAAACAGAACAGAGATTGATGGCTTTGGTATCTTCGGAATCAAGAAGCAATAGAAAGCTAAGCTGGGAGTTGTGAGTCGTGAGTGTCCCCAAAACACATATATAGAGGTTCTCGTACAAGGACCATCATCCCATTCATACGTTGTACACAAGGCGTTTATACCAAGATTCCTTTAATCATTTTTGTTTTTGGCTAAAATTTTCAATAGTCAGCCACTTTTCAAATTACCGAATTAAATTCTTATAATTAAATTTATTTAATTTTTTTTAAAATCTCCAATTGTAAAAATATTTTTTCTTTCTCAATTTAGAAATGTTTGCATCTCTATTTTTAAACATTTGAAATTCATAACTTTTGAAAGATTAAAAGTATTAGATCTTTCAAAACATAATAATTTTAATTAAGATAATTCACATCCATTAATATTTTAAAACATCTAACATTCTATTAATAATTTTTTTTGAAAGATTATTAATACTTTTTTAATTAAGAAAATTTTCATCCATTAAACTTATCTAGTATCATTATTAATCATTTTAATAACAAAGATATTATGATGGTTTCTTCAAGACTAAACTTTTTGACAAGTAGATGCAATATAATTAATAAGTAACTTAATTATATTTAAAAGATAATGAGTTCAATTAATATTTTGAATAAAAAATTGTATTTATTTTTTAAAAAAATATTGAATTTTATTTTAAATTAAATATGAACATGTTTGGGAATAAAGAAAAATGAAAATTCCGACGGAATCCAGATTTTGGCCATATTTGTAATTGTCATGTTTTCTATTAGAAGAAAGGAAAACAATTCCTAAACTTATCACGTGCGTGTAATTTTAGAATGTGACAGATGGCCAATAGCTTTAACCTGAGGTGGCGCTGCTAGACTTGGGGTTCTGATTGCTTGAACCACCCACGCGCCGTGGTGTTTTGATTTCATGTTATTTTATTTTATTTAAAGCTCAATTTTCTCAGATTTTTAAAATTTTGAGTTTTAAAATTAAATATGAATATTCTTCAGATGCCCTTAGAAATAAGGTCTGGAATACTATCTGCAATTGGCTAGGCATTAGACGGGCATGACTTCTATACCTAGCGCCTTGAAATGGTTGAAAAAAGAGGCATGTGGTACTACTTGGCAGCCAAAGTTCTAGCATAGTGCTCTTGTAGCAAGTGTCTATTTCTTATGGCTAGCCAGAAATGAAGCTATCTTTGAGGACAGTGTGCCACATATTGATGTTATCATTTTTAAGATAAAGACTCGTGTGTATAGGACCATGTTTACCTTGTATTCATTTGTGTTAACTTTGTTTGATGAGTCAAATATAGGTGACTTAGTACCTTGAAGTTTCTTGTAGGCAGTTTCATGCAAAGTTGGGGTATGCTCCAAGCCTATTAAGCTAGTTCGTTGGTGGTTTTTTCTTGATTTGTCCGAGTATGTCCGAAGGCATATTGTATTCATATTTTGATCAATACAAATTTACATTTTGATAAAAAAAAATAATAATACTTTGGTTTTTTTAGGTAAGAAAAAGCCTTTGAGTTTGACTTGCACATCTTTCCATACAATAACTTCAGAAGTCCATGCACATGTGTATAATCATTTCAAAATGGAGGTCCAAAGCTTTGTCTAATTAGACAGAAAATAATGGCTATGGATTATGGAGTAAAGGCGGAGGCCACATTGTCAACGGGAAGGGCGAGGAATTTAGATTGAACTATATAGTCCCACCCAAAAAAAAAAAAAAAATTGTCTGTGAACAATAGCCAATCTAAGCAAAATTTTAGCCTGTAGCCCTCCCCAGAAACAGAAGCAGGAATTTTTCTTAAGAGAGGCAAAATATAAAGTTAAAAACTTAAGGGGGTAAATAATAAAAATAAAATAAATAAATAAGGTAATGTAACTGTTACAGTACCCATTATGTAAAAAATTGAAGGAGAAGGAGCTGCCCCAATTCATATGGTAGATCCTTCTCCGGCCCTACCTAAAACTATGAATTTCAGTTACCATGCTTCTTGAGTCTAGCTGCAGGTAGATTTTTTTAGTGGCTCCGCCATTGACATTAATAACAATAATTTATTTAAGGTCAAAATTTATTATTTGTTTTCGAATTACATTAAAAATGAACATTTCATCTATGAATAAGCAAGTAGAATGTTAAACTAGTTCTATCTAATCTTCTTGACCTAAATTGTCAATCTCGTGCTTGACTTATATATATTGCTAAAGCCGCGGTACGCGATGTGGAAAGATATTAAGAAATGACACGGAACATTTTATTTAGTAATTTCTCATCATACCTTTTTTTTTTATTATTTATAGCAATTTCTCATCATTAGCAAATCGAATTGGAGAAACTTTTTGGATTCGATTGCGAATAAAAAGCAAAAAAAAATAAAATAAAATTGCTAGGAAGTTTCCCTTTATGTTATGACAATTCAAATAATTGGTTACGCAAAATTAGAAATGCATTTCACATTTATACAAAAATAGTTAATCAAGCCTTTTCTCTTCTTATTCCTTCACATCCAGAATTACTAGCAATTTTAAGCTGGATTTTTTATTTTATAGAATTTGTCTGGATTTTGCTCAAAAAAATAAAAAAAGAGTACGTTTTTTCTATGTCAAATGAATATTTTAAGAAAATGTTCTCAATCTAAAGAGATTTATTTTTGAAAATAAATTAGTTTTATGTTGTTTTGATGAAATTGCAAGAAGATTTTCGTTTGTTTGGTACATTATCATTAAAAGGTATTTTACAATAATTCAAATAAGTTCAATATTATTTTAAAAAAATAGAGATTCATTTTTTTGAAATCTTAAAAATATAAATATTGAATTGATTGATGCATGCAATAGAAGCTTCCATTGTGAAAATATAAGATGCACGAGCGCGGAGAAAAATGCTTAAATGAAGTCAATTCCGGACAAAGAGAGTATATAAATTATTTCATTTTCTATTCGTTTAAACTTTTATTTGAGATAACAAAAAGACCTTCAAGAATCACTATCACCCCTTTTCGGAGTATGGTAGGTAGGATTTCAAGAGTTGGGTTTTCCCTTCTTATAAGAAAAGAGTTCAAACCACCAATTGCCATGGAAACAGAGAAGTTGTGAAGGGTTGTTGGTGAGGGAAGAAAGGGTTGAGGTGGCCATATATTAGTAGTTGAAAGTATCTAAAGCCAGGATTATTCAGTTGACAAATGATACTATAACTAGTCCTATAATATATGTTATTAACGTATTGATGAAGCAAAAGAGATGATTGCGATAACAAATATATATTTTTCATATATAATACTTCAGTTTAAGAAAAAAATTTGTACTATTTTCAATTTATTGGTATGTAGTAGCATGCATTTGTCTGTGTGGCTTTGGTGTTCTTTTGTGTTCAAGGGACTATGAGAAAAGTCTCCAACGATTAATATTAAAGGATTGCGAGAGTAATTTGGTTTACATAGCCAAGAAAAGCTAATCAACCAAGGACATGGTATTGAAAAGAAGGAATTTTACTCCAAATTAAAAGAACACAAAACGTCACGAATGATGAAAGCTCAAAGTACAAAAAGCTTCAATTGAAATTTTTAAAGAATTTCATTAATTGCCACATCAAATTTAAAATGAAGCTTCCTCTGATATGGATGTGACAAGATATAAATTAAAAACATTTGGTTTTATTCACTGATTACTTCAGCGTCTGAAAGATGGCCTATGGTTTTAATTTGGATGCAAAATTTTAAATGCAACACATATCGTCATCCTTCATCCTTCATCCTTCATTTATAATTATGACAAGGGCTTCTTTGTTCATTGTCTATCGTGGAATATGGTTTAACGCGGTTTTTCTTGAGGAAAGAAAAGATTCAAAAGAATAAGTGTTAATAATCACAAAGGACAATATGTTTGAGAAAATTACTTCTTTTTTTTTTAGATTGATATTGAAGCTCTTTTATTGGAGAGATGGATGTAACTTCTTTTTATCAGTGTTTAACCTTTTCTTTGGCTATTCTTAATTAACTTTATTTTAAAAAAGTTTCTTTAGATAAGTTACCCTCAAGCATTTTTCAAAGTAGTTTTTTTTTTGTTACAATATTGCATTAAGAATAGAATTGATACTTTTATAAGAAACTCCCCAAGTCCCAACCAACAACTATCTCTTTGCATTTTGTGGTTCTTCATAAAAGGGAAAAAAAAAAAATAAGACACGAGGCAATTTCATTAATTAATACAGATTCCATAAATTTATTCGTCTTTCTTATTTTGGTTGGTGATTGACTTTTAAATTCTATGATATATTTTAAATAAATTTCAACTTTTTTTACGTGAATAATTGAGTTGAAACTAATAACACTATCAGGGATCATCATCAATCAATCAAATCAACATCGAATCCCACTTCAAACACATTCGCTTTATGTGCATCCCATAAATTTAATGAGGCCCAGAGTCAAAAGCATGGATATTTCCCATCCACATTCCGTGTAAAAGTAAATCAGAAAATGACACCTTAGTCTGTTTTCTTGTAAGTGAATCCATTATTTAGGGGACTTATCTTCTTCTCATGAATTGAAGTATGCTAATACCACTGACCACCTAATACGTCGTACCCTGTCATTAGTTTTAGTGTTCACATCTGAGAACAGTGTCCAACGTTAGACTTGAAGGTCGTTGAATCTCTGTCAGTGCCAACGATAGCTGTGATTGGTCTGTCAGGGAAGGAAGCCATGTTTTTCCCAGAACTTCTGGATTGCTTATTTCATTTATGTCAACCACTCTACTCTTTTATTTTATAATACTCTCACAGTCTAAAATTAAATATGTCTACATTTGATGCAAGACATTCAGGAAATGTTTTTAAAGAAGCCGTTACAAGTTCTTTATTATTAATATTATTGATAATTGAATTACTTGAGTAGTAATGTAAATTCTATAAACTAAAGAGATTATTAATGAAAGTTTAGATAATAATATTTCTTAAAAAAAAAAGATTAATTCAAGGCATATCAAAACATAAATGTGTATTTTCAATTATGAACAAAATAAATAATTGATGGGTTTTTTCACCCAAAACAAATCTAAAGACAAAAATCTTTTACAAATTTAGATGGGAATCGATGACAAAAGACTAAAATGATGATCTTTTAAAACATTTAGGGCCTAAATTGAAATTTTAAAATAATAAAGTACTAGATTGAAAATCTTTGATATTTGGCAAGATTAATTTATTTGCACTTTGCCTTTACTGTTATACAGTTTTTATTTTTTGAATAAATTATTGTTTTGATTTTGAAAAATAAAAGATGGAACCAAAATTAAAATTTTATTTTATTCAATTATATTCTTGATTGAAAGAAAATATTCATCCATCTATAATTAAATATCTATCTTATATATTTTTTTAATACTTAA
This sequence comes from Apocynum venetum, assembly GCA_019593545.1. NCBI lineage: Eukaryota > Viridiplantae > Streptophyta > Magnoliopsida > Gentianales > Apocynaceae > Apocynum > Apocynum venetum. The sequence goes on from SRSM01000134.1 coordinate 1,553,567, forward strand.
AATTAAATATTTATTTTATATATTCTATTCTCATATCTCAAGCTGCATATAGCCTCACCAATTACTACTAATGAAGTCAGTTTCTCTCCTTAACGGAATAAGAATTATGCATCCTATCTACTTTTTAATTACTTAGAAGATATCATTTTTAAAAGAAAAAAATTGAAAGATATCGAACAAAATCTCCGAATTAATTCTAAGAATGGAAGAAGAAAATGCATTTTAAGGGGATATGAGGTGGAGTCCTCAGCAAGAATTGTCACAACCAGGGTGATTTGGACATTTAACAGAAGACTTTCAGAAATTTGTTATGTTCCCCAGTCAAACTCACGAATTGTTGAATCCAATAGGTACGGTGTGGGACCAGAATTTAAAAATTTTTTTTTTTGGATTACACTGGAAAAGGGGTGTTGAATTATCGACCTCTGAGTAAGACGTGATGTGATAACTATTGAATTACAATTTTTTTGCCATTGAAATGTAAATTTTATACATCATTTTTAATTTGGTTATGCTTTAAACTTTTGAGCTATACCATCTTTAAGAAGGGAGATTATAATTGTCTTTTTAGCAAAATAAATAAAAAGTCAATCACTTTTAAGTTTTCATTCGAAATTAAATGTTCACTTTTAACTTTATTTAAAAATTTTAAAAATTCATTGACTTTAATTAACGTATTAAATTATTTTTTATATTAACATAATAAATTATTTGACACATAATTTAGTGAAATATAAATTCTTTAAATTAAATTAGTAAATAATGAAAGAATGAGTTATCTGTATATAAATATTTTAAATTAAAAAAGTTATTAATAAAATTTTAAATAATATATATATATATATTTATATAAAATAGACATTCAACTTTAAAATAAATTAAAATAGAAATATGCGAGTATTTTTTTTATAAGTAAAATCACTCACTTTTCATCCGCACGCAGATGCGGAAAAGAAAACCAGTACATATTGTCACTGCAATAAACATGAATTACAACAGTACAGGTTTCAGTTTTACCTTCACAGTAAATTCAGGTGCAAATCTGAACAGTAAATTAGAACAGATTACTTCCCTCAAAAAAAAAAAAAAAAGAGCAGATTATGATACTACAAAGTTGCAAACTTCTAATCTATGCCTTCTTATAGAATATATATCCTTCAGTACTAAATCAGTAGAAACTGAAGCAAGGAAGGGTAGAAAAAAGAATTACAATCTTCGGTACTTTAACTAGAAACTTCAGCCAATTTCCCGGAAAACTTCCAGTAATCTCTTCTAAAATGAAGAAATTATCCATGAAAATGATCCTCTGGGCTAAACCCACCTGGAGTTTCATTCGGGAATATGGGGCTTGAGCTCATGCAGCTCCCATCTCCCCTGTTTCTCCCTCCCATCATCTTTGATATGAATGATACAACTGATGTGGAGATCATTCTGAATATCTTCCGTTTAATTTCTCCTCTTTTGGGTGGAAGCTGTACTTTTGGTTTGCTACTTGCATAGAAATCTTCATTCTCCATTATTGTGTACGGAAGAGTGAAGGAAGGTTTCTGATCTGAGAGAAGCGGGAAGAACAGAGAGAGAGAGAGAGAGAGAGAGAGAGAGGACAAAGGAAAACAGAGGAATGATTGGAGCAAGCATTTTATGCGCCCGTGGGGTTACTTATATAATAGTATCTAAGTAGGGTACTTTTGTCGGGAACGAGTTTCAGTTATCTTCCTTGATTCACAAACTTCAACTCTTACTCATGGAGTCGGAAATTAATTTCTCTCTTTTCTTTATGATTATGGAGTATAATGGAATAAATTGAATTAGAACGGTTGAGATGAGGAAATAAAGTACAGTATTTTTTTTGTGATAAAGATAAAGTACAATAATTAGAATGCATAGAAGAAGATGGGAAAATTTTGTATTTGGATTGAGTTTTTAAAGTGTTTTTTATATAAATATATGTTTGGATAAAATAAATTTTTATTAAGAATTGAAAGTCTATTGATATGTTTTGTATCTCACATCATTGATAATAATATAAAATATACAAATTATATTTAATAAATTGTTTGAGATTATAATTATAATTTAAAAGTAATAAAAAATATTATTTATGTGATTGAGTGAGTGATACTCATACGTGTAGTTAGAAAAAATGATTTTGAAAGATGATTTATAAAGAATTGAAAAAATGATTTTGAAAGTTAGACCAAATATAACCGATTTTAAAGATTCAAAAGAAATATTAATAATTGCAAGAGTAAAAGGGCGAAATACCACTTTGCAATTTGGAGTAATTAAGTTTCAGTAAGCTTTCTTGATTCACAAGCTTTATCTCATAGTCACGGAGTTGGAATTTTATCTCATTTATTTTTTTTATTATGAAGTATAATGGAATAGTATAACTTGATTGGAAAGGTAGAGATGAGGAAATAAAGTACAAGAATTGGAATGAAGGGAAGATAGGAAACAACTTTTAGTTTTGAAAGATTCAAGAGAAATGTCAATAAAGGGTGAAATGTTTACCACTTTGTAATTTGGGGTAATTAGTAATCAAAATGTTAAAGCTAAGGTCACGTGTAACTTTTATGTTTGGCATTATATTAAAAGGAGTTTATAGAAAAATCTTTAGTCTAAGTAAAAATTAGACTCCAGAGATACAACTCTCAAATTAAACTAAGTCCCATTAGTTGAAAAAATGCATATTGCACTTTACTAATTATAACTTTCTCAATGATCTTTATTACTCTCTTTGTCTTTAAAGTAATTTTATACATATTAAAAAAGCATTTTAATTCAAATAATATTTTTATTTATTTTATCTTAAAAAAAATACAAATTTTGTCTTAGGAATAATAAAGAGAATAAATATACGTAGAGAAACCAAAGTTTTTGTGTTGAAATAAGAAAAAGATGAGGAAAAAAAAATTAAAAGTCGTGTCTTAAGACAAGAAAAAAATGAGGATTTTTTTTTTGGAAAATATACCTTAAATTTGTAAAATGCCTTATAATAAGTGATTTTTTTTTTTATAAACTAACTTATAAGGTCTTACATTTACATTTAGAGGGATATAATAAAACATTTATGAAGTCTTGAGGTCAAAACATTTATGGAAATACTATCTAGTATTGATTGATTTTGGCATTTAAAGTGGGAGTGGGAGCAGTATTGCGTGCATTCTGTTCCATTGACAATTCGTCATTCCATTCATTTATATTTGCTTCTTATGAGATTCAAATTGCAATTATGTATGCGTGTTAATTGGGACGTCTGGTTCGGTCTTTTCTACCTCCAAACGAATTCTTTTTTATAGTCAACTTCATTGCACACTCACAAAATACTCCACATATAGGATTTTGCCAAGTTCTTCCTCCCTGTTTACTTATCAAAAAAAATGGGAAAATGTTACACCTTGAGATTTTGTTTTCATTAATATTTTGGTAACAAAATTGACCTTGAGAGTTGTCTTGGTTTCTTTTGATTTCATAAAGATTATGAATTAAACTATTTTCTTTCTTTTTTTAGGAAAATTAAGCTATATGTATCCAAGATTAGGCCCATCTGATAACATCAACAGCTCAAAAGGTAAAAGTTTCCAAATCTGACCCTTTTCTTTATGATAATAATAGAATGGAACTGTATTAAAAAGCTAAAGATGGAAAATGAAGCACAAGAATTACAATGAAATAGAATTGAATTGGACATTTTTTTTCTCCATTATAATATAATGGAATAGAATTGGATTGCCATTATGTATGACATAATATTGAACTTATCACTTTTTCAACGTCAACACATTTGTAAAAATGTATTATTTAGGAGAAAATACATTCTCGAGATGAAAATATATTTTCGAAATACATTCGCATAGGCCATCAAGCAGGAACAATACTTCCAGAATGAATAAATTTTAGAAATATGTTCTCAAATTAAGAATATATTTTCAGGATACATTCTCAGAACCCATTTTTTAAATACAAATTCACTATTTGAGCAATTCGACACAAGAGTGTAATAGCCATAAATGAAGGGGCAAATTGCCCACTTTTCACTGGTCACGCCATGCTTGGATATGATTGACAGATTGACACATACTAGTATGTATATTTATTCATTACTTTATTTTAGACCAGAACACAAGTTTGATAACAAAAGAAAGGAAATGTACTCAACATAGCAATAATGAGAATTGAATTTATAGGAGAAATCCAGGGTTTAACTATAATAGAAATGAAGTACTAATTCACTGTTAGAGCTTAATCCCACTTGGAGTTTTGCTTGCTTTATCATAAAGAAAGTGAAAAAGTATCCTTCTTCAAAAAGGAAAAGGAGAACTTATATCATGACATTTTAGGCAGAGCAGATAAGGGCGACTAGTAGTTGTTATTGATTGGCTTGATTTGATTGTATAGATTGTCCATTTCAATGTTGTCCATTTCTAGTTTTTTGTCAGTCCTCTGTTTTTTTATTCTCAGTCTGTGCAATAAAAAGGAAGTCATTGTGGGAATATTTTCACCTTCAGCTCTAGCATTGTTTTGTCTATTTCCACGAAGGGAAGATTAAATCATGCCTTTATGAATTACATGTATTTTCGTGCTCCACCACAAAAAAAGATACACTTAGACTCCAAAGCATGCGCCAAAAGAAATATATGCCAATATAATATAGCCCAATCAACCCCAGAAAATAACCTCTCTCTTTTTTTTAATAAGCTTTTTTTTTTTTTTTCAGAATGAGTCATGAATAGTAGTTTCGATTCCTCATTAATAATAGTAGCATATATAATAACTTGTTGCAACTTTCCATTAGGCTTGTTCACTAGTGCAAATAAATTAAACAAATGATCATTAATTAGTTTTAACAGGATTTCAACTCTTATACTATTGTTATCAATAAAACTTTCATAATTAATTTGTCTAGATGTTCTATGACGAGGGACTAAACTCTCTTTTTTTTCTTTGAGGGCAGGGGGTGTGTAGCAAAATTCCACCTTACCCCGTTTCTTTGCAATTACACAAACTTTTCCCTTGGCCAATTGACAACAAATTAACGCCCCTAATTTACCATGAAAATTGAAACTGCCAACTTTTTTTAAAAAAATTGTATTGTTTTATATATTAAAATTAATTCATCAAGATAATAAATAATGTTTTTGAATGTTCCAGTGGGGGAGCTATGATGACCCCTAAAAATTTTAAAATCCCTCTTGAATACTGTAGCTCTACGAGTCTTTTTAAAATATTTCTTGAACATTATGTGCTTTTTACACAATCGCCTTGTAAAAAGAGATTAATTCCTCTTGATCATCTATTATTTTATTTCTTGTTAAATATTCATGAGATTTTCTCTTCTTTTGGATGTGTTTTTTGTCCTTCAAGGCTTCAAACTCAGTTTCCGTTGCTTCCCCCCCCCCCCAAGTCCAGGGTTTTGATTGATGTAGATTTCAGCTAATGTTGGCTATTAATATCACATTTAAAATGAACTAATTCTAGATAAAGCCTATTATTTATACGTTTTTTTGGCATTATTCTTTACAAGTTTAATAATGATTAAAGGTACTCATAATTCATATAAAAAATCTCCGAATTTTCGTTCCGTCAAAAAATTTATCGGATCTTGAAAAAGCAATTGATCAAATTTTCCGGCCAACAAAGAATTTTGACCGACTACTCTCCCGACTAGTAATCATCTGATAGGCTATTTTTTCTGTGTACGTTGATGATTAATATTCTTGATCCCTCTCAGATAATATTTTTCTAAAAAAGAGAATATTTCTCCATTTAGAATGAATGTGAGTCCCATGGCATTTTCTTGACCTTTTCCACCACACTGGAAAGCAAAATTTGTCTGTGTTTTAAGCAGATTCAACTTTGCTTTATTAATAATAGGGATAACCCTAACCATTTTCAGAACTTTCCTTTACTTTATATATAATGAACAATCATGGCAGTGCAACGAACAATAATTTTATAAAAGAAGTGCAACTAATGCTCTTGACTCAGCCGTGAAAGAGCTAAGAAGAAGGCGGCTTTGAATTTTACTTTGAAGATTCAACGAGAATTCCAGATAAATAAGTGCTGCCTTTTTCTTCTAATGCGATGACTGCTGGAGCATTTTGATCAACAGTTTGTTCAACTTATTTCACACCAACGAACCCGCTTTATAATTAATTTACTCAAGCTATTTTTTCTTGAAGCCATTTTTTTTTTTATATAATATTACCCTCCAAAGTCTCGCAAGAACTGAGTAAAATATTTTAACACGGAAACTAAGTTGAAATGGAATGCAGTGAAAATTCATCACATATTTGACATCGAGGAAGAAGATCTGAATTGCATAATAGAAAAGTTCTGAAGAGTTACGAATGGGAAACAATATTAGCTACAATCGGATAATAATATGGTACTAATAATGAAACAAGAAAAGAATAATAAACATAATTTGCCAGAATAAATCACATGTTTTAGAATATCCACCACCACGACAGCAAGAGTGTGAGGAAGAAATCATCAGCCAAAAGGGGCAGCTCCTCCTGGCTAAAACTAACCAGTAGTTTCGACAGGGACCACGCGCTTTTCTGCAAATCCCCCTTGACAGCCATCTTTGGGAACTCCAAGACAGCCGATCATCGACATGAATGCTTTGCCAAGTTTTTTGAATATCTTGATTTTGATCTGACCTCTCATAATCTTTGGTTTCTTTCCAATCATGGGTTTATTGGTTTTGATTTCCATTTTGCCTGAGATTTCGGACGATGAACCGCTTTGAAGTAGTAGAGGAAGAAGAACAGAGGAATGGGCAAATGGAACGGAGGAAAAACAGAGGAATGGGAAAGCTTGAGAGAAGCTGGGAAAAAGGTATAGTTGAGCATAGAAGCGTTATGAACTGTTATATAAGTGCAGAAATGTACTGCAGACTCTTATTTTTTGTTTTTTTTTTTTTTTTTGCAGGGATGGGAGGCGGCTGGGATGGGGAGGGCAGCGTAGTTTTCAAGCTTTTGTGATGAGATCACATTCTCAATTTCAATTTCTCCTTCCTCAAAGGTCATGTTTTACTTAGACAAGATTTTGAATTCAAGTCTTGTAAATAAAAAAGATGAATGTTGGAAGAGTTTAATCATCAAAGCGATATATATCAGAAGTTCACATTTATTTATTTTTTAAAAAATGAAATACAAATTTTACATCTTGTAGTGTTAAAAATGAAACACCATAGAAGATATCAAGACCTTGTCTTGAACGATGGAGTGAACCTAATCAAAAACTGAAATTGGAGGGTATCTGGTATCTAATGAGGAGAAGGAAAGGTGGTAAGCCGCTTTTTTTATCACAGTCAAATACAGCTTAGAAAAGGCTGAACATTTTTTAGCCGTCCATTATTGAGGTTGTCTTACGTGGCACGGATATCCATAGAGACGTAAGAAGTAAGAACTAATCAAATCTTCACAACACGTCAGCAAAGGCAAAAGGCTTTTTCATCAGAAAACTTTCTTTTTTATTTTTTCGGAGAAAACATTCTATTTTGGTGGTCAAACAATGTTTCCCACTGATCAAAGTAAAGTCATAGGAGTATAACTTTCTACTACGTTGTAATATATAGTATATAATATTATAATCCGTAATTGTTTCTATCACTATATCTGATTTTACTTCTAAGTTAAGAAAGTAGTTCAAGTACTATTATATTTTTTTTCACTCTTTTTTTTGAATGGGGAAGTTACAAGTTAAGTTACAATTTAACTTAATACCAAATTTTTTTAAAAAAATATTTAACTTTCAAAAATTCTAGCGACATCCATTACACAAAACTACATTTTTCTAAGTGCGTCTAAACAAATTATTACATTATATTTGTTATAAATGTATGTCACTTCTTAGTTCTTTTTTTTCTTCTGATAATTAATTCTTACTTCTTAGTGAAGTAGAAATTATTGAGTACTAACTACAAGCTACTCTTCTTTTTTAAAAGAAACTATAAATTATTTTCAATGCAAATTTTAGTATTAAATTTTAAAATTATCATTAATAAGTATTTTAAATTAATTTCTCATTTTCTCTCCTTATAAATTAGTCACTTTAATAAAAATATTAATCATTAATACTAGAAAAAATATTTATTATAAAATAAAATAAAACTTCTAAAACAACGCTCATTTAGAAACGAATGAAGTGTCTCATTAGGAAATTAAGCTAAATTAATCACCAATTTTCTTAATTTGCTCCACTTTAATAGTAGTTTTTTTTTTTCTCTTTCTTTTTCATACATTCGTGAAAGGAAAAAAGGATAAAAGAAAAGAAGAGAAGCAATAATCAATAGAACTCATGTAAATGCGTGTAGCATAATTATTCTTGGAATATACTTTATCCCGTTTTAAGATAAAAATAATGGAGTAATAATAATCTTGGAATATATAGAACCGCCGCTGCCCGGAGGTGAACTTTTTCCTTTTCCCTTTTTCTAGGCAAATCCAATCCTGCCACATATTGGGTAAATGCATTAAGCACCTATGAACAGCCGCAATTCATAATCATTTGTTATCCAGTTGCCCACAGCCGTCCATGAATGCATGATGAAGAAAAGATTGGATCATCGGATGATCTCATCCTCCCCTTGCGTGATTTCTTACGTGGGAATAAACCATATATATTACATCATATAAAAGAAAAATAAAAAGAAACCCTAGCTACACAGCGCTAATATTTGGATCGGAATAAAAAAATCCACCTTAGCTTCTTTTTTTTTTTGTTTCCTTAGTGATAAGGAAATCACATTGTTACATGAGATTGCGGCAAATTTTGCCTTAGTACGATAACTCGTCGATACTCTCTCCTTAAAATATAAGGTTATTATAATTATTTGCAAAGATACTCCTAGTATGGACCTAAATTTTTTTTTTAATTAAATTTTTTTTCCATTTATGACTGCATTTTTAATTCAAATATAGAGTAAAATTTTAAAAATATCATAATTATGTATAAGTAGTTATAAAATGACTCATATTTAATTATAAAAATATTAAAATTAAAACGATTTATATTTAGGGACATTCATGTCGTAATAGATTTATATTAAGAATTATCTATTAATCCTATTGAGAGTAGAGAATCTCAAGACATTTATTTGCTGGGTTCCTTTAATACTTGCTCTTTCAAAATCCAAAACTAAATATTCATATTCTATTATTTTAAGATGTAAAAAAGTATATGTGTATTTTCTTTAAAAAATATACATATTTTAAAATATTCTCTAAATTTTTATGACCATCTCTCAATGCGGTACTTGACTAGCTTTTAAGTACTATTTTACTGATTTACCTCTTTCACAGTTTTGGACCCAATATGACCAAAGCAAAAATGAAGAGCTTTTAGTAAAAAATTAATCAGCAAATTATGACCATCTTTCGATTCCAGAAACTAGATATGTTTCTGAAAAGTTCAGTCTCCCCTAGGTGTTTTTCTAAATCTCTATGGTAAATCTTCGTAATCTATAAAGTTTCAGTAAAGCAATAGGATTTTAATGCGGCATTTTACAGTTATCGTGGAGCATGGATGGTGTCCTTGGCAACTTGTAGTTTAGGGCACATTGACCTGATCCCTCATACTGGGGAATTCTTGGGAGGGCCGAGTAACTCTAGCACTCTTGTCACATATTTGTTTTACATTAAAAATAGATGAAATTCGAGTAAAAATGTAAAATTCAATCATATTCGTACATCACCAAATTAAATTTAAATTTTTTAATTATAATTTTTTTTGGAGATAAAATTAAATTTATCTAATCATGACAAACTATTAAACCGGGACTCTAACCAAAATACAATTGAAGTACATCTGCCATATCATAAGATTAGAACATAATTAAAGATTCTCCTATAATTATAACTTGTCACAATTTATTTATTCGTTGAATGACTATATTACAAATGTTACCTCATGTACTCAAAGACCGTGATTGTTATATAACTAGCAAAAAATTACACTTGTCAATAGATGATGCATATTTCACATTTCAAGCAGTATAAGTATTGTACCCCAATTTTTTATCATGAGATTTCAGAATTTTCAGCCAACAACCCTAAGAGACTCGTATGGACTCCAAAGACTCTATCATGTTTTTGAGCAGACGCCAGCTATCTCTCACTAAGTTTCTTAAAAACCATGGCCAAGAAAGAAAAGGCTGTGTGAACGGATAGAGAAAACAAGAGAAATGTCAACTCTACTGAAAGAAAAAGTCTCGTCCAGAAATTGTATCTATCCTAATTAGTAATTACTATGAGACTTCCCAGCTAAGCGCCGACCCAAACACATATCTTGACCGAATCCAGCAACTTGTTCTTGAACATGAAAAAGGGCATAACGAAAATGGGGAAACAACATTAAATTGGCATATTTATATTGGCTGGCCCTTAGTCATTAATGAAAATGACAACTGAAAAAAAGAAAATTCACTTTTTTATTTTTCAAAGTGTTTATGAAATGATTTTAATCTTTTAGAACGTGATTGAATCTTAAAATTTTATTATTTGTTCAGTATGACGAAAGTGATTTATCTTTCATAAAGTAAACACCATACTCTTTAATATCTCACCAAGATGCAGTCAAGGGGTAGAGCTTAAATCTGCTGGAGGCAGTAGTTTATGAACCAAGATTGGCACTTGTGTGTACAAGAACAAATCTCTTATTCTCTTTGGGATCCCACAAGCCACAGGCCTGATTGACTAGGAGGGACCCCATAAAAAAGAAGGAAAAAGATTTTGCTTGATTACTTCTGCAAACAGAACAATCCTGCTGGAGCAGAAGGGGCGGGGAGCAAGTAGGGTTATTTATGACTCATATATTTACCTAAAAGAGTTTGGTGCGTCGGTCTAGTGGACTAGAATTGCCCCCATTAACTTTGTCCAAATTAAGAGAAAAGTATGTAGTCAATTTAAGTAGCTTGTTGCATAGTAGAAGGCCAAAAGCAACATGAGCTCTTTGTTATTTACCAAAAGTGTGATAAGTCATCTATCAATCTAAGTTTTAAAATTCAAAATTCATGGATAAGGATCAAAACTTCTAGTCTACTTCATGTACAAACCTATGAATTTCTAGTCTACTTTCTGACCATACATCAATACAAAATTATGATAATTGCAGTTGAAGAAAAGTACGTTGATTCTGCCCTTTATTGTGCAAAAGGGCAAAAAGTGCCCCACCTTTCAATTAGTTGTTGTAAACAAATCCAGCTCAAATTTAACAAAAATAAACTTCAACATCTGACGTACAAAGTGATCAAACAGGACAAAAAGGGCAACAAAGTTAAACCATTGCCAAAAGAGAAAAAGAAATGTCTTATAAAGCTGAATCTAATCAAAAGAAGGATTCATTTGTTAAATTTAATGTCACAAGTAGCTAAAAAAGAAGGATATCATAATTTCCACCATAATATTATACATCAAAAACTTCATAAATGAGATCAAACAACAGAGGAGCCCTCTTCTGTGCCCACCAACTCCTAAAAACAACGGAAACAAGTGAGGCACAGGATGCAGAGAATACTCACAATACATAGCAGCTTGTAAAAAGAATGCTGCAAGTTGGACATAAAGAAATGTCAACTAAATATACAAAAGCACACACTGAACGCAAACATCTTAAACAGAAACAACAGATTTCTACTGCCTTTACTTTATTCTTTATTACACAATGGTAAAGGCAGTTCTGTCTAGAACACAGAACTATAAAACATCTGCGATCGGTAGACCGATGATTCTATCATGTTCAAGCATGATCAGAGTATCCATCAGAAGTGTCTGTGGATGCTGGTGGAGTTGTAGAGGCAGAGCCGCCACGGGAACCAATTCCCTTGATTTTGCCAAATGTTTCCCCAACTTTTGAGGCTGCAGATGATAATGACCCGATCAAGCTCTCAAATATTTGTTCTTTGATATGGCCCCTCCTTGGAGGAAAGCTGGGATTTCGTTTCTTTTGGGGATTGGATGGAGTAGTTGCCATCAATGGGATATGATCTTCAGAAAGTAGCAGAAGATATTCAAGATTAGTGGTGGTTGGACAAAGATGAGCAAAGAACAGAGCCCAATCCAACAAATAGCTGAAGAAACAGGAAAAGCAGAGGAAAAGTATCTTATATATAGCTTTCCTCTCTGAAGTAAACCAGAAAAGAAAACTGTTTTTTTTATCGAAAAGAAAACTGTTATCAGACGAGGAAGAGGGCTTAAAATACGGCCTCTGGATGAAGTATAGAGGAAGAGAAGATAAATACAGGAACTACTATTAAAAGGAAACCAGGAAGATTCAACAGCTCAAGAAAGAGAGTTCTAGCTTCAGAATTGGAGTGGTGAAGGGAGGAGTTTAGTCGGAAGGAAGCTCCCCCAGAAGGGGAAGGGTTTGCTAGAAAATAAATTGAGAGAAGAAACTGAATTGGGGAAAATTAGTATTTATAGACAGACTAGCAGGGGAGGAAGGCATCAAGCATTTACCTCTGAAATATCCAAATCACCCCTCTATTTAGTTCTGTGCCAAAGGTCTAAATTGTAATTTTTGTTTGTTGAACTTAATGGAGTCCTTATTTGTTAAGAATAAAGCGTTTCTATGGAAAATAACAGAAAGTACAATAACTTAGAATAAGACATGCACTAAAACATGAGCTTCGTCACATCTTGAACACTCTGAGGTAGCTAAGCAAATCCTAGGAAAAAATATAGAATTTCATTTTATATATAATTATAATTGGACATACACATCTAGTACATCTGTCATACACAAACAATGACAAACAATTCTATGGATAAATGATAGTGAAACAGTCTTAAAAAGAGAAGGCAAATTCCAACTAACTGAAAGATATACTGAACCTAACATATTACATGACTTGAGGTACTAGTGATATGTCTATACATAAAATTAAAGAAAGAAGAGGAGATTGTTAAATAAAATATAACATATTTTGTGCAAATTCTTTGTTTCATAATATAAGATACTTTAAGTTTTTTTAAAAGTTATTTTATATATATTTTTTCAATATTATTCATATTCTTAAATAAATACAAAGAATATAAATGCTTTAGTTTCAAATTTCTAAAAAAAAGTATAACATAATAAATTAAAGTATTTTAATAAATTAGAATTTTTCTTATGCGAAACACCCAGGTATATTATATTTTAAGATAAATAGATTATTAGAGAAGAAAGAAATGAACTTTTATTCCAAATGTTCCTCTAACAAATCAAATTTAGCCGTTAAAGGCGTTAAGCAGCTATAGTTAGAACTTAGTTGAATCATCTATGCATCAAAACATTAAAAAAAAAAAAAATGATTAGGTGAATGGGGTTCGATGTTTTCTCGGTTGCCATGAGTTTCGTGTAACTTGTTTACGGTTATATATTATGAAATTCCTTAATTAGCTAGCCATAAAAAAAAATTTAAAAAATGGTTGAATCAATGGCTGTATTTTGAGAAGAAATCAAATCACTATATATTTGTATCTTTCTGCTCTCACATCAGTTTCATTAAAAACAATAACAGCCTGATACCTTGGCTTATTGGTGCTCACTGGACCCTGAATTTTAGGTTGGTCCCAGAAAAGAAAGGATCAAAGGAAATTCATATTTTGGCAGGGGCTTGACCCATAGCAATTTGTTTTATGAGGGGTCTAGCAATCCTTTAGACCAAAAATATAGTTAATATAATTCCAAACAGAAGAGGGGAAAGAAGACAACGAAAAGAACAGATAGCTAATAACCTATGTGAAAGAAGAAGACAGAAGCATGGAAATGAGTTGCCACAAGCATCATTCCACAGATCCTATTCATCCACAAAAAGGAAAAAAGTACTCATTGTTATATATGTCTTTATCAGCAGTCCTTCATGTCCATTTGGTACTCCAACCAAAAAAAAAAAAAAGAGTTGGGGTGCAATTTTTCTTCAATTTTTTAGATCATTTATTCATCGAAGTCTTCTTTGCTTCAAAGTTTATTCTGTTAAATCCTAAACAAAGAACAGCATCTGAAAGTTCTAATTTACAGCAATTCCATGGATTGCTTCCTCATAGTTGATGAGACACTATATGATCGGAATAGTAATAAATGATGATCAGTTTGGACCACTGCACAGTATATAACTTCTCAAATTCCATTCTAAAACAATGAATGTCCCACACGGTTTTGTAACCGAAAGAAAGCGGTTAGAGATCCAATTGACTGCCAATTCTAGAGGGGCTAGTTAAAGTCTCCTCAAAATACATAATCAAATACATGGCAAGCTTCCAGCCAAACGACTCTGGAAGATTAGTATTTACATTATTCACTGTCAACATCTAAAAAATAAAGGAAGTGCTGATTTATTCCAAAAGGAAAAGTAAAAGAAAAAGGCACAGATGAATGCTTGATAAAGGAAGCACGTTTATTGTTTACCATGATCAATTTCTTAATAATGCAATCTACAAGTTGCCAAATGAAATTTCGCATTCGTCGTCCAATAAGATTAAGATACCTCAGTCTTCTCCACAAGGTCCACAGAAGTTTTTAGAATTTGACTCAACACATAAGATAGTACATAATTAGCAACAATCTGGAATGCTAGTCAGATAAATTTAATTTGTAAGTAGGAATTTGTACTGTCATTTGTTTCCAAGCTGAGTAATTCAGATAAAAGAGATGCAAGAAAAAAGTTTATTGTTAAGTAAAGCCCAAGCTGCAAAATGTTTTAGTCAGCTATATCAACATCAACTAATAAGTACAAACCAATCAATTCAAGGTATTCAATTCATACTGGGCTAGCTAACACTTTATCCGATATCTTTATCTGTGAAAATAACATGAGACATAATAGTTGATGGTAATTTATGTAAGGTGAAAATATTACGAGACTGGGTTATGGAATTGACAGAAGGTATCCTCAAACGTTAATGTGCTTCTTGCCAGATAATGGTTTCAAGAAGAAAAAATGATTCTCTGGTGTCTTTAACATTGAATGCTACTGCTCATTTCTATATGTCAATAGAGAATAATTAGTTCTTGCAACTATCAAGAAGCATAACTGATGAAAATCTGAGAAATCTCATAAGATAAGTTACTAAGTTCTGAAACAGATTTGAACAGGAAAAAAATTTGCATAACCAAAATAATCAAGAAAAGAGGAAACTCACAAAAAAAAAAAAAGAAGGCAGCTTTTTAATTATGTATCTTAAAATAAAATTTGTAAGAAAATCATTTCACATTACTCCAACTGGTTATCAAAGTTAAATTCCCAATGGATAATGATATCTGCAATAAAAAATAAAAATAAAATGATAATGATATGTCAATATAGTTAACATGTCACACCTAGTGTAAAAAGATTAGAAATGGGTATAAGATTGATACATTCATTGACCTCATAAAAGCCAGTTAATCACCAGTTCATGTTTGATTTTGACATTTCTTACAAAAAAGCATGGATCAATGACTCCAAAACCTTATCCTTTGACTGTTTAGATTCGTTTAGATTCTTGTACGTGGATTTAGAAAAGAATTCCAATTGTACAACCAAGTTAAGCAATTGGGCTTGATTAAATAGTGATAGTTCAATGCAATTCAAAAGCAGTTTCTACCGTGGTCCCTTGAAGTTGAAGCCCCTCAACATAAGGCAAATAGTGATGGAAAACCTTCGAGTGGATGAAAGCATCACCAACCAAGCTTTGAACATCGAGAAAAAGAAAACGTCAATATGATTTTTAAAAAATAAAAACAAATAGAAGCCCTTTTTTGGATTTTTTTTTGAAAGAATATACATTTTAAACATTATATATAACACCCCTTTTAATGCCCGAGGAGAAACAATTTTTTGTTAAAAACCCAGAATAAAATTTTTGGAGGCCTTTCTTCTGGCACAACAAAACCCAGATTTCGTATAATAGTTTCAATTTCCTCAATATACAAATCCATATATGTTGTGGTAGCATGATAATCAAGAAATGTTTATCAAAAGAAAAAAGGATAATCAAGAAATTACAACATGCATGCAATTTTCATCGGGGGGAGGGGGAAATGAAATCAATATAACAGAGGGCCATAAAAAAATAAAATAAAACGGTGTTAGATGGGATGGGAGGCAGATAATTAACACCGCGAGGATCCCTTGACACTACTGATCATCAACAGTGAAAAGTAGCGTAGAAAGTATCGAACGGTGCAAATGAGCTTAGCAGCATCATTTCTCATGGAGTCTCGGCTCAACCCAGTTAGACACCCAATCAGGTTGCGGTTAGCGGATCCGGTGCGTCACTTCATAAAAGAGTAAAAAGAAGAAAAAGAATTCGTTAAATAATCCTCTCTCCATCCGGTCCCAATTTCTGAAGGTTGTTTTATTTTTTTTATTTGTCTTATTAAAATTGCTTATATGTGATAATTGATCAAAAATATTCTTATATAAAGTAAAATTGTTTATATTTAAAAGCACGTTAAAATCACTTTTTTGAATGATAAATGTTGATATTTTAAAAATAATTTTAAAAAATATATATTTTTTCAATAACATTAATTATATTTTTTATGAATTTTAAAAAATAAATAAGATTATCAATTTATAACTGAGGAAACAGTAAGATTATCAATTTATGACAAGGAAACAGTATTAAATTTGGACGGAGGGAGTAGTACTAATAGTGACAGTCCGCGCATTGAGTGGACATGCCCAGTGCCCAAGATCAAAACTCAAATGTTGCTGTCTAGAAGTGAAGGCTTAGCATAGTTCAGAAAACTCAAAAGTTCAATCACGAACAGAGGTAACTAACTTTGAGCCAAGTTAGACTGAGCAATACCATGAAACCCAAAGCAGCTATGAGTGAAGATCAAATGACAACTCAGTAAAGAGGAAAAATATCAAGTTTCCTCATTAATATCAATATATACTTTAAAGTACACAAGTTTCCACACAAATAGAAAAGGCTTACAAAGAGAAACTATCCATCAATTAATACATAATGAGCTCAGATATATCTCTTTGCCTTCATTCAGATTGCAGTAGTAAGAAAGCATACTGAAACATGAAAGACTGGCATATTCCTTCAGCGTCAACTTCACTGGTTGTTCTTGGCCTACTTCGAACAATATTGCTTATATTTTGGGCAAAACTAATCCTTGGGTTCATTGGCAAAGCATATCCAGATAGGAGATGACCCACTTGACAACTCTATTTACTGCAATTTTATGATACAAGATTTAACAGAACATGCCTTAAGCTCCTCATCCATATGCCGTGGTACATTATGCCTTCCACTAAGCCCGAGAAGGTGTTTTTTGCTTGAAGTTGCGCTGGGAAATGAAGAACAATTTATCTATAAGATTTACATAAACATTTTTACAAACACTTAAAATGCATGAAAAGTTCTAATGTGCTCACTTCAGCCCATAGCAAACTGCGAAACCAAAGTAGGTACAATCATCAAGAATAGTGACTACCCTTTGCAATTGGTATTATACCTCTTGCACTTCACAATTAACCAATGCAGAAAACCCAGGAAGAATAAAGAAGGAAATCAAATTCAAGCTATGCATTTCCTAAAACCCAATGATATAAAAAGGAAGCAATTTTCTTGACAAAAACCCCGAAGGAAAACACTCAAAAACCATTAATTTCTAACCTATAAAGGCACCCCCCCCCCAACAAATTTTCCGTGCAGCTAAACAGAGGGTAAAAGCAGAGCACGACAAGTATAACGCTATATGCATGAAGAGAGGAGAAAAAAGAAGAAAAAAAAATGCAGAGCATAACCCAGAAAAAGTACCATGACAAAAACCCTTAAACCCTTTACGCCATTTACAATTTGTTAAGATTTTGTAGAGATGGAAAAAAAGTGAACTGGGCAGCCTGAGCCCGGAGGTGCCGGAGTTTCCCTTGCAAACAAATTATTTGCTGACTAATATCTTCTGGGATTACTTACATCAAAAGTACATCTCCTGTCACTCCGTACACAATGAGGAAGTAAAAGAACTTGAATACAACCAAATACATCATGATTTCTAACCCAAAAACCAAGTGGGCATATATCAACTCCCAGTGATTACCTACCTTCATAATACTTCTAGCATCTTCAATATGCCCAATTGCTTGCCACTCAATATATTCCTCAAGACCTTTAGTTACCAAGATAACATTTAATGCATCCCCTCTATCTCAACATCAAGAAACTGAAACTCACTAGCTAGCTGAAAACTTTGAATTAAGGCAGTAAGTTCAGCTGTAAAGACATCAGAGGTTTGAATCTTT
This sequence comes from Apocynum venetum, assembly GCA_019593545.1. Classification (NCBI taxonomy): domain Eukaryota; kingdom Viridiplantae; phylum Streptophyta; class Magnoliopsida; order Gentianales; family Apocynaceae; genus Apocynum; species Apocynum venetum. The sequence goes on from SRSM01000134.1 coordinate 1,571,802, forward strand.
TTTTGCCCGAGTATAAGTAATATTACCATCATGGTCCCTAATGGCAACAACAGCCATTGTCACAGTCGCTGTAACAGAGGCATCAGTATTGATACGCTATTTAATTTCTTTAATTATACGTATATTAGTTGCTGCAAAAAAAAAATGTAAGTAAATTAGTCAAAAGTTATACATTAAATATTTAAATATTAATTAGAGAATATAACTATATGTTTCCCAATTCTCGGATGATAAAATTATTTTTTAATAAAATTTTGAGCACTCGTGAAAAGTCATAAACTCAACCCAAAATTTTCCCCTCTCATTTTTAATAAAGGAAATTAAAATAATAGATGCCATAAATACTTGTTTTATGTGATTAGTAAAAACGGATAATTAAACCATAAAATTTTTATTATTATTATTATTATAAACTATTGAAATGAGGAGGAAAAAAAAGGACAGAGTTTGTGTTAATATGAATTAATTATTGCAGGATCACTCATTCATTAGTCTTATTAATGAATCCAAGTAAAATTAAATTTAAACAGATTCATTTAATTTAAATGCAATTTAAATTTTTAACTAAAATTAAAATTTAAAAAACTCTTTAAATTTAAATTAATATTTAACTCATTTAAGAGCGAAGCTTGGGTGAAGATTAAGAAACTAAATATATATATATATATATATATACCTATTTTTTTTCTTTTTCTTTTTCTTTTTCAAATTAAATGGTTAAAATCTAATCTTATGAAGTTGAATCCATTTCAATCGAAGTTTGTTTATCAAATAATTTTCGATTCGTGTAATCATGCCTAATTGATGTACCTGAACCTATTTATGAGGATGATTATAATGATTAATGCTTCATTTATTGGCATATAATTTTTTTTAAAACTCTTTTTTTTAGCCAAATGAAACTGAGAGAGAACGCATATCTCAATTCTCAAGTATGCCATTCAATCCCATAAACTGATGCTTTTTTCACCGCGCCTCTCGAAAGCTGGGTTAGATTTGTCAAGAACCTCGTAGACAATCAACGAACTACAGGCGTCTCCGACTCTGACATAGTAGATTATCACGGCGAATAGTGTCTTTCTTGCAGGCGGAAGGGCGATTATGCATCTCTCCTTTTTCCGGAGGCCAGGTAGTTTAACCTTCAAGACTACAAGAAACAGCAAATTCTGTGCCCCTTTGGCAGTAAGCCTAACGGATTTATCAAACACCCGCCAAATTAGAATGCACTAAAGGCAGCACAGTGTTCGTGGAAAGGTGACTGATGGCCAACAAATTGATCAGCCAAATGGGTCTCCCCAAATCAATAGCTAACATCTTTGCTGCTCGAAATATCATCACTGCCAAGGTATGATGAACTCGCTAATCCTTCATGCTTTGATTCAACCTGGTCTAGGGCACCACATCAACCTGGTCTACTTTTGAATGGTGCTTCCTTTCATTCTCGGTTTTCATTTCATTATAAATTCACTAAATCTACTATCAATGGGATCTTCAATTGGACTCTTGAGTTGACGCCAAAGGTGGTAAACTAATTTATTCTTGGATTTTAGGACGCATTGTCATTGACAGAATTGGAATTGATGGAGTTGTTAGATGTGGGATTAGTTGAAGTAACAAATGCGGTGGCACATATCAGTGAAATTGTTAGCCCTCCATATCAAATTGTAAGCGCAGATGTGTACATTTTTCCTTGAAAAAGAAGAAGAAAAGGTTATGGTATCTTGTTTCCTAATCTTAAGTATTTGAGAAAGAAATGTAGTTCCCTCATCATTGTTTACAGCAATGCCTAATTTCTGTTTTCAGGTTCTATCGCTGTTGGAGCAGCGTAAGCAGAATGAGTATTTCGCAGGCCATCTCCCTACCCAATTAAAAGGGCTGGATGCAGCATTATTCGGTGGCATACCATTTGGAGTGGTTACAGAGTTGGTTGGTCCTGCTGGGATTGGCAAAACACAAGTATGACTCTGCTTACTCCTATTACTTCGCTTGTTGTCCTTGTACATGAGTGTGTATTCGTTTGTTATAATTCACTATTTCATGTAAGTGGTCTCTTTTGGTATAACTAATTAAATTTGCAAATCTAGTATACAGTTTGCTTAGTACAACCCCAGTGGAAAGAGAGAGGTATGGAACAGTTTGTGTGCTTTTGTTCACTAGATGCTCTTAGTGAATCGTTATTCTTTGATTTTTTCTTCTTTTTTTTTTTCCCCTGTGAAAGAGTACCATTCATTCAAAAAGTTTTACTAGTCACTTAAGAAGGACCAATAACAAATTGTAGCCTGAGCTTTTTGCTGAACTTTAGCTAGTTTCCTCATTTTGGGAATTGCTGAATCATTTTTTTTTTTTAAGCTTAACAGAAAAATTTTCTCTCTCTCTGAACTGTAGTTCTGCTTGAAGCTCTCTTTGTTGGCTTCATTGCCTTCTAATTATGGAGGTCTAAATGGTCATGTCATATACATTGATACAGAATCCAAGTTCAGTTCAAGGAGGTAAAATTTCCAGTCTTTTTGTATGTCCCTTTATTTTTCTCAGTTCTTATGTTAAGTTCTATAGTTGCAATATTCTCTTTTCTTTTCTTCCACCAGAATGATTGAAATAGGAGTTAATAGTTTTCCTGAAGTATTCCGCATCACTGGAATGGCACAAGAGGTATGTAGCATTACAACCAATAATTGAATTTATAAAAGCAATAAATTGAAATTGTATTAGGTGAAACAACATTAGATGAACTATTCAAGGTGTTTTCCTTCTATGGATATAAGGGCTTAGTTGCCAACATAGTTTGTTTTAGTGATAGAAGAGCCGTTGCTTGAAATGTAGGTCTCGAGTTCGACACTGGGTTAAATCCCATCTTTTTCCTTATCCCCTCCCCTCTCCTTGTCTTTTCCCCCACCCCCCTTCTAAATAAATAAATAAAAGACAATAAGGATCTAGATTTGGACTGGCTGCTTATAACCAGCCACTTGAATCTTTCCTATCCCTCTGGGTGAATCTATTGAGTAATTTGCAATCGTCGCACGAAATAAGATTCATTGTTCTACTTTCACACTAAAGGCATCAAGTACATCATATGAAAATGATAATTGTTCATGGGATCATATCATAAAAAACTATAAATTGTGCATATTCATTGGCATCATAAGTCACATTTTGATGTTGAATTCCTTGAAATCCTTTTTTATCTCCATTTCTTTGTTTCTGGGGTAAATTTCACAAAGAATATATGGAGGAAATGCTCCTTCAAGCATTTTTAATTATGATGTGCACAACAATTCAGCCCCTTTTCTTGATATTCTCTCTCTGGTCTCCTAGCTTTTTTATTCTGTTATTTTTTTTGAAGGAAATGCAGCTTGCAACTTTGTCCTTCCTTTTTATATGGGCTTTCAAGATTTTTATGGAATCTGTTTTTATCTTCATTGCAGATGGCAGGAAGAATCCTAGTTTTGCGACCAGCTTCACTCATCGAATTCACCGAAAGGTTTCAAGCTGATCCTAATTCTACACTAGGAAGCTTTAAAATAGACGGCATCATTAAAATGTGTTCAGAAAAATTAAATGAAGTGATTTATCAAGGCTCAGGGAGAAAATTGGTGTGAACTTTGTCAGTATGGAATAAAAACCACTAGAGCCTGTGTTTTTATTTTATTCCTTCCATCAGATTAAATAGAGGGTAAACCTTGAAGCTGGGAATCTCAAGCTGTTGGCTTAAGCAGATAAAGATAATAGGTGGGAAGGGAGGGTAATCTGTCTCAGTTTTGTGTGATTATGGGATCACTTGATGTTCTGCTCAAGTAAAGTACCTATTCTGCACTTGGTTTTTTCTATGCAAGTTTTCATTTAACTCGTGGATAAACAAAGAATAGATGGAGGCTTAAACCGCTGAAAGGTTCTCACAAAAGTGAAAATAGAAAAGAAAAAAACACATGTCATGTTTACCACTTCTTATGGTACTGAGCATGAATATTATAGCTGGTGAATTAGATTGCTCTGAGTGCTTGAAAATGTTATAGAAGAAATAGATAAAAGGAAGAGGAGTTGTTCTTGGCTTTTTTTTACCTTCCCAAAACTTGGGTATGTTTTTCTCTATTTGTTTTCATATTCTTATCTGTTATTGTCAGGAAACCTGTTGAATTGAATGATTAAGTTTTATTTCATCAAATGTGTAACCAGCTTGCAACAGCTCAAGGTCTCTCTCCTCCAACGTCAGGTCAAACTGCTCATCATTGATAGCATGGCAGCTTTGGTATCAGGGTGAATTCCCTTCTTCTATCTCCCTTTGCCTTAAGTTTCTGGCCCATGTCTTGCTTTGGAAACTGATCAGTACAACTTTTGATTCTGTCAGAAGGATAGCTCTTAGTTTGGAGGAATATTCCTTTTTCCTGTTTGAGGACCTTCTAATGTTGAGATTTGCATTATTTGTGTGTAGGGAGTACAAACTAGTGAAATCTTTCCTGAAAACTAATAAGAACAAATAGAACTAATAATTGCACATATTGAGGATACCAACATCGCCATTCATGGTGGTATTTTTTAGATTAATAGAGCACAAACTTATAATAATTAGAAGGTCCTAAGCTAACACAGATAAGAATTGATTGAATTGAAGTCTCTACTTTATTTTGACATCTGGTGGTGGATTATTTTTCCAATTGCTCACTCGGGGATGGCTTAAAGGATGGGTGGTGTGGGAGACTCTTATCTTCAACCCTGCCTCCAACTCGAATTAATATACCCGTCCCCATCCCCATCCCAAATAAATCTTATCGCATATACCCACCACCAACCCTGTGAGTATTCAGGCATCCCCGTCCCCGTCTGCTAAAAAAATGTTCATATTAAAAAAAACTCAGTACATTAATAAATATAAAATTTATATAAATATATTTAGAACCAATGCATTAAATAAATATAAAATGTTCATAAAATACATTAATAAAATTTTAAATATATTACATCAATAAACTCCATTAAATACATTCGCATTACATATGTAATTTTTTTCTTATGAAGTTTTTGTATAAAATTACATACGGGATCATTTAGAGTAAAATTTTCTAAACTCTATAATGTTGTTATTTATCTTTAAACTTATTCCACAATTTTAGAAGTTCTTATTGTGCACTTCCCCAATAACGTGTCTCAAGGATCAATCGAATGTTATTCAATGATTCTTTACTCAATCTTTTTTTATGTAAGTGATTTTATCTTTTCGATTTCTAAATAAATATCCAAGTGAATAACATTTTGTATTGCAGTTTCATTTGTCACGTCTCTCTTTTTTGGCAAAATTATTTTTACCCAAATCAGGTAGACGTTTGGGAAAAGTAGGTATATGTTAACCACTTAGTCGGATAATTATTTCAATTAACCATCTAATATCATCGGACATTCCTTTTGAAATTAGAAATCGCAATCTCTCTATTCTCATATGATATTTTTTATTTTTTTGTTAATGCATTAATGGAGATTAAAGTGTAATAATTTTGAAATGTACGAATTGAATTATCCATTTTGTAAAGAAAGTAAGGAGAAGAAGAAAAATAAGAATCTTTTATTTGAATAAGTGAAGAATAAGAATAAGTGTAATGATGATTCTCGGGTTTAAGAAGAGATTTTTTGCTCCAATAAGAGCCTTTATATATAGAGATAGAAACACACAAACATATATATATATACATATCATATCATCTCTTTTTTCTTTTTGACATTTTGTTCAATTTTTCAAATTAATAAATACAATTTCGTTTGAATATAATATCCTATTATCTTTATAAAATTTGTCATTTTATGTCATTTTTTCAAATGTAAAGATGATAGAATATTATATTCAAACATAATTTAATTTATTGATTTGAAAAATTATCAAATTGCCAAAATGGAAAAAGATATGATATAATATATATATATATATATATTTGTGTGTGTATGTATATATGTTTGTATATATATATATATATGAGGTTTGTTAGTTTGTAAAAATTCTTTCTTTATTACAAATCAGCAAGATTTTTATATTTTTTTATCTTATTCTTCTTCTTCTATATCATTTATTTTCTTACATTTAGTCTATACGAATAGAAGATACATCATCCAAACCTGCAACCCTTAAGCTTCTCAATAAACAAAAAAAATCAAATGAAGCAAGGAATAAAGAGTAAAAACAATTGGTCTTTCTAGAGGTGTGATAGTATGGAGTACTGAAATTTAAAAGAATATTAGTCACTCGCAATATTGGTCTCGTTTATGAAGTAGACAATTTTGGAATAATAGGAGTAGCTACTCAAGTAGCTCATAATATGAATGCTCTCACAGTATGTATAATTTTAACTGCACTTAGTACCGCTTATGGCAAGACAATTGGATTTGAAATACAAACAAATTTTATATATGAACGAATGGCTATGACGATATAACGTGCTAATGCATTCATAGCTTTATTAGGAGATTATGATATGTTGGAACAATTATTTAATATCACTTTTTTATTCAATCTCACATTGCACACTAAATCAATTGTCATTTTGAATGTGCATAATTTATTTGACGATTTACTATCATTTCTCAATTTAGTCGTTGTACATAAGTTGCTATCTCCTATTTGACGAAGTATTTTTATTGTAGCAACCTCAACAGAGGATCTGTTAGATAAATTGGAAGTTTTGTCCCTCAATTTGATCCCGGGATACCTCTAATCAATTGTAACATGAATAGAAATATATAAAACAGACAGAAATCTAGATGAAGTTGATTTAGATATAAAATTATAAACGAGATTGCTATTTTTTAAATTTATGTATCAATTGGTTTTTATGAATTTTATTAATGTACTGTGTAATTATTGAATTTATTTAATGTAATTTTTTTTTCCATTTTAATATGTATTGTTTTATAATTTATTCTTCAAAATGTTTAATTAACTTAATAAAAATAAAATATTTGAAATATATATACACACACTTAAATCTCATTAAATATAAGTAATTAATAAAAATATATGCATGTACAAAGTGGGTGCGAGTGCGACTGGATACCCATTTGATACAATATCTCCATCCACTCCATACATGTTTAACTCCATCCCTATAAATACAACCGGATATTTCCCTTCCCCACCAGGGTGGGTATGGCTTGGGATCCGTTTCAACCAGACCCAGTGCCATGCCATTAGATTTTTAAATCGGCATATGAGCTTGTTGTAGTATGCAAGAAGTTTAGTTTTTTATATTGGATGTCTTATATATGATTGAAATTCTAGACCTGTTGAAAGAGTGCAGTAGTTGCTCTCTAAACTAGAAAAGATTTAAGCAATGGGACAAAATAATTTTGTGAGAAAAAGATGCAAAGGGGCATTATGGTTATTTTGCATATATGGATGAAGTAGAGATGATTTTGGCTTTTATTTGTTCCGGTCTTTGTAGTTCTTGAAACTTCTTGTGGCCTTCTTTCAAAAGCTGTTGGATGGCCCTCTGCTTGAAGGAATGTCTTAACATCATTTTCTTTTTCCATTTCAATTAGAGAACCTCAGCAAGGACGTCTTAGACAGCACTCATTGAGTTGGCATACTTCATTCATAAAGTGAGATTTGTATCCCTCAACATTTTGGTTTGCACTATAGAGCACGTTTATTATTGTCAATCATCATCTTTGCTTGGTTGTGTTTACATCTTTGGGGGTTTCAGATCACTTGCTGAATTTTCTCGAATTCCTGTGGTGGTGACTAACCAAGTAAGGTCTCTAAGTGGTAGTGAAGCTCCACAGTATTCCTTCCAAGGTATTATGGTACAAATATAGTAAATAACATTTTCTTTCTTAAGATATTAGCTATATATATGTAGAAATTGTCTTATGCAGTGCAGACGGTTAGCAAAAATATGGAATATCCAACAAGTGATTCTCATCTTGTTGCTGCTCTTGGGATTCATTGGGCTCATGCGGTTTCTGTTCGTCTTGTGTTTGAATCTAGATCAGGTTTACTTGTACTTCACTTCACAGAGAAATGTTTGTAATTAACTTCTGCATAGTTTCAAGTAACTCCACATATTAGGAAATGTTTAGTTAATAACCTTGTCACGAAAATAGCTGCTGTTTTACCTTTTACTCTGCTTCCTCATATAGTGAAGTGAAGTACAGGCATGTAGTTTGACAAATCTCCCTTTTCAAATATTATAGCGAAAAGGAAGAGAATGATAATGACAGGCATGAAAATTTGCACTGTGCTTCTCTATTGCATTAAAGGTTTAATTGTAGCTGCATAACTTTTTTTCCATTTTCCTGAAAACAGTTTGGAATGTGGAACCTTTTTTTTCCTTTTTTCCTTCCCTGTTTTGCTTTCTAGTCTTATGCATATGACAAAAATGATGCTAGTTTTCAAATCTTCTGCTTGTTTGCATCTTTAATGAATATCTTGATCAGTTTCAAGAAAACGGTTGCCGTTTCAACTTGCTTTAGATGAGATGATTACTTGTGATATTCTGTTTGATTCATCAAGCATTTCTCTCATGGAACCAACATCATGACAACACTTCTTTATGTTATCCAACTTGCTCATTGGGGCTTGTTTTATATTAATTTCCTCATCTCAGTGGTGGTTTTCTACCCTTGCTCAACAAATTTATTACAAGAAATGGATATACTATACAATGTTAATGGACTTGATGAATATGATGGCCTAGTATGAAATGATCTTTTAGATGGAATATTTTAATGCATCCACCATATCAGTGGCTGCTGTGAGCGCAACGGATTCCAGATTTCTTATAGAAAATAGAATGTACGAAGGAAGAAAATCAGAGTATGTTGATGTGGATGATGCTTAGGGATGGACTTCTTTTCATATCTATGGCTAAATAGTTATAAATATCTTGTTCTCTCATCTGGAGTCTCTCTACCATTGACTCTAGTTACTTGGCTTACTTCACCAAGAGTATCATATTGCTGAGATTTGTGACATTTCTGATTCTATTAACTGTATTCACTTGCTCAAGTTTTACCTCTTGCAGGTGTGAGGTTCATAAAGGTAGCTAAATCGTCAATATCTCCACCCATGGCATTCACTTTCAACATAACTTCAGCAGGAATTTCCTTGCTCGATGATGACGGAGTGGAGATAGGGGGACCAGAAGTAAACACAATTCATTTTGAAGGTATCATGTATATCATGTAATCACAAGATATGCTGAACCATTCAATCGTAAAAGGATTGAAGAAATGCATTATGATTTTGTGCTTCCAAGAAGAGAAATAACATCAGTGGTTGGTTATATATTATTTATACATGTGTTACTTACTGTTCTACTCTCATAGTCTTTCCCCATACAAAATTATTTGGAATGCCGGTATGCTAGTTGACCATTTCATTAAGCTTTTATCCTGAAAGGAAAAAGCATCTTATATGTATAATTTCTTAAGTTATGTATATTAACTTGCCTTCTATTCTTCCTTTTGTTTTTCCATTTTACTTTCTTGACTCTTCTCTTCCTTGTTTTTTCCCAGCCTAATGCACGTGAATATTTTTAATTTTCCTTTCCTTAAGCTTTAGCATGTATGCTAATCCTCACGAGTTTCTATGTACTCAATGCAGGCCACAATGGCATAATTAATTTTGATAATGACAAGTGATAGTGCTGTCTGGTCCAAAGTAGCATACATCCCACCTGGAGACATGTTGAACAATCTGCTTTATACACTGGTGATGGATTTGCAATTATTTTGTTGTATGCCAAGTGTGATTGTCAAATCAATCTTCTATGCAACCTAACATCTCTTTTTGCATTTTTCTTTTTCTTTTTCATGCCTCTGGTGAGAATTGAAATGTACTTAAGTTCCAGTGCCCTAAGTGAGATTTTCAACTGAAAATACTAGTTTACCTATGATTCATCCCATGGAAGAAACACTCTGGCCTTGCTCTTGAGTTCTCATATGGTATAGATTCTGCTGTATCCTATATTTTCTGGAACATCCATGACATATCAAGGTTGTTGTTAATTTATTAGATACAAATCAATTCTGGAAGTAATACACCTGGAGATGCACATACATGTGCTGGTGCCCAGCTCTGGAAATAGATTATGCTAAAATCACCTAAATCTTTAGGAGATAGATGATAGCTAGTGAGGAGAGATCAAATGCTCTGGCCTTACCTTACCCTTACCCTGTGCAATTGCATCCTATGCTTCTTGGTTTCAGATTGTGAATTGTCATGTATATTGGGCTTTTGATAAATAGAAATGTTCTGGGATATTCTATTGACAACTTTGGGGTTCTATACAAGTGGTTTCAAACTTATGGATTATAGATTTTCTAATACATTATCTATTATGTCCTTTACAAATCGATCATATCATTTTATATGTACGAGAGGTGGTAGTGGAGGGTTTATCTATTCCACTTGACATTGTTGATGGATGCCCAGATGAAGTTATAAACCCTCAGAAATCTTTTCTTTGATGAAATGGGCATTAAATTGGATTCGATGATGAATTTAATTCCAGTTTAGGTCAAAATATTATTCTTTAAAATTTTTAAAAAGAAGAAGTGATATTCTTGAGGGTAACCACTAAAACTGGTGGATCGACATATGAAGTGGTTTATTTTTATTTTTTACTTTTTCCTTGGGAAAAAAGGACGGTTTATTTTGAAATGTCGAGAGAGAAACCACTAAAGCTGGTGGATCATGACGATTACGAAGCTCATTTGGCTAAATTTTCGAGCTTTCTTGTTGTGGTATACATTTAAACTAGTTTTCTTTTCTTCTTCAAATTTACTTTTATAATAAAATTGTTTATAGGCTGAACTAAGAGTGAAGCATTTGAATATTAAATTTTAAATGTCCTAAAATAAGTCTCTAGTGCTGCATTATTACCTTAAAGTCTAGACGTTTCATTTGTGGTGCTGTCTAATTAGGTAATGAATGGCGTAATAAGAACCTGTTAGGTCAATTATTTGGGCTTGAACTCTATGGAAAAGGAACAAAGAAATTAATAATGGGAGGGCTAATTTTCTTTTTGGGGGTACCGAGATGAGTTTATTCTTTTAGAAGGATTAAAAATAATAATAAATAAAAAAGAGAATGATCTCGAAAGATATACTTGTGTTTTAATGTATACTATTCCCTCCATTCTAAAATTATAGTTTATTTGGGACTTGTACAATGATTAAGAAAACTATTAGATTATTTTAATTAAAGTGAAAAACACAAAATTTCCCTTCATTAAAAATTGAAAAATAAAATATTTATATAATTATGTACACATTAATAAATAATAAAGGGTGATATTGAAAAGAAAAAAAAGACTATTAATTCATTCTTGATTTCTTAACAAAAAAAATAATTTATATTAAACAAAAAAAAAATCGAGTCGGACAATGGAAGGAAGGAGTATGATGTATGAGAATTAAATCTTACATAAGTTTGGCCTAAAATATGACTGACAAGAAGGATAATAATACTCACGACAAAGTTCATTGCATCCCAAAAAACGTGGCTTCAGAAATCATGAATATTTCTTGGGTGATTGTGATCTCCTCATATTTCGCTTTCACCTTGTGTTGCCTTTTTCGGACAACTAGGATTTGATGAAACTCTTTTCAAATCTGCTTCTTTTTTTTATTTTCTTTGTTTTTATAATTTAGTTTTCAGAGAATATGACCGTGGATAATTACATTGTACTATTATTATGTAAATCGGGAGATATATTTAGATTCACTAGATTTGTGAATGATGTATTAATTTTTCATCAAAATTCAATTACAAAAAGAAAGTAAATAAATTTATTTTCATTATAAATTGAACACACATTAGTAGAATAAGAGCATATTTATATACACCTCATTTGTCATTGCATCTATGCCATGTGGACATCTCCTTCTTTTAGCATGAATGAACATTCCAGTCAAGATATGGATCCATTAGCCAGCTAAAACACTTATCATTTTTGTATTTTTCTTTTTAAGTTGTTCTCCACAGTTAAAAACCATGAAATTCCTGGCTGCTCACAAATCAAATCTTAGTCACATTTGCAGTCAAGATATGGATCCATTAGCCAGCTAAAACACTTATCTTTTTTGTATTTTTCTGTTATGTTGTTCTCCACAGTTAAAAACCATGAAATTCCTGGCTGCTCACAAATCAAATCTTAGGTGATGTTGCACAACCTAGCTGTTTATGTATTATATTATTACTTTTTTTTTATTTTAATTTTTGATATCTTCAATACTGTTTATGTATCTCTACTACTCTAACTAAGTTGTTTTATATAGTGGTGCGTTCCAAAAATATGTAAGTTTCTATCTGAAACCACTGTATATATTGATAGTTGGTTATAAATAATTACTTAGAATATGTAGAAAATTAAAAGAAAAAAGTAAAAAATATTATAGATGAAAGATAGTAAATAGTTTAGTGTTTGATTTTGCGATTTTTCAAATTAGATTCTCGTCTAATAAACAAGTTCAGAAAAGTAAACATATCGCCTCAAAATGAAGAATATTAGGAGGATGAGTGAATTTTTTTTTTTTAAGTTCGACCAGGAAGGACTACACTTGAAAATTTTAATACTTACAATAAAAAAAAAAAAATCTGGCCTAGTGCAAAACACTGCAAATATTCAAATGCAGTCTTTTTAAGATTATCCTTGATTTCTTGGTACCAAATCATAAAAATTATAGTGGGGATAACATGTGACTATCGACAAAAATGGAGAGGATCGGTTTGTTTATGCTTGGCTAGCCTTGTAAGGATTTATATAAATATGGAATATTGCTAGTATAAACTATCCCTTTACCTTAAACAATGGACATCTGATCCTCGGCACAGAAGAATACCTTATTTTATTTTATTTTATATATATAATTCAATTTTTTTAAGTCTGCGTCTAAGTATCAAGAGATAACAAAACCGATCCCTCGATACCTTTCCCGTATAAATTGTCGGATGTAACTGAAGTTTATAGATGATTCAAGTAAGTCCGGACCAAGAATACTTAAAATGGACTTCGATATTTTCTCTTTGATTATTCTTTGTGATAACCAAGGAGAGAGGAAAGCTACAGTATTGTATACTTTAAATGGGCTGTCGTCCTCGTTTCTAAGCACTAGAAGACATAAAGTACTCTATTCTACAATCTTCCTATCTAGATATTTTAAATAAAATAATATAAAAAGTATCATATTCAATTAACAGATATTTTATTTAAACTGTAACATACTAACATAGATGATTGCTAATTGTTTATGTAATTCGACATAAGATCTTCTTTTAAATATTAATTATTCACTTAATAATAATTACCCTAAACTAGGGAGATGGTTAAGTTAAATTTTGTTTTTCTTTTTTTAATTTAATTTAGTCTGTAATTATAAAGATTATAAATTTAAATATTTTTTTATATATTAAAAAAAAAACCTATCATTCATCATGGTAGGTACTGGTTTTGTCCACATTACAACTTGCCTGACTTTGGCATGTGGATAACAAAGAAAAAATCACTCTCATAGTTTATGTAATTATGTCTTTGCAGACCTGTTTGGCATTCAATGAATTAGATACAGTTAAAGAAAAGAAGAAAAAGGATGAAGCCCATGTTCTGATTCAACAAAGATGAATTGGCGTGCCTTAGTTTGCCTTCTTTAGCTGTATCTAATTTCATATAGTAGTTATTATTAAACAAAATATGGCAATCGCTATCTTTTTTTGTAATACTAAATCATGGAATAATTAAATATTCCAAGTGGCATTGTAACATGTGGCCATCGTCCAATAAAAACTTCCTTCTGAGGGTGGGAAAGTGCTCATCTAGTCTAGTTTTAATCATATTGGACATAATTTATGACTATTTATATTTGTGCTCATCAATATTTAAAACTAAATAAATGTGAAATACTAGCATCGTAGCTCGACTCTTGGATCAAAATCATCATCTTTGCCTCTACAACACCTCAATTGGCACAAAAGCTAATCGCATTAATCTTGATGCCAATACTAAAGTGAGGGCTTAATTGCTGCTAGAAGCACCAAATAATATATAATGTAGAAATCAGACATTTATATTATAATAGTACTGATAGACAGATCTTATTATTTACGAATATAATCAGACATGATCAGACACAAGCTAATTTCGCTATCAAAACAAACAAACAAAAATTATCATATTTTCAATCATTTTATTATGAAAAATTCTATATTTCAAATCTTTTCTTAAAAATATTTAAATAAAATTATATTTAAACTCTGTAGGATTATTCACAGCATGGAGCGATCAACCATCTATAATAAACAATATATATATATATATATATATATATATCAAAAAGACTCTCCTAGACTCCTAGTTCAAGGGGCATGGAGGGAGAGGAGAGGGAAAAAAAGGTCGGAAATCTTGCAGTCCTAAAAAAGTAATTTGGGTAACTAATGAAGTATGATCCTTTTGAGTAAGCGACGGTATTATAAGTCTTTATTGGGGGTGCAAGCAAAGACAGCAAAAAGAAGATGAAGGAAAAATGAGTAGTTTTAGGGCTAAAATGGTCACCTTGCTAGGCCTTTTCATGGCCAAAAAGTCGAGAATGACTTGTTCGAAGAGATACCTTAGGAAGATTGATGGCATTTTGTCTTCTTTTTAATTTCTATAATTAGAATTCAATTGGCTTAACATAGCTTTTCCTTTTCTTTTTTCTTTTCCTTTTTTTTTTTTTTGCTTGCTTGCTTTAGTCAATGTAGCATTTAATTGCAATGTGAGCCCTACATTTGCTTCTGATGGATACGGTTTTGGTATGATTTATGAGTGACTTGAGACCTTTTCTTAACACCACCAACGCATTTCACATCATTTTCATCAGCAAATTATGCATTTTATTACTAGTAAATGTGATTTAAACTCATCATTAAGACCGTGAGGTTTCTCCAAAAACCATATATATAGAATCAACTTTCATAGGTCCATACTACAAAATAAACTGTCTTTTACATTTTAAAAAATGATATTTTATACTAAGCCTCATAATAATAGCAGAGTTCTTTTTATAGATTTTGAGCTTCATTTTATTCTTTTACACTGGAGTTTAGTTCAGTGGTTAGGAATTCCACCTAAAGTAATGGGTTCCAATCTCACAATCTCCCACCCCCAATATATTAAAATAAAAAAATTTGTACTCCAAACCAAATCCTCATTTCCTAGTTGTGTTCTTGGTATATGGAATACTTGTTTAGAAAAATATATTTTTCAAAAAATAGTTATTATACATTAATAACAATAATGTAATTATAAAAGTATGTTTAAAATTATAAAATTGACAATTGAAATATCACACACCAAAAGATAAACATGGATAATTTAAATAAGACGAAGTGAGTATTACAATATATATACTTTTTAAAATTTGTCATTTAGGAAATCAAAGTAACATTAACTATTGTATTCTTCAATTATGCCTTCAAAAGTAATTATTTAATATTTTTTTATAAGATATTTTAAATAATTTTACACAAATCAAGAGATTATATTACTTACCATTATACTTTTATTTATTTTAGTCTTTCTTGAAAAATAAAGTATTTGTTCTCTCTTTTCCTCTCTCAATAAAGTATGAATAAATTTAGAAATAACATACATAATAATCATATAAAGTAGCAAACACATCTTATAATTAAGAATAAGAAAGTTTGTTTAATACATCTTATAAAAATAGACGGGGAGTAAAATTTTAGCTATCTACCAATCTATTAATCATCCATGAAGGGTATTTTTATCTTTATTTCTAAAAATCACATAAATTTTAGCTTTAAGGGATGCATAAGTACGTGTTGTGATAACTAAAAAAAAAAGAGTTCGAATTCTAAGATATTGTAAAGAGTAACAAACTTTGTTCTTAAAAATATGTATAATACTACTCCCTCTTTTCTTTCTTTCTTTCTTTCCTTTTTCTTTCCTTTTTTACTTCCCACGCAAGATGTACTTTCACGCTCCTTCAAAAGAACGTTGAAATTCATGTAATTTTTTTTAAAAAAAGACCAAGTTGTCTTTCATGAATGATTAATGGATTGGTATTAGAAACTGTTAATGCATAAATGAGGGTACAAATGAAAAGGGGAAAAAAATTAATGTTATCTTGATCCGTAGTAAAAAAAAAAATCATAATTTTCATTTTATGAAACAATTAAAACATGAAGAAAATATTTAAAGTAATAAAATCTTCAATTCATATAATAATACAAATTCTCAATGCATATAATACATAGAAATCAATCGACATGAGTATGTTGGTCAAGATTTAATTACCATGATTCAATGATATACCTTAAATTTCGGCTTGTTGGACAGATGTTTTTTTCAATGCAAAGATACAACACGATAATTAAAATATATATTACTTTTTTATTATTAAAAAAAAGGTATAAAAATTGAAAAGCAAACGAATCTGGTAGTCTAGAACGAATCTTTGAATTAAAGATAAAAGGTAGTATTATCGTACAAGGAAACACAGAGACATCAAAGAGTACAAATCATGCTAAGTGGCAATTACAAAATGTTTTCATTTTTGTCAAAGCAAAAAAATAAAAAATAAAATAGAAATATATAAAGTCTATGTCGCCGGCCATTGTCGAATCAAATTATCACAATCTAGAAATATCTAATTAAATTAAGACATCCCTAAACCATTAATTAATTAAATTAGGTTTATATATATATATAAACATGCCTGGATGGATTGCGACATAGGAAGAAAAATCTAGACCGGAGCGTATCTTAGCCTGTCTCTAGACGGCAACATGACAGAAATGGGACCAATGCCATTATGGGCATCTATTACTGGTTTCGCTTCAGTTGAATGAACCAATAATTGAAGCAGGAAATATAAAATAAATAATAATAATAATAGTACTTGGATTTAAGAAAAAAAAAATTAAAAGGGGAAAGGTTGACTAAAGGAGAGGAGGAGATCTTATGGAGGACTTTCCACGAATGGAGATGAAGCGTCCACGTCTCCCGAGGCGTAAACCTCGTACGTGTCTTTGCCGACAACTTGTACTTTCCTTAAAAACATAGTCATTGTTGGTTACTTGCGTACTACAACTGTAGCTGTATAATTATAGCGTATACCTTTTTTCCTACCACTTATTAGGAGTAATAATTTATTTATATGTGTATTATACAATTTAACTTCGTTTTTTTTTTCCTTTTTACAAATTCAATCGAGTAATTTTTTTTTTCTTTTAACCCTTAAACTTGTCTTAAAAAATAATCTCATCTTCTAATTATTTCAAGGCCCTTTCTCATCATTTTCAATTTCTTACAAATTTATTTTCACTTATATTTTTTTATTGTCTATCAGTTTATCATTCTCAATCAAATTTTTGTTTTATTTTTTTAAAAAAAAAAGAAAAGAAAAGAAAGCACTCATATATACCCTTGTGCTTGATATTGAATTAAAATTCATATACTTTTCCTATGTCCGGATAAAGAATGATGCAAATGAGAATGGAGAGAAAGAAGTAGAATAAATGGGTTTGGGAGGGAAAGATGATGGAGATCTAAGGAGGATAAACAACTTGGCAATATAAGATAATAGCGAACATGAAAAAAAGAACAGAAGTTAAGCAATTGCAGATTCTTTATTAATTATTCCTTTAAATTATCTATCATTAGAGGTGACGAGAAAGTTGACATGCGATGTCTCTAGTGTCCAATTTGGGCTTATTTATCCATAATGGTTTAGATGAGAGTATTATTGGTCCCACTTTATAAAATTATTATCGCTAGTATGTTTATATGATATCCTCTCTTTTTTCACATGCCTCCAATGTGGTTTTAGCTTTTAGAAGTGTAATTGCATGATTCACAGATTTCATATCAATTTATTCTTATTGAGTAATTTTTCTTTTTCGAAAACATCATTGAGTTTAAGGACTATTTTTTTTGGTAGAATAAATTCATTGAATTAAATATAAACTAAAAGAGGTGAGAATCGAATGGCCGAATGACAAGCTTCCTTCTCATACAGTTGTTTTGTGCTGGATTGAACCTCATTCCCCTCTCCCTATCTCTATCCCTACCCCTATGTAATAATATATATATATATATATATATATTAATAATGTTAAGAATACAAAGAGGGGACTCTCTCCCAACAATTATTAGGGATAAAACAAATCGAATTGAATACAGGTTAACAAATGAACGGATTTATTAACCTTATACTTTGCAAAGGTGATTTGAAAAGTAGCAAAATTATAAGGATTACTTTATTTAGAAATTAAATATTTATATTTTTTAAATAAATAATTTTTTTATTTAAAATTTCATTAATAATTCTCTTGATTTAAATAACTTATATTTTACTAATTCATGAGTCCCATCAATTACCATTTTAATTTAAATAATTTATGTCACTAATTTATGAATCACATAATTCATTGTATTAATATAAATGATAATATGATAACTTAATTAAAATTAAAGACATTTTTAAATTTTTAATCAAAATAAAAAATGAACATCTCATCTTCAATATTTATTTGGTTAAAATAAAAGTTTTTTTTTTTTAAAAAAAAAAAAGACGAATCACCCGCTCACGTTATTTTACCTTGTTAAACAATTTCTTGCTTTATATTCTTGTACCAAATATCAAATATAGTTTAACTCTCTCCCCCCTCCAAAAAAAACATTCCACTCAGATATTTCTCTTTATTTGGATATATCCTTAAACTTTTATTTCTCATATTTTGTAATATTACACTATTTTTTAATTATGCAAAAATACCCTTAAAACTTTTGTTTTGTATATTTTGACCCTAAAACGTATAATTTTATTTTTCTAAAAAAATTATTTCATTTATTATTCTTACACTACTTTTATCATTTATTTTTGTCCCAAGTATCCCAAAAGAAAAATATAAATCATTGTTTTGGATAAGGTTGATGGTAAAAATAATTGATAAAAATAAAATAAGGATTAAAAAGACGAAAACTAAAAAGTAGGGTAATGATACAAATATGAAAATAAAAGTTTAAAGATATATTTAAATAAATATAAATAATTAAAGGTATGTTGAGCCATTTTATCGAAAGGAGAAAAAAAGAAACAAATAACTATCATACTTTGTCAAAGAAGTTCTGCGGAGTGATTAGCACACTTTACCTTCTATATAAGGTCCTTTAGACATTTTTATTCTCTAATGTAATAATAAAATAAAAATTATTATACTTTTATTGACAAAAATTTAGAGGAAAAAAGAAGAAGAAGATAAAGAAGAAACTCGAATGTTCTATTAATAGGTATTTCGATCTTCTTCTTTTTTATAATCGAAAGGATCAAATATTTACATGAGTTTTATAAAAGACTATTTAGCTGACATTGAATATAATCAGATGTGAGGTATGAATCATCATAATAATAGCTTCAAAAGTATGATTCAATTGGTTTCCTAAGTTTTAATATTCTTATTTGCTTTTAAAATGAATTCTTATGATTTGTGACACATGGTGTCCGGATGAAGATATTTGTTCTGTATATCCCAATAATTTAGTAATTTATCCCTTAACATTACCAAAAGTCACCAAATTCCTCACCTCCTATGCCCTGAAAACCCACAAAAATATCTTCACCCAAGTCATCGCATATTAATATTTCAGGAAAAAAAAAAAGAGAGATAAAAAACACTATTCGATCATATATGTTAAAAAATTATTATCTAAACTTGTCATGTATTAAAAAATTGTACAATATTATATTATAAATACATGTTTTTTTATAATTTTGTTTTTGTCTTCGGTTAGAAACTTTTATGTTTTATTTTATATGTCAAGATCAAAACTTGATTTTCTTTGAAAAAAGAAAAAGGAAAACCTATATTTGAATGTCAGCTATAATCTCAGCATTAATAAGATGGTGACAAAAGTCTTACCAAGAAACTTGATTTGATCTTTTCTTTTTTCCTAATAGAAAGAAAAATCTAGAAAAAAGTAAGTTCAACACTACTAGCAATAATAATTTCTAGAAAATGTACCAAATTTATCTTGGCGTCCCTTATCAGTTATCATACAACTTTAATAAGTAATCTTCGAAAAAGTTACCTCGTACGCAGGTAACCTCGAAGAAACAGCAGCCATCAGATGCGAGAGGGCAGTAATGAAGACGGATTTGAGCCGTTGATTTGGAAAAGGTTGTTGGACGGTGATAGTATTTTTAAGGCCTGGAAAGTGCATATAGAGATGAAGATTTGGTTGGTAGCCCTCACCAAAAAGAAAGCCTTCGTGATTCGGTTTGGACAACCGGCTACAGCCGGTCATGACAGGTCGTTATCGAGATAGTGGGGTAGGTGTTGTTAGAGTTACCGGATTTGGAAAAATTGGACTATTAAAAAGATTTTTAAGGTTGGAGAATTACCTTAAGAGGAAGGTGCTAGTTTAGTCATATCAGAAAACATTGTAATATAAAATTCTCCTTTTATATAATCAAACTATTACTATTACTAAGTTTTTCTCTCTCTCACTTATCAGAATTCAAAGCCCACTAAACTTTGCCCCAGTAAACTTTTGACGAGGAGGTAACTCCTCACCTTATCAGGATTTAAAAGTTAGTGACTGAATCATCATAATAAAAATTTATTTTACATAGAAATTTTAACTTACATTACCGAAAGATTTCTCTCTCTCCCTCGTATACCTTAACAATTCGACTATGCCCTGGAGACACTATTACTAAACTTAGATCAAAGCCTTTTTAATTTCAATTGTTCATATTTTTTATTTAAAATGTCTCATTTCAATTGTTAATTTCAACTATTCATATTTTTTATTTAGAATGTTTAATTTCAATTGTTTATATTTTTTATTTAGAATATCTAATTTCAATTGTTATTTTTTTAATTTTATTATAATTATACCCTTATTATTAATAAAAAATTTGAATGAATTGTTAAATATTTATTGGATAATACATTTTTTAAGAATATTAATATTTATATACTAGTTATTAAATGAGATCAATTTAGAAAGTTGAATTATATAATTATTATTTTTAATATTCTTTTTAATTTTTGTATAAATCTAAAATAGATAATTAAAATAAGGAGTATTTTGGTTTAATGTAATCTAGTCCCTACGACTATTATTGTTTTGGACTAACTAAAAAGTTGATTTAGAAAAGTGATAAAGGATTTACACGTGTAAGAAGGTCATTGTAGCATATTTATTTCATGATAAGGCAGAGAGCCCTTTGTTGAGAGGAATGTGTAGAAGACAATTATGCCCTTATACTTTTCATCATAATAATCTTGAAAAGGGTATAGTAGGACCTTTAGGAGTGTCGGGTGCGTATAGTATAAGAATTTTACTTCGAGAAAAAAATTGAGTCATAAATTTTTTAACATGATATTACAAGTAATCATCCAACACACAACCTTCTGCTAATATTAGTAAGTCATTTAGCAATTTTCTTGAGCTATTATTTTAAATGGTCTTATATATTGATCATAATATCTATCTCATTTGGTACTTGTCTCCCCCATATATTAGCCTAAATAGTGAACAACATTTTTAAATTTTATTCACTAGTTATACTGCTTCTTTTATGTTTTATGATTACTATTAACTAATACTACTTCCATCCATTTTAAGTTCTTAGAATATTTGTTTTTTTAATTATAAGTGGTTTTATGGATTTTTAAAGATATTTTACTTTTTATTTTTAATATTACCCTTATTTAATCTTATATATTTTTTGCAATTATTTTTAATTTTCAAGGCGAAATTTATTTATCTCTTTCTTATCTTTCTTTTCATTTTCTTCTTTTCCTGATTTTCGAAACAAAATTAATAGAGATATGTGAGGAACAAAAAAAGACTTATAAAAGTGAACAGATGAAGTTGGTTTATACACACTATTAGTGAGCTTTCTTCTTCGAGGGCCATAAAGTTTCATTACATATTTTGCTTTAGGAGAAACTCATTTTTTAAGAAATCATAAAAATATTATATAGCTATCCTCAAAATGGTTTTTTTATTACTCATCTCATCCAAAAATATATGTTGTTGGATTTAATTTTACACATCATATACTTTTTTTTCTTAAAATATTATTAATTACTATATCTTGAAATAAAAAAAGATAAAATAAAGTTTATTTTGAGAATAAAAAAATATAAAAGGTTGTTTTGAAAATAAAAAAGAAGTGAAAGGGAAGATAAAAATAAATAAGATTAATATTGAAAGTAAATAGTAAAATATTTATAAAATTATGTAAAATAACTTATATTTTGAAATAAGAAAAAAATCATCAGGCAAATTATATACATATATATTTCTAGACGGACGACCTATTATTTTTCTTCATTACCCTATTATATGCTTCCCATTATAATGTCCCCAACTTTACATTTATGTTTCACCCCTAGATTAACTAGGATCTGTCATCTTCCCCGGGGTACTCGAAAGGCTCAATGTCAACGTTGTAGCTGTAGGTATTTGCATATGTAGATCCATCTATTGGTTGGAAGTTTGGCGATCTATTGGTTACCAAATATTAGAAAGTTGATTATGTCTTGCTTTAAAAGCATTTGAAGCTACATTATTTTCGTAAAGAGGCTTAGGAATCAAGATGGCTTTGGTGTTTACTCATTTCAAATTGCATATGTGGATGGGATCCACACCCAACTTGACTACTTGAGAGTACTTCATACATTCTTTTAGGCCGTCCTAGAAAATGTCACGTTCCACCATTGACACCATGACGAGAATTTTAACGTTCCGCGTTCTATATATAAGGCATTCTCGGAACCACTTCATCATTAAGCAGTACAAATAAAGTATATCATTCATTCATGACACTAGAAACCACTTTGAAAGGTTAGGTAGCTCAATTGGTCAAAATGCAGAACAAGTGAACTCAATGAATTTTAAATCAAAGTACATTTATTTTAATATATTTTATTCAAAATAACTCTATTTGCGAGAAATGACATCAAACTCGAATCAAATTCATTTCGTCGTTATTATTATTATTCACGTCAAAGTTATTCATACCGTTGTAATTTTTTTTAAAAAAGTACTTAACGTTTCTCTTATGAATATTGTTACGGTTAATGTTCTTCTTTTCCTTTTTTTTCTTTTCATTTCATCATTATTATTTTCTTCTTCCTTTCTTTTTTTAATTAATTAGTTCATCAAATATAAAAACCAATTAGTAATTTTTTATATAAACTAATTAGCTCAACAAAAAAAACTACATAGTTATTAATTTTTATTTATTATTTTTATAAACTAATTATTTCAACAAAAGAATATGCAGTTATTATTATTTTTATTATATAAAATATATATTTAGATTAAAAAATTAGGAAATATGGAAATTGTTGTAAAATTGAAAAAGATTTTATTAATAAAAATATATTTCCTAATTTTCTAATCTAAATATATATTTTATATAATAAACAAAAATTAATAATTGTGTCATTTTTTTGAGTTAATTAGTTTATATAAAAAAATTACTAATTGATTTTTTTATTTATTGAGATAATTAGTTTTAAAAAAGGAAACAAGAAGAAGAAAATATAATGATGAAATGAACAAAAGGAAAGAAAAAGAAGAATAGTAACACTGACAAAAAATATATTCCAATTGTGAGAATGTTATTTATGTCGTCTTTTTTTTTTCCACCCAACAAATTGAATTGCTTTGATGTCGATGGACAAGAAAAATAATTAAAATAACAATGACGTGAATGTTATTTACATTTTGAATCATTTTTGTACATGTTTTTCAAGATTATTTTGAATCAAATATATTTAAAAAATAGTATTTTGGTTAAAAATTCAAAGTCAATAGCACTTCCTCTGTTCCTAAAAAAAATATTAGTATAAGTTATTTTTAGATTAACCTCTTTGTTTTTATGTATATAAATGAATTTTTTCAGTTATTAATATATAATTATAATAATTTTTTCATTCACACCCTTTATTTAATATATTTTCTATATTCAGACATAGTGGAAATTATAATCATAAATAAGAAAGAAAAAATAAAAATTTAATTTTAAAATATTTTAAGTAGTAATATAATATACTCATATTTAAGAATGTTAATATATGTGCAAAATGTTTAAACTAAAGATTGAGATCACAATTAAAACATAAGCAGAAGAGAAGTTAGCTCATAAACTAAGATAGATAATAATGCCCTTATTATAAAATACTAGAAGTCATTTAACTTGTCTTTAAATATAAGATGTTATAATATTTATTCTGAATATTTTATTTATTTTTTAAATATTATTCATATTCATCTTTATTTCTTTTGGTAATATTTTTGTTATTGTCAAAATCTCTCATAAATATCGCATTAAAAGGATAACATCGTAAAAAGAAAAAAAATAGACCAAATAAATCAATTTAAAATACTTTTTAATATTTAGTATAATTTCTTCTGACAACTCGTTATCATATAATAAAAACGGATGGAGGGAGTATTGAATACTAATATTTCTGACTAACGTGAGATTGTGTGCAAAAGATGGATCAAACAGAGGTCGGCAGGCAGGAAAACTAGGATACATTTCCTTTGAGGGCAGGGTAGACAGGGAAGATGAAGTTGGTAGACTTGTAAGGGCAAAGGGCGAAGGGCAAAGGGTAGGAAGTGGCATAGTTGGCTCGTTTTCCACATCCATTAGGGAAAGTTGAAGGCACACTTTGAATCCAACAAAAGGAGAAAAAGTGAAAGACAACATTGTCTCATGGAATCACTTCTCTCCATTAATATAGGCAGAGCCAACCAACAATAGTAGGAGTAATTAGTCCAATCTCTTCCGACACCGTTGAAGTTTTCTAGATTTGATGATTTCTATGACCAAACTGGCATGAAATCTTGATTCTTTAGTACTCACAGTAGATTTTGTGGGTTCGAAAAGATACACTTCTAGTCAAAACTTGCGTCGCAATAACATACAAAAAGTAGTACAACGTTTACCTTTCATGTGGTAGCTTCATAATCTTAGGAATACTACCTTAAATTTTCAAAAAAAAATAAAAGGAATACTACATTTAATAAATTTTCTTTCAACGGACTGGCATGCTCACTTAGATATTTTATTATCTCTATTTGTCAAGAGATAAAGTCTTTTTATGACTTTATTTTTATTTTAAAATATAAATTATTGTATTAAATTTTATGTATATTTAATTATTAACTTTTAATATTATTTATATTTATTTTTATATATCATCTCATTTCTTTCATATTTTCATGACAAAATATTTATATTTTATTATTATCAA
Organism: Apocynum venetum; assembly: GCA_019593545.1. Taxonomy (NCBI): domain Eukaryota; kingdom Viridiplantae; phylum Streptophyta; class Magnoliopsida; order Gentianales; family Apocynaceae; genus Apocynum; species Apocynum venetum. Next base: position 1,597,066 of record SRSM01000134.1, read on the forward strand.
AAATAAATTTTATTTTCTTTTTCTTATTTTAAAAATATAATAATTAATGATATTTTAAAAATTAAAAAAAATTAAATAGTTTCAACTATTTATATTTCTAAACTTATGAAGTAATATTTATTAAAATATTTTATTAATCTATTTGTTTTTTTAAAAAAAATCCACTTATAAGAGATTTTGATTTTTTTTATTTGTCATCTTATATAATCGATGTAATATTTAAGTTATTTCAATTCATATAAATTTCCAATTTGTATAATTATTAAATTATTATATTTATTATTTCAAAAACTAAAATATATAAAACTCTTTTCGATTCAAAACAGATGGTCTTTTGGTTTTGAAAATAATAATAAAAATTATATAAAGTTTCAAATACAAATTTAATTAGATATTATTCATAGGGAGTTGAGTATAGACCACACTTAAATTATTAAGTATAAGTAAAACAAGAAAAAATCAAACATGCATTAATAATATAAGAGGATTAATTACAGTAGTTTTCAAAATAATTTTTCCTAAAGTTAAAATGAAAAGTAAAAATATCTTAAATAGGTAATTTTGACTAAAGAATAAAACATACCGAACAGGGCCTTAATTAAGCTCCTGCTTAATCATCCAAGAGAATCTAACCCATGAGCTGAAACTCTTATAAGCCGGTCTCTCGCGATATGTTTAAGACACAGATTAAAGAAAATTTGAGATCTCTTACATCTCAGGATTTACTCCCCATCTTCTGTTGTTTTTAGGGTTAAAACTTAATTCAATGGTTCTCTCACTATATATATATGCAAATGTCATTATCTTTTTCCCCTCCCAAGTTCCACCGAACCCCATCCCTCATCCCCCAATTAGAAATATAATTCGTGCTCAGGCAAGGAATTATCCACCGGCATGCGTATCTAGTTTGGTGATCACTGGCCTTGCTTACACGCGAATTAATGGTACGGTTTGTCATTGTGGTTTTAACTAGCAACCCACAATATAAAAGAGTGAGAGGTGTAACACATTTAAGAAATAATGCCAACTTTAATTTTTAATCAAAATTTTTAACACATTTTTTTATTTTAATTAATTAATTAAATTATCATTGATATTAATATAATGAGTTAATGAAATATAAATATCTTAAATTAATATAGATTATTAATAAAAAAAATTAAAAATTATTTTAAAAAATAATTATTCAATTTCAAATAAATAAAAATAAAAATAAAAATAAAAATATTTAATTTGAAACAAAAGGAATATTAACTTGGTACATGTCTACCTAAATACATTTTGTAATACGTTCTTCATTTAAAAATATATGTATGAGAATGCATTTTGACTGGGATAAGCATATGTAATCGGGTTGGGGCAATGAGAAGTTAAACAACTACCTATCAAAAAAAAAAAAAGAGAAGTTAAACAACTATACCTGTTGTAGTTCCGCTAATTATCGGTTATATACATATATATATATATATATATATGTATGCTATGTAAGCTATGAGAAGCTATGAGTATTGAATTTATGGTATATATCTATATCTGGCGTGCTTCATATAATTTTTTTTCTCTTAATTATTATCATGCTTCATTATAGGATATTGCAGGGATTGCATGCTTCGAGTGCTTTCATGAATTTTTGAACTTTGACAAATAAGACCTATACATCTCAGGCCGGATAGGGTTTGGCAGCATTCTTAGATAGCATTGAAATTTCATTATTTTTGGTTCCTTCAAAAGTTACATCTCAGTGCGATAGGTAATTGAACATTTATCTACTTTTCATGCTCCCAAATAAGAAAAAATTTACTCTTTAATATATATATATATATATATATATATATATCAAACAGCTAATTCCTCAAGAAATACAATCAAATTCTATGGAGTGTCAGTAGGTATTCACTGTCGGCTATCAGCAATTATGAAACTTTAATAATTATAGGGTAGGTATGCATATCCCAATTGGTGGATATATATATATATATATATATATATATATATGGACTTGGAAAGCTTTTTTAACTTAAATTCGTCATAAATTCATGATCTCTATTCTGGTCATGAATGCTTGATTTTTACAAAAATTAAGAAATATATTAATGCAAGGAACCAAATATATATGGTTATCCCTTTTTTTTTAAAAAAAAATTCCTTGAGTAATGTTTTATTTAATAATAAAATTAGATTACATGAAGAGAGCTCGGCTGATAATTTCAACCCCAAATGAATCCGATCTTGGGACCGCAACAATAATTAAGTTGTGAAGGTCGGCACCTTCCATGGCAGGGCCTCCCTATCTCTAAACGTACAGAAAATTTTGTGATCGCTCCAAACTCTATTTGCCATAATACTAAAGATAGTAATCCAACTCGCATGATCACAATACTGGAGATAGTACTAATCTCTCTCCCTCAAAAAATTTAAGTTGTTGAAAAATTTTATTTTTATTTTAAAATATGTCATTTTACACAATTTTATAAATATTTAATAGTTAAATTTTAATATTATATTTATTTATTTTCATCTCTCCTTCCACATCTTTCATGTTTTCAAAATAAAATCTTTATATTTTTTTATTTTCAAAATTAACTTTATTTTCAAGACATAATAATTAATAGTATTTTTAAAATAAAAAAAATTATCTATATAAAAAGTGAATCCAATGATTTATATTTATGGACGAAATAATTAATTTTTATAATTATAATTAATTTCAAAACACAACATACCAAAAAAAAAAATCATAAACATAATGGTCCATGAAAGATCATACATAGACTTGTGGAGTCCCCCATTTCTCCCTACCCTGCATATTACGCACGTGTTCATAAGTATTTACTCGTGTACATATATATATATATACAGGATTATAATTAGTCTCTCAACAAAGAGGCAAAGATTTCAAATGCTAATCACCAACTTTTGTTAGCCATTTTATTTTCTTGAAAAGAAAATGAAAATCACAAGGTAGAAACTCAGAAGAAAGGTTATGGTACAGTGTAATAATTATTTCAAGTCTGGATATACCTGAATACATACGCAACTACGCAAGTGATATTCCACGATGAAAAGGCACAGCTAATTAAAAAATATCTAGAAATGGGAAAAGAAAACAGAAGATTGAGGAATTCATTTTGTTGTATCTAAATCTAATTAAGAAATCCTAAGAATGGCTTCTCCAAATATTCATGGGGCAAGGCATGGGGTGATGGGACAGAATGCTAAGTACATGTTAGGTTATAACTTATAGCTAGCAGCAAAAGAAACAGTAGAAATAATTAGAACGTGAGATTAATATTTATTTTTTAAACATTATTTTACTTGTGCATCTGGACAGATGGCATTTTTTTGTGGGAGTAACGTTGTTACCTTATCCACTTCAAATCACAAGTATTTTGTATTATTATTTGTGGTATTCTCAGGCAGAGATATCATATCACTATAGAGAGGAATTATAACACGTTGGAAAATAACAGTACCGATCTCTCCATGAGAGTCTCGTTTCTCTGAGGTCTTCTTCGGAAGTACTCAAATCTTTGGATAAAGTGATTCTCAAGAAAATGATATATATATATATATATATATAATATCTTAAATATTTGCATTTTGGATGTTTCAGAAAAGGTGATTTTCATTTTTAATTAAGAAGAAAGTCTAGAAAGCATATTGAGTTTAACGAGAATTTTCAAAATATTATTGAAAGTCTGTAGTATATAAGTTCACGAAGAAAAGATTCATTTGAACCACATATCGAATAATAGAAAAATAATGGAGATAAAGGTGAAAAAAACAGGGGAAAAAAGAGCTGGAAAGGAATATTTACTCGTGGATCTTGCTACATATATTCTTATCCTTCACAATAAAATTCAGTCTCAAAAGTTCTATGGTTCCCTTGGAAATAATGATGGATTACTTACTCATTTGTTTTCCTCCAAAAATTGGAATTCCATGTAAGGGGCCTTTAAACACAGAACTTTGCTAGGAAATTATTTTTATTTTATAGCTTCTTATGAGCTAAAAGAGTTGATATACTATTATAAGCAATACAATTTTTAGCAACTAGAGACTCCGAACTTAAATAAACAATAACAAATACACAAACTAATTTTTTGTTTGGACTAACTATATAATAATTAAGCAAACCCTGCATGAAAATTAAGATAACTCAGCAACAAGTTTTGCTTTATTTCTTGCTATTTCTATTCAGAGTTAAATGTATTCATATTTTAATTTAAAAACATTTAGAATTGAATAACAATTTCCATAAATTAAACACTTAATGAGATTTTTTTTATGTGATTTTATCATAAGAATAATGATAATGTGATAATTTATTATTTTAAAATTTTTATATTAAATTAAAAATAAATATTCAATTTCAACTTAATTATTAACTATAACCAACCTAAATGCCTCTCGTGAAGTCAAGGTATTACGTAACTTGATACAGTTCTATGTGGACATTTGCTCTATTTTGTCGTAAGGAAAAGGGCAAGGGTGAGGGAGGGGAAGTCAATTTATTAAAAATGAAAGGGTACATTATAAATTTTACATCTCCTTTCTCGGAGGGAAAAAACCTCAATCTCCTATATTAATAGTAATAAATAATATTTTATTTTTGGTGGGGGAGGGGCTTAGTTACTATACATCACGTATCACATTCTTAATTATATATATACAAGTCACTATGAGGAGCTACATGGCCCTACTTGGTTCTATAATTCAACTTCAAGCAATGTGGTGCTAAGATACAAACTCAAAATTGCAAATATCTACAACAGTCGTTTACATGGAGAAATAAAAAATATTATCTTCACGTAAATTTCAAAGTATAGTATTTTTCCTTTTAGAAAATAAAAGATATCATCTGCAAGTGAGTTTTAAAAATAACAAAAGATATTATCTTACGTTTAAAGTATAGTGTTTCTCTTTTAGAAAATAAGAATTAAAAAGGGGGAGTGAGGAAGAGAAAAAGTAGAAAAGCCATAATTTTTTTTTTATAAATAAAAGTAGAGAAAAAGGCAAGTAGCGGGGAAATAGAAAAGAAATAAGAGAGATATTAGATTAATGTTGAATTTAATATTTAAGTCTAAAAACTTTTACAACATTAAAACAACTGGAATTAACTCAAGTATTTCTCTAAATATATAAAAATAAAAAAACAAAAAAAAAATCTTAGAATCAACATATAGTATATAATTCCCTAAATATATATATATATATATATATATATATAAGCATCAAAATATAAGATACTTTAGACATTTTAAACATATTAAAAAAATATTCTAAATTTATAAAATATGCTCATTTTTTATGTCATGCTTTTTTTTAAAAATTAAAAATTAAATCATTTATTTTCTTTTTATTCATTTAAAATTATGGTAATATTAAAAAAATATACAAAAATCTCAAAATATCTTATATTTTAAAACAAAAAATTTGTTTAAAGTATTGTACATTTTTGAACGAGTAATATATAAGATTGTCAATCTAATAATATTTTCTTTTTCTCTCTCTTTATACAATTTCTTAATAAAGTAAGGAAAAAAGGGCGGGGGGAGGGGGAGGAATAAAGAAAGAAATATTAGCAACGGTTATTGTTCTAGACAGACGTTAATGATTCATGTGGTGAGACCAAAAGAAAAAAGGAAAATTAAATGAAAACCACAAAAAAAATGAAACAATAACAAAAAAAGGAAAAAGAAAATGTGACCGAGAACCTGCGATTCCGGTAATCTAGAAGGAAAAAATAAAGCTATTTGAAGTCAGTTATCACTCCCGTTGTATTCTCTCCTCTTATAATAGGGGAAGCCAGAGAGGCGAGGAGACGAGGAAAAGTAAACACCGCCACCTTCCGCCACCATCACCACCCCCTCTATCTGTGTCTACCTATACATACAAAATATATACACAGCACAATCACCACTCTCTACTTCGACATATATGTTCCTTCTGACGTCCCATCTTGGGACTCTTTTTCCTCGTCTTTCAAACCTCTGACCTCATTTACATGCCTCACTCTCTTCTTTATCTCTCTTTCCCTTTGTATATATAAAGACCCAGCTGGGATTCATCTGGGCATTGTGCCTAAATTCCTTTGCTCACCAGATACTCTGTTTCTGTCTAACTCTTCTTCTCTATACATTTTGGTTTTTTGGGTATGTATGAAGAGAAGGAAGGAGAGATAGTGGGTGGAAATTGTATTGTTTGGTGTTAAAATCGTTCATGATCATTGCCTAAGTTCTGGGATTCGAGAGTTTTTGGCTCTCCTGATCAATCTGAATCCGATTGACTTCTTGGATTTCTTCAACATTTTTGTGGGTTTATTTGTGGAATAAAAATTCTTGAACTCATTTTCTTGATATAGGGAAGGGGAAGGAGAATATGTTGGATCTCAACTTGAGTGTGGCATTTGAAGAGGAAGAGAAGTTTGTGGAAGGTTTAGGGGACTATGAATCGGCGACATCCAATTCATCGGTGGTGAATGCTGATGTGGCGGAAGCTTCCAGCAATGCCACTACTGCCGATGAGGACACCTGCTCCACGCGGGCTGCCGCTGAACATATCTGTGCCTTCAATTTTGATATTCTCAAAGTCAACGGTACTGGAGCTGAGGAAGCAGAGGCCGAGGAAGAGAATCGGTTAATTGGGGGAGCTCACTCCGTGTTCGTTACTCGAGACCTATTCCCGGCGAATCGGCTCATTGACGGAAAAGAGTCGACTCACGGCCTAAATGATGGCAACAATTGGGCGGATCTTTCGTTTGGTCAACAGAGGCCACAGCAGCAACAGCAAGTGAAGAAGAGCAGAAGAGGACCCAGGTCTCGCAGCTCACAGTACAGAGGAGTCACCTTTTATAGAAGAACCGGGAGATGGGAATCCCATATATGGTTAGCTTAGCTAATGTCAAATTTCAAATGATATTCAATTTAATGCATATGCAATTTACTTAATAGAACTGCTGAATTTGTTTTTTTTTTTTAGTGTGATTTGGGTTAAGTTGTCAGTTTTTCTAATCCTTAAAGTTTCCATTTTGGTTCATCGGATGCAGGGACTGTGGGAAACAAGTGTATTTAGGTATATTAATGCGGCTCTCCCCCCCCCCCCCCTTCAAAGGCTCATATGATTTTTTAATTGGAATGTTCAAAGTTTTCTAATCTTGTTATGTTTTGGTTGGTTTACCTTAGGTGGATTTGACACTGCTCATGCGGCAGCGAGGTAAATATATTTATGGTTTATCTGTGATAATTACCTTTGTGTCGTAATAAAATTCAAACACTAGCTAGATGTTCTTAAATTGAGTGACGTTTATGGTTTCAGAGCGTACGATAGGGCTGCGATCAAGTTTCGCGGTGTTGATGCTGATATCAATTTTAATATTAGTGATTATGAGGATGATATGAAACAGGTTGGTATTCACTGATCATTCTTTTTGTTCCGAGAACTTCCAGTGTTTTTTCTCATATAATGAGGAGAAATCACAGCAATGTGTTTTTGTGCATGGTTGATTTCATGTTTGAGTTTTAATCAATGCAGACGAAGAATTTAACCAAAGAGGAATTTGTACACATACTGCGACGTCAGAGTACCGGTTTTTCAAGAGGGAGCTCGAAGTATAGAGGAGTGACTCTTCATAAATGCGGCAGATGGGAAGCTCGAATGGGGCAGTTCCTTGGCAAAAAGTGAGCAACTTTCTTATATATGTACATCTCTGTTGCTTTGTTGTTTGAAATAGATATTAGGATTAAAAGAGTCTCTGTGCGATGATATGAATCGGGAAAGAAACGTGTTAAAATGTTAATTTAAATAAGAAATACTGGGAATCAAATATAATTATAGCTGGGATTGCAATGATTGCTTTGCAGGTATATATATCTTGGGTTATTCGACAGTGAAATAGAAGCTGCAAGGTCATAATGATCATGAATTACTTCTCCTGATACTGAATTTATTACCCTGCATTCTCAACCTCAATAGGGTATCATCCAACTCGCATCTCCCTTTTGATTTTCTGCAAACCAGGGCTTATGACAAGGCGGCTATCAAATGTAATGGAAGGGAGGCTGTGACGAATTTTGAGCCAAGCACCTATGAAACAGAAGTGATTTCTGATTCTCAGAATGAAGGTATAAATCTATGCTTCTGTGTATTAGTTTATACACTTATGGCATTTTTCTTGGAGCTTACTCGAAATAGTTCTTGCTACAAGATCAACACAGAAGAAATCATCAACTTTTTTTGCCAATACAGGCAATCAGCATGATCTTGACCTGAACTTGGGGATCTCAAACTCTTCTGTGAAGGAAAATGGAAGTTCAAGGGGTGTTCAGTACCATCCGTATGATGTGCAGAGTGCAAGAATATTGAAGGTAATAATTGTATCTCGATATGGTAGTTCCAGCCCAATATATTAGGATTATTGGTTAGGATGGGATTCCACCGTTCAATGGCTGTTATGTAAAAAGCCTAATCTGGTATACAATCTATTTGCCTATGGAAAGCCTTTGCGATGCTGCGCCTTGCATTAAATTCATATTTTTCTCCAAAATTCTTGTTTTAAATCGCCACCTTTATGCTGTTTTATAACAGATGGACAATTCTACTGCCACTCTAAACAATACACCTCTTAAAGGATTACCACTAGCATCAGAGCATCCTCACATCTGGACAGGCGTATTTCCCAACATTGTTCCCAGTTATAAGGTCGATTTTTCGCTTTTGAAATTTCTACTCCAATTATATTTCATGGAGTGCTCCTGCTCATTTTGCCTTGAGTTTCTTCATATCAAAATTCTAGACAATAATTTGGAAAGAAATAACAGTGGAATGGTTATTCTAAGTTCTCCAAAATACCAGCAGTATTTTGTGTATTTGTTTTCCTTCTGGTCCTTTGTGCCTTTGGGACATTTTGAATTCATCATTAGCAACTGAATAAAATGGACGGAATAGTAAAGCAGAAAATGCTTCAAATTTGTTTTTTGCAAGCTGTTGCAAATGTAAAACTACTATAGTCATCTATTTAAACTGCATAATATTTACACATTTCCCTCCATTTATGGACTTGTTACTATATTTGTATGTGCAATGTGGAAAGATACCAAAGGAAATCAATAATATCAATACATAATTATTTAGATGATGAATGGTGTGTGTTATGGTTTTGAAGTGTTTGCTATTTGGGAATGTTCTTGCTAGAAGCAATCCTCTCATTTTAACAACTGGTTTTGCAGGAACAATTGACTGAGAATAGAGTTGAAGTAGGTCCTTCGCAAGGACCTCCCAAATGGGCTTGGCAAATGCAAACTCAGTTCGGCACTACCCCAATGACAGTGTTTCCTACTGCAGCATCATCAGGATTCTCATCTCCGGTTACCACTGCTCTCTCAGCTTCCTCTCCTTTATTAAAGGCTCACAATCCATCAGCTCTTAATCTCTGCTTTACTACATATAACACTTCACCTTCTAGCATTCCTCATGGCTACCAGCAGCTCAGGGTACAACAGCCGCCCCCTTAATATGATTCGTGGAATATTATTTGTGAATAGTCTGGCATAACAGAACCCTCTGAATTCACATGTATGATTTTGATTTGATAAAATATAAAAGGTGTATGATTCCTTTTGACCATGAAATTTTACTTTAGGATTTTAGAGCCATGGGGAAGAAGATAGCCCTTCTCTAAGTGGCATGGCTAGATTTGAGTTTCTTTTACTAATTGTTTCATTCTTCTGTTGAAAAGAATTAACATGTTGCTAGAGAGGAAAGCTATGATCCTATTCCTATATGCTATATGGTTAATCATCTTGAAATGCCTTGCAAAGCTGATATTATTCTGTTCAAAATGGAGAAAAACAAGCCATAGCTAACTATGGTATATATGGCCATGCCAAAGCTAAACAAAGATTAGAAATGTTAATTTTGCTGATTGGATGAAATTTCTAGGGTGAGTAGCTGGTCTTTTAACTTGGAGTGCATCAGTGGTTGTTCTTCGAGGGGGGGTGGGGGAGGCTGCTTTGAACTGTGAGGCTTATATTCAACTACGACTGAGTTGTTGTGGTTTTCAGTCGGAAAAAAAATGAATGATCAGAAATATACGAATGTGAGGACATTGTAATAGCAGGAAAATAAAAACGAATAAAATATGGCAATTTTATTTTGACTTTAAATAGAAATTCAAAAGATCATTAATGAAGTTATTAATATAATCTATATATTAGTGGATTTGCACTTAAATTTATACTCTCTATATAATGTAATCTACAAAATGTCTTCTATATGATTACTTTCAAAATTTTACGTGATCTGCAAAAATGAGATTATATAAGCATTTTTCCTTTCTTTTTTTTTTTTTAAAAAAAGACAATGAGAAGTGAAATTGTACATATTTGGAGACTGAACTGCATGCCTAAAGATGAAGTGCCGAGTAAAAGATTAAAGGGATAATGCGTGCATGACAAATTTTTAATACAGCAATTGAAAATTATGCCTATGCAAGCATTCTTCCAAAATGAAAAAAAAAAAAAAAAAACTATACCAACCAAATATACATTGAAAGGCAAATAAGTCCTGGTGCACTAGTGACAAATTTAACATACTATAGTACTATATATAGTAGTACATTTAAATTTACATTAATTCACCAAAACTTTTATGGTACATTAAAAATGACTGAAGACCAACTTTACTTTATCAGTTGATTAAAAAAAAAAACACTGTTTTTACTTTTTTTTCTTTTATTGGTTGTTCTAAAGTGTGTTCAGGTGCAATACTCTTACACTAGTAGTATTATTATCATCTTGTTAGTTAAAATTATATTTCACCCTTTCTATATGGAATATCTATATATTTAGTTTTGAAATATCTAATTAAATGTTCATTTCATTTTTTTTAAATCATTATTAATCTCTTTAATCTAAGAAATTTATATATCAATCACTCATATGATAATCTCACTACTAACCAAATTAATATACGGTAACTTCTTTAAATTTAAATACTTTTCTTCATTCTTGTTGTATTAATTCAAGCATTCAAAATTCGAGTTTAAAATGTATTCATTTCGTCCCTTGTTATACGTAGTTTGGGGGGGGGGGGGGTGGGGCGATGCCGTCATTTCTGATGTCAAATGGCAATACAACTGATGGAATGAAAACGAAAATGAAATGCGATGTGTACTGTTAATGGGGCTTTGCTAATTTGTTTTGTACCATCAAAGCAATCATAAAAAATAAAATGGATTCTCTCTCTCTTTTTAAACATTTTGGAATTGGACAAGTTAGAATGTGCCTCTTGGATTCAGGTCGTCTTTCATTTTTTGATAACTCTAAAGCAGCTTTCAGCTTAGCTGTTATTGCCCCATTCTCCTTTTCTGTTTTCTTTTTTTATCCTTTGCCCCTTTATATGTGTAGTATTCCTATTTCCGAATCATTATAAATACAATGTTGGATTTTATTACGCGAGTTGGCCCTTGAAAAGTTATAATTTATATAATCATCCTCGTTTTTTTTAAAAAAAAAATTACTTTTACCCTTAATTTTTTTTAGTAACTAATAACCTTTTTTTACTAAAAAAAAAGAATTATCAATTTTCTAATTAAAAATAGCTTTTCTAGAAATCAAAGAATAAATACTCATTTGGTTCATAAATATAAGTTGATGGGTCCATTTTTACACATGCTAAAAAACTTATTTTATTCTTAAAATACCCTTAATTAGTATGTCTTGAAAATAAGAAAGAGAAAATAAAGTTTATTTTGAGAAAATAAAAAATATGTGAGAGGATATATGAAAATAAATAAGGGTAATATTAAAAATTAATGGTGAAATATTCATAAAATTCTGTAAAATAATTTATATTTTAAAACAATAAAAAATTACTAAACTATTCATATTTTTTAAAAAAAGGAATATGAAAGACTAAGTGAAAAAAAGAAAAGAAAAAGGAAATGCTTGACTGATGAGTACGTGTGTAACTTAGTTTTTAGCAAAGTAAAAGGTTTTCTCACACACGATTTTTCTCAATTATTTGATTGCCACCAAATTTCCTCGGCCAGAATGAGACATTCAACATTCAATAATGTGAGATTTAAATTCTATGGGCACCTTCGAGTAGCGGTACAAGTTCTCTTATCATAATTTTAAGGGAAAAAAAAAGCATTTATCATTAAATAACGTGGGACAAGTTTCAGATTGTTTAGGTACAATGTGTCCTACTTCAATTCCAATTTCCCTATGCGACAATGTTGACATTTCAAGTTAACCACAAAAAAAAAAAAAAAAACTTGCAATTTCTAACGTGAATATCATTAAAAAAACAAACACATTAGGTTGCTGTCTCTAATGTTTGTCTCATGGAAGAAGGCTAAGAAGGGAAATATACAAGCATTTTTTATAAAAGATAATGTTGAAATTCATGTGTAATAGTAATCCTTGGTTAGCAAGCTTAATATCTTTTGGACACCTTTGTTCCATTGCTTCAAGATAAGTGGGTCTTCCGAAAGATACTGCTCAACTACCTAAATCGACTAGCTCTCACTCCCATTTCATCCCTTTAAAATTAAATATTTTAATTTTAATTTAAAAATATTTTATTATTTAAAATTTAAATATTTATATTTATTTTATTTAACTATATTTTTTAAAAAAAAAGTATATTTATAATTAAAATTTTATTAACAATTTCCTTAATTACTTAGGTAAAATTTAATTTTTTATTAGTTATTATTTTTATATCAAGTCAAAAGGAGGATAGGCTATATGTATTATTAGATGGATATTTGCAGTTTGCTTTTGCCCTATTAAAAACCATGGTAAAATTTGGAAAGAGAGAACTTGTATAGCTTATTAAGTTCTTTTACTTGTCACATTCTTTTACTTTTTTATAAAAAAAAACTAGATTTTCATAAAATTTTAAAGAAAAGATACCTATTACTAATTTTTAAAATATTAAATTCTGTATTTTGTAATATAAGTATATAAAAAATGATAAAAAAGAATAGTGTAAAATTGAATGAAATTAGAATATAATAGGAAAAAACTATAGTAAATATGTATTTAAATTTTATAAAGCAATCAAGAAGTAAAAGAAGACCCATCACTGCAGCAGTAGTATAATTTTGAACTGAGGTAGATGAGGTGTTAGCCATAAATTTTATAGTTAGTTTAAGAAAATGTAGGAAAGAGTAAAAACTACTTCAAGACATGAGATTAACCAAACATTAATGAGAAGGATTATTGAATATTCTTCAAGATAGTCCCATAATTAATTATACTACTTATTAGGTCACAAAATATAAAATGCTTTAATCACTTTACATATATTAAAGAGGTATTTTAATTTTCTAAAATACTATAATTTATTATGTCATAATATTTATAAAAAATTTAAAATTAATCTATTTATTTTCTTTATTCTCCATTTAAGAGCGGTAGTAATATTGAAAAAAATATATAAAATAATTTTTAAAAGTTTAAAAGTATTTTATATTTTAAAGTAAATAATTTAATAAAAATATATTATATTTTGAGACGGAATGAGACGTAATTTTTTAAATTTATCTTTCTTTATCTAAATTAAATATTTACTTCTAATTTAATACAAAAATTAGTAAGAGTTTTAACTTTATACAAAAATTATCAAATTATCATATTATTAATGTGATTAATCCCGAGACATTTCTAAAAAAATAATGACAATAAAAGGTACGTATTAGTCTTGAATTAAATTTAGGTGAATTCTGTGACCATAAATTACTAAAAAATATATTATTTGTTTAATTTTAAACCAACAAAATTGAAAATTTTCACCAAGAAATCAATTGGCCTTAGGTAGCTAGGGAATAGGGTTAGATAAAAATGTAGCTTTCTCTTTCATCTTAATTTTATGCAAAGTGCATGCCAGGCACGAGTCAAATACAATGCACTTGACCTCCTCTTTCTTTATTGTAGTATATTTGTTTTGGTTCCACTAAGGTTTCTCTTCTCCAGCGTTTGTTTTCTTTGTCCAAAATCTTCCTTGAAACATTGGCCAGGCTCCATTTTTTTACTCTTGCCAGCCACATGAAAATAATCAATCCTTTCTTTATTAGATTAATTAGAGCAATACATTTGATAATGAATTGTTTTTGGCTTGTAGCAACACGTGGTAGGACCAATTTATACGGTTGGAATTTTTATTGCTTCTGTTCCATACTATCTATAATCATAATATGGTCCTACTTTGCTTTTGCTGATTTTGTTAGGTTTGATGCCAAGATTGGGATTTTTGGTTGGTGGGGTTTCCCTTAGAATTTTCTTTTAGATCTTTCCACAATCTACAGAAATCATTAAACATATAGCAATGATTCATTCACACACCCAATAGGTGGGGAATACTTTTGTTACTCTTATCTTTGAAAAAAAAAAGGGATTTTGATAGTTTCTTAGTGTACCAAATTTGTCTGCTACTATAACAAGAAATGTAGTAGTAGTAGTAATAGCTATATTTGTATGTAGCAATAGTGAATGTTATAAGGGGCTGACCTAAATAATACTTAGAGCATAGTTGAACAATGTATATCAAGACAAGTTTTACCCTTAACCAACAAATAGAATAATTTCATATAATTTAAGTTTTTAATTAGAATACTTAAATACATGACTCAAAGATTTCATTAAGAGAGAGAGAGAGAGAGAGTAGCAAGAGTGGAAGGACTTGTCACTTTTCAAGCCTTTAAATCCTCTTTTAAGGAGACCAAAAAGTAAAATTCTAGGATAAGCCATTATTAAAAGTTGGTCACAACTATTTACTAATAGTAAAGACACGTCCATTCTCCCTTTATAAAGCATTCTTAGATAGTCTGTCATCAACTAGAGACGAGAAGCCTCTCATTTATGTTTCCTCCGTAGGATTATCGCATAGACTTGAAGATGCCTCTTTTTCGTCCTACAATAGTAATTATCCCTTTCCTCCTTTATAAGTTTGGTTGACAATGTGGACAACAGAGTAGCCTATTTGAAGTGTACCGTGAAACATATACTAATCCAATTGGATAACATTGTGATGTTAAGTGGAAGACACATGATCGACCCGTCTTTCCCATTCCCCCAACCCCTCTTTTATATATATATAAAAAGTTTGTTTGACACTTCAGTGTGGTTCCTTATAAATTATTTTACTAACTTTTTATTACTTCTTTTTAATATTACTCAATAGAAGAATTAAAGAAAAAGTAGAAGTAATTTTAATAATAAGGGACGTTGAGAAAAGATGAGATTAAAAACCTTCTACTTAAGCAGCTGTCTTAATTAATGATGAAAAGCTGTTGCTCAGAATTTCTCTCAAATTCAAAATCACTGTTTTATTAACACCTCACCCTCTCGCTCCAGTCGGCCTTCTGCGTCTTGGAATTGACCCAGTTTCAAGCCCATATTCAAAACCCAGATGAGCACTGGAACATATTCATAGAAAGTCATTTATCGGCTGTTCAAACAACGTACGAAAGGACTGATTCTGGAAAATTACAGACTGGGTCCAATAAACTTCATTGTAATCTGTTATCCAACTAATCCATATGACGTCATTCCGGAGACCAACCTTGGCTTGGTCAGTTTCAGTCGTCAGGGACTGATTAGTTCAAACTTCATCAGTCTACTCATTTACATTTTTCCAACGAGAAAAAAAAAAGGATGCTCTACATTGTTACGAATAATATTGATAACCCAGCAAAAGAACAAAGCAGCTTTTCAGGGAGAACAAAGAAACATCTCGAGACCAAAATAGATTCTTAGCTACTGAAGGGGTAAAGGTCAAAAAGATAAAGAAAGAAACCAATACATGATGAACATCCAAAGAATATTCACCTAATGATGATGCCACACCCTCAGATCCTCCCTCAAATTTTCTTTTTCTCCCCATCAGTTTAATGGTCATTATTTGGTGTTAAAATTTAATTGCATAATTATATTTTGGGTATTTAAATTATTTTCATTTATTAGTTATATTTTATTTAAATTAACCATACGATCCACGAACCCAGAATTAAACTAGCAGAGATTGGTTACCAAGATTAGTCATTAGAAACATTGTTTTCACATTGCAATCACGTCTGAGCTGCAGTCTGACAAGGGTCAACGATCCCAGATTTAGGGAGAAATGTGCTGCCACAACCTTACCTAACCTCGCATAGGTTTCCGCTTGTAATGGGAAGTGAACAAGACTACAAGATCAATCAGCCCACCATAGACAAGTGACCAAGAATGCAAAGTATTGTTGCCACAAATTCCCACTATCCAAACCCAACTCATCCCACGCCTACGGTAGAACTTGCTCGGCTGATTAAAGGCTTGAATTAAGACATAACAAAACTGGTACCAAGCAGGTACTGATAGCGTTGAGCCCTGAATTAACGGTGGAATGAAATGATGGATGTCGTAACATCCTAGGCGATTATCAATAGCATGAAACTAGAATTACATAACGTCCATGATGAATCTTAAAACATAGCCAAACTTTTTCTAGCAGAGACCAGGCCAAAACACTGCAGCCATAAGCAAGTCAAAGGCACTTGTTTATAGTCAGTTTCCGCGTGCTTCAAATTCGTCATAACACGGCACAAAGATTACCTTTTAGTATATCAAACAAGTAGAGAACTATCAAGAATACTGAGCCTGTCTGACCATAAGTCAAACTACTTACAATGCTGTTGACAAAACTGAGCCTTCATCGCCCTAAAAGACTATCAAACTGAACCAATTAAAATGAAGTTAACTCCAGTCGATCATTTATTCAAGTTCCACAATTTCTTCTGCAAGAGTGCACACACATAACTGCCAGTCCGACCATGCAAAGCTGCCATTCTTCCACCCCTCTACATTCAACCTTGCTATTGGCATTTTTTCACCTGAAAAACATCTACCAAAATAAGGACAGACACTTTGAAGATCACAGAATCAATAATTACTATACCACAACTTCAGCTAAACCAGACATCCTATTACAGAAATTTTGTCGAAGGGTTCAACTTGCAAGCAATACTTATCAAATTCATTAAAATCCATATCCAACTTTATCACTGAATATCAGATTTTTTTTTTCCCATCAACATAGTAAGACTGATTCAAGATCTTTTAGAAACCCCCCTCCCCCCCCCCCCCCAAAAAAAAAAAAGATATAAAAAATGAAAAGAGATTTTGAACACCAATGACGTTGACTGACTCAACATAATACTTCCACAATAGACTAAAACAAGAGTTCAACATGACGTCACTGCACAGAAAATGCTCTTTTCCATTTGAACAGCAGAAAATATTAAAAGCACTGACCTATTGGTTTCTGGATACCTTTTTAATGGGTAGGATCCTTCACCAATCAGAATCAGCCAGGTCAGACCAATTGCTTCCACAGTGCAAATTCACACAACACTTTCTCAGCGCTACCTCTTAACAATCATTTGAGTTTCAGCCACCAAGTCAATAGCTATTCTGTGTCATTCGAACAGCAAAGTACACCAAGCAGAGACGATCACCAAAATATTCTTCAATTATATTATATACCAAACGTCCTATTATATAGATCCCCTTGGTTAGACATGCGTAACTTTGGATCTTCAAAGCCATTGTAGAACTTGTTAAATCCAAGCCTCTCCGGCCTGAGGATTTCAGCCACACCCATATTATTACCACCCTGAACCTCATTCCAACTATCCCAGTGACCATTTGACATCAAACTGCTCCTAGGCTGTGGCAGACCAACTTGGGTAAATGGAGAGACGTTGTTGGTTAATGATTGCTCCATAATCCTTGAAGGTATTCTAAAAGAATCAGAAAGTGAAGAAAAGGTATCTCCCATATCAAATCTAGGATTCTGAGGTGAAGGAAAAGATTTTTGCATCAGTAATTGGAGCCTTGCATCATTTTCGAAAGTATTTATCTGAGAAGAAAAATTAGATCTCATATCCAAGCCTCCACCATTAAAGCCATCCGGAAGTCTCCCTCTACCAACTGCCAAAATTGCAGGATCCATAAATTCAATGTCCCCATTGCTAACCAGGTTTCCAGAATGTGGTGCCTGATACTGATTTCTCAACAAAGAGGAAGCCTCAAACATATGCTGCCCTGTAAAACAACAGAGGAACTATAAGTATCCACAGACTTTATCTACAGCATGAATCTCCATAAGTTTTTGGGGAAAAGCAACAAAAATATTGACCTGACAGCGAGTTGATAGCTGCTTGTTCTAATCTTTCATGGGACATAAACCCCGGTGGTGGTGCCTTGTTGGGAGTTGTTGAAAATCCAGGAGGGGCTGATACCTGAGATCTTGAAACTGATGAAGACAACAACACAGACTCAGTTCATGATCAGGAATTTTTTTTCCTGGGGGGTGGGGGAAGCTAGAGAACTAGCAATCTCATCAGCAAACACCATAAGCACATTTAAATCAATGGATACCTTGAACAATGCACACTGAATAATCTCCACATCAGATTAGAAAATTTGAACTAAATAACCAAGTTTTTTTTGGTGCACAAAGACAGTAAACAGAAACTGAGAGAGACATTCTCAAGAATAGACACAACTCGGTTGTCATAACAAGCACACTCACTCACCCCACTACCACAAAAGAAAAATAAAAAGAGGAAAAAAGAACAAAAGAAGAAAATAATAGACAAAGATTAGCAAGAGTAAAAAGCAAGGAAAGCTGGTTATCTTTACAAGAATCATTTAAGCAATAGAAGAAGCATGAGGGAGGTAGGGACGGGGAGAGAGGGAGAGAGAAACACAACCCACCAGGAAGCTTGCTAGAACTGAAATGAGGATGGCTGCTATAAGGCTCAGGTTCCTCAGCACTAATTGAGGTGAAACCATTGCGAGTCCCAAACTTATCTAGAAGCTTATTCCCAAATTCAGGGCCATAAGGATTAGGCCTAAAAGCTTGCTCAGTATACTTGAAAGATGATTCAGTATCAAAAGCTCGGTTCATGGGTTCTTCTCTTGCAAAGGAGAACCTCGACTGATTGCTCTGCTGTACTTTCCAGGGACTCGATACCCCAAGAGATTGTTGTCGTTTGTCATTTTCACCCAACAACTTGGCTAAATTCTGAGGAGAAGTCAGTGACTCATCCCATGAGTCCAAGTCCAGTGACAAAATATTTGATATTATGCTGCTCTCTCCCAGGTCTGCAGCACCATTCTGCCCAACACTGGCTAGTTCACTTTCAAATCTCTCATTGTTGTTCAAAGAATCAAAATTGTTTAACTGATTATTAGGGTACCCGCTATAGAAAACTGGAGTACTAGTAGACTGAGATATTGAATCAACTTTTTTATCTACAATCTGAAAATTATCCTTAACAAATGAATCGTTGAGCTGTGGAGAAAAACCTCTTACACTATTTGCTGGATGAAGAGAATGAGAATTTTTTGGCAAGTAACTAGAATCAATAACCACTTCAGGATCCTTGAGTCTCTGGTCATCGAAAGATAGAACATCTTTATCATCAACTGAGGTGTCTTGCACCTCAGGAGTTTCAGAATCCAATCTCAAATTAGACTCAGTTCTTGACACACATAAATGGTTCTCAGAGGTGACAACTGTCCCAGCACTCTTAGTAGTCAATGATTCTCTTATGTCATCTATGCAGCCATGCTCTAGCTCTTGGTACCCGTCAATGATTGCCGTCTTCTCAGAGCATGCATTCTTACTCTTTTCACCTACATTGTCTTTTGTATCTTCCATGGAACCCAATCCACCAGATTCCAAAGAATGCTTGACACTAGTAGTACCATTGGGAAGTAAACTCACAAGCCTATCTTTATCCTTGGTCGCAGGTGGGGACTGTGGCTTGCTGCTTTTACTTGTAGTATGGCAAGCTGAAGCAACGGAAGCATCAGATGCACTTGTTAAACAATCTGCACGAATATGTTGTTTTGCAGTTTCTGATGTCAGTTTGCTTTCTTCTTGAGTTGAACTGTTGTCTTCACTGAGGCCTAGCATCTTACCAACATCGGAAGGTGATATAGGAATGTGATTAGAGCTTGCAAGAGCTGTAGAAAAACATGCATCTTGTTTATGCTTAAATGGTCCATTTGAAGATGGTAAGCTTCCAGATGCTGGCTGGTTGCTAGAGGCACGTGTTCCCCTGAAATACAACCAGTTATGAGTTCTTATTCTACATAAAAACTAATAGAGACTGCAGAAAAGAAAGTGGAATACCATGAGGCTCCAGCTGGAAGAGCAACAGATCTACCAGAGCTACTATTTGGTGGAGAAATTCTAATGTTACTGGTCAAATTCTGCTAGACACATACAAAAACAACATTTTCAGACAAAAATGAGAAGTAAATATGCAAGGAATTATAAGTTGTAACTGTAAAAAATATCTAGGACTTTCATATAAATAGTTCAACTTTGAAGTGCCATTAGCAGTTAGTAATCAAAATTCTCATAAATCAAAGGCGATCACATAGTATACAGCTTAGACCGCCACAAAAATTAGTCAAGAAGGAAACTAAAGAATTTATTATTAAGGGATATATTTAACAGCACAGCTATATCAGCAGAGGATCTTACATTTGTAGCACTTTTAGTAATAGGTTTGGCTGAGGAAGATGAGCTGTTAATGCAATAATCATCTGCTGGTGGTGGTAAAACATTTCCAGAACGTCGTTGTGTACTATTTGTAGCACCCGTAATTTGTTGAACTCTACTCCTTTAGAATGACTATAAGTTAATTAGTTGTTCCATAAAAGATCAAATTTTCCAATAGAAACAAGCCAAATAAAATCTTGAAGTCAGAATGGAACAGATCAATTTTTCCAATAGAAACAAGCCAAATAAAGTCTTGAAGTCAGAATTCTCATTTTAGTCCTCAACATTTAACTGTCTGGACCGCTCATTGATAAAGAAAACAAAAGTTGCGATGGATTTTTCCCTAGAACAATTGCAAAATCAAATTTCTATACCATTAGGATGTTCAAGAATGATACTCCAAATCATTAAGAGATTCTAAAATCACTAGAAGGAAAAAAAAAACGTATCTGACATACAAAAAGGGTTGGTTTTTTAGAGAAGAGGTCCCTGCAATGACAATGTTCTCCAACAAACATATGTCATCTTATGTGAGAATGCTGTTTTAAAACTCAAACAGTGAAAAAGGTTTGAGCAAAAGCGATGTCAAACTACAAAAATCTCGGTTCCACATGTTAGGCTGACAGAGTGATAGACAAACATACTGCTATGGTCTGCACACATGATTGTAAGCTTAAACATCATATACAGCAAGGAAAGAAATCACACAGTACCACTAAAGAACAATATATGCATTCAGCGCTGTGTTGATCATGCAATACAAACAAGGTCAGAAACCAATTGTATGGTACCAAGACTAGATTATAAGTTCCAGGTATACAGGAGATGAATTAAATAGTATAATATTTCCATATTTCTATGAGAACCTTATCAAAGTAACATCATCTTAGGGCATGTCAAGAGCCGAAGAAAATCAAAGGTCATAATAGAACAAGGACTACTTAAGCCTAGAGTTTGAGGAGGAAAAGAAAATAGCATAATATTCCACCACAGCCATTTGATTGTTCTGTCATACTCAATTGGACTGGATGCATAATGCTTCACAAAAACACTCGGACTTAATGCAGAATCTCAAACCACTTGTTCTTTAGAAGCAGCCAGCGAAACCCCCAGGACTGCTGGTTATGGTACTTTTGTCAGCCATTCTGGCATGGATTGCCTCATGATTAAAACACTCATCACTATCAACAAAAGGAGATCCATTGACACAACCAAGGCCAAATACTCTCAGTCAGCCCATAAACTTAGTACAGTTAGACCCCCCAACCCTCATAATTTACTATTGTCAATCAGAAAAACTATAGACAAACACATTAAACCACAACATTGATCTCCCATATGTGTGAAACCTTTTTGTAGATATATGCACGAAGAAAGAGATGTCAAGGGAAGAACCATGAAAATGAAACATAGGAAAGAGAAAGTGAGCAAGCAGGACCTGATATTCAGTTACCTTGTATAAGCTGATATTATTTCATCTTTAGTAAAACTATCTTCTTGGGAACCAATTTCATGCAAGTATAGGCAGTCAGGATTGCTGCAAGGCTGGATGGAATGAAATTCGTAAGTTTTAAGATTGAAATAATTAGAGATCTAGTGAATATGTATAGCACAACTGCAAAACTAGTTCCCAGGGTAGAAGGTTGGGGTGATGGCTAAGTGAATCCAGCCATACACTTATGCAGAGGTCAACAGTACCATGTGCCCACAGGTATTGTCAGGCAATAATTCCCAATATCCAACAAAGTGAAGAAAGAAAGCTGAGGATGCTCAATTTTAAATCCATTAGACATCATACCACGTTTCTTAGCCATGCATGACAGTATTTTGTGGTTCCAAAACATGCCCTGCAATATTCAAGATCTGAGCTTCAAAATCATAATCTAGCAATCCCAAATCAGATTACATATGCAGATGATAATGCACTTGCCTGAGAGGTCTACCCTCCAACAGAAATCCATGTACTGACTGTATACAGCGAACTGCTTCCTCCTCTTTTGAATAGGTAATATATCTAGGGAAAAAGAAGGGGAACCTAATAAATTGAAACTGAAATATGCAGTATAGTGTAACAGACATCATAAAACCAATTTCATCAGTATTCTTAGCACACAAAACATAAAAACATAACAAAAATAACTTACACACTGCATGTATTATTTGCAAAATGTTGAATAGCACCAGCTGCAGTACGAGATATAGACACCTTTAGTACCTTGCCATACTGAGCAAAATATTCTTTGCGCTGAAGAAGCTGCACAAAAAACAATGGCAACGTACATACATATCTCAATGGAGAGAAAGAGCAAGAGAAAGTTGGAAAAATTAAATTCCTGAGGAAGCGCATACATCCTCATCAGCCAGATTGAGTGGCAATCCAACAATGTAGACAAGGTTCCTTTGGATAACTCGCACGCTGCTAAGCTGCTTCCTTCCTTCAGACGTTTTATTTTTCCCCTTCTGCGACCTGAGCTTTTTCTCCACACTCATCTCAGCCACTAACCTGTTAATGTTGACAACAGCACATAACAGAATATTCTTATTTTTATGGGTAGGAGTTAATATAGCAATTTAATTTCACAAAGAATTAGTTATAAAGATTACCTTTCACAACTTGCTGCCATTCCTACAATCTTTTCCTTGTTATAAGCAGCACGACAAGCCGGACAACGGCCTTCTGTGTCATCCTTTTCAGCCATATCCATTATATGATGCCAACACCAAACGCAAATCTGCAATAGATTACAATAAAAAAAATAACAATTAGAAAGAAAATAACTAGGCTAATTGAACCAATTACAAGGTAATTGACAAATTATGCACCTATATCTAACAAATTGAAAGACAGACAGGGTTTTAAACCAACACAAATGTTCAAATTTTCTCTCTCTCTTCCATCTCTGTTTATAAAATTAGAGGCAATCTTATGCTTGATAACCAGAAGAGGATAACCTTCAATTAACAAAATTTGAAGTTGACAATCATGAATTCTTCTTCATCTACATTTTCAATAACAGACTCAGAGTAATAATTTCACACCACTGAAAGAAGGTTTATTGTGAAGGTTACAAAGTGAAACTTGAATTAACATCTAAGAGGCACATTCAAGCATTCTTGGAAGTCACATAATCAGTCAAGAACATTAAGGGGACAGTTTACCCATGAAAGAATCTTTTAAACCAACACAACAGTTCAATTTTGTCTCCTTTTTTTTTCCATCTCTGCCATTAAAAATAAAGGCAATCTTAGATTTTGATAACCAGAAGAGAATAACCTTCAATTAACAAAATTCAAAGTTGACAATCACAACATCTTCTTCAAACACATTTTTAAGAACAAAATTAGAAAAATAATCTCAGACAACTAAAAGAAGGTTTATCATGAGGTTACAAAGAGGAACTTGAGCATAACACCTGAGAGCACCTTCAAGCAACCTCAAAAGTCTCTAATAATCCAATTATATTTAAGGGAAACATTAAAGAAAAAAAAGATCACCAGCTTTCAAAACACACTTTGACAGTAAAATGCTACTAACACATGAACATCCCAAATTACACGAGAAATTCTTTAAAAAGTTTTGATATAGATGTAGAGCCATTTAACAACCTAAATGGGTACATAAAAATCTTCAATAAATTAATTAAATATAGATAAATAGCAAATGAACAATTAAACACAGATAAATAACATATGTACAACCTCATAACCGCACTTGCACGGCTTCAACTGCTGATCAGTCAAGTCCATATCCTCAGCGCAGAGAGGACAAGTCTTCTCACCTTCGTCACTCATGATCGTCTATTAAAAGAAAAGAAAAAAGGGGCATACATGTCAAAATATAGAACAAATTTAAGATAATCCACCAGTAAAATCCACATGCCCTCAGGAATAAACACCAAATTTTCACGCAATAAAACATAAAGGGTGCTTAAACCTCAGTAATAAATGAATGCCAATAGAAAAACATAGTGAATTTTAGACATCCTCTAATTCTCAAAGCATAAATGGCCAGGATATAACTGAAAAGGCGTGGAATTCAGGAACTTAAGCGTCTGCATTGATGAATTAGATCAAACCACAACGGAAAATACAGTAAAAATTAAAATTTTAATTAAAAAAATAGAAAGAGAGGATGTCCACTTGATAAAATCGGAATCTTGACAATTAGATATAATTTTCTACAACAAAAACTCATTTTATGTTTCCAAAGTCAAACCCTAAAAACCTTATCCAACAAATTTCCAACTCTCTCCCAACCACCGTAAACTTGTATGCAACTCTAAAAAATCCAAGATTACTAAAAGATTAATTTTACCATTAAAATAAAAACTATCAAAAGAAATAATCCAAATGAATCAAATCAAAAAATTGAACTCCGCAGACCACGACAAGTAAACATCATAAAATTAATCAAATCCAATCTAAAAAAAATTAAAAAATCAAGACAAAAAACTTGACTCCACAACACAGATATAGATGAATTAAAGTTTTCCTCCTGTTCTCCTATTAAAGAACTAACTTTAGGGATCTGATAAACAAGAAAAAGCTGGGAAAAGCTAGGGTTTTTGAGATGTAGTTTCTTTACTTACAGTGCTGATGATTTTGATTTGATTTGATAGGATTGGATCGGAATGAATCGGAGAAAGAGGATGAGATTTCGCTGTATGTGAGAGAAAGCAAGTAAGAGAGAGGGAGCGAGAGAGAGAGAGAGAGCCACAAACAAAATAAAGGCAAGAAAGATTGAGAGAAGAGTAGGCTCTGGTTGTTGGGTTCTTTTATGCTTTCGGGAGTTCGGGTTTCGGATGCGGGCCTCGGGGTTTTTGGGTTAAATTCGACCTTAAAAAAGTTTTTTTAAAGGTAAATACTTTTTTCTTTTTCTTTTTTTGTGAAGAAAATATTTTTTTCTTTTTATGCATGTTCTATATATTAGTGATAAAAAATGATATACATATGACATATCCCTCACTCATTGTACGGGTGCAATGTTAGGAAGAGAAGAAAGGATAAAAAGGGGAATGAATTTTGATATATGGTATGAGATACATTGAGACAAAATTTATTTAATAGCAAGTATTTGGAATTTTAAGATTTGGAGTAACTTAAATACCTTTTTATTAAATATCTTTTTTTAATTTCCTTTTTTGCATTAACAATATACACGAACCAATTCACAAAAATTAATGGGATGGAATACAAATGTAGATTGATATGCAAAATGAGAACAATTTATTAACTTTATAGTTATATGATTTTTTATTATATTAAGTGCATTCTATAATTTATCAAAGATACTTTAAAATATATTATTATTATTTATAATCACATTATAATGAAATTTATGAGACAATGAACCTTATAATAAAAATACAATGCATAATAAAAAAATCTTAGGAGTTTTGCATCTTCAATCTCGTTCACAAATTTGCATAGTTACCATTATCCTTATTTATCAATTTTAATTGTTATTTTAGAATTCTTTTGAGTTTATTTAAATATATGCTCATTTAAGTAGAAATACGTTATGATAACTAAAATATATTTTACTTTTCTTGAATGATAAAATAATAAAATATTCATTTTGAGTTCTTACGAAAGGTTCATACAATTAATCCATAAATTGATTAACTCTATCATTTATGTTTTTTTTAATTGTATATAGTATATTATATAATTTATAAAATATAACTTATAATACATTTTTTTATTTATAATCACTTTACAATAAAATTCACGAGACAATGAACCTTGCAATAAAAATATAATCCACATAAAAAATATTTTTATGATTTTTGCATTAACAATTTCATTCACAAGTTGCATTGATATCATTGTCTTTATTTTATCAACTTTAATTTTCTTAAGTTTATTATTCAAATTATACTTTTTAAAAGTATAAATACGTTATTGATTATTGATAACTCAAATCTTTCTGATTTTTATGAATGCTGAAATCATGGAAAATTAATAAAATATTCATTTTAAGATCTTTCAAAAGGTGTATACAATTAATGCTAAATGCTTCACGAAGTATTGAACTTGTGCTTATAAGTGAAGTGTCATGCTACTTGTTGGTACAAATAAAATATAATTGTTTATATATATACAAAAAAATTATTTTAGTATTTATGAGATAATGTAATTAAAATTAGACAAATAAGTAAAATCAGATATCTCAATTAGTTTTTTCCTTAATAAAATAGTTCTTTTTAAAATAATCAATTAGAAGGAAGATAGAATAATTCATCAATTTTTTATCTTAAGTTTGCAATTTTAACTGTTTTTACTTTTTATTTTATTTTTTAACATTTTAGATCCATAACAAATTTCAATTGCCTTTTTTGTCATTTTGACAAAAAAAAAGTGTTAATTTCTGATTGAAAGTTGCAAGAGCCATAGGACAATTTTTTAAGACAAAGTTATCGTGAATAATTCATCAATTTATTCATGAAGTTTGCAATTTTAATGAGTTTCCCCTTTAAATTGTGAATTCTCTTAACAATATTCAACTTACTTTTTTTTAATTCATCACTAATAATTTTAAAATTAAATACAATACAATAATATATATATAATTTTGGTCAATATTTTAGCAAATATACAAATAATTATTTACATTGTTCAACTTGTTTAATTCAAGCAATTTGGATATTTTAATAGTGTTTTTTGTCTGATTGTCTATTTTGTTTTAGAAGTCATTTTAAATTCAATTCGCTCAAAGTCAAGTACAACTAGCTACTTTGGAAAAGTTGTCTTTATTTTTATGGAAAACCTGGAAAAATTCTCTTAATCCTCTCAACTTAATTATACTCAACAAAAGGCGCTTTAAATTGCGATTAATTCAGAATTAGATTAAGACAAAAATATGAGAAACTTTCCTACCCATATTCCCTCCATTCATCGTTAAAGTTCGTACTCATAAATTTGTATAGAGGTCAAATTTAAAATACTAAAAAAAAAAAAAGAAAAACGGTGCAGTAGTTACAATGATAGATTCAGCGGCTGCAGGAGCTATCAGAATCCAAGATCTGGAAACATGGGTGGTTCACTTGGTGGATGATTAGAAGTTTCCAGTTTGCCAGATGTCAATCTGTCCTGTCTTCTACCTTCTCATTCTGTCCACATGCAAATGCTTCTTCTCCCTGTTTTCTACTTCTTACTCAACAAATGCTTCTGCCAAAATCCATCCTTTTTATTCTTTGCAGAAGAAGTCATCAGTGAACTTCACTGATTTGTCGCTACTCATCGAATCTTGATTCCAATAATCTAAACCCAGCTACCATATTCATACTGTGCAAACATTGGGGATCTTTGATGGGATCAAGATCATTGGCATAGTACAGATTCCGAACCGCAATTATTGTATTTTATCTGTGTGATTGCCGGATGCCAGCCCAGAGAGATCCAGGCGACAAAGATTTGTCCCAGATAGTCTGAAGAAGGGAAGATCGAGTGGCATTGTGAACAAATTGCATATTGCATCTGTTTTATACTTGGTGAGCTTGCATTATATTGCATCCGTTTTATACTTGGTGAGCTTGCATTATATTGCATCCGTTTTATGCTTGTGTTTATGTGCAACCTTGAATTTCTGATCTTGTAATCAACAGAGGCATTAACAATGCACGTCTGCTGCTATTAGCACATAATTGAATTGATTCCCAGAAGCCATTTCGAATTTCATCTCACAATCATCAGGTTTTGTTCATTACTGGCCAAAGTTAATTTATGCTAGCTGTTTGTTTGCCTTCTGTTTGATAAAATGCCAATGCATTCTTACTTGTAATTTCTGTACAAATTATCCTGTTAGCTTGCGACTTCTGTGGGTTTTTTCAAGAACAATAATTCGCCATTCCTGATTAGATTTAGTTGTCAATAGCATTATCTGACAGATACTCAATCTTTGCTTATTGATAATTCAGGTTAGCTCATAAATTTTGATGATTTTGGCATTGAGGTTGGGCAGGAGTTCCTTGGCTCAAGAATGAGTTGGTGCCCATTTCTGATGCATATTTTGCTCTTGCTATTCGTTCTCACTCCCCCAACTTCCAGTTACAGCATTATGTTAGTGTTTTTTTCTTTACGTGGAATGTTCGGAAGAAAGGAACAAATTTGTAAATTAGCGTGCATATTTTATTCCTCTTTTTCATTCGGCCATGGTGGACAATTTTATTGAACAATCCTTTTCTGCTTCCCTTTCATATGATTTTTGGATTATAATAAGAGATCATTTCATAGCTTAGATAATGAATCTGGAATGATAAAGTCCATATCTCTGGTTTAATTTTTCACCTCTCTATTAAAGGAAGAGATATGTTTTGCAATATTGCAGGATGGACACAAAGGTGCTGCACGTTGGTAAGGAGCTTAGGAAGGAAACTCTACCTTTAGAAATGGGCTCCTGCCTCTACCAACTGCAGGGCCAACAATCACATAAGTGGTATGAAGTAAAGATATCATATCCTGCTTCTGTATGTATATTGCTATTTCGTCTTTCCATTTTAGTTCATTTATATTGGTAATAGTTTGTTCAAATATTAGTAAATGAATGACAGATACCTTCCAGTTTCTCTTTACAACTGAAGAAAGGAAACTCAGAAGTAGGAATGAATTTAGGAAGAAAGTTGCTGAACACAGAGAAGATAATTTTCAAAACAGATAAATTGGACTACATTAATGATCAGGTACTGATTACTCCTTGATGAAGGTTTTTTGGTGATCAGGTATTGAGACCTCGTTAAAACTTAAATAGATATTTTTTTTCTGAGTCAAGCTTCTTAATTTTTATTTATTTATGCAGGATGGATTATATGTGTTGGTGAATGTGCAGCCTGAGGGATTTGCTGCAATACCAGGAGTACAAGAAAGAAAATATGTCACATTTAACATAGGTACTTAAAAAGATAAGTTTCATTAACATATAATGCTACTACGTGGATCATCTTACGATTGCATTTTCTTTTCTTTTTCTTTTTCTTTTGTATTGGAGGAAGGGGAACTTTGTGAAAGGTTGTCATTACCTAAACATATTGTGCAATCGATCAGAAATAAAAGGATCATGAAAGAAGATACATTCATTTTGTTCCTTCGCTGTGTTTGTTCTTGTGTGCATTTCACTTAGGACAACTATGTAAGGTTTTTGGTTCAGTCTGGTTAGTTTTGACTGCCAAACGATTTGGTGGTTGTATAGGTCTAAGTTGTATTATCTTTCTAGCTTGGAGCATTTAGTATTTATCATATTAAGATCATGAAATTGCTGCAGTCATCATTGCACTGCTTTCTATAATGCTTCATTTAACTTGAGTTGCTAATAGTGCTGGATTGCAAGATGTTTTCATATCCTCATAGTTTTGGTTTTAGTATTCACATAAATTTCTTGCTCCTACCATTTATTGATTTTTGTATATTTTTGGTCTGGGTAGCCACAATTTTGGTGTTCTTTTCTCACTCAGAATGCTATGCTTAAATTTTTCTCAGACAGTTGATCTTTGATCTTTAATTACCATCTCTGACAGAAGTTTCTGACAATTTCTGAATTGCTTTTAGGCACCTCTCACCAAGCATGGTACATAGTGATATTGGTTGTGCTTTGTTTGGGAATTTCATTGGTGATCCCATCTTTTCTTCCACCGTATCTTCTGCCTAAGAATCATAACCTACAAGCAGACCAAGCTATTTCCAAAGATTCATGACTGCCTTTCTTCTGCTCTGGTAATGGCTTTATGTCTACTATATTTGCAATGGTGATGTGGATGACCAATGATTTTTCGATGCATTATAGGTTGTATCAATAGCAGCATTTTTCTTTCTTTTTCAAATGAAGAATATGATGATTTTCATATTTCTTTTGTTTATGTGTGAACACGTTTTTTTTATCTCTTTAGCATTTCAAGATCTTTAGTGGGGTAGTGTTGGGTATGTACATGATCTTTGATAAACTAATGTGGAATACAAGTATCGGTTGTAGTGCAGATTATGAATAATAAGTTCACAAATGACACAATACACTCAACTAGCTTTCATGGCTTTTCAAGCAATAAGACTTCTGAGCAAAAGTTGAAATTCTCGGATTACATTTCTTCCTTTGTCATTACCATTTTCCTTGTCTACCTATTGTTTTCAGAAGTTAGTATTAGATATACAACCCTTACTAGTGGCCTCTACAGCATTATTTTGGTACAAGTCTTATTCCATTAAACCCCTACTGTGCAAAATAATGCCAGTTCAACATGCATCACACTTCACACCATCATCCTCACACAAATTTCTATACCCTCATATCTTGCAATAGTAACTTGTCATTATTAATGCAATGTGTTTGATAGTGAGACTATATAAGTTTTAGGAAAGTAAACTATAGAAGTTCCCTGTCTACCTATAAATTTAAAGAGTTTGCTATTTATAATAATATATGATGAATATATTTATTTTAAGAAAGTAAATATTCAATTGTAAACATTTTCACATTCTATTTTGAATAAGATTATCAACTTTTTTAAACCTTTTCTTCTTTTTTTCCCCTCTAAACCATCGACATTTTTTACCTAGTATTTCGAGAAATTTCATTAGTATTAAAAGCTGTATGTTTTATTACTATTCATCTTTTTCTTCTCTTCCTGGATATCCACTCCCCACTGCGGCCTGACATAGAGGTTTTTTTAAGGAATTGGAATACTTCTAGTTCACATTATATATATTTGCACAAATTGAAAAGAGATATAAAAAGAAAGTATTGGTATGCGAAATATTAACTATTGATACTTCGTCCTACTACGGATTCCTTTTTGTATTCCCTCAAAGGAGAAAAAAAATATTTTCCTATCTTATATTTGACATTTACAGATATAGTCGCATCAAATCAAAGTAAACATTATCTTGATAAAGTTTTTAGTTCTACACACATATATATATATATATTATCTTGATATGTATGTATTAAGTTTATCTGAATGTGAGCATTTTATATTTGACATACTTTTGAATTTATTTTTTATCTATGTATATAATTTCATTGCCTCAAATTAAGATTCAATTGACATTTCGCCTTACTAAAAGCCTGGAGTCAGCAAATAAGGATGTTCATTTTTCAATTTACATACTCCATCAAAACTTAGAAACAGGTAGAGACATTAATGATGAAGTTATGATCTTAAATAATAAGAAAATAAAAATATTCAACTGCTAAATGCCAATTGAGGGGTAAGACGCGGCGTAGTGCTCAACGCATTAAGCAGCTTCACCAAATGAACATTTATTGAAAAACATGTAGCATCTTGCTGAAGAACAAAGCCTCTTGGTCAGTGAATTTTATCCCAAGGAAAAGTAATAGGGTTGTTCATCAGCTTTTGATAAAAAATAAAAAAAAAAGGGCTGTTCATCAACTAGTCAAATGGGGCAAAATCCTATCTAAATCTGATTACATCCCCATTATGCTTCGCCTCCAGAGTTTGGAGTTTGATAGGGGTGAAACTTCGAATATCCATGCTTCTGTAAATGAAGATGAATTAAATGTTTAATTTATTATTTTTTCAAATAAATAAATAAAGAACGTGGTTAAAAAAATTGGAATTGTTTAAAAAAATTCTAGGTTTAAATGTTCTTTTACTGGAAATTTTATTTTTTATTTTAATTAAATATAAAAACACAGAACATTTTGTAACTATAAATAAGTTATCATATTGTTTTTGTTTATTAATGATGTAAATAGTGGTAATTAAAACGTTGTAAAAGAGTTATTATTGGATGCTTAAATTTCTATTTGATGCTGTAGTAAAACTCATCCTTTTTTTTTATGGTCCTTATTGTTTTTTCTACCATCTTTTTTTGTTTTTCTTAATGTAATTTTCAATATATATATTTATAATGAAAGGATTACGTGCAATGGTGAGATCTTAATATGCCAATTCGAAAAGATTATTTATAAAAGTTCAAATGCAAAATATATATTCCAGGATAGTAAATATACAATTTTGGACTAATAGAGTATGAAATTCTATCTCTAAAAACCTATAAAACTAATTTTGTACCTACTATATATGTCATTTCTAATCTTAATTTTAATGTATGCACAAAAGGATATATAATATTTTTGTAAATTTAACTGTAAATCAAATAAAAAGCTTTAAAGGAGATGATAAGATTTGTCACCCGATAAGATTCTTATTTGTTAATATATCTTGTCAACAAATTTGTAACATTTCACATATTCTGTAATTTATTTTAAACTGGCATTTTATGCTTTATTACTGGAAATAAATAAATAATCGTGTGACTCTAAATAATAGAATAGGATCCGAATGTCACAAAAGATTTGCCCCTTTTTATACACATATTTGGAGTTTATTTTCAATTGTAAAATTTCTCATTTTGTTTATTGCCGCACAGAAACATTTTCTTTAATTGGTTTAGCTGATCACTTCTTTTTTAAAAAATTTTATAATCCATATTCGAGCGAGCTCCTTTAATCCTGAAAGTCTACCATTAGTCCTTTGATAGATCGGAAAATATAAATTATTCAATCCGTTTAAAAATATAAGTCAGTTGGATAATTTTTTTATTGTTCTAAAATATAAATTGATTTACAAAATTTTATAAATATTTCACTTATTGAATTTTAATATTATCTTTATTTATTTTCTTCTCTCTTCTCGTATCTTTCTTATTTCCAATATCTTTTATATTTTCTCCTTCTCAAAGTAAACTTTATTTTCTCTTTATTATTTTCAAGACATAATAATTTAATTTAGATCATTTTATGAATAAAATAAACTCCTTAGTCTATATAAAAGTGTGACAAACCACTAATATTTATGGCCGAATTAAGTACAAAATATACATAAATTAATCTCATCTTTGTTAGAGTTTAAAATGCATCAAATAAAGTGTCATATCACTTTCCCTGTGTATATATATAAAAAAAATCCTAAACTATCCCTAAAAAATTTTAAAAGACCCCCTAAACTTTGTTAGGAGTTTTAATCAAAATATCATCTTTTTAAAAATAATATTTGATACAAAACAACTCTCATTGTGGGACATACTAAAATTATCCCTAAAATTATTCAAAACGTGAATGACATTTATGTCGTTATTATTTTAATATTTTTTTTTAATTTTTTATCCAATGACATAAAGTTATTCACGTCGTTAGATGAAGAAAAAAAATACAATGTTAATGTCATGCATGCCGTTGAAATTATAATTTTTTTAAAAAAAATCAACATTTCTCCATGAAATGTTGTTACTATTATTGTTCTTCGTTTTCTTTTTCTCATTTCATCATTATTCTTTTGTTTTTCTTGCTTTTTTTAAAAATAATTAGTAATTCTTTATATAAACTAATTAGCTCAATAAAAAATTTACACAATTAATCATTTTTATAAATTAATTAGCTCATAAAAAAAGTATATAATTATTAATTATTATTTATTATATAAAATATATATTGTCGATGAATAACAAGTGAATATTCTTGTACTACCTGGTACTGAGGGACGGGAATGAAAGATTGGTGTATTTGAGTTAAAAGTTCAGAAGTAACCCTCGGTAACTCCTAATTTTATAAACTCATATTAATCTATCCAGGTTTCAACTTTATTTTATTATGAAAAAGAATGAATGTGGTTCATTTTTATATTAAAAATTTAGGAAATATAATTTTGAAAATATGAAAAAAAATTAAAATTGAAAAGTATTGTATTAATAAAAATATATTTCTTAATTTATAATATAAATATAAATTTTATGTAATAAAAAAAATTGTATAATTTTTTTATTGAGCTAATTAGTTAAAAATAAAAGAAAGCAAGAAGAATAAAAAAATAATGATGAAATAAAAAAAAAATGGAGATCAGTATCAACGTTTCCTGTTTCTTGATTTTTTTATATATATAAAAAAATATAAAGACTGTTAATGTTATTCGCATCATTTGTTTTACCTCACGATGTGAATGTAAGAAATTAAAAAAAAAAAACATAAATGTCATTGTATTTTAAATTATTTTCGACACGACTAGAATTATTTTAATCAAATATTAAAAAAAGAGGGATATTTTGGGAGGACAGATCACCGCTATAATTTTATTGGTCTCGTGTTCATCTAACGCTCAACGAAGAAACATCCACGCGCCAGGCTACTGTTGGTTGTTTCCTTTTTCCATAAATGTCGTGGCAGCAAATAATATGATTGACTATTGGATGGTGATGGAAGTTTCAGCGTAACCGGTGACAATAGAATGCTCGAAAGGTATCTTCCTTCCACTGTGTGCGTTCACACTTAGCCGTCCGGGATATTTAAATGAAATGACCAAATGGCCTACCATCGGAGTCGTGATCAGATGTAAACGCTAGGACGGCCAGATTTTCTTTTTCTTTGGTCAGTTTTCCTTTTTGGCCTTTTTCATTAAAATAAGAAAGACAAATTTATTTATATATTTAAAATGTAATTCAAATATCTTCATACTAAACCTCTTAACGCAATATGATGAACTATACTAACCCAAAACACTTGTATTATAATTATATCGTCAAAGAGAATTTTTCAAAACCTTCCAATTATTTTCATGATTTCACACAATGAAAGGTAATGTAAAATAAAAATTTTGAGCAAATATACAAATGATATTTTAGTATTTTTCTCAAAAAAATTCAAAGGACCATACTATTTTTTTAATCTATATACACTTTTATTTGATGAGCATAGAAATATCTTTCATAAAATAATATTTCCATATTTCATTTCAAAAGATTTTCAGTGAATCATATAAAAACCAGGTCCATATTTCTTTTTATTAGTTGTAATTTGAATTTTTTCTGCAAATACTTATTACTTTCTCGTTTAAACATAAAAATTAACAAATACTTCTTCCACCACAAAATATAAGATATATTAGGTGTTTTACACATATTAAGTATAAATTATAATTTCCTAAAATAACTTCATTTATTACGTCATACTTTTTATTGTATATTTGAAACTAAAACATTTATATTTTCTATCAACAATTAAGAGTAGAGTAATATTGAAAAAAATATAAATACAAATATAAATATCAAAAGTCACAAAATATATTATATTTTTAGATAAAGTATTTATTAAGAGTATCTTATATTTTGAGACGGATTTCATATTAGTTTTGTTTTGAGGAAAAATACTTATTAGTTTATATATCCAATATAACATTTCTTGTGAAAAGAATTAATATAACATCTATTTATAAATTTTTTATTATATTATTTTTCTCGTTAAGTCTTTATATGATTAATTTGATCTCCAAGACATATTGACACGTACAAATTATAGAATAACTAATGTTGAAAAAATATAAAAAAATTGTACCATAGTATTTTTGTTAAATATTTATAAATTTATAAACTATCTTAAATAATGTATATTCTAACTAAGTAAAGTAATTGAAGAGAGTAATAAATTAAACTAATTTCATGTAAATTATGTTCATAAGTTGAAACATTTTGACCATAATGAGACAAAACTTATTGTTCCCAAAATATTATGATGATTAATTTAGAAGAAAATGATAGCTTTCAACGTATCTCACTTGTACATTATTTTAATTAATATTAACTAAACTTGAAAAGACTCGAGACTTTAGAAACATATTTTATATTTCATTACATGTTTTACACTGTTTTTTTAAAGTTTAGGAAAATAAGCTTAAATGAAATTGTTTTGGTGAAATGTTCCTTGTTTTTTTATCTTCTTGATTGAAATTTTTATTCAATATACAAATAATTGAATGATTGAATTTGTATTTTTAGTTATTGTGCTTGAGAAAATCCGACTATTGGATTGCATGAATCATGATGTGAATGTGCAAAGCAGGAAATCAAACTTTAGCCGATGAAAACAATATTTTAATGAAGGTTATTTTAGTAATATGAGGAGAGAGCATTCCAAAAAGTCCTTACAATTATCAGAAAGTTCGTTTCCCCATTTCCACCAATGAGCCACGCCGCTTGATTTTATTGTCTGTCGCATTTTGAATTACTTTACCTACCCATAAAATAAGGGACTTACAGTCACCCTCACAAACCAATCGCAACCGTCTATTCTATTAATCGATTCTGACCAGAAGATTTACTCAATCCAACGGCAGATATCAATCTACTAGAAACTTCTCTCTCTTAAGGTCTTTATATCTTCTCAGTCTCCAATCTCCCTCCCGTCCTAACTAGGCTTGTGCTCTGCTCGTGTCACTCTCTCTTATCGATAGGTTTTACTGTCTCGGCATTTCACTTCTCGATCTCCGTTTCTAAGGTTAGTGATTCATCGATCTCCAGATTACCATTGCTGCATTCCTTAAGATTTTGGTTGGTGTTTTTTTAGTTTTTGTCGTCGTGTTTTACCTATTTTGACTTCTTTTCATTTCAGTGTTTTTTACTAGTTTTTGGCTTGGATTGGATTCGAAATCTGCTTTTACGGTGTGCTTTGTGTTAGGGGTCTTGTATGTTTGATCGGAGGATAGTTTTTGATTAGATATACGCCGAAAACCTTTTAAATGAGTAGATTGATGGTGGTCTTGCTTTTTTTTTTTCTTCGGCTTGTGCTTCAAATTTGTTTCTGCATTTTTTGAAGGCTTCTCCGATCTGCTCTGATTTTTAATATATTGAAAAAAATAATTCAGTATATATGCTTTTAATTGGTTCTGGTGGTATTTTAAAAACATTCTTCTGATTAACTGTTATGTTGAGAGGTTCCTGTTTAAGTTTTTACCCAATTTGTCTTCTACTTAGTTTGTTCTCATGTTTTAATCGAAGTTCACATGTAGTCTTCAATTTCTGTATGTATATATTAAATTATTTAATCAAATTTGAATGGTTCGATGTGAGATTTTGTATACGTCATCCTGCTTTAGTTGACATTTGAAGAGAGTGAAATTAATTGTTGATACATGTTACAGAACCTTTGCAATGGGAAAGTGCTATCCAACTGTTAGTGAGGAATATCAGAAGGCTGTTGACAAGGCCAAAAGGAAGCTCAGAGGCCTCATTGCTGAGAAGAACTGTGCTCCTCTGATGCTTAGACTTGCGTAAGGCCTGACTATCCTCTCAGATGTGTTCTTGAATTCTTGGCGCCAGTGTTAGGTTTTGCTTTAGTTGCGGATAGCGTCTGATGATGTGTTTATGTGTACTATTTTGGTTTTAGATGGCACTCTGCTGGGACATACGACCAGTGTTCCAAGACTGGTGGGCCGTTCGGAACCATGAGGTTTAAGGGTGAGCAGGCACATGCTGCCAATAACGGTATTGATATTGCTATCAGACTTCTGGAGCCCATTAAGGAGCAGTTCCCTATCCTTTCTTATGCTGACTTCTATCAGGTAGCCTTTTCCGTATGCCAATTTTACATTTATGCTACTTCTTAAAACTTCGCCATGGCTTATGAATTTCTAATTTTTAAGCAATAAATTTGAATCGTGATATAAATTTTTCCTTGGTGTGCAGCTGGCTGGCGTCGTTGCTGTTGAGGTTACTGGTGGACCTGATGTTCCATTCCACCCAGGAAGACAGGTTGGTGAAAAATTTACCCCTTTCAAAAGCAGCATGTAATTGAACAATTCCGTTAACTATATGCTGTCAGTTGGATTAAGATATTTAACATAATTTAGATTATGTAGCCTTTGGTAGTATTCTCTTAAAAAACTGTTTTATGAAAGAAGATAACTGCTAATTTTGTTTTTACTTTTTCCTACTCAAAGCCTATTATGATGTCTGAGTACAGCGCATGTGTTATGACAGAATCATTGTTAGTTTATTGACCATGAACCATGAACAAGAATTATATTACAATTCCTGGTCCTTATGAAGGATTTAATCTTGCTACCTTGTGCAGAATTGATGATTGTTCTTTAAATGGAAAAGGAAGCTTAATATTGTTTTATGAAGAGATTTTATGCCTCGAGTGGCGTTGAATTTGTCTTTCTTTAGATGATAATTACAAATTGATGACCCTTCCAAATATCAAAATCTTATTTTGAGCCTTATTTAGTGTTTCTGTATTTCATTTCTCATATGTATTTTAAGTTGCATCTCATGCAGAATGCTGCCTATTTATTTCTTTATTTAGTTTTATGAACCTTTTTGAGTGCATTAGCTTACAGTTTCTTTGATCTTATTAACTCAGGATAAGCCTGAGCCACCAGTTGAAGGTCGTCTCCCTGATGCCACCAAGGGTCAGTAGATAATATTACAATTCTCTACTACTTTCTTAATGAGGGAAGATAGGATTGTTGAACAAAACTTAGCAAATCTCTTATCATCCCTTTAAGCTTTGAAGAGAGGGGAAAAAACGAAGAGGAAATACCATTCCTTAATTGACAAATGAAGTTATTGTTGCAGGCAGTGACCATTTGAGGGATGTTTTCGTGAAGCAAATGGGACTTACAGACCAGGATATTGTTGCGCTGTCTGGTGGCCACACTCTGGTGTGTGGATATTCTTAGCTTCTTTTGTGAAAAATGCTCGGTTGTATCCAATTCTTGATTTTTTTAATGCTAATTTTGTTGACGTTTATCTATATTTTTTTCAGGGAAGGTGCCACAAAGAACGTTCTGGATTTGAGGGACCCTGGACTACCAACCCGCTCATCTTTGACAACACCTACTTCGTGTAAGGACCTCTTTGCTTTGCATATCTGCTTTTCGGGGTCATTTCTCCTTTTTTAGTTGTCCCTCCATGTACTCCCGTTATCTGCAGTGTGTTTATAGCTCTAACAACTATTATAACAATTTACCTAGTGAGCTTCTGACTGGGGAAAAAGAAGGGCTGCTGCAGCTGCCTTCAGACAAGGCTCTTCTCAGTGATCCTGCATTCCGTCCCCTTGTTGAGAAATATGCTGCAGTATGTACTTCAAGCATCTTGTTCTAGGGAAAAATTAAATTTATTCACTATAACAAAATTGCTGTTTTCTTTTAGTCTGCTAACAGTATTCAAAGTTACAATTTTACTAGCAGAATATCTCATAATACCTTGATGCCCATTTTTAGGATGAAGATGCATTCTTTGCTGATTATGCAGAGGCTCACTTGAAGCTCTCTGAACTGGGGTAAACTTGAATTTTTCACAGTTTTTTTAATATTAAGTTTGTGCCATAACTTGGTTGAAGCTTTTTGGCTGATTGCCCAATGACTAATCTGTGTGCTTTTCTTTTGATTTTTGTAGATATGCTGAAGCTTGAGCTATGGAACGGCTATGGGAGCGGTGACCTGATTTTTGTTATTTGTCGGCATTGCCGGATATTGGGAATGTGGCGGAATTGTTAGCTTCTTTTGTTTGGCTATATATTTAGAAACTGGTTGTAAGCCGTGATATGGTCATCATCTCCTTGCAAATAAAAGAAAATATTTGGATTTATGACGTTACTTGGTCATTTCGGTTCTCCTATCACATATTCACAGTTGGTCTTTTTTTTTTTTTGGTTTGAGCGGAACAGTTCGGTCTTGATAAACTTACATTTTTTGTCAAAGTCGTCCAAAAAGAACGCGCAAGTTATACCTGCGACCTCGCTGAATGTTTTTAGGCAAGTTAACCCCTTTTTTTTTTGTTGAAAATGAGAAAGCAAACGAGCGTAATCCAATTTTATTATGTGAAAGTTGATTATATGATGTGGGGTTAAGTTGTCTATAGGCTTCCTTCCTCCGGGAAAGCCAACGAAATTCTTCCCGTAATAGTCTGCGGGCATGTTAATCTGCGCTATAGAAATACATTTATTTTGGAATATCACAATGATTATTGTGTAATTTGTCTTGGGATTATTTATTTTTTGTGAGGCTAGGCTAGGCTACATCCATTATGGTTTCATTCACTATAAAATAGGAGTAAAGAGCAAGTTTCATTCACTAAATGCGTACATTTAAATTCATCCAAGTGTGTTTTATGGAGGAAAATTCATAATAAGGTCTCCTTTTGCCGACTCTCTTATTATTTCTAGTTTGGAATCCTCTACTTATTTATCTTTTATGGTCAGAAATTGCAGAGAAATATTGGTACTTATTTGTTCGAACGCGTATTTTGCTTTAGGAAAAAGGTTTCTTTCTTGACTTTTGAAAGTCGCCCTTCTGGGGTACTCATATGACGATTCCGGAATTGTTTTTTCTTTTCCTTATTACTTGTGGTGTCGACTGTCAACATTGAAGCAGAAGAATGTTAGTAATTAGGCTTGGAAAGTGGTCAAAGCAATGCGTGGGCTAATTAAGGAGTCATTGCTGAGGATCAAGGATTTGTCTTCTACTCACATCAAAGAAGTGGTCCACAATGTACAAAGAGAGAGGGACGAAAAACTTCTAGGGACAAGAAGATAAAGGGTGAAATGCAAATTAGCCCCTCTAATTGTAAATTTTTCAATCAAGTCTTTCTCATTTTTAAAAGTCTCAATTAAGTTTTTCATTATAAATTTTTATTGAATCTAGGTAAAAAATTAGATAAAAATATTAAACTATTACTATCAATTATATTAATAATTGAGATAAATTTATACTTTTTAACTTGACCAACTCTTTAAATATTACTCTCAATTGGTTTGAGTAGAAAAAGGATGATGCAATTATGCTCGTAAAGTATGTCTAATTATTTAGAGTTTAAACTCAAAAAGAAATTGTTGCATTAACATTTAACTCCTATATTCATTTATTTCTTAATTTTCGAGATATTTAAGGTTCATAATGCCAAAATATCCTTCTTCACTAGTCCTACTTATGAGTCTTTCCATAGTTTAAACTACTAAAATAAATAATACTATCAATCAAACAAACGAAATATTTCCTTATCAAATAAATATGTATTTATTAAGAGCATTGAATAAACATGTTGAGGAGATATGAAGTCTTACCTCACGAAGATAGGAATATACCAGTATCTTGACTCCTAACATAAAAGTAAACCAAATAAATTAAACATTATCTGATGAAATGAAAAATTGATCTCTTTTTTTTTTTTTTATGCTTTGATTTTTATTTTATTTTTTTATATACAAGGGTAAAGCTCACTCATCCTCAACAAGAGACTTTCTTCTTGTATACAAATATAAATCATTTTACAAAATTATAAGAATATTTTATCATTCACTTTCAATATTATTCTTATTTATTTTCATATTTTCTCTCACCTCTTTTTTTATTTTCAAGACAAAATCTTGTATTTTATTTTTTATTCTAAAACATAATAATTAAAGATATTTCATATATAAATTTTTTTCTTGATTTGTGTAAAAGCGAACCTAACCATTTATATTTTGTCAGATGAAGTATTTATTTTGTGCTCAACAAATAATGTAGAAACAAATATTTCTTGAGATGACAACTATTAAATGATCTTTTTAGCTACGTAGCATAATTGAATATCCTTTGGAATTTATGCAATAGGACCAGCAAATGTGACCCTTTTAGAAGATAAATTATCCTCCTTTTTGACTCAGTAGAAACTACAGCAGATTCGACTGTGTCAATAACAAAAATAAGAGTCCTCCGTTCATCACCACGCACTTGGACAGATTCATTTAAAACAAAAGTCATAACAGAGTATCCACAATTGTAGCGATATCAGCATCACTACTTAGACCGATAAGTAATTTTCTTGCTTGACTCTTGAATCAGATGACTCTGATTAGCCATTATTACAAAATTCCACATACTTCAAAGTTCTCAAAACTCGTAAAGAACTATTGATTTTATCTAGATTTTTATTTGCAATTCCTTTCTTTGTTTAATTCAAGGAACCTACTTTCGTTCCGTTATTGCAATAATTTCATTTTCTGAATAAAGTTTTGAACAATCAAAGTATTTTATAATTTATGTAATTTATATCTAAAATACAGATAATTCCTAGATTATCTAAATTATGCCGTTATCTTTATCTTTTGCTCCTATAAATAAGAAATTATGCTCCATGAAACAAAGATAAATCTTCCATGAAAAATGCGAAACTTTAAATCACACTCTTCCAAGATAAAAGCGAAACTTAAAAGATACTTTAAAAATCAAATATTATTTTCGTTCGAAATAGAATATATACATTTGATTTAATTCAAAAATTAGAAAAATACTATGACTTTAAGAAATTTACTTCTTTATCCTTATTATTAATTAAGTTACTAGTGTGAATAATTAGCTAGCGGATGTAAATTATTTAAATTAAAGGTTATTATTGAAACTTTATATGAAAAATATATTTATTTTATAAAAGTGTATATTTATTTCTGGACATTCTAAAATAAATATGTTGACATTCAATTTTGGATGGAATAAATATAATTTATTACTCCCTCCACTCTATTCCAATTATCCATGTTTCTTTTTTTTAGATGTTTCATTATAATTGTACAATTTCTAATTTTAGTACGTATTCTTACAATTATACCATTATTATTAATGAATGATTTGAACGAGTTGTCATTGCCAACTATTTATTGAATAATATATTTTTTTAGAAGTATTAATATATATACACTAACTATTAAATGATAAACTTATGAAGTTTAATTACAAAATTATTATTTTCAATACTATTCTTAATCCCTATACAAATTAAAAGTATACAATTGAAATAAGATGAAAGAAATATATAAAAATAATATAGGAGCAATATAACTCTTTTTTCAATATTTTAGGTATTCATATACTCCTTATATGATTTTTTTAAAGAATAAAAAAAAATTTATGCGAGTTTTAACTCATCTTAAATTTTAGTTTAGTTAAATTATTATTTAAGTATTATGTCATGAAATTATTCCTATAATAGCATTCTCTTCAGGTTTGAACAAAATTTTGGAAAAAAACATTTAAAAGTTATTCGAAACTATACATTAAATAAACTCATTAACATACTATAATAATCACATATAATCCTTATACGATAAGCTCATAACTTCACCAATTTGCGTGCTTGGTTTCAATTATCGTATTTTTTATATTTTTTTTGTTATCGTACTCTCAAAATCTGGTGAAGTCGGTTACAAGAAACAGCGATCAATAAAATAAAATAACATAACATAAAATAAAATATCTAATGAAATAAAATAAAATAAACTGCAAATTATAAGCAGCAGATTATGACCGTTGACTGGCAATCTTGTAAAAAATGCTCAAAGTAATGGCGGCTCTTATCTTTGCCGTGGATCACGTTCTCCAAATTATATTTAATTACTACTACATTAAAAATTAATTTAAACATTCTGCACACTGCAATGCATCTTAAATTTCGTAACGATTCAGTTATCTTGGTTTGATTTATCAAGTTAGCTAAATTATTTTCTAGTAATACAATATAAAATAGTCATTTTTTATTATTTTAAAATTACACCATTTAAATTTTCATATTTGCTGCCATAAATCTACTTATATTACTTGTAAATTCAGTCCAAAGAGGTTTAATTATAATAATTATATTATTCATTAAACGTTTCATATATATCTTGCATAGTTCTTTGCCATAAGATTTAGTCTGGAGTAAAATTGACTTGAAGCCGAATTTTTTATATTGTTGATAGTCTTTATGTGTTATATATAAAATCATACATAAATAATACTCACTTCATCATTTTTATAAGACGTTTTAAACAATTTAATACAAATCAATAAATTATTTTATTTCTAATTATACTCTTATTTATTTTTATCTTTTTTGAAAAATAAGTATTTGTTATATCTTTATCTCTCAATAAAATAAAAATAAATTTATAAGTAACATATACAATAACTCTAAAAAAGTAACATAATATCTTATAATTAAGTTTATAAAAATTTGCTTGATACATATTATAAGAAAGGAACCAAAGAAGTACATTACTTTCGTATTAATATATTATTTAAAATATAATTTATCGTATGAAACCTAATAAAAAATTATAAACTTTTTTCTTCTAATATAGTATTTATTCGTTTCTCTTATTTAAACATTATTTATTGGTTGAGAATTTTCTAATAACATAATTAAAAGTATATA
Organism: Apocynum venetum; assembly: GCA_019593545.1. Classification (NCBI taxonomy): domain Eukaryota; kingdom Viridiplantae; phylum Streptophyta; class Magnoliopsida; order Gentianales; family Apocynaceae; genus Apocynum; species Apocynum venetum. The sequence goes on from SRSM01000134.1 coordinate 1,641,583, forward strand.
TTATTTTTTAATTGAAGTATAAAAATCTAAAGTGACGTATATTTATGATATATAAGTGATTGAATGATTTTATTTTTAACTCACAATATAATTTTTTTATATAATTTTATAAATATTTTACCATTAACTTTTAATATTTTCCTTATTTATTTTTATCTCTTATCTCACATCTTTTTTATTTTTAAAACAAAACATTTATATTTTTTTTCAAAATAAAATTTATTTTTTATTTATTTATTTTTAAGACATAATAATTAATAATATTTTAAGAACAATTTTTTTATTTATCTATGTGAATCCAATTACTCATATTTTTTTGACGGGGAAGAGTAATAAACAATAGAGTATTATTTTTCTAGACCTTTAATTTTAGGAAAGTTACACACTGACACACACAGAAAAAAAAAGTCAAATCCAAACGCGTCCTCCCGCTACTTCTTGACTCGTTCCTCCTCTTTACTCTGCAATTCGGGGCTCCCTCTGTAGTCTAACGTCTACTCAAAACCCTCTCCAATTCTTTATCTTGATTGTATATATATATATACACATGTGCTTACAAATTTTCCACTGCATCATTTGGAGTTATATTTTAGTTGAATAAAAAGAAGGAATTTAAGATGGCTGACCCCAATATGAACGGAACATTCTCGGAGTTCCCGTCGGTGGTGACTCACGGTGGTCAGTTTGTTCAGTACAATATTTTTGGCCATCTGTTTGAGATCACCCCCAAGTACCGTACTCCGATCACGCCGATTGGCCGTGGAGCTTATGGAATTGTCTGGTATATAATGAGATAACCGTTGACTTTTTTTTTCCTTTTAAGTTGATGAAGTCTTCTGTTTTGATTCTGATTAGGGATTGTGTTGTGTTGTTTTTCAGCTCCGTTATGAACGCGGAGACGAACGAGATGGTGGCGATTAAGAAAATAGCCAATGCTTTTGATAATTACATGGACGCCAAGCGAACCTTGCGTGAGATTAAGCTTCTTCGCCATTTGGATCACGAAAATGTAAACTTTTTTCCTTTTTTATTTTTTTGAAAAATGAGATTTTTGTTTGTTATGTTTAAAGTATTGTCTCCATAGTGAATTTCAATTTCATGATTTTGTGCAAATTAGAACTTGAATAGTTTTACTTGTGATTATGGTTGATGATAAGGTTTTGAAGTGCAATAGGAATAGAGACTTTTATCAGGTCCCTTGGACTTAACTATAGTTTTTGGAAAACATGATACAGGTAATTGCTATGAAAGATGTGATTCCCCCACCCTTGAGGAGGGAATTTAGTGATGTCTACATTGCTACAGAACTCATGGATACTGATCTTCATCAAATAATTCGATCTAATCAAAATCTATCTGAGGAACATTGTCAGGTAATATAATATTCTTCTTGTTCATCTTTCTGGTTTAGCATTAGGATTTTGAATTATCAAGCTTTTAAGTTTGAAAGAAGGAACTGATGTTTTTTTTTTTTTTGGCAACTGGGGTATTTGCAGTATTTCTTGTACCAGCTCCTTAGAGGACTAAAGTACATACATTCTGCTAATGTCATTCATAGAGATCTTAAGCCGAGCAATCTTTTGTTGAATGCAAATTGTGATCTTAAGATATGTGATTTTGGTCTTGCCCGTCCAAACACAGAGAATGAATTCATGACAGAATATGTTGTCACTAGATGGTACAGAGCACCTGAGTTGCTGCTGAATTCTTCAGATTATACTGCTGCCATTGATGTGTGGTCGGTGGGTTGCATTTACTTGGAACTTATGAACCGGAAACCATTGTTTCCTGGAAAAGATCACGTGCATCAAATGCGCTTGTTGACAGAGGTAACAGAGATTAGACAAAAGGAAACTGAACAATTTTGCATCTCAGAATCTTCAACCTTTTAATCTTTCTGTAAAACTAATTATTGAAAGCAGTGTTTAATGCTCATAACAAACAACACTCAGGTGTTTAGTTTCTTTGATTTTCTTGGATGACCACTCATTCAAAATCCGAGAGATTGAGATAACAGCATTTTACTCTTTCTGTTGGAAAATGTTTTCAACTAAAAATGAAGGAATTGGGGGAGAAATTCTGTTATATATGGTAATCCTTTTAATATACAAATTGGACCCAAACTTACTACTTTAAATTGTAAAGGAATCATTGCTATTGTCTTGTGTTAGAAAACAACTGAGTTTTTCACTACTTCAGCCTTTACTTCATTCCAAGCATTTCTCCTTGGTGACCGATCCTTTATGTTTACTGTTTTACTTGCAGCTTCTTGGCTCGCCCAGTGATTCTGATCTTGGTTTTGTACGAAATGAGGATGCTAAAAGATATATCCGGCAGCTTCCACGATTCCCTCGTCAGCATCTAGCAAGTGTTTTCCCACATGTGAATCCATTGGCCATTGATCTCATTGATAAAATGCTGACATTTGATCCTGCTAAAAGAATTACAGGTGAGTTTATGTATGCTAATCAGATGCCCTATTAGGAAAATGATATCTTAACTAATTTCTACCACATAAGGTTCTTGATGGGGATGAACTATTTGTATATTACCACACACTTTACTAGCTGTGGAAACCATTGTTATGTTCACTCTTGCTATTTCTCCCCCATTGAATAATTAAGGCTCGTCTTGTGTCATTGAACATCCTCTTTCCAGTATTTTCAACCAAACACTGCATCCTCTATTTCCACATAGATGTTTGGACTAGTCAAAACTTCTTGTGAGCAGGTCAAGCAGAGGTTATCCGTTAGAAAGCAATTGTCATATGAACTTCTTCCTGTATATGGGTTGTAATTGCTTAGAAAGTTTAGATGGCGAGAATAACACCATGCACGAATCCTAACTGGAAATACTGGATTCATTCTATTGCATTTGCCTTCTTTGTTCTTTTTATCATTCACTTCCATCTAAAACTAGAAGTTTCCTTCAATGCAGTTGAAGAAGCACTAGCGCATCCTTTCCTTGAAAGATTGCATGACATAGCTGATGAGCCTGTTTGCTCAAAGCCATTTTCATTTGATTTTGAGCAACAAGCATTGGGAGAAGAGCAGATGAAGGACATGATTTACCAAGAAGCATTGACTCTAAATCCGGAGTATGCATAAGACTCTAAATAAAAGCAAGAGTTACAATTTCCTGTTGCTTGGATCTGTTTTGTGTTTGGATGATCATGACTAGTTTTGCAAGTACAACACAGGAATCAGCCTTTTTTTGCAGACAATTTGTGGAGATATTAATCACCCCTGTTTGAGATAAGCCATTTTGGCTGTTTAAGGAGCGACAGCTGTAATGGATGACCTTTTTGTTCTTAATTATGTAATACTTTTTGTTTGATTTGTATCCTGTTCTTTAAGAGCTTGAGATTTTACATTTTTTATTTTTTTTTTGTATTGTACAGAAACTTTTATGAGTGTAACCAGATATGTAATGTAAGTATGTAACTTCAATTCAAAATTGTTTTAATGTATCATATCTCACTGTTGTGTACTTCATGGATTTACCGCTGCGAGAAACATTGTCATACAAATTCTTTTGAATAATGCCCGCACTACATTAACCTCTTGCATCAGCAAAATATTGTCTCTCTTTGTGAATATCTGCATATAAATATGCATACACATATCTATGTAGTTCCATCATCGGCATTTCTTTTCTTCCTTTGTGCTGGTATATGAAATTATTTTGAGGGCCATGTGGTAAAGGAGAAACGTCGGTAAGGATCTTGATAGCCCCATATACTTGTCTAAAAGGTTGGCTCAACTCAACTCAACTGTCTTAGCAAGTTCAAATTTTCCAAACGGATTCAATCAACTTGTGCTTGCCTTTTGGCCTTGAGAGTTAACTCCACGAGGACACTGTTGTCCCATTATGTACGTTCTGGCAGCAAATGTGTTAGTGGAAGGAACTTGTAGGATCCTCAACGTCCCCTTCGAAGAATTGGAGGTTGGCCATGTCCTCAGCATAGCAGGGATGGCAATTTCAACCATAGTTGAAAAAAAGGGGAAGAAACATTGCAAATTAAAACCATTACCAAGATTTCATTGTGTTCTATGGCTAGTGAAACTATTTTTTACTGTTGGAATTGGAGAAGCAATTCTTTTTGCTGGAAGAGTTGAGCTGTATTATCAAGAATTTCCTACTTCATTGAAGTGCATTTCTACAGCACTGATAGAAATGCATAATGGAATTGCTTTTACTTGAGCACCGCATTGATCCATTTTGGTAGGAAAATCACAACATAACTACCTTAGGATGTGAACAAACGGAAGCTGGACAATGGAGAATTTAACTAAAATAACCAATTTTTTACACTTTTGATATAAAATAATATGGATTACTAGAAAATTATCAAAATAACTCAAAAAACATTTAGAACAAAATGTCAGAAAGATTTTTTTCTTATGACGCGTTTTTCATAAATGTCTTTATATTTACGTTTCTTTTTAATTTTTTTTCTTATAAGTAAAAAAAATGGAAGTAGTAGATGTGATTCTGAATGGCGTCCATGCATTTCCGTCTTGATTTTTTTTCTTTTTTTTGTAACTTTTCCTTTTTAAATTTTTTTTAATGAAATAGTTAGTCAATTTTTTTAAAAAAGTTACACCTAAAAATAAATTAATAATTTTTTTGAAATAAAAATTTTTAAAAATATTTTTACACTAATATAAAAAAAATTACACTAAAGTTTTACACTAATAAGCTTCATGCAAATATTTTTTTTTTTTGATAAGCTCTTACTTAAAGGTATTTTCAAGATTTCAATTATGTTAATCTTAATCCTACTAAAATTTTCCCTTAAAAGAAAGATAAAAAATATTCTTGGAAATGTAGGCATTAAGCCCTTGGTGACAATTCATCACATGGACTACCCACAAGAGCTTGAAGAGAGATATGGGAGCTGGCTTATGCATTTTGTTGACTTAATTTTGCAATATTAAAGGAAAAGTTAAAAGAAATATCAAGACGTGATTGTCGTGACTATATAGACATGAACAATTACGTTTATATCTATTAGTATAAAAATATAGTGTAAAATTAATATTTTTAATATTAATATAAAAAATTAGTGTAATTTTTTATATATTAGTGTAAAAATGTATTTTTAAATTTTTATTTCAAAATTTATATAATAAAAAAATTTTAGATGTTTAACTTTTTTAAGAGAAATTGACTAACTATTTCATTAAAAAAGGAAAAAAATTCAAAAAAAGATCATGACATGATTGTAAATCACGTCTTTATTGCATAGACGTGATTCACAATCACATCTATTATTTTTTTTAAAAGAAACGTAAATATAAATACATTTATGTAAAACATATCGTAGGAAAAAAATCTTTCAACGTTTTTTATCAAATGCGTTTTGAGTTATTTTGATACAATCTTAGTAATTCAGTTTATTTTGAATTATTCAATTATAATAAGTTGAATTATTTTAATTAAATTCTCCAATTGCCACCTAAAAGGGTTGACTTAGCATAGTATGTTGCCTGTGCTGAATATTTGTTTTAACTATGTATACTATATAAACTTGTAGTGCTAGTTTAATATTGTTGGGCTTATTGGCATCACAAGTTGGCAATATTTATTTTCAAGCGTTGATTTTCCAGAACAAGTAACGTATAAAGCTCTCTAGCAATTTGATTCACCTAAACTCTGCATCAGCAAATAATTTTCTTTGAATCATTACAATCCTTTTATTCCTTTTGTTTATCGTATTTGTTGCGTACCACCCTTTAATGGCTTGTAGAGTTGGCTCAGAATAAAAGGAATCGCGGTTGTTAGAGCTTGGTAGTTGGATGAAAAATTATCATAGATAAAGGCGGATTTTGTCCATACATTTTTTTAGTTTAGGGACAGGATTCTTATCATTGTTGGTTGACTATAAAGTCTTTATTTTTATAGTTTTTTGGTTAATTACATCATTTTGACATATTTTGTAAAAAGTCAATGTTAGATTTTTATTTGAATAAAATATTAAAAAGTAATTTTGTCATTTGATTTACTTAAAATTTGTGGATTTAGTCTCTACTTTTTTTAGTTTTGATAGATAAAATATCTATCTTTGTCTTTTCGCTTTTATTATCCTTATCTTTTTATGTTTTGGTGAAACTAAATATTTTTGATAATATTTAAACCAAATCAATGTTAGTTTTCTATTTTATTCAAATAATGAGGTTCAAAATAGATACTTCAACTATAAGAAAAAATAGAAAAGAAAAAAGAAAAACCAACATGCCACTAACACTCATATCAACATGCCACTACCAACACTCTTTACCGAAAGTTTTTGAACAAAAATAATAGTTTATTTACCAAAGTCATTTCTCTGGAGCCAAAATAGAGAGAAAAAACTCAAGAAACGAAGAAGGATCAAAATATCAATTCTTTGAATCCAAAATAGTGGGGAAAAAATCAAGAAACAAAAATGATCAAAATCAATTGTGTTTCCAAAATTCAAGAAACAGAAGGATAAATTGAGGTGAATTTGGTCTCTATTGATGACATCATCTCAACAACTCCAGCAAGAAAGAAACATGAATTCAACTTAAATTATAACAGTTTATAATTTCATCAAGCCTTCTAACATCTAAATCTTTGTTGCAAATAACTATATTAGCACGATTGCCCAAGTCGATGTAGAAAATGACATATTAATTATGCTTTTGTTGGAGGTATTTGTTTAAAATAAATTACTATATTAAACTGACTTATTTGTCACTTATTATTTGAGTAAACTAGAAAATTAGGTTTCAATATGATCATAAAGACTTAGTTAATCAAAACATAAAAAAAAATAACGATAAAAATGTAAAAAAAAAAAAAAAAGAGGAAGGGGCTTATCTATCAAAACTAAAAAAAAGTGAGGACAAAAAAGTAAAAAAATAAAAGTAGGGATCTTATCTATCAAAATTAAAAAAATATAGAGATTAAATCCACCCATTTTAAATAAGTCAAATGACAAAATTATCTTTTAATGTTTTATTTAAATGAAAATATGTCATTGAGTAACGTCGGAATCCGTCAAAAGAAAATAATTAACCAAAATACATAAAGATAAATACTTTAATAATAAACAAATAATGATAAAAAACTTATATTCCTAAATTAAAAAAAGATAGAGACTAAATCTGCCAATCATCCTAAATATCCCCACTTGAAGGTTGAAATATTAGTACCAGTAAATCTTTGTTTATGTATGTATACACAATAGGGCCGGCCAACGAGCCCTCCAGCGTCCCTTCCATATTTCAAGGGGATGAGTTGATAGGTGGCTTAAGTTTCAATAAAGATACCGATTTTAATTGGTTGTAAATGTTCTTCTCTAATCATAAAAAAGAAAAGAAAAGTCACTATATCATAAAAAAGAAAAGAGAAGTGCCTATAGTATATGATCTTGCCATGTTTTGACAAGTGACAACCTTACTTAGGCCATAAATCTTTGGACTGATGTTAATTGATGAACATATATGTATGTATATTTATTGAAATTGAGGTTTCTATGCTTTGGAACCCTACTGTTCAAGTTTTTGGTGTTCACATGTGAATTAGAACAGAAATGTCCTAATCTTAGCAACTTCATGATTCCTATCCAAATAATATTTTACTTACACTACTGATCTTTTTTAATTTTTTAAGCATCATTCTTTCTGCTTTTTGGTAAAAAACAAGAAAATGTGTATGGAGTCTTGCATGATAACGAAAATATACCAATAATCTTGGATTTTATAAACTATGTGCTGCCAGCCTGCCAGAGCATTAGACCAACAATCTTGGTCAGGCACTTGAATTTACGAAAATATACCAACAATATTGGACTTTATAAACTATGTGCTGCCAGAGCATTATTGTCTCAGAAGCAGGTAGCCATGGATGAGAAAAAAGAGCACTCTCTAATTGATGCAGAAAATCCCAAGTCTTCTTCCAAGAATGGCAATTGGATCACCTTTCCTTTCATCATAGGTCTGCATTCTAAGTATCTGCCTTTTTTCTCTTTTTTCTTTTTAAAAAAATTATCTGACGTGTTTGATCAATGTGTATTTTGAGCAGCGACGATGGCGGGCATGTCTCTGGCTGCTGGAGGATGGATTATGAACCTTATTGTGTACTTGATAGAAGAATTCAACATGAAGAGCATTAGTGCAGCTCAAGTTTTTAATGTGGTCAATGGCTGCACCTTGATTTTCCCTATTGCAGGAGCCATTCTTGCTGACTCCTTTCTGGGATGTTTCTCTGTTGTCTGGATATCTGCTCTCATCTCATTGCTGGTAAGAAATTGTTCTTCAAAGGTTCATTTGTCTTCAATTACGTTATGCATATATATCCAATGATAAATGATCTTTCCGGTAATCTTTGCTCTCTTGTATAACAGCTCTTATGTCTTTTTCCTTTCTTTCTTTCTCTGTTTTTTTTCTTACAAAACAATATCCTTAGTTGTGTCACGAAAACTTATTAACAAGTTGCTTTTTTATTCTGTTTTTTTATTGCTTTTAACAAGTTGTTTCAGGAGTGTCTGTATGATTATTATATGTTATTTTTGTTTTTGTTTTCACCTATATTGAAATATATATGTACAAAATCAACATGATCATCAGCAGCTGGCGTTAATTTTTTTTATTATGCCTACCTGTATTGCATGACTATTGACTTGAATGGAACAGAAGTTTAATTTAAGATGTTACCTATAGGGTATTAGGAAAGAGTTTTTTATTCAATATTGAAATGTCCTAAGTCAACTTAGTGATTTTGATAAGCCTATCATTGAGACTCTCTTCATTCCATATGACTTAAATTCTTTGATTTAAATCGTAGTTTTAAAATCATTTATTGTATTAAAAAGAAAGAAAAAAAATGCTTTTTTTATAATGTTACAATTTTGTAACCTATCTAGTATAAATGTTTATGAAGACAAAGAGAAATAAAATATTGCCAAATTAGAGGCTAACATATATATATTGCCCGAGATTAATTTGTAGGGCACATTGCTCCTAGTCTTAACAGCAGCATTCAACAAGTTGAGACCTCCAAATTGTGAAAATGGATCATCCGTATGCCCGAAGTCCTCACACCTCCAACTTGCAGTTTTATACATGGGCTTAGGTCTGGCATCTATAGGGCTTGCAGGAACCCGATACACCATTGCACCAATGGGAGCAAATCAATTCGACAAACCAAAACATCAAGACATTTTCATCAACTGGTACATTGTAACAATGTATACGGCCACTGTCATAAGTTCCACTGCCATTGTATATGTTCAAGACAACATTAGTTGGACATTGGGATATGGCATTTCTTTTGTGGCTAATGTGCTTGGATTAACTATATTTTTAGTGGGAAAGAGGTTTTATCGTCACCTCAAACCACAAGGAAGCCCTTTTGTTGCTTTGGCTCGTGTTGTGGTGGCAGCTGCCCGGAAAAGGAAATTGTTGCTCTCAAGAAACACTGAAGATTATTACCGAGGTCCCTCTGTGGGAGAGAAGAATGTTATTGCATTACCTACCAAATCCTTCAGGTGAGAAACATTTGGCACTCATTGACCGAGTTATACATTTTTGTTAAAATTCAATATCTAAATTTGACTAAGTACAAAATTAAAAAAGATTTAATTTATACAAAGCCATTTACTCCAATAGTTAAATTTTCACAGTTCTAAAATTTTAAGACATATGCCTTTTAAAAATCTCACAGTTCAATATTTCAGATATCCTAAAATGTAAAAATCTCTTAAATTAGAAAAAATATATTTATTTAAGAAAATGAACATTTAATAATTCAGATATCCTAAAATATAAATGCAAACATTTAATTTAATTCCAAACTAAGGGATATTTCTTTTAACAAATTAATCTAATCAAATGACCCATTATACAGGTTCTTGAACCGTGCAGCATTAAAAGTTGAAGGAGAGATCGAGCCAGATGGCTCCATTGGGAAACCATGGGAACTCTGTACTGTGCAAGAAGTAGAAGGTCTAAAAGGCCTGATCAAAATGCTTCCACTATGGTCTACTGGTTTGTTCTTGTGCACACCACTGGTAGTCCAGCTGAGCATGACAGTAATCCAAGCTCTGGTAATGGACCGTCATCTTGGAACTCGTTTCAAAATTCCAGCTAGTACAATGCAAATCTTCATATTAATGTCAACTTCCATAACTGTCGTCTTCATAGACAGATTATTATTCCCTTTGTGGGAAAAAATCACCGGTCGTCCCATTACGCCTCTCAGGCGAATTGGATTAGGCCATCTACTGACTATTCTTAGCATGGCGGTATCAGCCCTGGTTGAATCAAGAAGGCTCAAAATTGTGCATCAGAACCACCTTCAGGACCAAGAAAATGCGGTCGTACCCATGTCAGTGTTCTGGCTTGTGCCAGGACTAGCCATTGCTGGAATTGGAGAGGCATTTCATTTTCCAGGCCATGTTGCATTTTATTATCAAGAATTCCCTGTTTCTCTGAAGAACACATCAACTGCAGTTGTTGCTATGTTTATTGGGATAGCATTCTATTTAGGGAATGCTGTCATGGATCTAATCCAAAAGACAACGGATTGGTTGCCAGATGACATAAACAGAGGTAGATTAGATTATGTGTTTTGGGCATGTTGTGCTGTGGGAGCTCTCAATTATGTGTACTATCTTGTGTGTGCTTCCATGTACAGCTATCAAAATGTTGAAAAGGTAACAAAGAATGATTCTCCAAATTAGTCTTAATTAGGCTTTTTTGCCAGTTGCAAGATCATTGTATAATGCAAGAAGAAATACTTGGTATTAATTTCTTACGGCATTTCATGAATAGATTTCTAATTATATCTAATTTAGGAATCAATTTGAGTAAGGAAGCTTCCCAGCATTTGAATGGTAACACTATCTGCTGGTCAGGCAATTCTTGAACCTTTTTCATGGGCTGCATCATCCACGATTTGTGTTTTTCTTTGCGTAACATAATTTCTTCTTTTTCCAGGGTCAATATTGAAAAGTCCGTGGACACGATCCAAGGTGGGACATTAGCCTTCCCACTTTGGATAAGCTTTGTGTATTGTGGTGGAATGATAATTGGCCATATTGGATATTAATCATGTTGTGGACTTTGGTCCATACAAATTAATTTAAGCCTCCACAATGTGTAGAGTTTATGCGGAGGACACGAGCAAGGTTAGGAACATCAATATCCCCTTTTGTTTACGTCGAGCTAGTTTTGTTGTCTAATTTATCATAAATATTGGCCGTGACAAAAATATTTTGTGGATGTTGATTATGTCAAGATGAATTTTTATGTTCCTCCTAAAGAATGGTACCAATGGTATGCGCGGGTATATATCAAACATTTGCTACATATATAATTCTTTCTCGGTCTTAAATGGAGAACATCTTTGGCCAATTATTGAAAATCAGCTTTTAAATAACATTATATAAACTAATTGACATGTCAATAGTTCTTAGGGTTTGCTTGAGAAAATTGAAGTGTGGATAGTTAAGTTGAGATATTTTAAGGTGAGAATACTGAAGTCTGAATTCATTTGAATTTGATTTTTTTTAATAAAAAAATTAAACAGCTTGAAAGCTATTTATCACTCATCGCTTGAAGTTGAAAAATTTTCAAACTTTTTTTTGGCATTTTGCTTGAGAAATATTTTTTTAAAATAATTCTATTTAAAGGAACGGTGATTTTCTTTGAATAATAAGTATTTAATGAGACTTTTTAAGAGGTACACGAAATATTTATAAGTTTTAATTTTGGAAAAAGCAAGTTTTTTATTATTTATAATTCTTTGTGATAAATATAACAAAAAAAATAGATTTTTAATAAGAGTTTTTTATTTTTTAGCGCTCGACCTTATACCTCAGTTATTATCAACATTAATTGAATGGTTTAATGCCAACTAATTATATATATATAATAGTTTCAGGTAGGTAAACTTGAGTCTCATAAAAGTTGTTATTTATTTCTCTCTTCTTTTTTTTTTTTTTTGCAGATGATTTTGGTTCAATTTAGCATGTAAACTTTACGCATTACATGCTTTATTTGTAAATTGATTTGAGACTTTCTATATAAAAGATCAAAACTAGTAACTATCCTGAGAAACCAATCCAAAACTTTCTAAAAAGTACACGAAACTCAAATTATATAATCTGCCAAAAGGGTTAAATTTTGCTCCAATTAGAATCACATACAAATTGTAGCTAACTAATTTCAGAAGCCATCGAAAATTGAAACGAAAACTAAACATAGAAAACGGACTTACTCGATGAATTTGTATTAATTAAAATCATGAAAATTTCTTCCAGTAGTTCTTAGAGTTTAACTCAAATGAAAAAAGAAAAAGAAAAAGAAAGCATAGAATCACAAACCCTATTCTGAAATACTACTTAGGAAATTATATATGTTGATATACTAGTCTAATCTGCCTCACAAACCCTAATTAATCCTTCTCCTTAGAGCCTCCAGCTGATCAATCATCTTCTTCTTCACTATTAATCTCAATATGATGATGACGATGGTGATCATGATGACGACGACGACGATGATTGAGCTCGTGGTAGTCCTCCTCCTCTTCACTCTCCTGTATTTGAATGTGACCCTCATCATCATCCTCCTCCACATTATGATGATGATGGCTACTGCTACTACTACTCTCCCCCTTATAATGCTTCTTCTTATTATCCACTTCTGGCTTTGGTTTTGGTTCTTCTAACAAAGTTGCCGTTTTGTGCATCTTATCAGACAGCCGATCAATCACATTCTGGGCATCAAAGTATCCTCTCACAGTCACAATGCTATTTTCTGAGTCCACTTGTACATCATTAACCCCTAATCCAAAGGAAAACAACAATAATTAATTAATACTCTATGTTTAATTAATTAAGATATTTTCCTTCCCAAAAGGAAAAAATTATAAAGCAGCTGCATGGAATATACCTTTCACTTTCTTGACATGTTTCTTGACTCTTTTGGGACAACCTAAACATGCGCACAGGTGAGCAACATGGAATCGCCTGATGTCCTCCCCCATGATGATAACAAGAGTAACAAATTAATAATGTATATATTGAATCTGCCAAATTCCTACAAGAAAAAGTTAAAAATCAGCAAAAAAGTTGAAGAATATGTAATGAAAAATAATAAATAGTAGTAGAAAGAATTGAGAATGCAACGTTTCAAGCTCAAGAAGGCCTGCTTTAGTTTTAGCATCAATTCTATATAGGCATCGGTATAAATAGGTTTTTAACATTTCTTAAAGGGTTCCTGACTTTCCAAAACGTTGGGATTGCTCTTTAAGGAACTAACTAAAAAATATATAATCTTCCTAATACGAAATAAAATTTTCCATTCCATTAATTCTTTTACTTTTGTAAATATATAGCATAAACAATATTTTTAATCTTCTTTAATTAAGAAACACCTTATTTTAGTTTCTAATATAAACAATATGTAAATTCAACATAACAATATATAAATTTCCTAATACGAAATAAATCTTAATTTTCATTCTATTCTTCTACTTTGTAAATAGCCTAAACAATATTTATGATTTTCTTTAAGGAACACCTTAATTTATAACCTTCTAATATATATATATATATATATATATATATTATAGATAGTCCATTAAAATTTTTAATAGGAATTACCAGAAAATTAATCCATTAATGTAGACATTAATGCATCTTTTTTTTGTTGTTGAAAGAATTAGAAATGCAGCTTGATTTAATAAATTTAGGTAGAATACTCCATTCAAAACATATCATGAATTAAATAAAGATATAATATATTAATGTAGAAAGTTTGAAATATTGGTGTATTTGGATTGGAATTTGAATAGAATTTTTTATTTTGTTTTTGAAATGATAATATTTTTTTTTTTTGTGTTTAGGTAAGAATTTATTGGGAATTGAAAGGATTTTTTTTTTTTTTAGAATTAGGGACTTGAAAGTTTGATAAGATATTTTTTGTTTGAGATTGTGTTTTTAATTAAAAAGTAATGAAAACACTATTATTATGTGAATATGTGAGACATATTTATAGGGTTAGGAGAATATTTAAAACTTTGATGTGATGGAAATTTTGGAGGTAAATTTTTTTTTTTTAGATATGTTTTGATGGGGAATGATGAATTTGAGAAAAAGTCCAAATTTAGCCAAATTTAAAATTTAATATTCAAATTTCAGGTAAAATTTGAGAAACATTATTGAAATATGTTTATAAATTCCATTTAAAATCTTATGGAATTCTTACCTGAAATTTCCATTATCATAGATAGCCTAAACTAGGAATTGTTTTTTTGAGAAACATTATAGAAAGACAAATTAAATATTCCTTTCCCTATATATCCCATAAATTTGGAAATTATATTTATGCATGAAATTTCATTTTTAGAAACTGAGATCACTTCTTATTTCTCAAAAATGCAAGGTTAACTATAAGATTTTATTTATATACTAAACCGCCTAAAAAGAAAATTCATATGCATCGATCACACAGATGAACAACTATCCAAAAATAAATTAGCTATATTTATAGATAAAAATTTTATTTTCAAAAAGTAGGATTTTGATCTTATTGCTCTAAATGAAAAGTTGCTTCTCGTTTTGAATGAACTTTTATTCTAAAATCAACTTTTTCAATATTAGTTAAGTTCCCTCCCATTCTTCTACTTAAAATAGCCTAAGCAGTATTTATGATCTTCTTTAAAAAATACCTAATATAATATATAGTATTTCTAATACGAAATAAATATTAATTTTCATCCTATTCTTCTTCTTTGTAAATAGCCTAAACACTATTTATGATTTTCTTTATGAAACGTCTAATTTATTTCCTAGTTTACAATTACGAACCGAGACTCTTTATGAAACCCAATTCATCTATAATATGAAACTGTGTATATACACTCCAAATCAAAGAAAAACTATTTACATTTTAATATATGGATTCAGCTTACCGAGCTAATTAATTGGTATTTTCATTAGTTTATTTATGTCTTCGTATTGCATGAGAATGAATTCAAGCTTGAACTATCCTCCCTTAAACATGGAACCCAAATCACTGATCCATCTTAAAGTTGAATATAATGAGTTCAGAGGTCAAAATCTAGCAACCTTTAAAAAATAATCAAATAAAAAAATAAATCCAATTTATGATATTTAAATTTGATATACTGTTGATTGATTTTACTCTCGTATTCTATTTCTTGTTTTTCTTTATCATCAAGTGAATAGAAATATTTGAAATATTCTAATTTAATTATTTAAGCACCTAAAAATACAATGATCTTATCGAATTTTGCAGTAGTAGGCATATATATATATATATAACAGTGAGCGACTGCATTAATGAAAGTTTTCCAATAATTGCACCACAAAAGTAAAAATGTTGACACGTGTTTCGCATCCGTATCCGAAATATAATATCTTATACTTCAATGGCTGACCATTTTTGCTTTAATCATACGCATTTTACATGTTAGTGGAAAACTGGCGTCTGGAAATTTCAATGCTTAGGAATGACATCCAATGATTTCGGGCAAATCAATGTTTATAATAAAGTAGTGGTGATTTGAAATATATCAGAAATAATTATAAATAAATAAAAACTCACTTTTTTCAAAATTGAAACTTATAAATATTTCATGTACTTCTTAAAAAGTCTCATTACTTATTATTCAAAGAAAATCCTCATTCCTTTAAATAGAATTTATGATCTAAAAAGTTATTATACAAAGTTAAATATTACAAAGTTTTGAGAATAATATTGATGTAACTTTTTTATGATAAAAAAATTTATTTCCAAATTATTTCTATAGTCGTAATAATTTAGTTGACTCTGGAATATTGTTCTAAAAAACAATTCTCAAGAAACATGATAAAAAAAATTGAAAATTTTCCAACTTCAAGCGGTTTATTTTTTGTTTTTTAAACTAAATAAAAATTCAAACTCAAGTGAATTCAGACTTCCAGTATTCTCACCTTAAAATATTTTAACTTAACTATCCACACTTCAATTTTCTCAAGCAAACCATAGGAAAAATTGACATGTCAATTTGTTTATACTTCATTCGTCCCAATTTGATATACTCAGTTTGATTTTTCACTGGACTAAAAAAATATAATTAATATAATTAAAAATACATATTTTTTATAAATTATTCATAAAATACTCTCATCATTTATTATTTTAAAATAAATTTAATGCATTAGCTAAATATAAACAATATCTACACTTTAAATATAAATATTTTGATCAATTAACGAATACACCGCTTAGATGGAAGTGAATGATGAAAAGAACAAAGAAGGCAAATGCAATAGAATGAATCCAGTTAGGATTCGTGCATGGTGTTATTCTCTCCATCTCAACTTTCTAAGCAATTACAACCCATTTACAGGAAGAAGTTCATATGAAAATTGATTTCTAACGGATAACATCCGCCTGAGTTGCTCACAAGAAGTTTTGACTAGTCCAAACATCTATGTGGAAATAGAGGATGCAGTGTTTGGTTGAAAATACTGGAAAGAGGATGTTCACTGACACAAGACGAGCCTTAATTATTCAATAGGGGAGAAATAGCAAGAGCGAACATAACAATGGTTTCCACACCTAGTAAAATGTGTGGTAATATACAAATAGTTCGTCCCCATCAAGAACCTTATGTGGTAGAAATTAGTTAAGATATCATTTTCCTAACAGAACATCTGATTAGCATACATAAACTCGCCTGTAATTCTTTTAGCAGGATCAAATGCCAGCATTTTATCAATGAGATCAATGGCCAATGGATTCAGATGTGGGAAAACACTTGCTAGCTGCTGACGAGGGAATCGTGGAAGCTGCCGGATATATCTTTTAGCATCCTCATTCCGTACAAAACCAAGATCAGAATCACTAGGTGACCCAAGAAGCTGGAAGTAAAACAGTAAACATAAAGGATCAGTCACCAAGGAGAAATGCTTGGAATGAAGTAAAGGCAGAAGTAGTGAAGAACTCTTTTTTTTTTTGTAACACAAGACAACCTGAATTAAGTGGAACATCATCACAAAAAAAGCAATGATCCTTTGACAATTTAAAGTAGTAAGTTTGGGTCCAATTTGTATATTAAAAGGATTACCATATATAACAGAAAATTTACTGTAGCAATCATTTCATAAGATGAACTACAAATAATTTACTCTATATATATAAGATGGATTACCAAAAAAATTATTGTAGAATTTTTTTTTTAAGATGAGTTTACTGTAGAAATTTTATTTATTTATTATAAATATATTATATCAAAAAATTATTGTAGCATTTGTTTTATGGATGAAGAGAAAGAACTGTAGCTATTGTAGCAGATAAATTTTATCAACTTACTGTAGCTATTGCAGCTAGAATATGGTGATTTTCGGGCATCCATCTCCTTAATATATAGTAAATCCAACACTTGGATTTCTTTCATTGGCATTCTTGCGGCTTCCAAGCTTAAAAAATTAGCCACCCACATTTCTTTCATTAAAAAAATTATAGTACAATGTTTTTTTTGATGTCTAGATTCATGTGGCTTACGCTATACGGGGCAGTTTTCCATCCATTTCTTATTCCTCTTTGGGCACATCACAACATGAACGACAGCAATGTTAGGCGGCTGTGTTAAAATGCACAAGACGAAGTACTGTAACTTGATAAAATGCGCAGGACGACGAAGAAGTATTGTAGTAATGCCGATTGACAATTAATATATAGTATAGTATACATGCTCTTGTAAAGTGAAATAGGCATAGTACTGCTAATACAATTGTTTCGAAACTTCAGCAGCTGCCATGGATGAGAAAACAGTGCTCTCTAAAAGATGCTAAAAGATATATGGTTCCATTACTATCATTACTATCATCTTCATAGACAGATTAGTATACCCCCTGCAGTCGTCGCTATGTTTATTGGGATTGCCTTCTACTTGGGCAACGCTTTAATGGATCTATTTCGAATGATAACAAACTGGTTGCCAGATGACATAGATAAAGGGAGATTATATTATGTTTTCTGGGTTTGTTGTGTGGTCGGATAGTTCAATTTTGTCTACTATCTTCAGTGTGCTTCCCAAGTACAGGTATAAAACTGTCGAAAGGTACCAAATGATGACTCTCCTAAATAGACTAAAGATTACTTTTTTCTGTTGCGGATCAGCAGCCTATAATAAGAAGGAAAAAATACTTCATGTTAATTTTTGTGGCATTTTATAGTTTCTGATATATAACTAGAGGTCATTTATCAAAAAAGAAAGAAAGATATATAACTAGAAGTCAACATCGAGTGTCGGAACCCTTCACATAATTGGAGGATCAGGCACCCATAAATATATATACAACCCAGGCTCCACCAGAATATAGGAAATTGGAGACGTCAACACCCTACACGCAAATTTAAGAAATTGTGAATAAAATTGAAGAATACAATGATAACTATCTAACGTTCTTTTAACCGCTCAAATCATAGAGTCAAATTTGCTTTGAAGCAACTTGCAAACGTGGCATTTATCTTATTAACAGAACTAAGAGAGTTTTGGACCGAAGTCCCAACAATACAGTTTGTTTAAAGCAGTCAGCAGTTAAGCTTGAGAAAACTGAATTTCATGCTTTTCCAGGGGATTTCTAGCAACCTCGATTGGAATTAGGCTTGAACCAGATGATCACTAAACTACCTGTCACTATTCACCAGATTCGATCCACAAGCTGAATATGCTGTACCTGCCAGAGAGGGAGATCCACCATTGAACTGTTCCGATTGTCCATCTAGTGAGACTTTCTCTCTCACCAGTCAGGGCTGGTCATGATTCAAATCCATTTTTTCTGGAAAGTTATACTCGCAGCTCACTACTAAAGAAGGAAGGTACCTCGAACAGTTAATATCTATGTACGGATTGAAAAAGCAGCAAAGATGAGTGTTCCTTTAAGGAAGTCAATCAAGGAAATAGTTCCTGCCTGAGTGTCAGGAAAAAAATGTCTGGTTCAAAAAATGGATTTGAGTCAGCGCTGAGGGGACTACTGAGAATCAGAGGGCAAATTGTTAGTGAATTTTGTACAGTCAAATGGTCCAATTGGATTGTTTTTCCTTCTGACCTGAAAATCACAACGATATGCACATCAAAATGTGAGAATGGAATAGTTACAAAATTATGTAGTCCGAAAGGAATAATGACTATAATTTTCCAATTAGGAGTCTTTTGTGTTTTCTCTTTGTTCTCGAATTCATCTCCCTCTAATTAAACTACCAGTTAAATAATTCATGATGTTAATAGAAGGGGAGAAATCAGTGTCTCAAAAATTCCATTGATAATGAGATATGGATATGGCAGATGCGCATATTCTTCTTATTCACCGAGGCATTTGGGACATAAAAAAGTTGCAAGCTTGTCCTTCTTGATTGCTATAGCTAGCAAACTTCCATGATAGTAACTTTGTAAGACACGTCAAAGGTTATCCAGAAAAAGACATTCTCTGATCCATTTATTTCTCATACCTAACATATTTAGAGGTGAATGCCCATTTAAATGCAGAACACCAACAAGATGTTTCATTCAACAAGAGCTTTCTTAGGATTCATTTTATAACATTGATATTTTCATGTTTCATGGTGCTCAGGAGTCAAGGAGAATGACATACCGGAGACCATGGACTGGGCTCTGGCACAGGTTTCTCTGTTGGTGAATTTTGCACAGCACCGCTTTTCATCTTTAGAATATCCTGTTGCAACCAACAAATAATATTGCATATTTAAGAACTTGGAGTGAAGAATCATGATCCAAACCAGTTACTTCAATAGCATCTAAAATACCAGGGAGGAGAAATTAAAAGAAATGACAAAAACAAATGGATCAGGACAAAGTAGTTGTCATTTTTATGACATTCTGGCATGAAAACTACTCAAAATCAATACCATTTTGCTATCCCTTGATATCTGTGGGCAAGGTGGGGAACCATAAAAAGATATTAAAGACGCCAAGGTGAATCAAGGGCCATTGAACATCTTCTTTATTCACGACAGTGTCAGACAGACTACAACAGATTGGCTGATTGGCTAAGGTTTTTCTCCTATGTTTCTAAATGTCCGTTCACTCAGAATGACAACTGCTTTTAAGTTTGCAAGTTTTCAGATGGCTGTTCTGGTTACTTATGTCTTTCTAGATAAGATACAATAACTTACCTCCCCAGCAGCTTCCATGGCAGCCAACCATTCGTCAGAAAATGGAACTATGTTTGTTGGAAGAATTATTCTGGCACTATTTAAACTTGAAGAGCTCTGAGATTTCTTGCTGCAGGGATAGAAAGACATCTAAGATACCCCAAAATATAAGCATAATAGCAAGTTGAAATTTTATCTCAGTACTGTGTCTCACATTGGTGAAGTTGCGTCTTTATCCTTTGCAAGACAAGAACCAGCATCCAAGTCACTATGAGATTCTTCAGTACAACAATCAATGTCTTGAGGAATGCTGGACTTCCTTTCAGAAGGCAGGGCATCCTTCTTCAATATGTTGGCTCCCTGATCTCTGTTTCTTGGAGATGTCAGATCTTTGATCAGCAAACCTAAATGATCAGCAGAAGAAAGTTTTGAAATTTGATGATCATGTTTAAAATCCAATTTTAACTCATCTAGAATAAAAGCACTTTGTATAGGCTTTACCTCCATGCTTCACATCATGTTTTATCCGACTTCCAGCAGGAGGCCTACAGCTTTCAGATGAAGGCTCAACCTCCACAAAACCAGGCATAATATGCACAGCATATGAGGCACTGTTGTCTATATCTCCAACATCAACATTAACACGCATTTGAGGTGTACTGCAAACTCGTCTGGAGCTTTCTAATACACTTTCACTAGCATCAATTGTTTCTAAAACAGCATCTACTCCTCTCTTGAAGGCAGTATTCTCTTCGATTTCTGCCTCTACAGTTCTTTCCCTTGACAAAGAATCATCACGAATCAAACTCTGATTAATCTGACGAACTTTCTCAACTGCTTCTCCAGATTTTTCAGAAGCAACAACTGCTGTAAACTGATTAGACACCAGCGGCATATGGCCAATGCAGGATTCCACTGGCACATTGCAATCTGGCTTCTGCACTAGCTCGTCTTCAACCTGCAACTGGCTACTGGAACTACTTACTTCCTTTGCATATTCATCAATTTGCCTTGCATTTTTAACTTGTGGTATGTTTGAGATTTCCAATGGAATCATGGAAGAATCATAAATAGTTGAATCAGCTTCTGGAATGTTTTGAAGATTACATTTCTGGTCTTTGTCGTGCAACATATTTTCTGGTAGCAAACAGCTACAATTGACATCCGCAATGTCAGACTCCAGACAATTTTCAGGATCCTCTACCATGACACCATCCTCATTAACTTTCCTATCTTGCACACAATTCCCATTAAATGCTCTGAACTTATCTGTGACCAATGACTTTGAAGCTTCATTTACAGCTGAATGAGAATCTGAACAGGTGCTTCTGCTGCTGCAAATTACATCAGAACCAACATTTTTAGTGACTGAATAGCTGCGGTTTTCAGATGAAGAGGTAATCTCGACCAAAGACTGCACTGAGTCTTTTGCGAGAGCTTCTCCAACTATTTTGCTTTTGTCAAAGAATTCATTTTGCACTCCGATAGGCACTTCAGATATTTTATCAGAACTATCTATTTCACTTTTACACGTGACATCCAACATAGTTCCTGGAAGTGTCTCTGTAACTTCTTGTGTGTACTCTTCAGAATCTTTCTCAAACACACAATTACTAGCAGAAATCTCATGGTCATTCTGGGAATACTGTACAAGGTAAGGAGACTGCTCCAGACTCATGCAAGAGAAGTAATTTAACTCACCAACCTCTGAGCAGTGATTAAGACTGTTCTTGCATCTGGAGGTTGAAATTATGTTAGTCATTTGCAATGCTTTCTTTTCAATATGTGATTGAAAAGTCACATCATCCTCTAAAAGAGGTTTTCCTAATTTTTGACAACTTTCCTGGGATGAAGAACCTGAAATTTTCTCTTCAGTTTTCATACAAGCTGGAGTTTCAAAATCTGCATTCTCAAGGTTCTCACTTGAATGATTCTGTAGATCTTTGTTGTAGCTGCCTTTTTCCCCTAACATGTGCTCATTTCCACAACTTAGCCTAACAGATTTATGACTAGAAGATTCAAGTATATCAGCACGCTCCTCAGATACATGATGAAGATCTTGCAGACAACTTAATGAATTCTCAGTAGAGTTTCTTGTTCTAGAGACATCTTTAGCACAATTCATGGTGTTTTGTTGAGGCAACAAGTCCCTTTTTCCCCAGTCACTACCAATAGATATTCTATCTTCTGTGCAACCAAGAACACTACCACCCAAGTTGCCATTCAAGTCCTTCTTTATGGCATCTTCCCCAACATTCTGTCTTATCCTTTCATGTGAAACAGCTTGAGAATCAGTTCCTGACCTTAAGGCTACAGTATCTACAATTTGCATGGTATCATTAACTTTTACAACTCTCACTGGTGAATGTGGTGGCTTTAAATAATCAGGATTCTTCAAACCAGCTTCAACAGCTCTCTGCAAAGCACGGTGTGAAACTTTTGGCTGCAGATGGAGATTCAGTGATGCCAAAATAAGATTCTTTAAGTACATGAAATATACAAGCATGTTACACCTGGAAAATGAATATGTCCATTGAACAGCAGTGGCATACCTGACCAAAAAATCCCAAAGATGGAGAAGGCATTCGCAGCCCTGATGGCTTCATCGATGGAAACTGTATATGTTGCTTAGTGCTTCTTGATGTGGAAGTGTCATGAGGAAGAGAAGCAGCTACCTTTGAAGAACCATCCAGGCACTCTGGCAGAGGCACTGCAGTAGACGGACCCACATTATCCGGAATCAACTTTGGACCAGTATTAGTAACTTTGTTTTCGGCGGGTGGATTTAATTGGGTAAATGAATGTGGATAAATTGGTGAGTTGACCTGTTGATGTTGGAATCCAATTGGGAGAAGAAACAAGATAGTGATTAGCTAATGGACATTCCAAAGATTATAGACTAAATTCCAATTTAGTGCAGCTTCAATGTGACTAAGGAGACTCTGTAGGTAGGTCTTACTACATTTCTTTTAGAACGTGAGGCTGATGCTTTGACAGATAAAGTTCCAGAACCAGCCTTTGGTTTACACTGATTATGTTTTACACTTCTTGGGGAGCTCTTTGGTGCAGCATTCCTCTGGTTCTGAATAATGACAGCTGCAACAAGGAAAAGACTGAATAGATACCATGCAGATAAGGCAATCTAACTGCAAGGTAATCAACTTTTTCTGCTGATGCAGATAAAAGAAAAAAAAATTAAAACAAGAAATTCAAGTAATAGAGGGACTACCAGGCTGAGTTATCTGCTTTCGTTTCACATTAGTAGCACCTTGCGAACCACTTTTATTATTCAGAAGAGAAGAAGAATGTCCTGGCCTTGAAACAGGAATCCTTGGAAATTTTGATTCCTTTGTCACAACTGGAGAAGCATTTACCGTTGGAGGCCTTTTTAGAGTACAAAAAAGCATTAAGGCACAACGCGCATACAGTTTGTAGATGAAAAAGAGCAGACTCTAAGTCACCTTAGGTAGACTAGAGCATTATGCAAGTTTATACGGTACTCAAAAAGGATATGATGATAAAGGCAGAGGATGTGCACAGCCACCACCCCTTGACCCAACTCTACTAGCACCACAAGCTGGAAGAACTTTGGAGGAAACCTGCAGTTACGTGCTTTTGCAAAAAAACTCAGCAAGTCATGTTAAACCAAGTAAAATGATAAAGTTGGATAAAAGCTTAAAACTGACCAAAGAAGTTGAAGCCCTGTGAGCACGAGCAGGTGCATGCTTTGGAGGTAAATGCACAGTATCATTTTTCAAAGATATAGTAACAGCAGGGACTTCTTTAAATAAATTCTTCTCAAGCACTTGCAAATCAGCAGAGTCAATATTAGATTGACACTCATTGGAAAGTGAATCATCCTCGTTAATAGCGGACAAGCCCTCCCTGAGAGAATTTATTTTTGTCCCGCTGATCATAGACAACTCTAGCGGATCCAAAACACCTACAAAAGAAAAAGCCTCCAATCCTATCACAATTCTCCCATTCAATTATTCTAATGGATACTTATGTAATATAAAGAGTAACCTTCTTCAGTAAAAAATGCACGATCCCATGCCAAACTTTTTCTCAAATTGTACCCACCACCCTTTCTCTTTTTCTTCATCTGCACTGGCTCCACATTCAACTTTTGTCCTTCACATTTGTTTACAATGATATTTTCCTTGTTACTAGTATCATTGGAAGATGAACAATTTTCTTTTATTGAATTCTCTGGGATTCTGGAAGAACACTCTGCAATAGTAACAATGCATTAAAAATTTTCTCTTTTTTTCTTGTAAAAAGAAAATGGTACGGAGTCTCCAGCAATACATCTACCAGAATAGCTAATCGATGCTTTACCAGACTGTCTAACTTTGCAATCGCTTCATGTGATAACAATGTATCTTTTTGCTCAGTCATTAAACAACTAACAAGTTTAAAGAATAATTCATTGTAAGGCAATTAAATCGATCCAAAGCCGAAAAACAACCTAGGTATAATTCTGAGCACATAAATTCGAAAATTAACCAAAACCATCTGTGACCACAGAGATCGACGTTGTTGAATACAACTACATAACAGATTTCACATTATTCCAACACCACACACTAAATCCTACATATAAAAAAGAGAATAACTGTCAAGTAATTGAGAGAAAAAGCACAGACTCGTGGGAGAAATCCGATTGGCAACGCGAGTTGGGGTCGGTTGAAGAAGAGAAGCGTCTTCGTCGAGAAGAGTGGAATCCCACTCCATTGCGGGAATATTCACTCACTCTGAGGCAGATTGATAATTATCTGGGGCTAGTGTTGGTTGATTTTGGGGAAAATTGAAGGCTTGAATTGGAATTTGGGGATGGTGAATTGGTGATAATGGCGAATATGGAGTTTTCTTTTCAAAAAGAGAGCAAGCGGGAAGGCGTTTATTTGGGGCAGAGGATGAAGATCTGGGGCCGATCTCAAAAGCCTATTTCTTCGTAAATTACGATGATAACCTTAATACGTATCCCATCTCTTCTTTTTGTCCCTCCAACTATATGGGTCGATGCTGATTGCTGAGAAAGTTTTGTTCTCAATTTACTTTATTTTTTTATTTTAATTTCAAGAAATTGGGAAAAAAATTGTTTGAGGTAAAGGGGTATTTTTTCATTAATGTATTTTATTTTAAGAAATTTTCTTGTAAATTAAAAATTAAATCAATATGAACCATTTCAGTTAACATTTGAAAATTCTCTCGATTACTTTTTATAACATACAACAAACATACTTATTTATCCCTAAATATAAAATATTTTTACTATTTTTATGCTTATTTTATTTATTATAAATTATTTTACTCCTATTTATTTTTTCATTGTTTCAAATACAATAAATATTACTTAAAATAGAGAAACAAAATACTCTTTTTACAAAAGGATGGAGGTAGTATTTATGAAAATGTGTTGATCAAGAAAAATTTTATATAGACAAAGCTTATACGAATTTTAGGGTAAAAATTATCTACACTAATTCATGGACATGATCTATGACGAAATTTCAGAATTTCCCATCAACATGCGGTTGTTTCCTTGGGGACAACATAATAATAATTTTTCCCTAATCTTTGGCTCCTTTTTCTTTTTCATCTTTCTTGTTCCTCAATCATCCTGCCCTGCCTGTAACCTCCTGAAACATAATCGATTCCAACAGTAGCTTAAATATGATGCAAATCCAACTATTATCTAAAATAAATACGTCTCAAATTTAGTCATTCATACTAGTTTCTAAAGTTTTGCAGCGACGAAAAAGAATGGTTTGGTGTAAAATTTGAATATTGACATTCACTTGCAGCAACTCCTTTTCACTTTAAAGAAAGTGAAAGATATGTATGGTTTACAAAAGATAGCTTCCCCATGGATTTACTCTAAGTGGTTGCACATGAACCAAATTCAGAATATCATCCAAGGAGAAAAAGATCTCCAACGTTGAATTTCAATTGTTAAAAAGAAATCTTGTCCAGGTAATAGCTAAATGATCAAGTATTTGACTCATAATTTATTTGATTTCAATGAAAATCATAAGAGCAATTCTGTGAAAGCAAAAAATTGGAAACTAAAAGGCATTTTGAGGACATAGATGAACAGCTCTATAGCTCATTATTGAACAATATGTACAAAATTTTGGGAGAAAAAAAGGAAAAAGATAAAAAAAAAAAGTAAGCAAAGAAAAGAAGAGCAGCAGAAAAGGACAAATACATAGCTTTAGCTAATGTTGCATTCTCTAGGATTCTCCACAACGCCTTCCTCTGAATCATCATCTGCAAATCCTAGTGCATAAGCCTCCCTTCCATCATCTTCATCACTCTCAATATCCTCTCTGTTGGGTCTTCTTTCAATATAAGCAAGAGCTTGCCTCCTACGTAGGCGCAAAACGTGCATGATAACATCAGGAGTGAGTGTAATCCGGGAATGGTCCTCTCGGCCTCTCCTATTAGCCTCCATTATCTGTCCAAAGGTAGGGAATGGGAAGTTTCATGTCGCATCAGCAATTAAATTCAACTAAAAAAAAATCCCGTCTGAAGAAGAAATATACTGATGAAAGATGGGGTTTTAAGTAAATTTCAGAAATTTACCTCTTCAACATTGTCAGGTAAAGGACTGATGTCGTTGGATGTCGGTGCCCAAAGCTTTACATTTTTCTCTATTCCACAGGTAGCAATAACTGGAATATGGGGATTAGCCTCAAGTTGATTTACAATGCGTTTATCACCTACCATTAAACGAACAAGTTTAGCCCCCTTCTTCTTCCAGATGAATATATGACCACAATCAGATCCGCTCATGACATATTCATCATTCGGACCAAAGAAATTCACTCCTTTCACAGTCTCTGAATTTCTATGTCCTGAATAAACCTGTGCCTTTTCTATATTCTGCAGACCCTCAGATGTTACAGACAATGGAGAAGGTCCGAAACCCATGTTCTTTTGAAACATATAGATGAGCTCATCGTTGTAAGAAACAAGCAATTCACTAGTAGTGGAGTATGCCAATGCTGTGATATGGACGTCGTGTGTCTCAATCAAGTGATGAGGGCAAAAGGTATTTACAGGACTATCTACACTAGTCAAGCTATCCAATTGATACTTTCTGATGTCATAGACACGTGCATATTCATCAGACCCAGCAACTGCAAAATAATGCGGGTTTCTTGGATCTATAGCAATGGCATTCAACCTAATCCTGTGCGAAGACTGCCTGTTTTCTGTGAATGCCGAGCAAGAGAAAAGCTTTGTGGCAGAATTACTCCGAAGATCATACTGCAAAATGAGTAAGGATTCTAATATTGCAGAAGAAATTATGAGAAAGAATTTTCAAGTGAAATGGAACTTAGGTGACCTACCCGTTGAACTAAACCATCCTCAGCACAGCTATATAATATGTAAGGGCTTCCTGGTTCAACAGCAATCTTGTGTACACGGCCTTGGTGCTTACCAAGGCTTTTTGTTTCCACCTGACCATTTTCTAACACCTCACCAAGCCTGACCTGAAAGTAGGAGACTTTTTACATTCAAGAAAGCTGAAAGATGTCCAAAATTAACTTCAAATGCAGAATTTTAAGCCTAATACAGATACGAGAAAGAGACAAATGAACTGAACATAGTTCAAAAACATTCTAGGGAATTAAGCTTCATCTCAATTACGGTAGTCAGATTGGAAAAGATACCTTTAAGCTATAAAATCAGTTCTGTATGGAAAAAAGAACACAAGGTAATTGCAGTAAGTTGAGAACAAGATTACTTCGAGCGCCACAGGCATGCTTAGTCCATTCTCTTCATGTTAACTTTTTCTCCCTCATACTAAAGGAAAATGGTAAAGGAAAGGATGCTTATTGGCCTATTAGAAAAGATTTTTAACACAACCATGGTAGCACTGACAGTGAGAACAAAGCATGGAACAACATGTGTAAGGATTGTATCTCCTACTATAAATCATATTGAAGTCACAGCACTTGCACTTGCAGTTTTGTTTTCATTTTTTTCTTTTACCCATACTCAAGGGAAGTGGAGATGAATATTACAAGAGCTATGACCTTGAGACACTTTTGGATAAATAATAAGGAAAAAGGACTCAACTAAACATAAAATACAAATGTATATGCATAAAAAATTTCTTATACACAGAGGGTATATAAATGATCTGTTAAACAAGTTTACCTTGCCATCAGCAGCAGAAGAAACTATTTTGCGATCATCAGTGAAAGGCATAATTATGGCTTGAAATACATTGTCCAAATGGCCAGATGGATATGAAAACTTTAATGTCTTAGTTGCCCATTCCCAGAACATTATTTCCCTGTCATCAGATCCTGACACAAGGTGATCACCTGTAGAGTTGAACTCAATAGTATTGACACATCCCTCATGACCTATCAACTTCTCGTACAAATCAATCCGTTTCACCAAAGACTGCAACGGAACCATACAGAATGTAGTTCTAAGCCATTTTAAATGCCTATCTATGGAATAAAAAACATCAGCATTTGAAGAGTTCAGATAAAGTAAGAAACACATATTCTAAGTTCCTAATCGAATTTAGGCTTAGCATCCGAAAAATGACTCGACTGTAGATGATTCTAGTAATAGGCCGAAAATAACAAAGAACAAACTGAACATAATTGTAGTACTAGATTGAAAATAACTCCCACGAACATGATCAATTAAAAAACACTCCATACAAATCAATTTCTACGTGCCAACAGAAAGAAAAATCAGAGGGAACAAGTAGAAACCTCAGAAGCAGAGATGCGGCGAGAAAAAGTTCTGGGCGGAGAAAATCCCAACTCTCTCTTGTGAAATTCCATGAACCCATTTTCAGAAACTTTGCAAAGTCTCTCCATTTCAATCAAATTTCCCAATTCTAAAAAGCGTTTCAGCTTCAAGATCAATGGATTAATCAATCATCCGCAAGTGCCTTACATAAAAGAATTTCAACCAGAAAACCGCAGGAACAGTACCAACAGCGTACTAGCAAGGAAAGAAGGGAAGAGAAGGCATGTGAAACGGCCTTTGGTGTAAGCAAACGCAAGCAGAAAGCAAAAGTTCTAGTGCAGTAGAAAGCGTTCTGAGCTGTTCTACTAGCAGAATAACCATTCCAATTAAATAATTTATTTATTTTTTATATATCAGGTGGAATTGCGGTGGTAAATAATATCAGTGGTCACATCAGTTCCAATTTCAACTCTTTCTCGAGTTTCCAAAGAACTTTCCATGTGTAACTCAGTCTGGCTGGGCCGGGTGCCGCCTATTATACGGGGCCAGGGGTTTGAAGACAATAATAATAAGGTAAGCATTTCCCACGCCCCATCCTTGCTTAGTTGCTGCTGGCTTCTACTTCTACTTCTTTCCTTTTCTTTTCTTTCTATTTTTATTAAATAATTTATATTTTAAACTTTCATTAAAAACATCAAACAAATTTTTCTCATTTGAATAGGAAACGATAGACTTAAAACTTTTCAAGGCAAATGGCTCTCGTGCCATCAGCATTTCTTGAAGGATAAAACCTGCGAAAATTAACTATCGTGACTTTAAATTTTTTTCTTTTTCATGTAATTCGAAATATATTATTAGAGTAATTTTTTTTTCATTTTAAATTCGGAGGGAGTTGAGAATTTCGTTTGACAATAAATCTCTATATACTCATTAAATGTTTCATCTTAATGATTTTAAAATATTGAATTGAATTGTATTAAGTTCACAGGTTTGTTTGATATCACAAAATTGTATATATATATATATATATATAATATACACACAATGAAAATGTTGCAACATATAAAGTCAAACAAAATGTTCTATTAATGTTGAATAGTTAATATGTCTTCAATTTGTCTCCCAATAATGCTTCTCACTTGCCTCCCACTAATATCTTCCGTAATATGCTCCCTCAAGCGCAAGGGTCTTGGAAGGACGCCAAACTTGGTTTGATGTAGTACAAAGATACTTTAGCTAAGGGCTTAGTATGAGAGTTAGCCTATTGATCAAGAGAGTGGACATGAGCGACACAAAGAGTTTGACAACCAACTTGATCTCTAACAAAGTGAAAGTCAATAACTATGTGTTTTATTCGAGAGTGAAAGACAAGATTAGAGCACAAATAAGTAGCATTAACATTATCACAATAAATAGTAGAAGGATGAAAAATAAAAATTAATGGCTCCTGAAGAAGATGTTCTATCCAATTAAGTTCAACAGTAGCAACAACAATAACTCGATATTCTACTTCAGTAGATGAGTGAGCAATAAGCTCTAGCTTATTGGATTGCGACCAAGAAAGATAATAGAAGTGGAATGACAAGTATCGACAGGTTTAACCCAATCAGCATCAAAGAATCCATGAAGAGAAAGAGAAGAATGAGATGAGAGAAATAGATCATAATGAGCAGTACCTGAAGATATTAAAGTAATTCAATGATTTTCATAAGGTGAGTGCATGAATTGTGCTAATAGCAAAGGAGATGTCTGAATGAGTCAATGAGAAAAATTGAAGAACCCAACACACACGAAACTCAGTCGGATCATGGAAAGGAGATTCGCAAAAAAGGCAAAAATTCTCACTTGAAGTCAAGGGTGTACTAAGATCTTTACAATTGTGCATATTAGTACGTCAAAGAAGATTTATAATATATTTGTATTGGAACAAAAATAACCCTTGACTAGTGCAAATAGCCTCAACACTAAGAAAATAATGAAGATTTCCAAGATCCTTAAGAGAGAACAGAGAGGCCAATTGGGGAATAAGCGAAGAAGAGCAAGAGAGAAACAGAGACAACACACTTCCAGAAATAACAAAGAAGTTGGAGAGAGATAAAGTTGAAAGAAAATCCAATTCAATGATAGTAGGGCTCTGATGCCATAATGGTTTTTACGATATTAAGTTGAGTTGTATTAAGTTCACCCGATTGTGTGATATCACAAAAACACATATAATTACAATGAAAATGCTACAGAATATAAAGTCAAACAAAGTGTTACTAATGCTTAATAGTTGATATGTCAGCTTAATAGTTGGTATGTCTTCTATTTGTCTTCTTCCAATTGAGAAATTTGCAAAGCCAAGGTACTCACTGAGATGTGCCGACGATCATAGTGGTATTAACATCTCCTCAAAGAAATGTCGAGTAGAAAGACGGCAAATACAAACTTTGCCACAGTTGTAAACTAGTTAGAACGGTCAATACTAAAATAACAGTATCTGCCATCGTCAGTAGTATTTGAATGGTAATCTAATGATGTTCACACCTGTAGAAGACTATCATGCTAATATGGCAATAACTTTCTATATAGCAAGAAAACTAATAAAAAATCTTATTAGCAAAAAATAAAAATAAACTTCCATACTAGGTATTTATTTGATTAAATTTGTAAAGCATCATATGACTGACAATTGAACATCTAATTTTCTACAGCATAAAAACTTAACATGAAATGAACTCGCTATATCATTACAAAAAGAATAGTAAGATTGGCCTGCAAAATCCATGCCACCACATGTAGACATCTCTTTTGTTTCATGTGTCTCCCTATCAGTGAGATTTTGCAAGTTTGCCTCCGCCAAAAGAATTAATCACATGGAGATCCAAAGTGCAAAGGCGCCCCACTTTGTCTCCAAAACACCTGAGATCCAACCTGAATCCTATATGGAAAAAGAAAAATGGGAGCAAAATATTTATGAAGAAAAAATTACAAAATCTTTTAGCCAACAGAGCTCTCCATGACGTTTAACCACATTTCTTTACACCATTGGAATTGGAGAATCTGAGCCAGGATTTTACAATTCTATGCTAAATCAAGCTGCTATCATGTTAGATCAAAGTGAAAAGTTCCTGCCAGCATCCATTGTATTTTGATCACGCTAGATCAAAGGAGTGAAATGTTGCTGCCAGCATCCTTTTTAGCCGTGCGCTATTGGTGGGATCAACTCTTCTTTCAATTACTTTCACAAAATTTCAATTGTTGGAGGGAAAAATGAGCATATACTAGTTATCATCCTCAGTTAAGGATGCAAAAGAGAAAGGTTGGAACTTATAGCCATCACCATGATAAAACTTGTTCTGAAATTCCACCCAATGGAGACGCAAAGCATGAAGGAAAGCACTAAGACTCTCCATCATGAGTAAGATAAATGCTGTTGCAAAAACAAAAACTGCCAGCCCCACCAACCGTATGATGACATTGTCATATCTGCAACATACATAAAAAAAAATCTAACCGTTATCAACAACAAAAATCTAACTCTTATGGAAACTGAAATGCAGTAAGCCAAATATAAGAAAAAAAATATTACCCCCAGGCAAGAAGCAGAACTTTCTCATAGAAAACGGTTGACAACTCTGAATGAGCTAAGCTGTAAATTGAATAGAAACTTCACAATGAGAATCATATAAAAATGGGTTTTTAACAAATTTAACCGTGTCCTAAAATAAAGTAAAAATGACTGTTTTAGAAACAGACTGAATATTCTCAAATTTTTTTAGAATGCATTCTCTTCTTCCACACACAGTAAAATTTCACATTCAACACATTTGTCAAATGTGCTCTCCCTTTTAGACAATGAATTTTTTGAATGCATTGTATCTAAATTTGAAGTTTTTCATGAAAACTAGGCTAAACTTGTCAAAAACACTGTAAAATCAGACTCAGGTTTGCCGTATACATATATAAATTTAGAAGTACCTCAAAGCCCATAACCGAAGATATGATGCGGTATTGGAAACTGCACCAAGTACAAACTCAATAGAGTGTATCAACTGATGCACAAACTCCTCACTAAAATTAAAATCTTCATGGTGCTGCCTTGCAGAGCCAGGCTCCTCATCAACATTCGTCTCAGAGGTTCCAAGTAACCCATATGTACGGCCTTGAAATCTCTGCAAATTTTAAGAAAGAAGACAGATTAAGGGAATAAATAGATAAACATACAGATGACATAACTTTGATGGTCTGGTGCAGAAAACTCAAGTAAAACTGTCTTCAGATATAAATCATATACTGCAGTTGCAGAGTTAACACTTTCAGCAGCTTTGAGTTTTCTTGACAAGAAATGATAAACAATAAAAAGCACCATTTTCATCTACTTTTCAAGGCGAAGCATTTTACTACAAAAATGACCAAAGGCAAACCAACTGGTTCTGAGAGCAAAGTTGGCATGATACTAGTCCCAACTCTATAAGGAAGACAAATTTTCAAATCAAATACCACTAACAGTTTGGCAACTAGAAAAGATTCCAGATGAATAACTGACATTTTCAATACTTGAAGGAATTTGCAGGGACAAACAAACTCTAAATGAGCTTTATGATCTAAAACACCACAATCGCATTTAGCAGGCAAACTATAGGCTAGAATTATAAGACCAGCTAAACATGTTGGTATACTAAACAACACTCACATAAGAAACTAGCTCCAACAAAACTTCTCAAGATATCCTAAGCACACATCAACAGATAAATGTCAAAAGCATGCCTCCTAAATACAAGCATACCCTCCCTTTTCTTCATTGAACCTCAAATTGCTGCGAGAGGGCATACGGAAAGCGAAATATATGTGAAGTGAACATAGTGCCAATGAGGATACATGACTTACAAGCCAATATCAAGCATATAAGTATTACATATCTTGCACTAATATGCAACAAAGAAAACAAATAAAAATATTATGTAGGTAGATGCGTCCAGATGTTCGCTCAAGTTTTCAACTTCTTAACTATGAAATTTTAAAATTGAAGTGACAAGATAAGCAACACATACAACTCTTGTCCATTTAAACATCAAAAGAGATGACTAGTCACTTCAACAATATTCAAGTGAGACACACCAAATAATTTCAGAAAATGACCACCTCCATTACAATATTTTCCCAATTTTGTTAGAAGCTCCATTCTAAAAAATTTCCAAAAAAAATACAGGATATATTTAATTGGAATAACATGATTAATATGGCAGATGATACTGTATACAGGTAGCAAATTCTCATAATTTCAATCCACAGCTACTGGGATGAATAAATGGGAATTGCATATTTTAAAAGCAATGGAAACAAGAATGGAGGAGTTCAGAATTATATGAGATTATATACCATAAACCTAAATTCATTTGTGCTTCCCGGAAAGCTACTAAAGCACAGATGTAGTACCTCAGTGTGTTGTCTTTTCAAAATGAAAGGTTTTGGAAAGAGCATCCATGGAACAGCTACAATAGCACAAAACAACAATATGACCTGTAGAAAAACTAGGTTTCAATTAAACAAAGGTTGAAATAGAGTAGTTTCATATAATATGGTCAACATGACAATGACAGAGGTCATGCCTGCAGCACGCTTTGGCCCCAGAAAAGCCGATTATCACGAAGATCCTCAAAAGGACTTAAGAACATGTAAATCATTACATGATAAAGGTCTGCTTGAGAACCAGTGCACCATTTTACAATTATAAGAAGTGAGAGATACCCAAAAAGGGAATTGAGGAAGATCATCTGCGGTATAAACTGGTACCTAACAACAAAGAATGTGGTAAGTCCCTTATCTTGAAATAAAAAATTATAAAAAATGGAAAAACAAGGAAACAGTACATACTTGATATCAAGCGGATTCTTCAAGAAACGTGCATTGAAGTAACTTAAAATAATTCCTAGATTCATCTGGGCCACACCCAACAAAATGGACATTTTCATCTTCAGAGAGTTCAAAAAAGGAAGCTCTGAACGACTACCTCTCCAGCTTGGATCTACACCAAAGGGATAAGGATCTCGGTATTTGACTAAGCCTATCGAATGGGCATCACTGTCAAGGCAATAAAAATCAATATTATTGTCAAGTGTGATAGAAATATCAATCAACAGACAACAGATACCAGTGCCATGTGGATCACAAAATTTATGCCTAATTCTCACCTATGAGAAGAAGATTGTTCTCGTAAAGGATATTTAATAATTCTTCTCAGGCGCCAAGAAAAATGGCAGGCCCCAGAGAAGGTGGTGAGCAGAAAGCAAGTAATAATTGAGACAAAAACATGATTGGAGTCATTATGACAAAGATAATACATGCCTACCAAAGCAAAGATGATGTGTTTCAATATCTGGTAGAACAAAAACAGAATAAATATATCATTTCTCATTCAAACTGGCACATTCTAATAAATAAATTATTTCTGGTTCAAAAGTAAAACAGCATTGGCACATATACCTGCAGGAAGAATCTCGGCATTTGTAGGCAGAGTCCCCAAATATATGAAAAGGAACTGAGAAGAATTCATTATAAATCAACCCACAGTATATTGAAAATAGAGACATCAAAAGTAGGACATAACGTCCACCAAAAAGCATCTCCATCATGCTACCCAGTTTCTGACCAGGGAAAAAAAAATTGTCAGCAAAAATTAAGCAGTTCCACAGTAATAGACAATCAAAGAAAGTTAAGTTCTATAATGAATATGCATCACAAAATTTGTGCATCCATCCATAAACCTCAGTTGCCTACACTGCTGAACATAATTAAGTCATCAAATGTATTAAGCATCATTAATTCACTATTAGTCTCAATTGTTCTTTCAGTTATTGAAAAGCCACCCTAAGCAGTTCATCTCTATACTCAACAAGATGATTGCTTGTGAAGTTTCGGCTCCCTACCTTCACAAGATTTTGTCTCCTCAATTAATTCATATCAAGTACCTCTCTGTTCTTTTTTCATTCATTAACATCAATCTGAAGCTTCAGGCAATATATTGGATGCCAATTTTCACATCTCACTACAGGAAATCCCTCTACATTTTCTCTTTGCTTCAATGATAAGAAGTATGATGACCAAGGTAGTCAGATTTTGACATTCACAGAGCAATTGATCTAGTAGTGCCTAAGGTGATTGTGAGAAAATATATAATTCTGATTTCATTTTTGCTTTTACCTTGCGGCTGGTTTTCAAAAGAGGTGCAGAAAGCTGGGTCAATTTTTTAGTTAACCAGTTCATCTCTATACTCAGTGAGATGATGTTTGTGAAGTTTTGAATCCCTTTATCTCATTTAGGCAAAAGATTTGGTTCTCGTCAATTAATTCATATCAAGTATCTCTGCAGTTCTCTTTTTGTTCATTAACAATATCAATCTGCCACGTGAGGTAAAATCTTGGATGCCAACCAAATCTCAATTTGCAACATCCTTAGTGATATTAAATAAAAGCACACATATATGACATAGAAATCTCTCCATATTTTTCCCATTTTCTTCAATGATAAGAAATATGATAGCCAAGGTAGTGGGGGTTTGGAATTGACAGCAAGATAGTATGTGGTTTGACCACCCCATTGTCACTCTTTGGCCCTCGCCTGATGTAAAAAACTAAGCTAACTCGAAAAGGCATACAAGTTTGTGATTCTCTGGCACTACCCTTTATCACAGACTTCATGCATCCAAGATATTCTTACCAAATTGGATACTATTACCTAATTTTTGTTGGAACAAGCATAGCTTGAAATTGTTAACACAAAAATTAAGTAGCAATAGACCAACTGATGCTCATTTGCCCAAGCATAGGCCTTGCGCTGCACCTTATTGCTTTCTAACCACTACAAAGAAAAAGGAGGAGGACAGACACATAAAAACAAACATTTACTTCAAAAAAAGAATAGTAATAATAAAATAAAACTAAATTAAAAAGAGACTCAATCCTTTCAGGAGATCCAATAGCGAGTAACTTCTTTTTCTAAGCAGATTCATTCAGTTTTACACTTGATGAGTATTTAAGAATTTCCAGAAAAACAATTTAATTTTAAATAAATTGCCATTCAACCCCAGGCAATATTTGACTCGAAGGAAAAATGTATTTTTAAGATGATCAACAACTTCAGAACACATACACATACAATGGGGAAAAAAGGATAAAGAATCACAGACTGAGATTTAGCGAAATTAAGAACCCTTAATAGGACTTGAGAAAGCATACCTGAGAACTAAGCTTTCTTTCACGTGCAATCAGGACCAACGCTCCCAATAACAGACATATTCCATGACCCCAATCTCCAAACATCACAGCAAAAAGAAATGGAAATGTAACTATAGTATAGACTGCTGGATTTGCCTCCTGATATTTAGCAACACTGCACAGAGCAGATTACTGTTTTAGCACTTTGCTCAGTTGTTCATGCAACATCAGTCGTTCAGACAAGATCTCTCCTTGCACTTCAAAAAATTATATGTAGAGCAAGAAATAGAGGTAAAAGATAGTAAATATTCAAAAAAGAATCAATGAATAAAAGCAAAAAGAAAAAGAAAGAATTGCTCTCCAGTCTCTTTATATGTAAAAACACCATGCACTACTATCTATAACTAAATGAGCAATAGAGTTTATTTAACTCCTCTTGGCAGATAAGAAGATGAGCAAAAGAAAAACCTTTAGTTGAATTTGTTCTCCTCTGTTGATTACAAAAAGGTGAGCCCTAATAAATATTCCAACTTAGAATGTACCATTACTACCGAAGTGTTACACTTCCAAAGATGAATAAATATTTTTTGTTTTCTACTACTCAAAGAACATAAATTGATTGAAATGTCCAATGAGATGCACCATTCCCCAATAATTGGTCAAAATGAGATGCAAATGATAAACAGTACAATGTCCAAAGTTGTGACAGTATGTATTATTTGTGCATACCAAGGAAGGGAGAGAAACACTTCTCCTTAATTTTCATTGTCACAACTCATGTTAAAGATTAAGAAAACTAAATTAGATTTTGGTATATATATATATATATACACGAAATTAAATACTTATCACAAGTTTCTATTAAACAAATAATAGCAGCAGAAGTTTCCCACTCCCTGATAGACAACTGGTAGCTTACCCATAGGCATCAACTATTTCTTGATATGAACTTGTGAAATAGTTGGTTCTGAAGTACGTTGGAGGAGACTCAACAGCATTCATCACATGAAATATTATACCCACCTGTGAGCTGCTATCAAATGTTGCTCGTTGCAAAGCCTCTTGAATCTATCATAGAGCAAACCCTTAGAAAGTAAACACAAGATAATAATGGTGGTAAATTCAAATATTATGCAATAGTTGAATAAAGTAAAAATGGGGCAATGTACCTTAGGCTTTGCAAATATTGGACACCAGCCCTCACCCACAAGACATTTCTTTGTAACATCAAAGTTGAGCATGTTTAATGTGTCATAAACAGCTTTTTCCCTACTAACCTAGAAAAGAAATTCCAAAAAGCAGATCAGTTTCCCAAGATCAAGTGAAATTTGAAGAACATAACCCTCAAACAAAGAAAGCATCTACATAGCCACATCGCACCATATTCATCCATTTTGCAAGGTGAAAACCAATTGAGGTTAAAGCATTATCTCTATGGCGTAATCCAGCATCCAATGTGGTTCCTAGTTCAGATAGACGTGCCAAAACCTGAATACAGGTGGTTGTTAACATATCAACTCTACTTGTAACATGTATAAAAATTGAACATACTTAGTACTAGGAAAGTGAAAGCAAGCTGACATATGTAGGAGGGGAAAAAACATGTTTTAAAGAATTAGTAAATAAAAATTGTTTAGACTACCCACAACAACCAAGTTATTTGACATCCAAGGTGGGCACTTGTTAAAAGAAGCAAGGAAAGTTACATAGATATTTCTTGTAAAAGTACAAGATAGATAAGTACACATAAAAATCTATTGACATATTCACCACAAGTTAAATATAAAGAAACACAAGTAATGTACAGTATGACACATGAAAAACATGGGAAACAAGTTCTTCAAATTTTTCCTAAACATATTGTGCAAAATTAGATAATGAAATATTTGAATGCATACTTCTCGTGTTATTTGCCTCCTTTTTACTACATCTTCTGGTACAGGGTAGCAATTTGCACCAAACGCATCGCATATTTTTAGCATTTTTGTTCTTGCCTGCTCACCAGAGAAGAACACCACGAACACAGTTTTCTCAACCTGGAAAAAAAAATCATTATGTGAAAGGTTAAGACATTGATATCCAGCATTCAGAGGATGAAAGCAACAAAAGGATGTATGAGAACACTCTTAAACTACAAAATGAACAAGAGTTCTGATAAATGGAACATGAATAAAAAGTCCAATGCTTTTATTTCATCCATGGCATTTCTCCTCATTTTCTTTTTACTCTGTTGTAGGCCAAGAAGTCAGGAATGGAACTCATAATCAGAATGTCAGGAAAACATAGGTACTAGACGCATACTCTAAGAAAAGAAGAAGACTTTACCATTTCATTTGTTAATGGATCCATAATTTGATCTTCTGCAGTAGCCTGATTGAAAAACATATTGCCCCTAGTAGCCCGAAATAGCATGCGTTCAAATGTAAGAACTTTGGATTTACAGATAATCCCACTAATGAATCTAACACCAGATTGATTTGATGGCCCAGGATGCATCTCCTGAAAACAAACATCAAAATGGTAACAGTTATAAATAATCAAGACAGTCACACTTGGAAAAATAATCAATAAAAATCTGTAAATAATATTTGATTAAAAATGGGCAGGTTAAAGAAGCATGCACACACAGAAGAGATCACCTGCTCAAGCAGCGATGCTGTATCTGCATAATCATCATTGGAGTACATGTTCTCATCCATTTCTCTTTCTTGCACTGTTCCATTACTCCCACTAGACACAAGAAAGTCACTTGCCTGAAATTGTATATCATAAAACTTAGTGTTGCTGATTACTCTAAGAGGATAAAGATGCCTGTCAATAAAACGGGAAGAAATAGACTCAAATAATAGCAGGAGAACAAATTAGTTTCAGATTCAACCACAATCTGAATAGAAAGACATATATATGGACATTTATAAAATTCCAGATGAAATTAATAGCATTTACTAAGCAGAACAAATTGTTCTATCCTATGTCGTGTAAGACTGAAAAATTGCAAGGATACAATTCTGTCATCCTCAAACTAAAAACAAAAGCTAGGATCCTGAAAAAAACCGATCATGTCACTTTAAGGGTTTGAAAAGGAGTTATGCTAGAATATAATAGCATAATAATAGGACTTAAAAAGGGAGTTCAAGAACTCAAAAGCCAAATATATTCTCTGTATGTGCAACTCTTTTAGGTAGATTATGGGAGAACTCTCTGAGGACAAACACTTTTCCCATTTCATTTGGCCTTATTGTTAAAGCATGGAATTGTTCATCACAGCAGCAACCCTAAATGAACCATGTACCTTCTGCAACACCATTTTGAACTCTAGCAACTCATTATATGTTTGTCGAAGTTTATCGCCATTAGCATTCATTTCAATTAGCTCATGTTCATGCTCCACCAGTTGTATCTACAAAAAAGCAATTAGCATTCACATTAGAAAAATGTAGAACTATAATAAAAGGCAATATATATATATACATACTTATATACACACATATATGTATCTGTCTGTGTGCGTATAAAAACAAACCTCCAATTCTTCTAGTTCAATATCTGGTTGTGAAGCAGGATGAGGAGAAGGTAGTAGGCCAGCCTTATGTATTTGATCTTTGAAAAATCGTAGCTTTCTTGACATTTCTGCACATCTTTTCACCTATGAAAGAACATAAAATGTATAAAGAGTTCATGATCATCTCAGGAGTTAGGATAGACATGAAGTACCCTGTACCCTTATGGACAAATACTTATCACTATATATTTAAATGTAGAACAGATGGAAGAAACACTCTCAGCAAAATCAATGGTGGAGACTTCACTTCTACTCCACCAAGGCCTTTGACGGGAATTTAGAACCAAGAAGGTTATCTCAAGGAATGAGTAGCATTCCAATTAAAAAGGTGACAAAGTTACATCGCTAACAAATTTTATTCTACTTTTATCATTGCATGACGCCACAAATTTTCTCTCTCTTGTGCGCCTTCCATCATTTGTAGGTTTCTTATTAAAAGATCAAAAGTTAAACAGAATCAGACATGATCTCCAAGCTCAAATAGGAGACATCAAGATTTTACAATTCAACCTCCAGTGTAACAGTTTCCATTACCAGGAAAATTCTAAATAGATATGGCCCAATTCAATGTGCACACAAACAAGTTACGTCTCTAAATGACCAATACATCAGGTAAACATATAAGGAGATAGACAGGCTCATTTAGTAACCCTAGAGAGGTAACATCACAAAATTGTGTAGAAAAACTTCATGTGCATTACTTTAATTCTATCTCTGCAGTGAGATCAACAAAAATTCTAGCCTGGCATAAATATGTAACCAAATGATTAATTGAACAATATCATCTACAATAACTTCCGAACAATGATAGAGAAACATCGAAAACAATGGGAATGAATACTAGGAAGATAAAAGGAGGTGATAATCTATGCTGTCATTTTCTTTCATGATTGATAACCAGATATCAAATATATATAGCAGCAGTTAAATCCATGATTATACAGTGTCATTGGAATTTATGCCTCCTCCACCCACCCCTCCACCCAAAGAAAGAAAAAAAGAGGATTTTGAAATCATGTTAGCAATTTTAGAAACCAGATACCTGATTAACAAATGTCCGTTGAAAAGGGCTCTTGTCGGCATTTAACTGTGAATATAGAAATTTACACGGTTAGCATATCAGCTTAGTTTATGTATTGTCACGGAAGTTGATTCTGCCACATAAACTAAAATGATACATAAAGGAGATGAAGAAAGCCATACTGTAGGCATATAGATGACTGAGTGCAGGACAATCATAAAAGGAATAAGGTTTGCAAAATTTCATCCTTACAATTCATATAAAGATTCTTATACAGTGAGGTATCATTAGCAGACTCGATGTAAATACTCAAGTTCTAGGACTGATTAGATCCGCATCAAAGTGAAGGAGCAAACCAGAGGGCCAAAAAGTGCTACATTAATTTATCCAACAATTTCTAATGGGTCAAATCGTGACACCAATTGGCAGAAATGACCATAAGCAATCATATTGTATCACCTCATTTAACGACCACAAAAACTCTTGGCACAGCAAAATGCATTGGGGAATCAAGTTTTAGAAGAAAGACACCAACAATAAGAAATACATATATGCATACTGTGAAAATAATATAATTCTCTTGTAACATTTGTTAGTATTATCACTCCTTATAAGGTTAAAAAGATAACTAAAGAGCTGTTAAGTTCAAGAAAGGAAACTTAAGCTGACTGAATGAATATTGATCAAACCATACCATTTAACAACAATGTTGACTATATCCAAGCTCACAAATTTGTTATATTCAGAGAACAACCAAGTTCCTGAAAAATGTCCAATACTCCAATTCAAAGGTTTATCACTAAAATACTAAAGCTTTTGCTGCCAACTGAATCAACCAAATGTTGGAAAAGTTCAAAATTTTATGTGACTAAATCTTCCAGATCATAGATCAGTTTTATCCTGAGAATATAATTCTTCTCAAGTGACCACCAAGAGAACCTAGGCATATACATACCTTAAGGCTGGAAAGCCCAGATCTCCAATTACTTGTTTCATGGTAGCCAGGCCGGGATGGGATACAGAAATTTGGCATTCCTGTAAATTTTGACAAACTACACTATTCTAA
The DNA here is from genome assembly GCA_019593545.1 of Apocynum venetum. Lineage (NCBI taxonomy): Eukaryota > Viridiplantae > Streptophyta > Magnoliopsida > Gentianales > Apocynaceae > Apocynum > Apocynum venetum. Next base: position 1,684,319 of record SRSM01000134.1, read on the forward strand.
AGACGAGTGTTTGTGAGGCAAAGAACATATACTAAATGCTCCTTCAAAACTCTTCTAATTGTCCTTCTCACATGCCAGGGCAGTGGTTAATTGCTTCGTCCAGATGCAAAGGTAACAGTAATGTAATTAAGGGTCACAAATTCAACTCGTAGGCTTTATTTCTTCACTTCCTCAATTTGCATTTGAAATGATACATTGTGGACTATTTAAAGACACTAAGGATCATTTAAAAATAAAACAGTTTTTTTGTTAATGAAACATGAAATAGAACATAAAGAGTTCTATCACAAAATTAGCAACTGCTTTTGAATGAGAGAGTATATTCTAAGCCCTCTGTAATGCATCATCTCAAGTCAGCCAGGTGTGAAATGCATCCAAGGCCAATTAAAAGACAGTTTACAACAAGAACTTCCTATCCACATTAACTAACTAGCTAACCCTAATTAAAGTAGCAGTACTTAAAATATTTATCCACTTCGTACAGTTACACTAGAGGCAATGCAGTTTAATCGCATTTACAATTACTGAATTCAATACTACGACATCACCTTTGATTCCGATCAACTCCGAGTAACTAATCAGAGGAGTGCACAGCAGCAAATACATTCTAAAAATATAATATTAACAGCACATCATAATTCACATTCAAAAACTATATTCCGCAAAAGAATATGACCAATAACATTCAGAATCCTTCAAACGATTACTTATTGCCACAAAAATCAATAAATACATATACGTAAATATTGTCTGTCCAAGAATGAATAAGCACATATATAGAGGGAGAGAGATCTGTACATCACGAAACTGGAGAAGACCGAGTTGGCCGAGATAAGAAATGGCGCGATGTGCGGACTCAACCGGAATTATTAGCTGAACAAAGGTCATCTCCTCGGACCGCATCAGATCCATTGGAGGCAAATTATCTATGTACTTCATCTTCTTCCACAATTAAAGACGACGTTTCTTCACTTCAATTCATCAATCGATCACCGACTTCAGATCTGAACTCCTCAGAATCAAAAACTAAATTTTATTATAAAAAAAAAATCACTGAAAAATTCACAGACTCTTTTCTCTAAACTCAGAGTCTGCGCTTCTGAAGTGTGCGAACAGGTGTTCTGTGCGCGTGAAGGAAAAGTCATAGAATTTTATGCTGATGAAATTGCCATGGCATTAAGCTAACTGCCATATGAATCGAATTCCGGTCCTTTTCAACTTAATACGAAAAGGGAGGGTTGAAAAATGTGAGATCAACGGAAAAACAATAGAGTATATTTTTTCAGTTGAAGTAAAAATGACGAATTGGAAGGGCTAAAAGGAGAAAGAAAAATTAGATATGAAGATTTGCAGAGGTATGCAATAGGCGTAGGCGTAGGGGCTAAGCAAAATTAGCCATTAAAATTACTATTAATTATCCACCAACCTATAATTGGTGTCGGGTCCAAGCTCTACGCAAAATTTATGTTACAAATCGGGTTTTAAATTAAAATTTTATATTTTATAGGAGTAATTGATGTATGTATGTATTGTGACATTGAAAAACATGTTATGCATTCAGATTTTTATTTTTTAACATTTAATATTAAATGTTGAATTAATTAATATGTGTATATATATACATCTAAATTACATAATTAGCCTCTTTAGTTTAAAATCATCAATATTGACTCATACATTTAACGTTAACTTGCATTAAGAATAAAAATAATATAATAATTTACTTATTTTCAAAAAAAAATCTTAGATCTTTCACTAAATAAAAAGTTTACCATTTCATTTCTGTAAGAATATAAACATTTAATGTTTGTAATAATGAAACCAAAATTTATACCGAAAATGTTTAATTCGCTCATGCTTATATTTATTTGACTCTATTTTATAAACTATATGGGATTTTTGTAGAAATTATGTATCAATATTAAAATAAAAATTAACCGACTCACAAATGTAATAAGACTTGCATGTGTGCGCCAAATCCATCCAATGTTTTCAACTAATTGAATCATTATTTAAGTTTTTTTTTCTTTTTATCTAGAAGCGTATGTATTGTTTTAAATTACAAATTTAATATCCTTTTAAAATAAATAATTTAACTAAATAAAATCAAGTGATTAATTTGTAACCATGAAATTATTGTATTTTATATATTTTAAAATTTAAATGAGTAAACTACAATAGAAAGAAAAAAATAATAAAACTTTGTATTAATGTTGTGATCGAAAATTATTATAGATTACTAACATACTCAATGACTTATCCCTTCTACAATAAAAGGACTATATTTAATATGCATCATTTATATTCTAAAAATGTTAAATGTAAAAATAAACCATATATAAAGATTTATTTTTATATACTTTTTTTAGGAAAAATATTTTTTGATACACTTTATTAATAGTCTACTTATTACTATAGTGATGATTCATGACTTGACAAACTAATTGTTTCTTATCATTCAATTATTCAAAGTGTTTTTTACATTAATTCACTATTCAATTTAGTATTATATTCATTTAAAATTAAATATTTATATTTACTTAATATAAAAATTAATGAGAACTTTTAACTTTGAGAAATTTAATAAACTATCATTGCTATCGATGTGGTTAATCGAGATAATCACATTAGGTAGTGAGATATATATTTCTTAAATTTTTTAAGTTAATTAATGAAATTTTATATAATTATATATATATAGCATTTTATCAAAAGTATGATTCATACCATGATTTTTTTAGATATATAGGTGATATACTTAACAATCAAACTTTACTTATTTGGCATATAAAAAAATTATTTTAAGAATTTGGACATTTAATCTTGAATATCTCAAAATAAAAACGTTATTAGTTAATATCTAACAAATATAGTATTAAATATAAGCTATTGGATATTTCATAATATATTATATCAAGCTTTCTATTGAGTAGGTTAGTTATTAGATTTATTCTTTAAATTTAAATTTATTATCTTAATTTTAATTAAAACGCATATGAAATAATTTACAAGTTTATTTTTAACTTTGAGTTAAGTTGATTGGTTTATAAGTTAGGAGTTAAATTGTTTATAAATTGAATTGCAAAGCATACAAAAATTTTGGGGGTTTCATTAACATAGGCTACTTAGCTCATTTTCACTTCTATTTATTGGTGAGGATTTCAATATTATGCAGGGAGTATAATGCATTAATGCTCTCGAGATTCGGTGCTTGTCTAAGGCAAAATCAAAGCATGATATAGAATTGCATTATACTGTCGGTGGCTTCACCGTAATTGTTTAGGCCCATAATATATATATATTTTTTAACAAAAAGAGATACAACGTGCCTTTTTTTATTATTTTTATGAGGGAAGATACAATGAACCTTAAATGAAAATAAATTTCTTCTCTCTCATAGAAAAAAAATACACACAGAAATTAATCAAATGACAGTAAAACTTAATCAGTGCTCTCTTCTTACAAAATTGATAATTTTATTTGTTATTTCATAATAATTAAGAAAATATAATTAATATTAGTGAAAATGTATAATTTACATAAAGTAATCATAAAACACCTTCATTTATTATTTCCAAATAAATTTAATATACTTTTTTAATATAAATAATCTTACTTTAAATAGAGATATTTTAATCAACTAATAAATACATATTTTTAATAAGCAAAGTGATTTATAATTTGAGATAAACAAAAAAAATCTATCAAATTAGATGAATGGAGTATTTAGCTCATCATAAATCCATAAGTTATCATTGTTTTATTCCTAAGCTTGAATTGCTAACTTTGCATCTTCTCATTTCTAATAGGGGAAAGATGGCATTCTCATTTTATTTTTTCTAGTTACATATTTAAAATTTTGAACATTTTTTTTCCAAACTAATACAACATATAATTGACGGTTTCTATATCTTTAATAATAAATTTTGAATTGAAGTATATGGTTAATCCCCTAGACTACCTATGATAATATCCCAATTACTTTTTTTAAGGCTTGAATCAGTTTCATGTTTAATGGAATTGTTAGCTTCGAGCAAGCATAGCAAAAAGAGTTCCATGGAATTAATAAACTTAGAGATGCATATAGACCAAAAACGCAAAAAGAATTGCTAATAGTCTAATTGTAATTACGGCAAATTGACATTTTTAGCTCCTAATCTATTTTACTTTGGTAAGCTAGACCCAAAACTTTATTTCTTAATAAGTTGGGACTAACAACTTTTTCTTTTTGTTGGATTGGATCATTTGGTCAAATTTGCTATTAAATTTAACAAAGTCAATGGTTATTGACATTTTACCCCAAACTTTGAGGGGCATTTTAGAAACAACACTCTTGAAGTTCTTAAAAAAAATCAATTATATCTTCTTCTTTTAAAAAAAAAAATTAAAAATACATCATCATCTTTCTCAACAACATTTATGCCTAACCTATATCGCGTCAGCAACCAAATTGGAGGTATTAATGCTTAACTCCATCTAAAGGAGATAGAAGCACGTGGCAAATAGAGTTATCAAATAAAGTTTATTGTATTATTTGTATTAGTCATATTAGGTAGTGTTTGATTCGGTTTAGAGTTACTAAGGACTTGTAGTAGTCTATTTTTCATAGGATGGTTGTAGACTAATTCTATATATCTGATGTAAAGTTGGATTCAGATTGATTGAAGAAAACTATTCTTTCATCGTTGATTTTTTCCTATATATCCCAATTCCACATCCATATTGGAGACATTGATGCTCAAATATATATAGAGTAGCTCCATATGAACAAATCGATAACAGTTGCCAGAAAACCATAAATAACATTAAAGATTCCTATCAATAACAGCAATACTTAGTTCAAAAAGGGTTTCGATTTCCTAAAACTTGAAAAATTTAGAACCTAAGATTGGTAAAGAACCAATGGCTTTTACCAGTCTTAAACCTCTCCTCAAAGCGGGCTTTGGTCTCCTTAGCTACAACAACCTTCAAAATGGATAAAGTAAGATATCGGCGGACCGATTTAAGGAATAGGACTTGAACTTCTTGTACACTTCAAGGTTGGAGGGAACAAGGGTAGGAATGATTGATCGGCGTCGATGTTATCGCCGACGACACATTAGAGGCCATGGAAAGTGGTATACGAAGCGTTGGATGTGGATATGGAAGTGGTAGTTGTGGTGCAGTGAAGTGCAATGAAGGCTGACTTTTTTGTTAAAATGGGGAGAAGTGGGTTGGAATGCCAAGGGTTTAGAAAATAAATTGGTTTGAGAATTTGTGGGAATGTGAAGGAGGATGGTTGGAAGAGAGAAGATGTGGAGTAATGGTGGCACTAGCATAGTTGAGGAAGATGATATGGATTTTTAACAGATAGTTGATTTTTTTTTTTTTAAAGCTTAAACAATGTTATTCCCAAAATGCCTCAAAGTTTTGGGTAAAAAGTCAACAAGTATTGACTTTGTTAGATTTAAAAACAAATTTATTTGAATGACTCAGTCCATCAAAAAGAAAAGGTTTTGGATCACACCTTACTAAGAAATAACGTTCTAGATCTAGTTTATCAAAGTAAAATAGTTTAGAGGCTAGAAATGTCAATTTGCCTTGTAATAACTAAAAATGAATATTTTATGTAATGTCAAAGCCATTGATTTCAAAGACAGATACTACACATTTTATAAGCAAAAGGGTAACCCATATCATCAATGCAGATTGAATTTCCCCATTTCCCCAGAAGCTTCTTTGATTCCATTTCCATTTACTCATCTCCCAAACATAGTAGTGAAGTATGACTCTCTCGCCAAAGAGGGAGTAAACAAATCTAGTGATATTTGGGTATTATTCTATTGGTTTCACGTGTGGATTGTATATCAAATTGTTAAGTTGAGATGGTGTTTCTCGTCGTCATAGTGGTCTACAATATTAATCTCGTGGGTGAGGTTTACAGGACTAGTGGGTGAGATATTGCGGTTGTATTGAGCTGCAATTTCTATCCTTTATGATGGTAGTGGAGGCAGTGATTTTTGTTGTATATGTCTATCTTTTTTGATTTCTTTCCTATTCTTTTCTATCTTGGCTTGTTGTTTAGACTTTAGTTTATGTTAGGTAGTGTTGCTTTGGTTGGTTTGTGTTGGATTTTGTGTCTCCCTTGTTGCAAGAAATAGCTTTTTACTCTAGTCTTTTTTCTCTAGTTGCAATTTGAAGCCCGTAAGATGTCCTGGTTTTGGCTTGATGGGTGTTTTTCCATTAGAGGTTTCTCCTTAATAAAAGCTCCATTTTTCAAAAAAGAAAAATACATACAATAATTTTAGTCAAGATTTGTGGCCTTAATTACAAATAAGTTTCGATTTGATTAATGAAAGAAACATGCTTCAAACTCTTTTATACCATCACCTTTTCACCAGTGCCCTTGACACTCTATGTGTCGTCATTTCATAAATTTTCTACCAAACCATTGTCTACACACTTCGTCTCCACCCTCGTCCTTTCCAAATTATTCTGTCGAATTTTGTGATAAGATTTTGGGTTAGATGGAAGTGGTGAGAGGAAATGTTGCTCATACAATTATGTTCACTTACCTAAATGCCCATGAAAAAGATTATGGACGCGTCATGCGATGAATTTTGATTAGGACTTAACGGCTGTAATGGAGGAAAGTGCTTATTTGCCAACTTTTGAAAATTCATGTGCATAAATTAGTCAAAAGCATATTTCGGTATAAAAATCAAAATTTTAAAAAATATAAATGCATATGACACTTTTTACTCAAAATTCACATTCAAAATACGAATAGTTTTTAAAATTTTAATAAGTCTTTTATTTTTAAAATATTATTTTAATCTCTATGTCCGAATTCAACGTGAAATTATTAAAATTTATAAATTTTGCATTTTTTTTTAAAAAATATTATTATTTTAATATTTCTGACTAATTTCATTAAACTCGAGCATGATGTCAAGACATGAATTGAAACTCAAGTAATTAAAATCAATAAAAATTATAAAAAAACCTGAAATTTATATATCATTATTAGTTGACATCAGCCAGCTGCATAAAGCAATTTTTCAGTACGTACCTTTTCTTCTTCTTCTTTCTTCGAAATGGAAAATAAATATATTAAAATTAAGAGGATTAATCTGCTAAAGACGCATATATTCCATAAGAGGGAAAATTTGAGTCTCATACCTTTTCTTGGTTGATGTTATCTATTGTCAAATTTTCCAACCCAATTTTTATTCAGGGTAAAAAAACTATTTTACATTTTATTAGCAAAAGTTGTCCAACGCAACCACTATTACTTTGTCTTGATATATCTCTTATTATTATAAATAATAATATTAAAAAAAGGCAGAACAAAGCCTTGCAAAATAAAACATTCGACCTATTAGTTGAGAAAAAGAAACTTCAAATTACCAATAAAGCTGTAATTTGATTGATTATTAAAAATATCATGTACAAATAAGTGTTGAAAAGAATTGAATTTTGTTATTCAAAGTAAGAAATGTTCAAGTTTGTCTAAATTGGGAATGGATAATAAGTATTTATTGAATTTAAAATAATAATATATAAATATAATAAAAAACATATGGATATAGAATATAAATATTAACCTCTATATATGAGGAAAAAAAAACAATTGTTTCATTCAATACTTTTTGTTATGCCTTCCGGAAAAAAAGAAAAAAAAAACCTTTTTGTAATTACTAGTAATTAATTTTTGTGAGTTTCTGAACGGATCCAAAATATTTCTGTAATAAATTCTGATATCGGCGCATCGTGCGGGCGGTCAGATTGGATTCGGCGAATGCAACGTGGCTAAAACTGCGCACTGCTTCAAGAAAACCCGTCTAAGCTGGAAAAAGACCCCTTCGTCCGCCGTCAACGACGCCGACCAGCTCGCCGTCTTATTCAGAGCGTAGCAGCACTAGCCCATTTGGGTTCATTACTATCAGCGGAAGACGCCACTGTGGAATCTCAGGTATTACTTCCATTCTGTTTCTTGTCAGATAATTACGGCCAAAATCTCGGTTTCGATTCTTCGCATGCTCTACGGTCACAAGTCTATGTTTCAAGATTCTTGTTTATATTGCGGAGGGGGGGGGGGTTAATTTTTCAATAAAGGCAAAACTTAATATTCTGATGTCAGAAATATTAGGCCCTCCATTAGTTATGGGCCCTTAACTGGATTTTGTTAATGATGCTTATATGCCAAGGTGAAATGAAGTTTCGTTACTCTTAGATAAATTTATCTGTGATAATCAGAGATGTTCTTAAGATAGTTATTAACGGTAACCAATGAATTAAGTAGGTAATTAGGAGGTAGATTGGAGCAAGATGCTCCATGATTGTTGTTCTTTGGGTTAACCAGAACAGGCAGCGATGACAACTTGGAAATGTATAGAATGTCATAGTAGATGCATTTGGAGGGCTGTTTTAATAGATTCTTGGTTATATGTAGTCTCAGTATGGGAACCAACCCAAAGAGAGATAAAGAAAAAAATTGGCGAAAAAGGAATTGGGTAAAATATAAGAGGCTGCTCATTTTCATTGTTTTTTACTACATTTATGCACTGATTACAATTTGTATAAAAGATATTTTGTACTGTTATCATATTTGGTTGCAATAAATCAGGTATGGGTGGAGAAGAAAGCAAAAAAAAGAAAAAAAGAGCACACTAGAAAATTATATCGTGCATAGAAACTAACTTTGAATGACAAATTCCATTAAGATACATTTGAAATGAGAAAGAGGATACCTCAGAAAATTAAGGAACGTTGAATTTGTAGAGATGAAGATTGCCTGTTGAGCTATTCTGGCTACATCATTACTATTGATTTGCTAGAATTATATATACATGTTGTTGCTTAGTAGTTTTTTGGGCATATAAAAGATCTTTGAATTGCTAGCTTTTCCATTTCTATATGGAGTTGCACAAGACACTCCTTATTAAAAGACAGAAGCATGGTTGTCACAAGCAATATCAGGAAAGGAATAATATAAACTAATAAAGTTTCTCTTGGCTTCTTCCTTCATTTCCCTTACAGGAAATTGTGCAGGCAGGGGGATTTCTTTTACTTCTCCAATTTTCGCTTAAAGTTTTTCCTATTTAATAGAGAGAGAGAGAAGAGAATTTACTGCACAGGTTGGAGTTTTCTTGGTTTCCAAAATTAAGTAATCACGCTTGTAGTGTTAGCCAATCACCTAAAGATACTTCGCTGAAGCTGTTGTATTGTCTAGAAGTCTTTGCCTTAATGCCTTGTTAGCAAAAACAGAAAATCTGAAAATCCTTGTTACATTTGTTAGATGAAAGGTGAACTTCTATAAATTTGACTTTCCCCAAGGAACACGAGATATAATAATGTCCAACGAACTTCTCGTTGTTGTGGAGTATTCAAGGCAATATTTTAGGTCTGAAATGAAACAAGTTTCTATATCATGACTTTGCAGAATTAAGGGTTCTAATTACAGAATTCGGGCATGACCCTGAAGTTCACTTTTTTGTTTAGCAATTTCTTTTTTTCTTCTTTGGATAAGTATTTAGCAAATTTATCTCTTAAGGAAACTTCACTGTATCAGGTGTAAACTTTGCTTACAACATGGCCAAAGCGATAAGGGATGAGAAGATTCTCAGCTACAATGATGTTGTACTTAGGCGATCTGATTTAGACATTCTCAGTGGTCCATATTTCCTCAATGATCGGCTCATTGAGTTCTATTTTAGTTATCTCAGTTCATGTCATTCTTCGGAGGAGGGCATCCTTCTTGTCCCTCCTTCAATTGCTTTCTGGATTAAAGAGTGCCCTGATACTGCAAGCCTTGAGGATTTTCTAGAGCCCCTTCACCTGTCCCAGAGAAAGATTATTATTTTACCAATCAATGATAATGATGATGCAAGTATAGCTGAGGGTGGAAGTCATTGGAGCTTACTTGCCTTTGAGAGAAGTGCTAATGCATTTGTCCATCATGATAGCAGCTGGGGAAACATGAACAAATCACACGCCAAACGGGTCTATAAAGTGGTTAGTCCTCATGTGTCATCTAATGCTACTTATGTTGAATGCTCCAGCACCCCAAAACAACTGAATGGTTATGATTGTGGGATTTATGTTATAGCCTTTGCAAGAGCTATTTGCAGCTGGTACAAGAACAGTGCAGCCAAGGATACTGAGAAATTATGGTTCACAGATTTGGAGCAGATCACACCATCAATCGTTTCTGAACTGCGAAGTGAGGTTCTGGAACTAATCAGAAGTCTAATGACAATGACTTTGCAATAGAGGCATCCTTCTAGAGTAATAGTGATCTACTAGACATTGCCCCAGATTTGAGATGTTAGATTTTGATGATATTACATGTGTACTTAACAATTGACATGCAATAGTATGTCGATACTGATGTAAATTCTCGTAGTAAGAACCTGATATACTGTGATCTTGAGATCCTGAGATTTTGTTAAGACTGATGCTTGACATTCCAATGAATCATCAGCTTTTGTTTGTCTGTTTGGCGCAGCTGGAACATTTCCTTCCTCTCCCCCCCCCCCTTCACTTTTTTCTCCTTCTGACTTTGTTGTTTTTTATGAAATAAATGATGCTGAAAGTCCAGATTCTGGATTCTCCAACTGATCTTTGCCATCAGTTTGCAAGAAATTCAATTTCATTGATAGTGAATCATTGCTGATTTGAGAAGTGTCTCATAAGATAATCTATTACATCCCAAAGATTATTGGGATCCGGCCATAAAAGAGACTGAAAAAGGTTATCCACTAAAGGAACTTTTTATACTCGCCATCTTTTTGTACTACCAAAGGAAAAATAGCAACTAATGTGGGTTTATAGAAGTTTCATCCCGCTGTGAATGATTTGATTCTTTTGGGCCATAGGTGTAAACTGAAAGGAATTGATTAATTGTCCTTTTTATTTTCTTTTGGGTAAACAGTGTCGTTGCCCTTTAACTTTGCAAAATTTTGATTTTTGCACTCAACTATTTTTTGAATAGTTATTGCCCCTAAATTATAAAGCTTTATCCAAATTAGTATTTCTGTCAATTATAAATATTAAGTGCTAATAGAATTCTTCAAGTGCATTTAAGTCATCCAACTATATTATCCCTCATCAATATCACTATTAAAGAACTAGTATTCTTCAATTTCAATTGTCGTAAGATTGAAGAGGGCATTTAAATCATTCAACTATCTTATTACTCATCAATAACACTATTAAAGAACTAATATTCTTCAATTTCAATTGTCTTAAAATTGGAGTTGTAAAATTACATGCTCTTGAATTCACGCCCATCCATAAATTTCAATATTCATCCTTGCCCTAATAGTAAATAATCAAGCCCTTTGAATCTAAATTGATGCTTCAAGGTAAAAGTCATTTTGAATTCAAGATGAACATCCAATTCATTTTGAATTCTTAAACCCAAACCCATTATCTATGGTTGCTCATACAATCTTCTTCGTGTCTCACTTTCAGCCCTTCGATCGTTAGGGTGATTCGCAAAAGAATTTGATAATTTTGATTTACACTGAAAGCCATGGAAGAATACAGAGAAGTGAAATGGAAGATGAATGGTTCAATATGTTGGAAGTCATGAGAGGGAAAGAGAGCAATGAATATAATTTTTTATTACTCAAATACCTTTGGGAGTTGTCATGTGATTTGTACATGAGGAGTTCTTGTTTGCACTCAATATTTGCAATTGACAGAAGTGCTAATTTGAATCAATTTTGATAGTTTAGGGGCAAGAACCGTTCAAAAAATAATTTGAATACAAAAATTAAAATTTGAAAAAGTTCAAGGGCGACTGACAGGATTTACCCTTTTCTTTTTCATTTTTCCTCTTTCCCATACTATCTTGTCAAAGCAAGAACTGCAGCAAGTTCTAGCTCGACTGACGACCACCAGCCTCAGTTACAATTAACTGCACTGCCTCATTAGTTGTCACTGTACATCCAATATCGATTCAGCAAGTGAGGGAAAAGAACCGAACTGGACCATTAAAAAGATAGTCGAAGACTGAGCCAAGCATACCTTTCTCAGCATTTTGGCTAAGATGAAATGTAATATATGCTCTTATCAGTAGATTCAGTAAAATATCTCTATGTGGGAATTTGACCTGCAGCAGACTAACTCAATTTTTAAGGGGAAGAGTCCATTACGATGGCTTGCTCGTTGGCAGTTGCCATCCGGACTCTTGTGCCTCGCATAGGCTACTATTGCAAGAGCTTGGCTTACCCACCTCAGCTAATTTAAAATAGTTTCTAGATTTTGTGTTCTTTTGGCGTTGAGCTGCCTAGACCATCCCACCAAAACTATATTAGAATGTCTTACTTTTTGGCCCTTGAGAAGATGGCTCTTGTACAACAGCCCCAGGCCTAGGCATAACACCAAAACTATTTTAGAATTCACGTTCTTCAGGCCCTTGCGAGCTTCGGTTACTTGGACCAGGAACTCGTTAAATTTCCAGGCCAACATAGGGACAAGTACAATATAAAATTGAAATTCAACAGTGCAAATTCAAACAATAATAAACTTTGTAATTAGGGCTGCAATGATCAGTTGGTATATATTTTCTTAACAAATTTTATAGGTGCTTCCTCCACAGAAAAACTCAAGGTTGGTGAGTCTCCACCGCCCAGAAGTAAAAGAGCAATATCCTGATTTATCTAAGTGGGGCTAATTTCTTGAGTCTCCACCAATGCAATGCCAAGAAGTGAACAATATCCTGATTTATCTATGGTATAAATGTAAAGAAAAGATAGAGATATTTAAGCTCAAAGGAAGAGCATAAATATAATCAAAGAATTGCAAAATCTTGATGAAGAACCATGATCTGGGGGCTGGCCGCACTTCTGCATCAGATACCAAGTCTGTAAAACAATCCTTGTACGAGATCTTGAAAAAACTAAACCATTTCATAACCATCACTCTCCTCAGCATATTCCTATATCATCAAAAAGAGAGTCAAAAATCAGTCCAAAGCAGGTGAAAAAGCATGATCTAGACAAGTCGAGGACATTGATATAAGGGAGAAATCTTTGCAATAAGTTTCGGTACATGAAGAGTAATTAAAACTTCAAGTGCAATTGCTCTCTGCTCTTGTTCATGTTATAAACATGCTTCTTGTAATGTACAGGTAAATTGTGCAAATACTAGCAGATTAAAGAAATATATCTTAGCAAAATAAAACAATGAAAAATAAAAGCTTTACAGTGGATAGAAGGAAAGGAAAGAGTATTGCTCATCCAAATAACATATATGGCCAATAATAGTCCATTTTCTTCTTTCGCATATTATGTTGGATAATCTTCACGGCTACCACCGGAATCTGTAGCTTGCTTGGAGAGAAATCTCTCAATCATCACCTTTGAGTTTATACTCATACTGCATAATAATTTCACTTACTGAAAAATTGATGACTAAAGACATTATTGTTTTCATGCAATTATAATAAACATTGTTCAATTTTTTACAGCCTTGAACTATCTTCTAGATCATGTATTGATTTAAGATGAGAGAAAACTCCAACTGAGGGATTCAATCAGGATCTTCAGTTTATGCAAGAAGCATCTTCCCTTCAATCAACAGTGTAAATTGGTCTATGCAGGTAGTGCATCCCTCCCCCCTTCTTTTTACTTCCCTTTCTCTTTTCTTCTTTTCTCTTTTCACATCATTATGATCCTTTTTTTTTTTCCATTGGTAGGGTAATGTAAAATTGCTCCACATGGATAATGGATGTTTTATACATATGAGAATACAAGTGCTACACAAATCAAATCTACAAACTGCCATGAATATTATTTCTCCAAGTAACTTGAAGGTGACACAGGAAAGAGATAAATGTCACTCCATTTCTTAGATAAGAGTTTTTGCTCTTTTAGACTGTTCCAGACACCTAGACCTCACTCAATTCCTATATGTTAAGTTATATTTTCATGTATATGTTGAAGGTTATCTCGCTCTTAATCGAAAGATAACTTCCACATTGGATCACTTAGAGTAACAAAATCTGCTATTTCAGTTTCCAGCCCAGTCCTGCAGTAACTCAGATCTATTTCAAAATATTAAGGAAAGCAACCATAGCAAGATTGAATCCTCTCTCTCTCTAATCAAAGAAAAGAAAATACATTAAGTCTCTATTCTTATCAATATTTGTAATTTCAAACAGTATAAAAGAGCATCTCATGTAAAATTCTTTGGTACAATTTGTCAACAAGCATGACAACTTCTTTCCAGATATATCTCACATATGACATGTGAGAAAATCAATACTTTACTACCACATCTCAAACCTTGTAAGCAGAATGGGAACTTTTACCTGCATACATTAAATCCTTTGCATATTTATTAACCAGTCAACTAGCAACCCATGTGATTCCCACCACCTTAACTTTGAACCAGGAGACAGCAGCTCACATCTTTCAGCATTCTTTTAAGATCGGCTAAAATAAATTAGCTCCTAGAAAACTAAATCCGAAGGCTTCTCTACTTGATATGAGCCATCTTTAAGATATAGCAAACCCTCTTTATCAAGCATAGTCTGTTTCAAAAGCTTAATCCATAGGGTAGGCAACTTCTTAGATGCCTTAATGAGCAAGGCAGAAGATACAGAATCTATATAGAAGATTAACAGATTCCAAGTCCAATGATGAGGCAGCAAAGTGACAGGGGTTACTTAGACCTGATAGTAAACCATATGAACATTCACGAGGTTATTCGCACTGGTTCAGTTATTTTTTCATCTGAATCCAAACATATATTCTGCTCTAGAAGAACACTTAAGCTGTATTCAAGTTGCTGATAATGAAGACAATTAAATAAACATGACCCAATTTATCCAGCAAGTCTAATTGAAAAATAAACTTACAACCTAAGATCAATTCGAACTTATATTTCCACCTATTTAAGTGATAGTTTGTGCCTTGTTTTCATATTTAAGCTTATAATTGTGCTCTAGAATTGTAAATAACACTTCATTATGTAAATTAAAACAAGTATTGTCTCCGTATAAAAATTTTACTATATAAAATTCATTCAAAATTGTTAGTAACAAGTTCATATTTGAACGATTTGATTCTGAAAGTCTTAAAACTTTTAATGTTTTAATTTTAATTAATGGCAAACATTGATGAGGACTAATGTCTTAATTGTATAAGTATGGTCTCTTATGATTCATATGTCTAATCCATACAAGATCGAAGTTTCAAATTTTCAGGAAAGATCGAATGTTATCAAGCCTTGAAAATAAGCGATTTATGGATTAGATAAAATCTATAGGCGTAGTGTTATTTTTTATATATATCTTTATATATCTCTATATCTACCTCTATGAGTAATAATTTATATAGGTTGCTCAATAAAAGTGAAACGTTTTTCAAAATGCACTTCATAAAGATATAATATGAATTGGGTATTTAAAATGATTTTCAAAATACATGCATATAGTTAAAATTCTATAAAATATATTCTACATCTCTTAAAGTTGATTGGAATCTTGACTACTCAGCTCATCATCCGCAAAATGTCCAAAACTCTCTAGAACACTTGCGGATGATGGTGCGGATGACCTGTCTTAAATGTGGTCGATCGCACTTCTCTTGAGTGGATTCAAACAGTCATTTTTATGACCATTGGTGCATTCATATAAATCTTCAATTGTTTAAAAAACTTAATACCACGACTTTTTGAGCAAAAATCTGATTCCTACTCTTTATAAAAGATCTTGAAATCATTTTGAAATACTTTTATAATATTTACATTGTGAAAATCATCCAAGAAGGTTATTTACTAAATCATTGGTGTTCTTGAACAATCTAGAGAACATATTACTCAATGAGGTGTTTATGCTTCAAATTGATATATCTTCACATTAAGGTCATTTTTATATCAAACTTTTCATATTCTTATTTTATAAGTTTTATTCAATATTGCATTGAGTTTAAAACTTTAAGAGTTAGAGTGAGTCTTGAATTATAGATAAATTATGATTGACTTAAGTGTATCTATTTCATTAATTGTTGTTTTAGAGATAAGTGTATAATCAATATTTTATTGTAAAACTCAAAGAGTTAGATGAACCTTAATTGGGTAAGAGGTTTGTATTGTAAAATGCTAAGGAGAATTAGATGAGCCTCTATTGTAATCTCTTGTACTAAATTACTGAAAAGTTTTATAAAATTCTTGAGTAGATAGATCAAGGTAGTGAATTAGATTCGTTGGATAAACCGAACAACTATAAATCGTTGTGTTCTTTGCTAATTTCTTGAACACATTACTTCACATACTATTTGAACACCAAGTGGTTATTATTTGTTATATTAGAAAACATTGTTTGAATTAAGGTTGAAAAATCGAATAAAATCTAATTCACCCCACCTCTTAGATTTTTCAGATTCATTTTTGGCTCATTTATTTAATGTTTTAGATCTCGTTGTTCAAAATCAGCACATTATACGGTTGGAATGTGAATGAGTAAATTAATAAGCCGAAAAGCAAGTTACTTGCAGACATCAGTTCACTTACAACCCCATATATGAGCACCTTTTGTAAAAGAAAGCATGTCACGTGATATACTTTAGCAAGATACGAGGTACTGGAGCATACCACGCTTATAATGCACTCATGGAATGCCAGTGTCAGCAGGATAACTACCAAGCACTCTTAAGAATGTCGCAAACTCCTGCCAAAGAAGTCCAATTGCCTATGAGTTCTCAATGTAAGACATAGCACCTCAGGGAAATAAATCTCTCTCCTTTCCATCCAGTTACTTTTGATTCCTTCCGAAAACTAGAGGTTAAAATTTATAGCAACTACACCTTGAGATGGCCAAGAGCATTTTGGGCTCTTGGATCAGCCATGGATGCTTCAAAATCGACATAGAAAATATAGGGGAAGTGTCTGCGTTAAAAAAATAAAAGTTATTTGCATGTAAGGATTTATAACAAGGTGACCTCTAGCAACTGAAGTCCAGTCTGAATCAGAAAATGCACATGCAAAAATCCACTCTTAAAATGTGTAAATGCACTCAACATACTTGGACAGCCCAGTGGCACTGTCATCAAGCACTCGCTTCTGCAAAGGACGGCTTTCAATCTGGGATAGTCGAAAACATTATTAGACAGATCAGAGGTAATTATTGTGGCACCATCATGAAATATCATAAAAATTTACCTTACCTTTGTAAGGTTAACATTCCTCATAGCAAAAACAGCAAGTGCCTTGAAAAGCACCCCAGGACCTTCCTCTAGTGAGAAGACTATACTTGTCTAGTCAAGAGAACATAAATTATCAGAAGCAAAAACATGTAATTAGAGAATAAATGAAATTAATTCTTTCAGTCATCTGATTTAAATTGTTCTTGAGTGATCAACTGGAAATGCTAACCTTGAATGGCTTATCAATGCCAGGAATGATGGGCTCTCTAGCCAAAATTAGGAATCGAGTGACATTATCATAATCGTCCTGGAAAGCAAGGAACAGATGTAAAGCCATAATGAATGCCATCTGCTGTACTCAACAAATCTTCTTTAGCACATTTTTCCTTTTACAGTAGACCAACCTGTATATCTTCAGCAAGTATATCCAAGCCATAGATCCTAGCGGCAGTCTTGCTTGCAACTGCCCCTGCATCTTTGAGTTTTTGGAAAGAGATGAACTGAAAGGTTTCAGAAGGAAAACAAGAGTTTCAATAAAGAAATCAAACCCCATAAGTTCTGATTGACAAAAACATAACCATGTCTAAATTTGTAATCTTACATGAGAAAAAATCTTTTTTGTCAATGTAAGGTAGTTTGAGTCTTTTTAAAAGGGGGGGAGGCGGGGAAAAAAAAAAGCTTGTGTAAAACTTCTATAGCTGGAAGTTGATTTTCATATAGAAAAATAACATGAATAACAATCATCTTCCCATCAGTGAGCCATTGCTTTCCAAATAAAACATAAAGGAAGCCAAGAAATCAATCGAAGCACAGACCTTTGCTGCACCAGCAGTATCATCAACAGCTTCTCGAACCAGGCCCAACTTTGTTAATGTGTTCTCACACTGTGCAAGAGCCTGTAATAACACAAAGATAGAGATCAAGATTGATTTCAATCTATTTTAGAAAGGAAGTTTCAATAAGGGAAACATGCCTGTGGATGGCTCAGAACCCTTTTCAGGTCTTCAAGTTTGGCACCAGGGTTGGCAAGTAAGCAGTGCCTGATTGCAAGTTTGACTTCTCCAACAATATGTAATCTGTGTCGGAGTAACAAGTCATAATTCCTGTGAATGCTGCCCCCTAAAGAATTCTCTATTGGTAAAACCGCTCTATCAACAAGCCACCTTTCAACAGCCTGCATATATATTATAACATGGCATTACTCATCAACAAAACAACTAAAATCGTGAGAGCCTCATCCGCATTTTGATTTACCATTACTCATAACCATAGCTAGAGATCTAACTAATCAACGAATAAAACAACTAAAATGGGGGAAAACGGCAAGATCCATTCTCTAAGAAGAAACCAACAAATTTGTTCTTCTACAAAACTATGACAAAGTTTTTCCGTTCTTTTCTGCACAAGAGACTCGGAAACTCCAAAATAAAAAAGCCACCCTTCTTTCAAAATTTCTATTATATAAGTAAAAAGACAAAACTCACTTCAAAAGCCGTGTCAAATTGTTCACAGGGAACTGCTTCACAATTTGGGTAGGCCTTCTCTGCCGCTGATTCACTGAATGCACCTCCAACACCCTATTTACAATTAAAAAGTACATATATCAAAGATGTACAGAAAAAGCTACTTCGAAGAAGAAAATAGCCAAAGAGGCACTCTATAGATGCCTATATCAGCATGTGTCCAATTAACCGAAAACCTGATAGGCAACACGAAGATGAGTTCCTTCCGATGTCAAATTGGACAGATTCGCCGATGTTAAAGGCCCTGAAAATAAATGCAAAATTCAGCAAAACCACCAAGACGAAACAAATTCATGTTTCCCCAATATCCCTAAAGTCCCAATTAAATTTCCTAACCTCCCAACAAAGGGGGAAAAAAAGGACGAAAATGTAATAAATATGCTACTTGGGAGTGAAATAGAAGAATCTTTGGAACTGAATTCATAGGGGTTGTCGTCACTAAGTTTCTGTAGCTCAATTGCGGATGCCGCCTTTTTAGTTTTTCCACTAACGCCATCAATAGTTTCATCGCTACTACTGCTGCTTTTGTTGTTGCTACAGCAGGCATGGAACGAGATCTTACGATGGCTTTTGGAAAAATTTAAATCTGCAAATGAAACTCGATATGAATATGAGAGCTTGGGATTCAGGTTCCGACCAGTAGGTGAAGGGTTTATCGGCGACTTTGCGGCAGTGGCCGCCATTGCTCTCGACTGATGCGCACTTTTTTGAAGAGAAAGAGATATATACACGGTGGATTCTTTTCAAACTTTGGGCTCCCATTGGAATTTACAGAAAGTCTTCATCTATTGATTATTGAACATGAAGAAAGATAATACTCCCTCCCCTCCGACTAACATAAAATTGATTTATATTTTCATATGCCTTAAATTATAATTTATTTTTTTTATTTATAATATAGTTCATTTTTTAATAGATAAAAATATTTTTATTTAATATATTAACTTAATCATTCATTTTTTAAAAAAATTGGAATTCTAAATATAATTACACCACAATTAATTATTTTTAGTCTCATTATTATTAAACATTTCATATAAAAAAAATCATGTGTTTATGATGGGTTATCAAAAAAAAATTAATACATATAATTAGTATTTCAAAGAAAAAGTAATTCTTGAGTTAATTCTAGTATAAGGACAAAGTAAAAAAAACATAAAAAAGTTTTACAATTTCAATAACATAAAACTCGTCTTCTTAATTTGTATAAAATTATGATTGTCTATCTTAATAAAATAGATGGAGTATAAATCAAAGAATTAAAATGATGCTGAATATTTTTATATGAATCCATCTTTATGAATTTTATATATTTTAAAATATTAAAAAAATTAAATGATACTTTATTTGTCTAGAATTAAATATTCAATTTTGACTTTAAATAAAAATTAATAAATATCATTTGACTTTAAATAAGTTAAAAAATTATCTTTGATATTAATATTAATGATGTTATAACTTATGAATTGGTGAGGATTAAATCCATTAAATTAAAGTGGTAGATTGTGGATAAGTTAATATAATATAAATCTCTTAAATTAAATAGATTATTAATTAATTTTAGATAGAAAATATATCCATAAAAGGAAAGTGTACATACAATTTCGAACAAATAAAAATATAAATATAAATATTCAATTTCATACATAAATAATATATTATATACTAGAGTATAAAGTTTTAAATACATGTAACTTAAACATAATTTTGAGTGGGAGAATATTCTCAAATTATTAATAAACATTTTTTTAAAAAGAACTTTTAAAATTCTAATTTATTAATTTAAAATTCTAACTTTTTAACTTGGTTCAAAATTAAGGAATTTTATTTTGGAGAAGTTATGTCCGAATAATTTTTAAAAGAACTTTGATGTATTTATATGGTAAAAAATATGGTTGAAAATTAAATATTATATTAATTTTGTTAAGAAAAATCCAAAACGAATTCTTTTTATTTCTACAGAATTTATACCAAAAGAAAAACCCAACAAGAACGTATATCATCAGCTTGTGATCAAATTTAAAAATAAACGAACAATAACACTATGGAGGAAAAAGAAAAGTTTGAATAAAAATTATGAAGAATTAAAAAGCACATCTAATCTATCATTAAAAAAAATCCTAAAATAATAAAGCGCGTTTTTTTTTAACTAAAGAAAAGCACATATAATCAGTCAACAGTGTGCAAGTGCAACTCCATTTCACCTAACCTAAACGGGTCGCTACACCAACCCTTCTCAACCGATGTACCCAACTTTTTCTTCTAAGTTAATACTAATGTCGTCCCCAGGGGCATAGCCGAGTTGGTAAGGCATGTGGTGATGTGGGGAGAAATCCTCCGGCAACGCAGGTTCGAATCCCGTGTGGGGCAAATTTTCACTGAAATATTGTGAAGGTTTGTCCTGAGATTTGAATCCTGTTGGCTCTCTCCCACATGTGTCTGTCACTCGGGCACATCCCTCGATTTACAACCCGCCTGGTCAAGGGAGGGAGTTCTCTCTCTCCCTCATCAAAAGTTAATACTAATGTCGTCGATGTCACTATCATTATTATTATAGGTATATTTATATTTATTTTTTACATATAATTAAGATAAATTTCATTAAAGAAAAAGGAACAAATTACATATGAGTAAAAATACTCATAATAATATATAAAATGCATCACTAAAAATCTAATTAGGAATACAAAAGCATTGAAA
Source organism: Apocynum venetum (assembly GCA_019593545.1). NCBI lineage: Eukaryota > Viridiplantae > Streptophyta > Magnoliopsida > Gentianales > Apocynaceae > Apocynum > Apocynum venetum. The sequence goes on from SRSM01000134.1 coordinate 1,705,680, forward strand.
ACAAAATCCTAATCATATTTTTTGCTATTATCGATCAAACTATTCAATATTTGTTGCAACAACTAATTTTCAACTTGAACAATAAACAATCCTTTAAAAAGCACTTGGTATGTCAAATGTTCAATAAAAGTCTAGAACGAAGATGAAAAAAATGTGAAGGGACTCAAATTTATTTGGAGTAAATAAAGAAGAAAGAGAACCATCAATTAATAGAGATCCGAAGGCAAAGCATAAAATCAATCGAAAATTTTGAAATGAATAATAGGAAGCAAGATATATAAAGTTTGTAACTAAAAAGATGTGTGAAATCACTAATAAATAGGAAAGAGAGGAAAATCCAACTAAGAAAGCCGGAGGGGCCGAAAACACACAAAGATGAACAGATGGGTTGCTGGGTTGGAGAGAGTGAGAGAGAGAAAGAGGTTAGAATGCGGGTTTATATGTATTTTTATCAATGTCTAAGATTATATAATCAAATTTAATTTACTACACACGTTAAATGTGATAAATTCAATCTTAATTTTTATCAACGTAAATGCACTCTTGCATTTCTATACTTGATGTTGACAGTAAACTACCATGCATGGCCCTTCAAAAAAAAAACTCAACGGCTACCTCTTATCCTTTTATAGGACCAGAAAAGAAAGCAGCCAACTCTTGTATTTGGTCCAGTACATTGTTGGGCTTCATTTCTCTCTTCCAAGGTGAAATTAACTTGGAACATTCCTAGTAACCCACATAACGTTAATTTCTTGGGTCAATTTACTAAAAGTGGACCTCAGAAGGTCATCGTTAGAAACTTAGAATGAACTTCTTTGGTCCATCAAACACAAAAATTTATGAATTCATCGTGCAACATGAATTTCTACTATTTTTTTTGGAGAATGGATCTGTTTGAATTTCTTCCCCCTTTATGTTTTAAATCAGTAATTCAATCAGTTTAGTTCTTTTAAAAATAGCTGTTTCAGAAAAGCCATAAAAGAAAACTTTTGTATTAGGAACAAGAAACAAAATAAATATATGAAGAAAAAAAATTGTGTTGGGAAAAAAAAGAGATAAAAAAAATTAAGGTCAATTCTTGGAAACAAGAAAAAAAAGTAAGAAAATAGATAATGATAATATCAGAAAAAATGATGGAATATGCCTAAAAAAAATTAAAAATACCTTATAATTTAGTGACAAGAAATAAAGTTTGTAACATATTATATTTAGGGGCAGGGAGTAATAACTTATTTTCTTAATAAAATTGTTGAAAAAATGTCATATTAACTTCTAAAATAAAAATCTACAAAACCCATTTTTCTACCAATTTTGAAAAAGAAGAAAACAATGTAGAAGATTGACATTAAAATCAACCCAATTCTATGTAAGATCATAACTAACAGCCCATGAAGTGCACAGCAAAAAAGAATTCAGGTCTTTAGGGCATATCTGAGTTAATAAAGCACGTGGTAATGTGATAATTTGGGAAGAAATACTCTAATCACTTGGCATTGCCAAGGGAGGTAATAAATAGCACATAAGACAAGGTTATGAATTATGATTCTTTGATTGGTGAGATACGCAGGCAGGACGAGGAGAGGGTCGCAAAAGACAAAAGACTGGGACAACGTCAGAGACAAAAATACCAGAAATAGATGACACAATACGGACACCATTTTATTACTTATCTCATACCCGCTTAACGCCAAAAGAAACCCACTTCTATTCTGGTCTTCTCTCACACAAGCCCATCATCGGCTAAAATGGATTCTTTCTTCTTCTTCTTTTGTCTTTCTAAAATGATGAAAATATATACTATAGCAGAACGTATTTAAGTGAAACGTGGATTGATAATTTTATAATTTGTTTGAGGAAAATACGTTATAAAAATAGTGAACTACTTCTTCTTTCGTTTGGAATTAAAGGTTTAAATATGACATAATATTAGAATTCAGAAAATTCTTTAACCTTGAAAATTAGTACAATGTTGTTAATTATAGTATTACATGAGTTAATAAGAGGTAATTAGTGAAAATTAAAATTAAAATATATTTTATTTAAGAAAATAAACATTTAATTATGAAAAATTTAAAATGAAAATATGAATATTTAATTTTGAACAAAATGAATATATATTATTTTTATACTTTAACCTTTTTCTCTTTATAATTTTGTTATTCTGCCAAGTAACTCCATTCAATATTTTTATTTTTCAAGTAAGCTTAAGCCTTTTATAGTTCAAAATTTATGATTTTTTTAAAAAATAATATATATGCATGCACATTCAAATTGTGATAAATATTTGAGAATAGAAGTAATATCTTATTAATCTGTTTACATTTTTCAAACAAGTAACTACAAATTTCATGGTAAAACATCTTTATATATACTCCATTTTTTAAAATAATAACTGTCATCCTTTAACTTGGTATAATAATTAATAAAAGTATTTAGTTGTAAATAAATTGTCATATTATTCTTATTATAAAATTAAAATATATTATTATGTATAAAAATCAAATTATAAGCAATACAACTAGTTATATTTTTTTATTTATCATAATCATCCTAATTCCACAATCACTTGAGTTCAACTAGTACATAGTTCGAGCTCGCAAAATTTTACTCGAAGGTGAAAACTATCCAAAACATCTTCAATATGATATCTCTAGTAATAATTTAAGTAGACATCGGAGAAGTATCTTAATTGCATAAAATTTAAAAATCATATAAAAACATATTGATAACAGAATTTTGGATTCAAGTCCCTCGATCGAATATGAATCTATCTATACATGCATTTAGTGCAACATCGTACCTTACCAAACATAAAACAAAGACTAACAGATTTCAAATGTCATGACCCAACGATCGACTCATGAAATTTTATGGTCCAATTCAGACAGCGCCAAATTTGAAGTTGGTTGGTTTGTTTTCGCATCGCAGTCCTCCACGGCTCCACCTCCCCCCGGTGGTTGTTTAATTTGGGTGTGCGCAGCACGTGACTCGTCCGCCATTTATTCGTCTCCCAGTTCCCACGTGTCCAAAACCACACCGAAACCGAATAATATTTCATAGTAGTAGTATAATATAATATTACAAGTGGAATTCTGCGGTCGCGTCACCTCGTCCATGTCCCAGTTTGTTTTGGAAAAATATGCAGGACTAGGAAAACTTGTCGGCGTGAGACTGTGTTTTTCTTTATTTCCACGGAACAAGTGGGTCACACAAATTCCTTTATTAATATTATATTCCTTTTATAATATACAGTAATTATATTTTATTATTTTTATTATAAAATATTTCAATATTTTTTATGATTATTACGAATATTATTTTTAAATTTACTCATATTTTATTAAAATAAAAAATAAAAAATATGAAAATAAATAAAAATATAGTAAAAGTAAAATATTTTAATAATTTATATAAAATTAATTAAAATATTTTATAAAAATAATAATTTATTTTAATTATACAATTATCATCCTTAATTTTTTCCATTTTTTCTTTTTGATTCTTGAATCGTTTGTTAATTGTTATGCTGCTACCATTAGTTTATCTTAAAACATTACTTTTAATATTTTTAACTTTCAAAATTTTAAACGAACTTAATATTTATTTTTCCAGTTGTCGAATTTATATTCAAATTCGAATTACAACCTCAAAGTCAATTTTATTTTTTATTCAAGAAAATGATTTGGTCTTTATTAAATAAATATTTTAATAACATGTATTTTAGTTTTTATTAAAAATTAGAATTAAAAGTTAAGAAAATCATTTGAAGTAAATTTTATCTATGAAATAAGCATGTTATCTTAATAGACTTATATACAATAATACTCATTTTATACAATAGAGCCCATATGAGCCACATTCGTAGACATAAATGAACAATCACAATACCACACACAGTCTACTTATTTCCACCGGATCGTCATTTTTATAAAATTTGAGTGAGAGAATACAAATACACATGAGCTTTAACATCATTTAACTTAAGCTATTCATATTCAAATTTGGGTGATAGAACTATTAGGTGGAAAGTGAGGTGTCTTAATTATTAAGTTATAATTTCTTTGAATTTTTTTTTTAAAATTTTAAAAATATATTGTCCGTTTGAATAAGTTACCACATTATACTTTATTAATGTAATTATTTGTGAGATCATATAAAATAATAAATTATGTATATTTTAAATTAATAAAATTATTAAGTGGACATTTAATTTTGAATAATGAAAATATTATATCACAATTTTTTAAAAATAAATGTAAAAACCCTTTTATCAAAATAAAAATATAATTGCAATCATTTAGTCAAAGAGTAGTGTGCTTTTGGTCATTCTTCTACTAGTTTCTATAACTTTCAAAAGAGATTAAAAATAAATAAAAATGTGGATAATTGGTTGGGGGATTTCTTGTGAATGTGAGAAATCTACAAGCCTAGGAGCGCGGGAAGGAGAGTAGAGTGAAGACTCTTTATGCTTTACTTCACAAGGAGGATAATTGACAAAAGTGGGACCCACACCTGGACTCTCCACTAACCTAATGATTTTGACAGTATTTTCTTACGCCTCGAAAACAACAAAAATATTCGTCAGCTGGCCGCAATTTTCTTGCCACGTGTCCCCCCAACATTTCGCATACTTTTCCGGACCCACCACTTGCCGACCAGTCACCGAGCCCTGGCCCGTCCTTGCCTTCCGCGTTGCTCCTTCTCCTCGGCCCCGCTTTGCAAATTTCAATTTCCATTTTCTATCTCTGGAATTTTCATGGATTAATGGAAATTATTGGTTGAATGACTTGAAATTAATTTCCTTCTAAAATACTTGAGATTGATTTAAATGTTTATAAAAATATATTAAATATTTTTATTTTAAACATAATTTTTTATTTAAATTAATTTATTATTTCGATCAAAAATAATTTTATTTACTTTCATGTATCCCAATTTATCTCAAATCACATTATATACTTTTACTTCTTCTTTTTTTGGTGAAATATACTTTTATCATTGAATCTTCTTAGCTTTTAGTGCTACTATTGAATGAAGTGGAATTAACAATCTTTTGGGTGGTTAAAGCTTTTTTTTTTAAAAAAAATTATATATATAAAACGCCGCAAAGAAAAAAATTTCTATATTATAGTGAACTTCCTTTTTGTATTTATTTTGGGATCAATAGGAATATATTTAATTTGATTTGGTCCACACACATGCCTAGGAAGTGGTTACATGACAATGCGCTCTCTTGTTTTCAAATGAAGCTAAGCATATTTGACAAAGTAGCAATTTTCTTTTTATACTCTATTAAGTAATGTCCCCATGATGGTTTAAAAATTAATTTTTTATGATTGATGTTGAGTTTTAAAATAGTAGTTTTGATTCAGAGTTTTTATTAAATTTGTGCATTAATGCGTAAAATGAATAAATCAGTTAACAAAATTTTTGTGATTAATTTTATTAATTATTCTATGCTTCGTAACATCGTTAACTTAATTAATGCCTTGTGGTTAACTTAGTATTGTTAAGATACTTTTATCATTATTTAATTTAACGTGTTCTTAATATTTTAAATTATTATTTGATTTATATTTTATAAAGTTGGATACTAATTATGTTAACAACAAAAATAATAGAGTTATTTACTTAAAAATAAATGCTCTTTTTTCCGATAAAATATAAAATTTTTAAATTAATAAAATTATTAAGTGAAATTTTATATAATAATTATGCTTATTTTAATAGAATAAGTATTTTATTTTGAATATTATTAAAATAAAATGTAAATATTTAATGACGGAATAAAGGGGGCATAATTTTAATTTTATAGTATAAGATTTTAATAGTAAGGAGAATGAATTTCCACGGTTCGTGAAACGAATAAAATAAAAGGAGTGAGATTTGAAACATTGACATATTGTGAAATGGGCATAATTTGACTTGTGTAGTGGGCAGGTAGACACCGAACGATCATTTCTGAAAACGAACAAAGATTAGCCTTTGTCTTGTTAAAGTGCCAATTAAGTAAACTTCCAAATTACATGTTATATTCGTGCCATAACGAACTTCCAAATTCATAGATTCCAATTGGCTTCTAGCTTATCTACATTCTACTCCTCATGTAAAATAATTTAGAATGAATCATTTTAGAGCCACTCATGCAACACGTTAAGATGGAAATTCTTGATGTTGAAGGAAGTGCTGCGAATTTTCAATTTAACTACTCCAATTAATTGTATGAGTGAAATTTAATTAAATTTTAAATAATTATTGTATTTATGTAACTCATATTTATTTGTAATTTTCAAACTGTTGGTCATAGTTTCTCTTTCTTGCTTGCACTTTAAATATTTGGCAATGTCCATCAAAAGATAGATAGAGACGATATGGATGAATGATATTCTTGAAATTGACATTTTAACAAAAAATACTTACATATATTGCACAAAGATATTTCCGAAATCGTGTTCTCTTAGCTTCCCAAACAGACCTTGTGTCCTGTGGAGGTAGTGTGATGTTGTACGGCACCTTTGAATGGATAATCTTAAGGATATATTTTCTCAACCAAATATATTGAGAAAATACTTTAAATAGATTTGATTTGCATAAACTACACTCGCGCGCGCACAAGCGTGCAAACCCACACACACACACACACACACATATATATATATATATATATATATTCTTTTATAAATTTAAAACAATTTTAATATTTATTACTACACGAAAATCGCTTCAATAAAAACAAAAAAAAAAGGGGCAGTTCCGTAAGCTCACCAAGTGTTTCCCGTTGAATTTGTGTGCATGATTTCTACTATCAAATTGAGCTTGAACCTGACTATTTAGAAAGAGTACAATCATGCTAACATGAGACGTATATCACGGAAATCGAGGCGTAGAACAGTCTTAATTGATCTTGGTTTATCACTTATTCGTGTTAAGAAAAAATCCGGTTAGATTTTGCATACATTTACTAACTAAATACTTTTTTCCTTTAGAATAATTAATATACATGAGGTATTAAATTAGATCAATTTAAAAAATTTAGTTACGTAATTATTATTTTTAATACTTATTTTAATTTTTATGTAAGTCTAAAATTTATAATTAAAATGAAATAGATAAAGTATAATAGTTTATTCATTTGTGACGTTTATAGATATGTCTTTTAATATCAACATACACTTTATATTCGTTTCAAAATATAAGATATTTTAGTTTTCTAAAATACAATAATTTATTACTTTTTTATCTCATTTTATACGATACATTAAACAAATTATTTTGTCTCTAATTATAAGATTTTTTAAAAATATTTTATGATCAGTGTGTAAATTATTTTTAAATTTCTTTATATTTTATTAAAAAAGATAATAACAAATATTATTTTTTAAAAGAAAAATAAAAATAAATAATGATATAATGTACGATAAAATAATTCATTAATTGTAACAATATAAAAAAGTGAAGGATGAAACATGACTTATTATTCATTAAAAGTTTGAAATTAAAATATTTATTTTATTTCTCACATTTAAAAGTAAAAATAATATTAAAAATAATAAACAAGATAACCTTGTAAAATATTTAAAAATCTTATATTTTGAAATGTATTAATTAAAATCATCCAATATTCAGATTCAGAATCCATTGTCCCACTCAAAATGAATTTTTTATATTTTTTTATCATCTGTTCTCTAGGTGAAGAAATAATGGAAGTAGATTTGCCATTTGCCGTGACATGTAGAGACAGCATATATTGCAGATTTAGGCATGCTTGGATAAATACAGAACTTTAGAAACTTCAGAGATCAGATTTGCAATTGATTTCCCCATCCATAGATTCTTCTCTCAAATATAGTGTACAAGCAGATACTTTTCTTCACAGTTGCTACCACATCCTATGTCCCCCGGGGCACAGTTACCCATTTTCCTTTAACTTTGCGTCAGTGTTTTATTTGACTGATAATTTTGACCAGTCAACCTACTCGACTGATCCCCATTTGATGATGCACACACACTAGGCTAGGGGCCCTTTGATTAACCAATGGCCCGCCATTAAAGATCGTCGAGTTTTTCCATGGTGTGATTATTGCTGGCTCGAAAAAACCATTCTTTTCCATTCAACTACATTATCCATACTTATATTTAATTTTATTTTTTTTGGGTATATGGGTTAATAAACTGTATAATTTTTTAAAGAATGTCTAATATATATTACTAAGAAATTAATGTTCACATTTTATCTATTATAAAAATATTAAAATCTTGAAAAAATTATGTAATTATTCTTGTTATTAATTATAAATTAGTAGAAAAAACTATTATATTATTATGATGTAATTTTTTTAAAATAAAAATGTGAATGTTTAATTTAAAACGAATATATTATTAAATACATATTTATTATTCAAAATAAAAGAAATGAAGTAATAATGTTTTACATGAATCAATGAGAATATGTACTGTATTTTACATATTTCACTATAATACCTTTAGTTGAACTTTCCAAATTAAAGTACGTCTTTAAAAGATGTTGCTGATATGATTACTATATGAAATATGGAGAAGCTTTAGGGAAAGCATAGGATCCGAAAATAATCAGAGAGGAATCAATGATTTTTTTGTTTATGATAATATAGTAGGGGAAAATAGTGTTAAACATTTGTCGTGGTTGTGTGTGTGGAGATGATGACAGGTTTGGAATATTTGTTGGGCAACATTGATTATCCCACCACTCCAAGAATCTTGGTCCCTAATATGGTAAATATTGGCAAAGGAAAAAGAGGCAGCAAAGGGTGGCCATGTATTAGCCTTATGATCATCATTGTTTGATTGGCTGATCATTTTGTTTAGTGGATTGCATGTGTCATTGCTGATTGTTGTAATTTTGTTATCTTAATGGATACGAAATTTACTCAATCATGCATTGAAGATTTGATCTAATAACATCATCTAGATAGTCTTAACTTAATTAAAGAGTATTGGCAAGGCATTCTAGTCTAATCTAGCTATTGATTAAGTATAAAAGTAACGGATATCACATTGCCCGCATAATAGACCTGTATTTGAGTGTTTAATTAACTTGTAATTTAGGAGAGTGAAGTTTATCTTTCATGCCTCTTCTTTATTTAATTAACGTGTAACATGAATATTAAACCAGTCTATTAGCCACAAAATTAAATAAAAATTAGAGTTTATGGTAAGCTATATATATATATATATATATATATGTGTGTGTGTGTGTGGGGGGGGGGGGTTCTAAAATGCAAAATCTTCCTAGATTATGTCATGAGTGTTTGGTTGAGATTGTATCTCTTCTGTGAATTGCCAGATAAATGCCATGCAAAAAAAGTAGCTTAGTCAAAAACACAATTAAACTAGAACTTGAATTTGACTTACAAACTCAATTGCATTCTCACAGAAAATTATCACCAAAGGGAAAGTAGACTCTTGCAGCCCTGGTAATTAAGATGTCTCTGTTTTTTTCTTTTTATCCCTTTTCATTGCAAAGATATAAATTTTCCTTTAGGCAATATCTTTGTACTCATTTCTTTCTTCATTTTACTTGTACTTGTAGATAACCATTCATATATACTACTTTTGAAATTTGAGCTGAGACAATAATTTGTAAATATCTCCTTATTATAATCTTGTCCATTGAAGTCTACATCATGCAAATTAAGAAAGAAAATAACAACTTTTGCTTACTTTCCCTTACTTAAGAAAAGAAAAAAACGGAAAATAAAAATATGTTACCTACCAAAGTAGCTAGCTTGGAGAGAAAGAATGTTCCCTTGTTTATATGAATCGTGATCATGAACATATGATGAAGAACCAAAAAAAGAAAAAGAAAAAGAAAATTAAAATCTGGTGGATCATAAATTTTATATAAATAAATTACATCTACATATTGTCAATTGCATGCCATAGGACTGAAACTTAAATTATGAATTGAAATATTAGATTTTTGTTTCACATTTGTCTCATATATGCAATATTCCTTTCTTGGATCACAAAATAGAAGTAACGATTATTGTTCACTCAACATATTCTTGTACGTGGCATTTCACAGGAGCAACCTTTGTCTCCAAATAATAGAATTTGGCATAAAGAACAATGATGGAGACAACAAGTACTGCTTCAATGAGTACAAATATAATGATATGAGATCACCTAGAGAAGTCACTGCATGTTACCTTTCTGGGATAAACCATAACACGTAAGAAGTTAAAGTAGGTATTTTACTGTTCAAGATTATCACAAGTTTGGAGGGAATTTCTTGGTTTAATTGAAAATGGAGATAGGGATGAATATTAAAAAGCAAATGTTAGAGAGATAGGTAATTCGAAGCGTATACTTATGTATTAGACTTGACCGATCTTAGATCTGAGTTAAACATTAAAATTTATGGTCGAGAAATTAATGATTAATGATATTTGTGGCAGAGAAGAATTTAAACATTGTACAATCAGAGCTCACTTGGGATAATGAAATGGGTAGTGAAAAGACCAGTCGTTTTAGTCTTTCACTAGAATGTAATACTCCTGAGGTGTGAGGACCATTAATGACTGGAAAGAATGGAAGTCTGTGTTGGGTGGTGGTTCCCAGTGGAGCATGAGAAAATAAAAGTGCAGTCTTCTCTGTCCGATGGGTGTCCCCCTGTGCCCCTTGTTCAGTGATCATCATAAGTCTACATCAGCGGAACCTTCAAGTATTCAGCTGTTTGAATATGAACATTCACGGAGTATCCATTGGAGCCAACATTCTCTTCTCTTTTTCCTTGGACCTTGTTCCAACATGATTAATTGCTAATATAATATGGACCATTGTAAGGGAAAGTACAAAATATTATTTCATTTATTGTATTTCAATTGTACATTATTTTTTTTTGGAGATATCTCATTTGAATAATTCAATTTTTAATTTTAATATTTTTTTTACAATTTATCCTGACATAATCTTGAATATATAAACTTGACATTTTAGAAATATAAAAAACATTAAATTTAATATGTTTTGAATGAGGCACAAATAAATAAATACCCACTAACATTTTTTAATGAAAATGTATTTTTTATGAGTTATTCACTATTTATTTTTCAATACATTTCTTGAGAATATTATTTGACATCAGACTTTGACACTATTATATTTACATACAAGTAATTAAATAAAAATAATATAAGAAGTTTAGTTACTTAATTATCATTTTTAATATATTTGTAAAAAAATCTAAAGTGAATAGTTAAAATAATATATATACATACCATTTAAATTGAAAAATAAAATTATCATGAAAAAAATGCTTTTAATCTGAATTACTATCTTATCATAATATTGCTCAAAAGATTTCCTGTTGAAAATGACACATTGACCATCATCTCTCCATATTTTCCACTGAAGTATCATGACCATTACTTTTGTCATTGTTAACCAGTGTTGAGAATACACGTTTAAATTTGAAAAAGAACATACTTTCCATCTAACATATCAAAGTAATAGTAATACAAAAGGACATCAAAATTTAAGCATAATAGTACAAAAAACATATAAATGATTTTATTAGTTGATATTAAAGTTAAATTGTCACGACTGTTCTTTATTTTCTCCCCCCCCCCAAAAGGGGAGGAAATATTACTTGCTTAGCAACTATAGGAGTGTGTAGTTGTGACATTTTTTTTTTTTTTCTGGGAGGAAGTGTAGTCGTGACTTAAAAAAAAATTATTTATATATCCAATTTGAATAAGCCCAGCCATATAACGTACCAAAATTGCTTTGAAATATCTGTTTGATTTGACAAGGTTCATTTGGAACATGAAAATGACAAAGTTTAGGTTTCCTTTGTCTTATTTATCATAGATGACATTTGCTATCATATTTCAGGAACTCAAGAGCAAGACTGAGTAGTATTTAGGGGAGGAATATCTAAAACAACAATAGAAGGAGCTTTTTACTAATTTGGCTCTCTTTCTTTGTAAGATTTATTGGTTGTTCGTTGTAGTCCCTTATGAGGGATTGAACAAAAATGATCCATTATATGCAACTGCATAATGAATGTAATAATTTAAAAGAAAAATATTCAATTTCAATTGTGAAATTGTGTCAATTTATTTTTTTACAAAATTTTATGTGTCTCAATTACTTTTAATTACATAATCAAACATGTTTTGTAACTTTCAATTATATAATAATACATGTCGTTCAGCAATGATTTCATTAATAAAAATCATTTTATAATAAATGAAAATAACACTGTGATTCTTTTTTTTGGGTGAAAAGAAACACTATGATTCAGTAACAAATGGAACCAATAATTTCTTTAACTTATCAAACGCTAGAAGGGACCAACTCAAAACCTTATCACCAACCCTACTACCCTAGGTTGTTCCATTATTACAAACTTATAATACTTACTTTGATTAAGTCTCTTTTTATATATATATATATATATATATATATATACAAAATTTATTTGGGTAAGTCGAAATGTATAAATAATGTAAATATGAGAAATAAGTGCAGACGTATTTGAACTTTTTGGTAAGTAAATAACAGAAAAAGGAAAACAAATTACAAATGAATAAGATCAATATATATTATTTAAAATTTTAAAAATAATTATATTTCTTTAACAATAGTTCTTATGTTTAAAACTGAATGTCAAAATTTAATGTTATACAAAAACTAAAAAGATTCAAACCTTAAATTTCAAAAAAGATGTTTAGATCTTAAACATTTTTTATTATACTTTATCAATTTAAAATTAAATATTTATATTTTATTTTATATAAAAATAAATATTAATTTTTTTTATTTTTTTTATTTAAATTTTTATTGACAATCTTATTTAAGATTGAATAATTCATTCTTTTTTACTAAACTCAACCTTACCACTAATCACTAACCATGAAAGAATAAATAACTTATTTATAGTCACAAAAAACTAATTAATTTTAATTCAAAAAATAAACATGTAATTTAACCTTAAATAAATTATTCCATTAATATAAAAAAGAAAAGAAAAGAAAAGAAGTAGAAAATAGTAAAACAATTTAGCAATTTATTTTTTGATAGGTAAAACTAATTAGCAATTATACACACATACATGAACATGATACAACGGGGAAGGGGCTGTGGGGGACCATAGAATTGGGCGACATAGATGGGCCCAAGGATTGTTGCATTCTCACGCTACTGGGAGCCACAACAGAACTGTCCAAAATTGAATCCGTTGGAGAGATTATCCCCTCGACTCCTATTTCTCTCTCTCCTGCGTGCTTACACATATCCCGGTACAGTCTTGTAATCATTACTGTTTAACCTTCTTCTCTCTTTCTCTCTCACTCTCACACACTATATACAAACAATTCCAACTTGTCAGTTGTCACCTTACCCTTCTCTCTCTACATGTATATATATATATATACACATATTTGTAAGCAGGCTGCTTTGGTAGAGCTCCTTGTTCTAGTGTTTGATTACTTCTTCTTTGCATGATTTTTTCATCCTCTGTCAACAATTACAAACATACACATCTTTTGTTCTGAAATCTTATGATTTTCAAACCAAGCACCTACAAATATTATACCTTGACAAAGCAAACTTGAATCCATTAATTGTTTCAGTGTACTGGGTAATTAATTGATTACAAGTACTGATCATCAGTGGTGCATTGATGGATCCTTCTAGTGCACAGCATCATCACCAGGTAGGGGAGAGGATCATTTCTGCATGTTTCATTTGTCCAATATTTTCCCTTTTTTGGCATTCTTTTTTTTTTTTCCCTGAATCCTTTATCAGTTAGACTCTTTACCATTTACTTCAATAGAGGGATGATGAGGGTTGGTTGATATAGAAGATTATAATAGGATAATTAGAAATAAGATGCAAAGAAGTGATTTTAGTGTCCTCCTTGGTACTCAAAATCCTTCATCCTTGCTTTTCTTTTGAGAAATAAAAGAAATTGTTTTATTTCCTTTGTGAGTGATGAATGATTAAAGTTTTAAAATTTGGCTATATGTACAGAAAATCCAAGCTACTGGATTCTTTTAATTCCCTGTGGTTTGCTTAGGAATTAATTGAATGAAAGAGTCAGTACTAAATTTAACTAGAATTGCATATGTAGATTGATACAATGCTTCATCTCAAACTTATTTTCATTTGAGTGATGATCAACAATAAAGAATTAATTAGTTTGGATTTGTGTCTTTAATGATATGTTTTTGTGATTTAAATAAGTTCTTTAATTTTCTCAGGAATTGTCTTCTCAAACTCTAGAAAGCATGTTGGTCTGCACAAAAGCACAGCAAGAAAAGAAGCCGAGGCCCCCTGAGCAAGCTCTCAAATGTCCTAGATGTGACTCCACCAATACCAAATTTTGTTACTACAACAACTATAGTCTTACTCAACCAAGGTACTTTTGCAAGTCATGCAGGAGGTATTGGACTAAAGGTGGAACCTTGAGAAATGTTCCAGTGGGTGGTGGCTGCAGGAAGAACAAAAGGTCATCTTCTTCATCATCGAAGAGGGGCCAAGATCAAGCAATTGCAACTAATCCCAGCAACCCACTCTCCTCTTTCACAGCCTATGATTCTGATATCAGCCTTGCAATTGCTAGGCTCCAAAAGCAAACATCTGGGCACCACCTGGGATTTGATGACAATGATCTCCCATTGTTGGTTAACCCTAACAACCCCCATTCTGATATTCTTGGAAACCATGGTGTCAATACTTCTGCTGCTGGCCCAGGACTTTTTGATGCACTAAAAGGTGGATTTCTTGAAGGCCCAAATGCTTTCCACAGTTTATATTATGGGATGAACAATGGGCAAATGGGACATCATGTTGAAAATGGGGTTGGCCTTGGTATCCATCATGTTAGTGATGAAATGGCATTGCCATATGAAGACTTGGGAGTTTCAACAACAGCGGCCACAACAGTTACAACAGTGAAACAAGAAATGTGCAATGGAAGAGAAGGGGAAAGTAGGGTTCTCTGGGGATTTCCATGGCAATTTAGTGGAGAAGGAAATTTGGGAGATCTTGATTCAGGCAGACAAAACTGGAATGGATTGGGTTCATCGTGGCATGGACTTCTGAATAGCCCTCTCATGTAGGCAATGATAGAATTTTGTTCTCATATTAGACTCGAAATCCTAAATTTATTCTATCAGTTTTGTGTCGAAGAGACTTGGTTCATGTGAATCAAATCTCTCTTTTTTTTCTTGGGGGTTTTTTTCCTTGTAGTCTTCCTGATCAGCTTTGTCTCTTTATTTATTGACAAAAAACTAATGAAGGTTTCAGATTTGTTTTCTAACCAAAGTAGTTGGAAAAAATTACAGTAGCTTGTAGAATTTTGTTTTCTTAATTAAAGAAAGTAACTGACAGAATAGACATGGATGTTTCATAGTCACTGCAAACTCTGAACTGTCTGAACATTGCCACTTTAGCCCCAGTGGTGATGGTTGTTGCTAGTGCTGGAAGGATATGGGATATTAAAAAATGAGAGTGTCCTGTCCTCCAGAGATTCTTTCATGATTGCTTCTTATTTTTAGGCAGATTCTACGATATTAATAATTGATATAGAAGTATAATGTAGGAATTATTAAATGATAATGAGGTTGATTGTTGTTTCTCTTCTTTCTAAGCTTTGGAATTTCAGTGAAGGCATGAGCACCAATTTCGGGATAGATATTTGGTCTCATTCCAGACCAAATCCAACAAAAGATTTGAGCGTGACTACGTTTCCAGTAATATAAAATTTGGAGTTTCAATATCATTTCAACACCTGCAGCATTTGAATTTTACCCCGGACTAACTTCGGGTAGCGTTGTTGACCTCTTGTATCAGAATTGCTGGAAGGCAAATATACCCTCAACCATTTCCCACCAACATATGGGAGTCTTACTGCTTTAGAATGGGATTTTGATAAAAAAAACAATTTATTTTACAATTAGGAATATTTTTTTTAATATTACTCTCTATTAAATATTTTTTTTGTGAAAATTGTAGCTATAAATGAGATAAAATTAAATTTAATACTTCTTGCGTCCGTAATTATATATATTTTTTAATATAAAATTTAAAAATAATGTTTGACTTTAATAAAATTATAATAATATTTATACTTGTGAAATCATTTAAATTAAGGAATATATTAGTTGAACTTTAAATAAAATTTATATTTAATTTAGAAAAGTCAACATTCATTTATGAACAAACTAAACTATAAATGTGAATATTAAATTGTGAAGAAAGAAAATAATATTATATTCGTTTAACAAAGATAGATTTTTTTTTTTACACATAGATTATGAAATTGTATTTAATGTAATTAGAAAAGTAAAAAAGAAAACCTCATTCTTCCTCTTATACCCCTATCTAGTTTATTACAACAAAAAAATATTATTACTATTATTTTTTTGACAAAGCCCTATTCATACCTTCATACGTTCAAGAATAATTAATTGAGTGGAGGTAAATAAATTTATTGGAAATATATATATTTCTATAATTTTTAAGATTGAAAATTTGAAAGTTTATTTTACATTGTTTGAGCAGTGATAGAATAAGAAAAGAAAAAAAAAATGCACCCTGAAATGATAAGTTATAATTTGAGAATTTCTTAGGCTATATTTGAATTGATTCTTAAAATTAATTTTTTAATTTTTCATAAAAATATATTTCAAAACACTTTTTTCTAATATTCTGGGTTTTGAAACATTGTTTATTTGTGGTCAGCTCTATTTTTTTGTTCTTTTTTTAACTCTATGCACATGAACGGTTGAACACTTATACTACTAGTAGTCTTGGCCCCGAGGCAACAAAGCAATACCACTCTTAAATTCTATTCCCGAGGCCTGGCTGGGACTCATGACTCAAGGCTGTCTTTTCTTTTAATGTGGGCTGTTTAGCATTGTCCATGACAAAAGTAAACACGTACTGCTCCGCGTTTCAAAATAAATCTCATTTATTAAGAATCTTACTATTAATACAAATTTCAATAATAATTTTTAAATTTACTATTTTATTAAGATAAATGATTAAATATTATTTATTTATTCTCTCATTTTATATTTTTATTATTTACAAAACAAAGTATTTATATTTTATTCTTTTCAAACAAACTTTATTTTATTTTTTTAATTTTCAACACATGATAATTAAGGCATTTTAAAAATAAAGAAAACCATTTGAATTGTTTAAAAATAAATCCACGAAAATATTTCATTGTAACTCATTAAATTAATTATCACTTTCATTCTCTCTTTACTTAAATATGAATAATTTTTTTTTAAAAATAATATTAAACAGCCTTATTTAAAACAAAATAAAACATGTAGAATAAAACTTATTTTGAAAAAAATAGAAGACTAAATGCCTCATTTCACAGTATTATGGTTGGTTATGCTGCTGACTGCTAACCCAGTTACAGGCAAGAATCGCATCACACAAAACACCGGCTATATCCTTTAAAATACTCTAAAGAAAAAATATCTCGATCAAACATGTAACTTATTTTTAAAAAATATATATAAAAAGAAAAATCAAACATGTAAGCCACAAACATTCCATGGCAGAACAATATCTTATTTGCAATAGCACCAAACCTCACGCAAGCAAAACACAAGATCGTGCATCCCAGTCCCGAATTCGGCACAAAACCAGACAGAATTAGATGGTTGGGATTGAAAAAAGTTCAAATGATCTATGGAGTCAGACAGAAAATTGTTATTGAATTTGTATTACAATGTTTAATTAAAAGAAATACAAAATATTGAATATCAGAGAACAAGAAAGCTTGCAGCTGACAATTTTCTGCTGTCTATAGCTCAAGATCGTGGCTTCTCCTTCTTCTCCTTGAAGAGAGCTAGAAGAGAAACTCCAGATACCTTCACAACTTTAAACCTGACTCCAGGAATATCACCAACAGCATGACCCTTACGACCAAATCCAGCAATCAGAACCTCATCCTACAAGGCAAAAAAAGAATGAGCCAAATCAGAACCTCGTCCTACAAGCCACAATCAAGATACAAAACAGGGAAACCATAAGCAGATTCGACTAGTTAGTCAGACTATCAGAGAGCTCACATTCTCCTCAATATAGTTCAAGCAGCCATCATTGGGCACAAAAGCTGCAATCTTCTTCCCATTTTTGATTAGCTGAACTCGAGCACATTTTCTAATAGCAGAGTTAGGCTGCTTGGCTTCAATCCCACTGTTAAGACCAGACAATCATACATTCAACTAGTACTTCAAAAAGAGTGAAAAGAGCCATCATGTAATCAGAAGGAAAGAGATGCATAAAGTTGTCTTACATTTTCTCCAGAACAATCCCTTTGGCATGGGATGATCCTGCAAATGGCTTTTTCCACTCATTCCCAAGATGGGACTTCTTGTAAGATTTATCAGCCCACCTCTGCCTCCTTCGGTGGGACTTCAGCTTGCGCCCAGCTCCCATTCCACGAGTCTTCCTGAAACAAAGATCCAGAAACCCATAAGCTCAAACATTAAGGGGAAAAAGCACAACATAAGATGACCTTCAACCTTTCAATCATTAAAACCATTACTTAAATTACAAAAGAATTAATTGATTGAAAGTTAAGATGGACACATCATCATGAAATTCAAATCCCAGCAAAATTGATCAGGGAAGCAGATCAATCAAGTGAAAACAGACAAACTAGCGAAAAGCCAACAAAATAGAGAGACAACTTTCACAAATACATATTAAGATACCTAGATAAGTATAAATTACAAAACATATGGAAGGAAATGGAGTTTAATATCAACAAATCTAGTTCCATAATCTAAATAGTACTCTAGATTATGAGATAGCAAAAAAGAAACTGGAAATACACAAATCCTCATAGCTCAGTTAATGATTAACATAAAGAATACTCATTAGAACATGAAGTAGCAAAAGAAGTAATTGAAACTAAAATCCACAAATTTCTTCAAAGTTCAGAAGCAAACAAGTCATTCCACTTTCATAGGTGGGTAAGTAAAGATAGTTCCATATATATTGCACCAATAGATTGAACCCATAATACAAGAAATGTACAAAATAAGCTAATAGAAAGGTCCATATTTTTATTAAATACCAAACGAGGGCCAGCAAATTCCAGTTCAGCCCAACTTATGAATAGATTACATACACTCGCAAGCAAATATGCAAGTCCAGTATTTCTGTATTATAATCCCGTCAACAACCCAAAGATAGATAGGAAACTCCTCATGTCCATCAATGGATTTCAGCAGTTTTGTTAATTCTAAATGAAATAGTCTAAAAAACGAGAAATACAGCAAGTATTTGACAAGAGGATAGAAAGATTTTTCCAAAGTATCCATGTGCAATTAAATGCATAAAACAAACTACAAATTTCTAAATCTTTAGCTTCAAATAAACCACCATGTCTTGCATAACCTATCCTTTTTCTTTAGTGAGGGAGAATGCTAAAAGGTTGAATGTTTCATCTCTACTGATCTGCAGCTCCATTGAGTAGAGAAGCCGTGAACAGTTTAGAGAGACATTTTATATAAGTCCATTAGCATTCAAAGCTGTTCACTGCTCTCTTTATAAGAGGGCTCAACTGCTTTGCCAAGATGGACTATTTCTACAATAATTTACCTAACAAATCAATCATACAAATCCCACATTGGAAATCTACATCATTCTACCAAAACAGCATTACAATCATAACTTCCCATTAAAACCTACAATGAACCAGATTCCTCAAAAGAAATTGAACAAAACAAATATTTTCTTTGAAAGAAGAATCTCTATAACCCCAAAACAGCATCAAGAAGCAATGCATATTGAAGGATAAAACACATGGGAATTTGTACAAAAACAAGAAGAAAAACAAATGTATCTTTAGCCAGAGATGCAGAGTACTTACCCCATGTTGTTGTGCGGTTAAACGAAGCCGACGAGGGTACTTCGACGGAGAGCCTTGAGATTCTTGTCAGGTAGGAGAAGAACGGCAGCTTCGTGAAAACCCTACGCTTTTAAAAGAGTGATCGGTAAATTTTCTTCTTCTACTTATTCTTTCAAATTTTTGATATTCTTTTATTGAAATAAATATTTATGAGCCCCAGCAAAAGTTTTGGGCTGGGCTATGGTGCCCGCTAAACTTATACGGGTATCAATTCTTTTATACTGCAATAATTGAATTAATAACGTAACGATCATTTAAGTGAATTGACTGTTACTTTTTTTTTTCCCCGAAAAAACAAGAAAAAAATCAATTCTATTAGATTTGAATGTGCAGTTTTGAATTAATATAAAAATTACTAATAAAAGATTTCAACCTTAAAAAAATTATATCACATTCTCAGCATTATAAACGTCGTTAGTGAGATGTATAAACTAACCAAAATTAGAAGGCATTGACCAGACTAACTACCCATCCATGTTATTTAGCCAACAACCTTTAACAAAAAAAAAAAGATTACAGCTACAGAAATAGATCACGTGGACAGCAGCCATACTGAAAGAGTATTTAATTATATACAAGTACTAGCCATATCATTAACATCATCAAGAAGTTCAGTTACAGAAGCAGTGCCCCCATGGTCACACCAGGCACTAGGGGGAAGCAAAGCAATAGGGATATACCCAAATTTACAAAACTCTTTTGTCCATTGTGCCAAGTTACAGACAGCAAAATTGCAAAACCTAGGAATATAATTAAGGGACCAAGTCTTACTATTACAACCATACAAAAAATTGTGAGCTTGATCAGTAACATGTTTTGCTTGCCACATTGGTCATACTCCTTGAATCCTTTGACAGAGAGCACCACTCCAAGTGCATCCCCTTCAAATCCAGCCTTCTAGAATTTAAATTCAGCAGCCAACTTCACACTCTGAACTAGTGCCGAAGCTTCAGCAAAAAAGACATCCTTAGTAACAATAGTATCCACCCAAGCATGAGTGATCATCCAATGACAGCAATGACAGATTCTGACTCAGAAACAGCAGCATCAAAGCTAACGCAAGACACCAGGAGCTGAAGGAATCCAAGCAGACTGGGCGCCAACAGGCAAGAGTTGCTCCACTGGATTTACATTGCCTAGAAAAACTGTTAAATCATACAGAAAATGCGAGCATGTGCATATAAAATTAGAAAACTCCTATCAAAAGGAACCAAAAGTAAGAAAATGCAAGCATTGAATAAATTTGCAACGACGATATAGGATGTTCTCCGACATAGAAAATCAGTCGAGTGCTTTGCAACAACCCTACTGAAATTCTGTTTCAATTTCCACCAAGAATCATAATCCATCTGACATGCTACATAGATCTGATGTGCACTAGTAGAATAAGTATTAAGCACCAACTCAGTGCTAATTAGAGTTCCATAGCTTGAAATTACTCATTTCACCAAAAATGCGGTGTCATCAAACCAGCATAAAAGGCCAGCACCAGAAGAATCAGGTTGTTTGTTCTTTTCTCTCTTTGTTTCCCAAGAAACAATATGAAAATATATAACTAATGTCACCTGCATCTCTCCATTTAACTTTACAAACCATTAGTAAGTGTGCAACCTAACCATGCTATTTTTACTGAAATATGAAATCACCAATTTAGACATTAAGTGGATTCTGATGTAGGAACAAAAGAAATACTAATACATGATATAGCCTATTTCGTTCAATGCTTCACGTGGTATTCCTTTCATTGAACGTTACAATGAATTCTTGGTAAAAAAATTTGTTTGGATGGAGGATATGCAAATTTCTTTTAAGGTACATGATGAAAAGTATCATTGACAAGATGCAGAATTAGAAAAGAGGATAAGGAATCCTGAAGAAAGAAAAATATATCAAAATATCTTCCAGATCCTTCTAAATCTACCAGGAAAATGTCTTCAAAATACCAAAAGCTATCACTAGAACAAAAGAACCCAATTGTAGCTGGAGACAAGAACTGGCCTTCGAGAATAGAAAGCTTTTCCCAATTCAACAATTAAGATAATTTCCAAAAGTAATTTACCCAAAGTACACAAACATGATCAGTTCAGAAAAAATACTACAAAAATCCATGCCTGAGTATTTAAATCTCAAAGAAAAAAAATACCACAACCATTAGTAATGCATTACTGTTGGCTTCACTTGCAAAAAAGCATAATCTTTAGTTGAATTTCAACACAAAATACTTTAAATAACAGTAATGGCAACTAAAGGGAGCAGCAAACCAGGGCCAGGGCCAGGGCCTTTAGGAGCAGTTGCGCAACCTTCCCCGGACAATCTGAAACCACATACAAAACAGGAAAAATGAATTAAAAAATCAAAAGGAAAATCTTTACAGAAATCAAGAAACATCGCTGAGAAATTCCACGAACACATACGTTCGTTGGCGTTCTCTGGACATCCCCGTTTTCCGTTTCTTCTCCATCTGCTCTGTAAAATTTGCCTGCAAAATGAAAGGATGTCGAGAGGAGCTCTTTTTATAGGTTTCCTAGACCCTGTCCAAAATGCTATACTTGTTTGGGCTTTTAAATATATTTTGGCCCAAAAGTTTCAGTATTGTTTCTATTTCTAGACCCTATCCAAAATACTATACTCCCTTGAGCTTGTTTAGTATTGTTTCTATTTATTAGGGTTCAATATTTGCAATACATTAATAGTTAGTTTGGTTATAAGCACTTTTATTTTATTTTATTTATTGCAAGTATAAGCACAATTTTTTCTGAATAAAAAATTATGCTTATAAATAAATATACACATTTAGCAGGATAAATCTTTAGTGTACACATTATAAAACCCATTTTACGCGGCCTCTCTTGTGGGAAAAATTGTACACATTCTTCATTCTAAATTATAGGTTTTCTGAGAAAATTTTTTTTTTTTGAGATTTTATTTATTGTAGCAAAGACTTAAAATTTCACAATATTAAGAATATTTGAACTTAATTTGAATTTTGTATATCAAGATTTATCATATTTAGTTCAGCCTTGTATCAAAGGCCAGGGCATTAAATAAAGTTTTTTTTTTTTTTAACTTGATACAGAGACGGTAAAATATAATTCTGTTTAAAGAGACTCTTTATAAAATTTTCAATAATGAAAGTAGTAATTTATTTTTTGACTTTATAAATAGTTGTAAGTAATTCAATTTTGAATGAAGAATGATAACCAAAAAAGTTCTAAGTTGATACCCATCCCTATCACTATTGCTTCTCTCAATAAACAAAAAATATTTATGTAGAAATAGGATCAAACCTTAGTTAGTTTAGAAACAGGTAAACCACGAAGAAGGATACAAAGCAATGGCATATAAAAATACAGGATCAATGCAAAAGCATTTTCAACTAGTTGCAAAGTACCACAGTTCAAATAAGGATTACAAAAGCTATTACTTAAAATACTTCAGTATTTTCTAACCAGACACATACTGCTATTTCTGAGGCTTCTTCCATAACACCCCAATCTTTTTAAGCATGTTTGGATTTTTCTTCTTGAGAAAATCATCATCAACATCATCAGAATATGGTGGAGTGATCCTTCCTGACCTAGGACTATACTTGTTGTCCGTTGATCCTGTTCTCTCCATGAATTTCCCATTGTTTCCAGTAGAAAGCATGGAAGCTGCTGCCTCTGCAGCTTTCCTCCACTGATCAGATTGAACTTTCAGCCTTCTCAGCTCGGCTTCCATTTCTGAGTTTGCAGTCTGAGCTGCCTCCAACTGCTCGGATACTCGAGACACTTTCCTGTTACTCTTGTCTAATTCCTCTGCAATGTAGCCAAGCTTCATGTTAGCCTCTCTCTCTGAAGCCCTTGCAGCTTCAAGTTCTTGGAGAATTTCATCACTTACTTCACCCTCATTCATTTCCTTTTTCTTAATCTCCAACTTCAGAATCTCATTTTCCTCTAAAATGTTCTGCAGTTCGGTCTCTTTATCCATCAAATTTGCCTTCAAATTTTCAACATTGGCCTTTGCTTTTTGGATCTCCTTTTCCAACTCATTCTCTTTCCGACCATGTGGGATATTCTCTAGCCTCATATTCAGACTTTCATTCTCCTCACAAATACCTTGCAACTCAGTTTCTTTATCCATCAGATTTGCTCTCAATTCCTCAATCTCAGCTTGTGATTTCATTAGCTCTGACTCCAACTTAGCCTCTCTTCCAATAGATGAAGACTTGATCTCCTCAACCAATTCATAAGCACTCTTTTGTTGTAAGGCATTTCGGGTTTGCTCTTCCTTGTATCTGTTCTCAGCTGCTTCTAAAGCAAATCTCAGTTGTTCAGCTTCTAATTTTAGAGAAGTGAGTTCAGCTTCGATTGAGTTGCCAAGTTCTTCAATTTCTGTGTCATTAATTTCAGTTTTTGGATCACCTCCAGATTGAGAATCATTACCAACTTTGCTATTTATATCAGCTTTCAGCTCACCAACAAGTTTCTCCAAAAAGCTTACACGAGCCCTTGATTGTTCCAACTCAGAAGCTATTGCATCATATGCCTCAACAGCACTTTTACCATCCGACCTGAGTGTTTCAACAGCCTTTTTGGCGGTTTCTAGTTGCACCAGAGTATCACTTACAAGTCCTTGGGCCTGAGCTTCCGATGCTTTGCAGTCACTTAGCTGGTTTTTCAGGTCCTCCATTAGCATAAGTGTTTCTGATAGGTTTTCCTTCAAGCTGTCGACCTCACTCTGTGCTGTTTCAACATTCTTCGTCTGAGCAGCCTCAGATTCAGCTAGAGTATCAAGCTGGACCTTCAGTTGCTTGATCTCATTTACAGCAGAGGCCAATGCAGCTGAATCACTGGAGCACTGCTTCTTTAAATCCTCAAGCTCAGATTGCAATGTCAAACCTTGATCTTTGAAGATATTTTGGTGTTCAATTGTGTTGGCTTCCTTGGGACCACACTGCTTCAGCACCAGCTGCTGTGATTCCTCAAGCTTTAAAGACATTTCTAAAAGCTGCTTCTTGGATTCTTCTGCATCTTGCATAGCTTTCTTCTTCCATGCTTCTGAGGATTCTAGTTGATCCCTCACCCTCTTGAGATCACTCTGGAGTTGAGAGATTTCAAATTCTAGCTCAGCAACCCTGTT
Organism: Apocynum venetum; assembly: GCA_019593545.1. Taxonomy (NCBI): domain Eukaryota; kingdom Viridiplantae; phylum Streptophyta; class Magnoliopsida; order Gentianales; family Apocynaceae; genus Apocynum; species Apocynum venetum. The sequence continues at coordinate 1,730,734 of SRSM01000134.1, forward strand.
TGATTGCTTCTTCTGTAGCTTTCACAAAAGTTAAAGGCAAGAGTGAGGAGTTTGATGTGGAAAAATTGTATTAAATTATGAAGCATTTAATGGTGAATAAGAAATCAAAATGGACTCTAATAAGAGAAGATCTACGCAAGATAAAATGCTTCTCAAAATTTCGGTAAGTTTAATTTTTCATTAAGGAAAGTGCCTGACCTAATGCGGATTTTCCTCTAAGATATTGTTATTTTAAGGTTTTTCTCTGAGTAAAGGGAATTGTAATCCTGTATTTGAGCAGAATTCAGTTAACCATTTTGAAATGATTCTAGTCTAAAAGCTTACATTATCTCTTCAAGTTTCTTTACCTCAGACACAGAGCTCCGGGGTGATCTGCGCTCCCCAACTTTAGAGCTTCTATCTCTCGGAGTCCTACTTGCTCTGCTTGGTGAAGGAACAGATTCTGAATCTTGGCCTTCGCTTGGAGTCTTCAGTTGGCGAACAACTCTAGGAGAAAGCTTTTGAGGCACTTCAGAAGAAACAGCATGGGGAGAAATCTTCAGAGGCACTTCAGAGGAAGTGGCTCGAGGGGAGATTTTTCGAGGTGCTTCAGAGGGGCTACTTCTGCAAAACAAAAATAGGTAATTCATACTCAAACTGAGTAGCAATAATAGACAGACAGAAAATTAAGAACCATAGGCAGAAAAAATATAGCAGTCCTTCCTGTAAATGACAGGGAAAATTACAAAAGAACTTTAACAGCAATCAATCATTACTAGAAGTGAAAATGTGGTAGGACAACCACAGAGGGAACTCAATTGCAGCAGATAGCAAATATTAGCTCGGCTCAATATAACCATGACAAGTAAAGAAGCCAAACAACAAAAATACAATTAATATATCTCCAACAGGAGAATTCATCCAGTTACTAGTAGTACCTCATCAAAATCAGTGTTAATACAGCTGTAAGTTTTATTGCTCACTCTTCAACTTAAAAACAATTATCAGATCGAGGAAAGAGAATGGTGGTAAGCATCAGTGCACGTAAAGAAGCAAAGACAAAATGGTAAGCATTAATAGGGCATGCCAGAAATAATCAACTCATTGGCATAAAATTAGTACTTGACAATAAAGTGTCAAACAAAAAACCTATCACCAAATGACTAATAAAATTTGGTATTAACATTGCCAACCAGACGTAGAACTTGCATGTAAAAGTGAATGAATGCAAACCCAAGAATCAGAATAGCAACTGTAGAATGAGGTTGTTACTCTGATGCCAGGAGAAGAAAAGGGCATCAAACAAAGGAATTTAATTATCACAAAAATTGAGAGAACCACCATGAAATATGGATGCATCAATTAAAATTATTTACCCCCCAGGGTCCGACAAACGCTTACAGAATGAAAACAAAGATAGGAGATGACATTGATAGCAAGTCCTTAAATTTACCTTGCTTTTGGAGTCTGCATATCTTCTTAACTACTTTCTGATCTCAAAGGGGCAAAATAGAAATGTAGAGATTAATCTATCTACTTCAATGCTGCCTGTCCCACAAGACCTGCAACAATATGGAACTATCACAAGCTAAGGAAAGAAACGTGAAGGATCCAATGAGATTAAATGCACATAAAGAATCGTGGGCCGGGAAAAATCTCTTCACCAAACATCCACAGTCTCATAACAACCAGACAAGAAGAAAAAGTAACAGTAACTATGCTATAACTGATATCCCACTCTGAGTTGGTAAAAAAATAGTGCATTTAAGTAATTGTTCTTCAAGAAATTGAAAGCATGCTTGACTCCCATTATTATTGTAATCACGAGGTCCACATAGCTAAAAGGACAGATGATGACCTGCTACATTTCTACCACCTCGTTGAATATTGAATGGATTGTTCATATGTTCCTTAAAGAGATAGACAGAGACATAAGTGGCCCACTTGGTAAATTTATTACCCTCCGGGGAGACTTTTGTCATTGATGCCCCCATTCTCGCCGGGATCAATGGTACAACTATGTAATAAAATAAAGTAAAATATTCACTAAAAAGAAAACCTAAAATCTGCTAATGAATGTCTCATGAAGATTGTAGCACAGAACAACCAAATCCCACAGAAATCATAACCCTTCACTTCATAAAAATGGAAGACACACAGAAAATTAAGGTTAAAGGTAAAATGAAGATTTACAAGAAGTGTAGTTTGAAAAGTTTTAATTACACTGACAATTTTGAGAAAAAGATCAAGAAAACTCTTGCATCTGCTAGCAATTCAGCTTATCTACCACAAAGTACTCGTTGGAGAGACAGAGGAAAACAGAAGAAGCAGGCGCCTGTGCAAGGCAAGAAAGTAGTGTAGCTGAAGGAATAACACACAGCAGTAAAAAGACACACTGGAGAAAGAAAAAGAACCCAGAGAAAATAAAAAAGGTGACAAAGATTGGTGAAAAATGTTGAACAGGCTTTTAAAGATTCGAATTTTTATTTTGAAAAAGACTAGTTAATAAATCGTATATCAAAAAGCTTGATAACAGCTGAGAAGAGGCACACAGAACAGGAAAAGTAAAAAGGACCATCTTGATGCAACGTTCCAAAAAGAACCTCAAAAAGATAGCATCATTACCCCAGCAAGACTCAAAATGGTACGAGAAATTGAAGCAAATAGTAACAATTTAAAAAGCAACCCACCAATTTTGTTTTTTCAAAAACAAAAAATTATCCAAACCCAGAACAAAACGAAAATGAGAAGAAAAAGAAAAATAATGGGGTGCTTGCTGCCACCATTCTCGAGAAGATAAACAGGAAAAAAGAGGGTACAATGTGCTGTATAGTTCTTACCAAGGAAATCCTGAGAAATGGGCAAGAGGAGTAACTATGAATAGAGAATGTGAGCTGAAATCTCACAGCAACAGACCAATACATGAAGAAGAACAAGGCATTTGTGAGTGCATTTTGCTCAGAGTAGAGAGAAGAAACGGAAGAAAACTCCCCTACTATGAGCTCAGTTCTCGAGGTCACAAATCACAATGTCTTCACTCTCTATCCTCTGTCTTGGACTCGTTGATAATTCCACTTGGTTTGGTAAACTGGCATATGTGAATAATGCTGCCTTCGTATGAGAAGTTTCATTAGATGATAAGAAATTGTTGTCACAAGACCCTCATTTGTTTCCATATTGTGGTTTCCACCCCAATTTAGTTTGTAGTACTAAATTACCTCATGTCAAATGTCAAATGTCAAAAGCAAAAGAAAAATGGTGGATTTGTTCAGATTTATATAAAGTTTACCTTCTCACTTTACTTGTAAATTAAGATGAATACTCATCACTATTTTGTGAGAAGACACAAAATAAATTTAATTTGTATTTATAATACAAGTCATGAGTAATTGATAAAAGATTTTTTGGTATTAAATTTATTTATATGGATAAGAATATGATTTTTATTTTAACAAATTTTGCAATAAATTGAGATTGAAATATCTTGAGTGCCAATCATTTCAAGCAAACAATAAGAAAGGGTTTACTATATTAATACCTCATAATAATTTTATTTTCTTCACTTTTTGTTGTTGCATTATTGTAGATGTATATAATCAGTGTATATAATATTCTACTATTTGTTCATCTAATTGAATACGCTTTTAAGTATAGAAATTTTCACAACACAGCTATTTGTAGAATTAGTGAAGATTTTTCTATAAATAGCTTTCTTGATCTTTTGACGAATATCATTCACTTTTCGTTATTGTATTGTCATAAATAAATATGAATTAGTGTATATAATATATTTTTTTTATTTCTTCACATGTTGAACTTATTATTAGTGCACCATCTAGGAGGGTTTTGTAAAGGGAAACTTCCCCTTCTCGTGTTTGACATAAAATTTTAATTAATGCAAAAATATATTGTATAAATATGAAACTCATAATATATCTAATACAACATAGAGATTTATTGTACCACATATATATAACAACGAGAGTATATTAAAAAATAAACATTATAGTGCGGCTGAATTAAGACAGTTACAAAACAAAAATGTCGATCGAGACAATACAATAAGATGAAGTACCATGACGGAAATATCCCAAATACTACGTCTGTGACCAGGGGCGGAGGGGTGCTTGAGAGGATAGATGTTAGTTCGGGACTGAGAAAATCAAAGACAAAAATTGGAGAATCCTACTGGTAGTAGTAGATTGTCGTTTTATGAGAGCGTCATAGGCAGATCCCAATAGTCTCACTGGTTCAATTTTTTAAAATTTTAAAATTAAACCAGGCCTAATAATTGGATTCAATCTGGGACCCATTTTGGGTTTCTTTGAATTTTATTATAAAATAATCTTACAGTTCGGGAGTTCAATTTCAATATTATTATTTTTTTTGTCTTTCCTTTAATATTCTTGCAATCAGAGATGTAAAAAATAAATATTTATTCTTTAAAATAATTATGTTTCTATTTAAAGTTCACAGATGAAGTTTGCTCCTCTTGCTCCCTTGTTTATGTTAATAGAACAGCTGATGAAGCTGCTAATCCTCTTGCTCAACATGCAGAAAATTTACATAATTCTTTAATTTGGTTTGATAATTTCCCTTCTTCTGTCATTTGTGACGTTTCCTACTGAATTTCATTTTTCATTAAAAAAAATATTTTTGATAAAATTTTATCAATAATCTAATACTACATTACATAGTCAAAGGCATCATTTAGTTTTTATTACTTCTATTCTCAAATATTTGTTACGATTAAAGGATGTTGTACTTGTACATCATTTTAAAAAATTTTAAAAAAAAATCAATGGAGTTTTCTTTTATACTCGGGAGTATGAATTTGGCATTGATTTTTTATAATATCTTTAAGTGGATCGAATCCTATTCATGTAAAAGAGAAGATAGTAAAAGAGTAATTTTCAGAGAATTACAAGTGATTAGGGATGAAGTGCGCTTTGTATCATTGACACTTTCTATACCATTTTTTTATAATGTTTCATTGTATAGCAAGATTCCTATTATTTTTTTAAAAAATAATGTGTTCAAATAAAGTTTTATATTTTGAATAGAACTTTCAATATATATTTTTAATAAAAGTAGCGCAAAAGATTTCTAAGTTTGGATGACCTAATTAAGATAAAATCATTTTTCCATAAGAAAAAAACGACAAATTAAGAAAACCTATTCTGGATAATGGGCCTTGCAAGCAAGAAAGCATATGGATTTGCACTAAAAAGTAGGAGTAAATTTTAAAAACAGGCTGTCGCCTGAATTAATTTCGATCTTGAGTTCTCAATAATCCCTGGGCTAGGAATGGTAGGCCGGGAAAACGTTTGGATTTATTTTCAGTTTTTTTTTTTTAATAAAAAAAAACTTTTTTAAAAAGGTTTTCTAAAAGTGTTTTTGAAAATAATTTTTGAATGCTTTCCAAGTAGAAAAAAAGAAAAAGAATAGTTCCTCACTTCTTATAATCTTATCCTTCTGCCCCGATGAAGGAGATTGGATTATAAAATTATAATCTTATCCTTCTTATGATTGGCATGAAATTTTTGGCTTTATCTAGACGCAAGTCTTGAATATTTCTGTTTATTTTGAGAATGGAAATGAAAAATCCTTTTGTATAAGATTTTTTTGAAAATATCTTTGTATAAGATTTATTATTCTTTAATGGATATACAATTTGATATTAAGTAAATTTATATGTTGAATACGATATATAAAAAAAAGTTTATATGTCGAAGAAAATAAATTAGTAAGTATGTGGAAATTAACTTAAATATTATTAAAAGGTATAGTGTGGGACAAGTGTTTGAAATTTTAAACTTTTTAAGAAGATTATTTTTAGAAAAACTAATAGATAAAAAAAATTATGATAAAAAAATCTGTTTAAATACAGTCTTTTACTTATATATATATATACACGCGCGCGCGCAACAAACATTCTTACTTTTTCTATTTTTTCCTTAATTGGTGGGTACATACATTTGAGGAGAAAATCCGAATAAATGAATCATTCTTTTTAAAATGAAATTAGAAGGTTGAAAATTTGGTCATGTGTTCGTCTACCTCTGCAACGACTTCAGTCATTGAAATGAATTGGGGCAGGGCGTGGGGACGATCTGCTGGTACTTTCGTCTAAGTTGTAAAAATGGTACATTAGTTACCTAATGTATTTATGCTTTTCAAATTGGGTGACAAACTGATTTTTTTTTCTTTTTTGTAATTTTGATACTTTAACATAAAATCGAAATGCAATTTTCGTACTTCTGATGAAAAATAATGCCTTTTTATTTTTTATCTTTGTAATTTTAATACTTAACGTAAAATCAAAATATAATTTTAATACTTCTTGTTTTTAAGTTTCAATTTCCGTTAAGTCAAACGATCAAATCAAATAAAAACTTTTTAAATAAATGACATGTAAATACCTAACTGTTTTTTAAAAAAACAAATTGGTATTCAATATAAAATCAATGTGTAATTTTGATGCTTTTAACTTAAATCTTCAATTTCGGTCAAATCAACCATAAAAATCAAAATGCTGAAATTTTTTAAGGGCAACATTGGAAACATATTTTTCACCTCTCACTTATCATCTCTTTCAACGATCATATCCTTCATGCCGGTGTTTGTACCCGCATTTTTTCCCAAGCTAATGTTTTGGATCTCTAAACCTTTAAGTTCACTAAAGAGCTCGACAAATACACATGTCGAGTTGGTGATTTGTTCTTCAAACTTGATGGATTTCGGTTTCGATTTGCTAGTTTTGATGAATCTTAACCGATGGTTCAAATCGAATCTTTTAAAATTTTTAAATATCATTCATTAATTTGACAATATAGCTTTGATTAATAAGAAGACAATCATATTTTTTTAAAAAAAAGATCTTTAAATCTCATTCATTTTTTATTTGACAAACAACTTTGATAAAAAATAAAAAAAATAAAAATCGTCAAATATACTTACAAACTATCTATTCATCGAAAGTACGCATAATCTTTATTTTTTGCAAAATATGTCAATAAATAAAAAATTTTCATCGAAATACCCATAACCTTTGGTTTTTTTTTTATATTCGTCAACTATTTTCAATTCATCGAAAATACTCATAATATTTATTCTTATTTTTTTATTCCCTCGAAAAAATTTCAATTCATCAAAACTACACGAACTACCTTTGTACATGGTGGCTTCTATAGAAAAAATAAAATTAGCAATTCATTAGCATCAAATTTGAAAGACAAAAAGTCATAACACTATTTCTTTTTACAAAAAAAAAAAAAACTAATCCCCCAGATTTTCCCCTCCCAAATACATATTTACTTGCTATAAATTATTTCGATAAAATCTAAATTGTAATTTCAACAAGTTAAATGAGAGGGAAAAAAGTTAAAGGGATGAGTTTTTTTTTGTAAAAACAAATTATTATGATGGTTTTGCCCTTCAAAATGATTAAGTTGCTAATATTATTTTTTATATCGAAACCTCTATGTAGAGTGGTGATTGAAAAAAGTTGGATAAAAAAGAAAAGAAAATGAGGATTATGATTATTTTTTATGAATAAAAAATAGTTGACCGGTAAACAAAAAGAAAAACAAATACTATGGGTATTTTCGATGAATTGAAAATAATTTGTAATTATATTTTGTAATTTTTCCAATGAAAATAAAAACAAGGGAAGAATACATTGTTTCTTTTGATACTTTAAAAAAAAAATTGAATCTAATGCATTTGCATTTTGATTTGAATTTCAAAGTTGATAAAAAAAAAAAGAAAGAAAGAAGAAGATGAAAATATTTGACTAACATTTAAAATAGAGACAAAATTTGGTGTTTTTTTATATAAAAAAATTAAACGATACTGATTTGAAAACACAACTTTAATAATAATAATAATAAAAACGTGACAAAAGAAATTAAAAGTTCATAAATAAAGGAGGCTTATGAATAAACTATTAATATAAGTGACACATTAGATACATGAGACGTAAAAAACATGGTGAGTATTATGTTGGAGTAAATGATATTATAGATATCTAAGATATTTATATTTTTTAATTGTGATGACTAAGGTTTTTTTTTGTTGTAATTTTAGTACTCAAATATTTTGTTAATAGTATCAAAATTGCACTTTGATTTTATGATGTTGAGTACCGAATTTTTTTTTAAAAAAAGTTTGTCACCCAATTTGAAAAGCGTAAATACGTTAGTATTGGCTAATGGATTGAATTTGACATATTTAAGAAACTAAATACTTAAACAATGAAAAACTAAAGGATATGAATTACCCTTTCAAAATACTAATCTTGAGAATTGGAGAACGTAAAATATTGAGCTGATTGGTAAGAGAAATTCGGGCTAAGGAGTGGAGTGTAAAAAAATATAATTTTTTTTAAAAGTGAAGAATGAATAGATGAACTTGTGTAAGAAAAGAAAAAAAAGTTTTTTAAAAAATAAAATTAAAGCAGTAGAAAAATATAATAGAGAACCCATTTAAAGACCTTAAAGAAGAAGAAGAAGAAACCACTAAAATAAGAACAACCAAAATTAATAAAGTAATTTTAGAAGGAGACGAAAAAAAAAGAAGAATAATTTTAGAACGTGCTACATAAGGATCTTAAAATAATAAAATAAAATAAAAACACTAAAATGACGACAACCGAGATAAATAAAGTAATATTTAGAAGGGTATTAAAAAAAAGTAATTTTAGAAGATGTTAAATATCACATCCTTTCTTGTATATATTTTGATATTTGAATTGAAAGAATTATAAAAAAAATTCTTTGAATTGAGATTCAATCACCAAAGTGCCCCTCTAAGTACAAAAAACTACAAGATTTTGATCTTTGAATTGAAATAATTATATAAAAAAAATATTTGAATTGAAATTCAATCACTAAAGTGCCCCTCTAAGTACCAAAAACTACAAGCTTGGAATGGTATCATCTTCTTCCATATTCCGCTTGGGGGGGAACTAGATATGAAATTTTTCCAAATATTTTTCGAGGTGAGGTGGTCGCCAGTCGGTGCTGTGGAATGTGGATTGAAGACCTGTCCTTGGGCTTTTTCAACTTTCGTTATCCATAATCAAGTGCGTTTTAATTTTATTTTTTGTATTTTTGACTAAAAAGACCAAAAAAAGCAAAGCAAACATTCGATAAGTTAAAAAATTGAAGAGATCAACACGATTCAAACACCCAACTTTAGAGATTAGATATGAAAAATATCTTGTTTGATTTTGCAGCATGCAATTTTTGTAATGATTTTTTTCCTATTCTTTCATTTTCAGTATATAAAGTTATTTGAATAAATCAACATATGTGCACTTGCAAGGTTATACATAGAGTTGGCAAAATTGACCTGATTGGTCGAGCTGGGCCTTTAAAAATTTCAATATGAAAAATCGACCATAAATGTTCCAATCATACTTGTGTCAAGGTATTAGGCTCGACTTTTTGAATTGGATCAGACTGATCCTACATACCACTCTGAAAAATACTATTTTGTGAAGAAAATAATATCGTTTAAACTATGAGGATCAAATCAGATTGACTCGACACAAGCATGAGTTGGACTTGATTATGAGATTTTTAACTCGAGATAGGTTGGATCGGATCAACCAGATTTGATGTTAGACAACTAATCCGATCGGACCAAGTTGGGCCGAGTCGCCATAATTGCCAACTATAGTTATACCGTTCAAAATTTTTAATTAACTTTTGAATTGAATTAAACTCTATATTTTAAAATGTCATAATTTCACGATTATGTCATGATGGTGTCAAAATGAGATCTAAGCACAAAGTGTTTTCTTTAAAAAAAAAGAGAAGAAGTGCTTGAAAGTCAATTTATTTTCGTGATTTCCCCTAATTTTTTAAAACTTCCATTACTTAAAATTACTTTAATGTAATGACAACGAGTATTTAAATGTTATAAATAAAATAATGGACACAAATATTTGTCCCATGAATAATTTACCCATTTAGTGATGAATTTTGTTTAAAAACTTTTTCAATATTTCTTATCAAATGTTTAACGGTTTTTTTTTTGTTGAACAAAATAATAAAGTTTAAACAATTGATAATGGATAAACAAATTGAAAAAGAATCGTCAAAGTCCAAAATAATTAGGAAAACAAACTTAGAGATTTAATAGTGTGAATTATTCATATATAATAAGTAACTTCAATTTATAAGTATGTTTTGTGCCATATCTTTATAAAAAAATAAAGAAATATGATATTAAAATAAGAACCTTACATCAATATGACACAAAAAGTATTACTCAAGATTTTAAATGCAGAATGAAATAAATGTTGGTCTATATATTCTAATGAATCATTGGCACATTCTTATGCAATATTTTTTTTTTAAAAAAAGGTTAATATACAGCAAAGAACGTGCTAAATAATGTATCAAAATATCTTTAATCATAGATAAATGTAAATTTGACTTAAAACTTATGATCTGAATGGAAGTTTTTTTCTAATTAAAACATTTTGAAGAAAATTAATTATAAACAATTTTCATTTGTACCAGTACAAGACTCTTTATATATATATTTATAAGCGCTTGAGACTCTCTGCAGGCGGTGGAATACGGATGTAGACGGTGGCGATAGAGGGAGACGAGGATAGCCCGCCGAGGACAGTACTCTCTGCAACTGTTATTAATTACAGACACAATATTGCAGATGTTCAATTCCGATAATAATTGACCAGAGACTGAGAGACAATCGGCCCATTCTCGTTCCAAATGAATTTATGACGGCATTTGTAACGTTCAGATTCAATTTCCATCACGTCGCCATGTGCTTCTTGTGTGAAGAAAGGAAAATAATGCCTTTTTTGTTTGTTTGTATTATTGCCAATGACAACGCGATTAATCATACTATAAAACTAGTAGTATTTCCCCCACCGTGAGCGGCGTCTACTGTTGGATTGGGACCGCGGGCCGCCGTCCAATTTGCCAAGTGCCAAAGTTAGTTGGTCAATTTTGGTTTTATGTGTACTGATTTTTTTCCCTTAATTTCTGTCTTATTGTCTATTTTTGAGGTGATAATTCTCCCCCTAATTAAATGACATTCCACGACCTTCTGCTACAGAGTATCTAAATTTATTGAGTTTTCCTAATACTTCTATTAGTATTCTCAAATATTTATCACAGATTGATTTTTTTATTTATTATTACATGCTTGTTTACAATTTATATATATATTGATTGAATGTAATAGTTCTATCTTAGTTTACATTAAGAAATGGACTCTATATTTTGTTGTCCACAGTTGAACTTATACAAATATAGTGTAATAATTTGCGTTAACGTTTGCATCAATCAAACACGCATTTTTATTATAGATTTTATTTTAAGGATGATAATTGAAGCACGCAAATATGAAAGTTTAAACTTTTAAAGTTAAAGAAAAAATTACAAGTATTTATCATCTAATAATAAGCTTGTTTCATATTAAGTATTTGTTTTAGAATTTTAGTTTTATTTTATATTAAATGCCATTTAATAAAATTTTGACATTATTTATCTTATTTATCCGTTTATTAATGTAAAGTCATATTGTATAATAATTGTTTTTACTTTTTCTATATTTTGAAATTATGAATAAAGTGAATAATTTAAATATTTATTAAGGATACATTAATCTTTTTTGATAATTTATTAATTTATATGAGAAATAATATGTCTAAAAGAAACGAAAGTAGTAGCTGATGATTTGAATAATTAAATTAATTTTTAACAACGATACTTCAGATTCACTTGCGAGTTTCATACCATAGCTTAAAAAATGTAAAACTTAATGTGGAAAAAGGAAACTTAGACGTGCTTTTTTAAGTTAATAATTCTTTTATTGTAAAATGACGTAAAACCAAATGTAGTATTGGGGGGGGGTTTCCAATATACTTCTCATATAGAAAATCATTACTTATTTGTTGAAGGCTTAACTCCTACGCTTAACATTAAGTCCCTATACACTGCCAAATGAGTTCAAGAAACGCTTAGCTCAATGCCAAAAATCTCCCCAAGTTTTTCTTCACTTTAATAATAGCGAAGTAGCTTCACTCAATCACCAAGTATTCCCTAACAAGTCAAGAAAGCGACCGTCCCTTGTTTAAATACCCCCCATTTTTCTTCTAAATCATAAACATCTCAAATTCACTCTGTTGAAAACCCTTTAATAATTCTACCAAACAGAAGGGTGCTTCTGTCACTTTGCAAAAACACTTGTCCATAAAACAAGTTGTGTCCTCCTCCTTCCTCCCCACCCTCGCTCCTTCCTTCTCTTTGCTTCTCCCCACCCAGCACCCCCCTCATGGCCTCAACTCATTGTTATATATAATAATTCTCTCATCTGCTTCAGAAAAAAGAAAGTAGTACTCTCGAGTCAGTGATTGAAGGGGAAAAAAAAAAAAAAATCTTCCTTTTGAGGTAGAAAGAGAAGGGTTTTTGCCTTCTTGGATATACAAGCTAGAAAGATGAGAAACAGCAATCACTTGATAGGTTTACTGAACTTCTTGACCTTCTTAGCATCGATTCCTATATTGGGTGGTGGGATATGGCTGAGCAGCAGAGCTAACAGCACAGACTGCATGAAGTTTCTGCAGTGGCCTATAATTGTTATTGGTGTAGCAATCATGGTGGTCTCTTTAGCTGGCTTTGCCGGCGCGTGTTACCGAAACACCTTCCTCATGTACCTTTATTTGTGGGCTATGTTCTTCATCATAGCTGCCCTTATTGGCTTTGTTATATTTGCTTATTCTGTGACTGATAGAGGAGAAGGCAGACCAGTCTTGAACCGAGCATACTCGGAGTATTACTTGCAAGACTACTCTGGATGGCTGGAGCAGCGTGTCACGAGTCAGAGTTATTGGGGAAAAATCAGTTCTTGCATTAGGGATTCTCATGAATGTGCCAAGATGAGGAGAACCGTTAATGGAATTCCTGAATCTCCTGAAACGTTTTATCTTAGAAAGCTTAATCCTATTGAGGTAAGAACGCTCATTTATTTTCTTGATTTCATCTGTTAATTAATAAGGTGATATTGAATTCGTCGTTTATCATTTTCTGGTCCAAAAGAGAATCACAAATTAAAGGTGAGATTGGTGGTTGGAACTATTTTTTTAAGCACTCAAGAAAGTCAGAAGTTCTGTTGTGTTCAGTGGAGTATATCCATTTGAGATTCTGGACTAAGTGTGCAGTTATTGATATAGATCTAAAAGATAAGGAGGAATCACTTGGCAGAAGGGAGGGAAAAGCCAAAGTGTTATAATAAAACACTTTTTTTTTATTTTTTATTTCACCGACCATTTACCTTCTGTTGCATATTTAGTTGTGTCTTTTTTCCTGACTTCCTTTTCAGAAGATTGTGAATTTTGCATAAGCTAAGCTAGTTTAAGAGATGATGACTCCAGGCTAATCAAACATTTTCATGGTAACTTTAGGGGTAGCTGATTTCACTCCCTGCTTTCTGTAGTACTGTTTGTGGTAACATTTGAAATGGTAAAGGAAGTGAGGGGACATTCTCTGGAGCATACGTGTTGGATTATTATTATATTGCCGAGGATGAGACATTTAACCAACCCTTCCTTTTTCTTTTTCCCTCTTGTCGTTTAATGAAACATGCACTCCATTATATAAGACTCTTTGAGTATTAGATTTTGATTTTTTTCCTACTTTCTTGCTATAAAGTCACTACTAGTATTTGACAAAATGATAATGTAGAAGAATATTTTCTGGTCATGACTGAAAAAAATGCAAACCTTTGTGGGTTTAGCTTTTTTTTTATTTTTTAATGTGGTCCATATATTCTTTACTTTTATTATTTGTAGAATATCCCCCTTTGCTAGAGAAAAGTAAAAGTATAGGTTCCATTTTATACTTCTTACATCATAGCCAATGCTGGAATATACTAAATGGGTAAAATGAATCGCAATATGATGTTTCTGTTTGTCGGCTTTCGTTTTACGGTCCCTTCCCTATCCTTCATTTCTTGTTTATGACTTTTTATGCCTTAGATCCGCAAATTGTGCTGTTTATTTAGGCTTGAAATATGGTGAATCATGTTACGATGTTTGGATGATTCATTGTATTCGGTGGTATCCATAACTCTGCTATGTTGAACTTTTAAATCTTGAACCGCATTTAACTATAATATTTGCCTTGAAATAAAGGAAAACACGCTGAATTGGCATATTATATAATGTTCATGATTGCTCCATAACATAGAGATTTATAACTCTTCGCAACATATTTTTGATGCATATGCTATTCTATATCAGTGTGTAGTGCATTCTTTTTGCTAGTATTTTTTTTTGAAAAAGAGCATTAGCTATATAGCGTCACAAACATTCAATCACCATTTTTCTTATTCGGTTGGAAAGATATCATGATCATGTTGGAAAGAACTGCTTACACTATGTATCAAACTCTCTTTTACGAGAGTTGAATTGTCTAAACAAATCCCACTTTATTTATCTGCATCTGTCTTTTATGGATAAGACAGAAATATCGTGGGGAGAAATGAATATTTTTCTTTTCCTTATCATTTGATTAATCTCCATGCTTCACGCCCTATGTGGGTCACCATTATGAGTGGGAAAAGACAGAGACCTTGGACCTACCTACTTGCACAGCTCCAATGAACAGGGCCCTCATTGTCCATATTTGAGAACATACTGATTTTCTATTATTGTTTGCTTAAGTAATATTACATGCTCTCTGCAATGAAACGCAATTGAGTATCTCCCTTCCCCTATGCTACCAAACACTCGGGATATTTGTGTATTCACTGCCCTTTTATATGGGTGTGTCTATGCAGTCGGGATGTTGCAAACCTCCTACAGAATGTGGATACACTTATGAGAACGAGACGGTTTGGACTTCTGGGACTGTCCTAAGTGGAAACAATCTTGATTGCACGAGATGGAGCAATGATCAAGAATCACTGTGCTATAATTGTGATTCTTGTAAGGCTGGTGTTTTAGCAAGCCTCAAGAAGAGCTGGAGGAAGGTCTCTGTGGTAAACATTGTTATATTGATCATCCTGGTCATTGTTTATGTAATTGCCTGTGCAGCATTTAGACACAACAAACGAATTGACAACGATGAGCCTTATGGTGACACTCGAATGGAGAAGGCACAGCCTAGCAGGATACACTTTTGAGAGTATTTCAAAGTGAAGGAGTAAAGCTTTATTACCTATCTTAGAATTGATGCTTTTGAATCGTTTTAGATGTATCAGGGTAAGAATTGTAGCTATTAGCTAATATGGTTTTTGGAGATACAATAGACTGATGAATTTGTATATTTTGTACTGGTCATGGGATGTCTCTTCATTTTATCGACATTTACATTTTCTTTTCCTTGTAATAGAGACAGACACGGTTATAAAATGTGCGTTTTACAAATACTGGGAGCCATGTATGAGCGCTCTTCAACTCACTGGTTGAGAGTTAACCATGCTTAGTGGGGTTCATGTTTGAGCTCCTAGATGCAAGAATTCTGCATTGCTCTGTGAAACGAAAACTGAAATGGAACGCCGAAATTTCAAGTTGCTGCAATTCAGAAAGAGGCAGCCAAGTCAAAACAGGGATGACTGAACGCAAATTGTTATCATTGAAGATTCTGTAGAAAATGCTTGTGAAAGAAAATAAGAGTGCAAAAACACAGAAAATCAAAACCTAGATCTTTCACGGTTCTATTCTCAATTTATCACGAATCTAAATCAACACAATGCTATCACGAATCTACATTAACACAATGCAAAATATTCTGATCAAGATTCCCCTTTTGCAATAGTTTGAACCTCCCGGGACTGCTGGGGACTCCATCTCCTGACAGTTTGCTCTTCAACACGGAAATTTTCTAAATTTGATAGAGATTCTGTACTCTTACCATGTCTTTGAATGTGAAGAACCAGAAGTGTCTTTGCAACACTACCGCATAGTCTTAGAGTGCACTCATAATCAGACCAAACCCTTAGCCTACCACTTGCCTGTCCATCATCTTCTGACAAAACAAGCACAGCATATTCAGAATGTACTAAACGTGGATGATGTCGATAAGCTACGAAGTCGACACCATAACGAGATCCTGGCTTGACAATCCAATTCTTCATACGAAGATGAGAATAAGCTTTATATAAATAAGGAAAGTTTTGTCTCCTGGATGACATATACATCCACAGTTGCTCACCAATCGTTTCAGTATCGTTTTCTGCTACAATCTTGATGCATTTCAGGACATAAAACAGGTAAAAGGCTTCTTCCATGCTTAACTGGAACCACTGCTTGTCCTTCTCAGCGGTGATTACTGGATCGCCAAAGCAGGAACGAAGAAGAAGGTCAGTCTGCGTGGCATCTGCTTGAAGGAGTACACAGGAGCTCATGAGCAAACCTTGAGAATTTGACAGGGTAAGAGAAGATTGAAGCTGGGAAACTATCTTGGACATGGGATCAGAAAGGGCTTCAGTTTCAGCCCCCTTTCCCTTCCATCTTGGCCCCATTATATCCTTCACAAGCAAATGAAAGAAGCTTTTAAAGTAAACAGCCAGAGACATTTACTCATAGTTCAAACACTTACAACTAAAGGGCTACTAACTCATTAGCTTCAAACATTTACACAGAGCAATCCAAAAATGTTCCTTTGTAAGTAGACAAAAGTGTGGAGCAAAGGAACCCCTATTTATTTAAAGGTAATAGCAGAGTCAATAAAATTGGATAATCAAATATTTTCTAATCCAGTTAATTGGACAGTTCTCAATTATAACATGGACTTCAGTGTTTAGACTGCAGATACTTGTTGCAATTTCTTTCTCTTACACAATTGCATAAAAACTACATCCAGCTACCCAATACTTTGAGAAATTTCAGTATGCACTTTTGATGCACATGCTTAGATTCTTTGATACATATCCACCTCAGCCCTAAACCATTTCCTCTTCGAATTAACTAGAAAGTAGGAGGAGCAAACAGAAGGAAAAAAAAAAAAAAAATTCACACCTTGATTCATTTTATTTACATCCAAAAGTAGTTTCAATATCGAAGTACTAAATCTTTATCAAACAAATTAGTAGAACAAAGATCAAAGATTTGTTCTTGAGAGCTTACAAGGGGTAGTGGGGCAAATAAAAAAAAGAAAAACATTATCAGCAAGAATAAGTAGTAGCAGTAATAAAAGAATGCTCAATTTGGCAGCTATGATAATCGCTAGTTGTATGGATTTGTCATCAACAAGGCATTATCGTGCAATTATCTTAATACCTTTCCATTCTGAGTAACCATGATATAGCAATCAAGAGAATAATCAAAGCAAATTTAACACAGAAAACTAATGAAATTATTACAAGTTAATTTTGATAGTAATAAAGGATTCTTGGAGAAAAGAGTTGACTGAATTGAGCAAGGGCACAGGAAGCGTTGTCTTTTACAAAGATGATGAGACTCGGTGCCGATTGGTCGACAACTAAAGTAGAGAATTTTTTGGCTAATGGAATGAGAAGCGAAAAGGGTGAGAAAGGAGAGGCCTTTACAGTTATGTTGTGTAAACAGCTGGTGGTGGTGGAAGAGAGAGAGAGAGAGAGGAGAAGTGGCAGTGGTGGAGGGATGGGGGACGGCTGAACTGAAAGAGTCGGGAGGGACGGAGGCGGCTGGTTATTTTGTGGCAATAATCCTGAAAGAACGCATTACTTATTGTGTTCTTTCCTCTCGTGAGATTTTTGGATTAACTTAGCATATAGCATAAATTTTATTGGTTAAATTTAAATGTTCAATTTCAGAAAGAATAATATTTAAAGGATTATACTAAGTATTGTTCACGAGAAGAAGATGCATTAATTTAGAAACAAATTAAAACTTCACAATAAGATAAATCCATTATAATGATGTATTCCCGATTTAGAGAATGCAAATTTTATAATACATTCTTTATTTTATTTTTATTTTTTTGAAATCTTTTATGATACATTCTAATACACATTTTAAAAAATTAAGCCATTTAACGATAAACAATATGTTAACGTGTAAGAAATCATTAACATTTGTCATTGATGGTCGATTTGCATCTCAAGTATATCTAATATTTACTTAAAAGTGCATTAAAAATAAATTCTAAATATTAATATTATCT
Organism: Apocynum venetum; assembly: GCA_019593545.1. Lineage (NCBI taxonomy): Eukaryota > Viridiplantae > Streptophyta > Magnoliopsida > Gentianales > Apocynaceae > Apocynum > Apocynum venetum. The sequence continues at coordinate 1,748,844 of SRSM01000134.1, forward strand.
CCAAAGTGTATGATAGATAGATTTTGATCTTTAATTAACATACCACTTATTAAATCTAATTGTAGATCATAACTTATTGATGATATACCTTAGACATTGATTTTCAAATGGATCAGTAACTAATTAATGAGTCCTGTCCATGACCATAAAAGGGGAAGCATGAGCAGTGAGGACAGAGCCCAAGTAACCACATAAAGATGTTCAAGAACCATAATGAACAACCAATACACAGAACTGATAACCCTTTTTTTTAGATTGGAGACAAATTATTCACTGTAAATCATTTTCAGTGCAACATTTTAACCAGCATTCAAACTTTAGATGGACATTTGGAGGAGAACCCAAATTCCAGAAATAATTTCACAGGTAGTAGTTGAATAGAAAATGTACAGATAAAATGAAGACTGAAATTCAGTTACTTTAGGACTTCCCTTTCTTTGATTGAAGGAAAAATTATCACTCTAGTTTTAGCTTGTTTCAAATATACATTTTCTTCTATAAAATAAACGACAAGCATCATCTGATGGGTTCAATAAATCCAAACCCCATGATCTTGACAAAATCTGAAGTTTTCTAGTTTTGCTATCTGTGAGCAAAACTGGACTATTTTTGAGTCCCAGTGCACGATCCCACAGTATCTCCAGTGTTATCGCCTGCTGTCCTACAGTGGATATAAGTTGATATATAGGGGAATCAAATATATGATGTAGCAACATTGTATGTATCAAGTGAAAACACCAATGGTGTCATCCAACTCCTCCTCGCTTCCCACTAGAGATGGCCGGCCAAGTTTCTGTTTTGAAATAGTCACACAAAGTTCAAAAGCTATTAATACAAACAAGAAATTGGTTGTAGTTATATCAAATGCAAAGTTACTTCATTCACTAAGCTGAACTTAATAATGGAGCTTAGGCTAGATGAGGTCAACAGTCGAAGAGATCTAGGATTTCAGAACCTAGGAAGCACGAGACATTAGTTCGTACAACAGCTAAATGGATAAAAGCAACTCACATTCTGAAGAAAACTACATTCAAACTCAAGGGCAGCGATATTATATCTCATCTCAAGATGTGGCAAGGGCGGCTAGTGCCAATAGAATTTCAGCAAAAGAATCTCCCACTCTAATCATTTGGATTTTTATTTATTTATTTGTGCCGGGGGAAAGAGCCAACAATAGGAACATCTAACAAAGGATGCTAACCAACAATAGCATGTTTCTCTAACTCAGATTCTGCATCCCCCTGTAGAGGTAGGCACTTCATTATCCTGGAAAAGAGGATGAATCATTGTGGAAGGAAACTGTGAAACAAATGGAGTGTGCATGTTGTGAGAACAAATCTTGTGCAGGAGCATTTTGAAACTTCAGACACTTCCAAAACTGTAAATTTGTATTTCTTGTGCTGCTCTTAATCTACCTTGTCATTAAAATCTCACTTTCCTTGGAACAACAGACGGAAAAAAGGTCTACATCTCCAACGCATAAATACATGATTCAGAATAGGGAACCAAAATCTTTTCTTCTTTTAAAATGAAGAACCATAAACCTGAAGCCCTTTCCAGTACATCATTGTGCACTATTTTCTTTAAGTACACATTTCTTGACAAATAATCTATGTGATATTCCAAATAATATAGCATGAAGAAAAATCACACAGATTAAAACAACTGGGAGCATTGAGATTGTGATGCTAAATTCGAGAATAATCATCCCAAAACAAATGGAGTGACAGAAAACGGGAAGCAAAAGAACTAAAAAGTTGTTCATGCATTAAACAAGCACCAAAGTATCAGCTTGTTGAGGGATATATAGATAAACACTAGCTTATGTTGTGTGGAAGTAAATCTTTACCTCATTCAATGAATAATCGCTTTGTTGTTCTAGTTCACGCATCATCTCCACTGTCAGTCCTATCCACTCATCAATCCAAGCAAAGCAATTTCTATGTGTTTCAAGGAAAAGTGCTCTCTCACCCTGCGAAGAAATCTGATTGCTAAGTCTTGCTGAGCTTTTGGATTGTCAGACAAACAACAAATATCAGAGCGCAAAAAGATGTACATGATTAAGGGGGTCCAAAGTGCAAACCTTTCTCAGTCCTATCTGCCCCAAATACTAACAGAAGAATGCATAACAAAAGCAGAAGAAATGGTGGTAATCTTGGAGGAGGTTAAGTTAAAGGAGAAGAATGTAAAACTGAGTTAGATTTGGAAGCATGTGGGTTCTTGATTTCATTTCTATCATGTACAAAGATATATGATGTAATATCTGTGCTATAGCATATGCACAGACACTAACACAATAATTGCTGGAGCTCATCATCAATGCTACCATCCAATGAATGCTAATAACCATTTGTTATTTTACTGTCAAATTCACAGTTTATAAATGTAATTTAGAATTTTCAGCTCCACTAAGGGGAGGGGGAATGGGCTAAGTATTAGGAATGTGTATGAAATCCAGATTAGTACCTGCTAGAGTGATTTGGAATTGTTTTATATAACCTTCTATACTTTGTTATAGTTCTTTATTCTCCTTGAAGGTGTGTGTTTTTCCCCTGCTAATTCTACATTTTTGGGAAGTCTATTTCTGTTTGGGTCAGTCTAAGGTGCAATTAACAATTTTTTCTGTCCAAAGGTCCATGCTCTTCCTCAAAAGTGGATTGATTTATTTTCAATATAGCATCCATCTTAATTAAACAACTGTAAAACCAAATCGAGACTACATCAACTCATAATTCTAAGATTGCTCAAGTCAAGAGGATACCGCCAACAGAGTTTGCTCAAGTCTGCTACCAAAGCCCCAATATGGAACATCAACTGTCACCAACTTGTATGCTGTCATAACTGGGTTGCACCACCCCTGCAGATATTAGGACTTCGTTAAGCAAACCTCATACTAGTTTAATGCCAACAAACTAAAGAGTAATTACAGGGAAATGTTAATGTATTTTCATGATTCAATGCAGAAATATGAGAGTTCATATTATAAGCAGTAATGTCCAAGTTTGTTTTACCATGCATCACCTTTGTTTTACACAATTCTGCAGTTCTCCTTTTAGGGAACCCCCTTTTAGAATCTAAGATGCTTAAATGCATATACTCAATTAGCAGGGAAAGTCTGGATGGAGTGTCTGCTTCTGGAAAAGGAGACCCCTTAATTCCATTAAGCAATTAAGTAGGAAAAGTAAAGGAAAAACAACAGTACAGAATAAACTTTTATGAAAAAGGAATGGTTACCTGGAGAAAGAATGGGAAGACAAGTGATCAGGGGAAGTAAGGTGACCATTCTAGTGAAAGGACGAGGATAGTACTTCTTGGTTTATATTCCTACCTTTCTTGTGTTGGAAGACAATCAAGTAGAGGAGCAAAAGGAGAACTGAGAACTACATCCATTCTCCGAGGAAGAGGGTTGCAGAAGACTAAGAGATAAAGGCAACATATCTAGGAAGATACTCAACACCAAAAAAAAAAAAAAACAAGTACTTATCTCCAAAAGCATGTATATCTAAGAGTGGAATAAGGATGCAGATGAAGGGAAGAAGACCCCTGAAAGATGCAATAAATGATGTAATGTGCGAGGCCAAATGCAATTTAACTATCAAAATGATAAGCTTCAGGTTCCTACAAGCTTAAAGTTTCCAAATACAAAGTTGAAAGTGAATGCACAAAAAACATTCTGATTGACAAGTTAAAATGAGAAGTGCTTAGGAATAATAGGCAAGGGGCAATATGCAAATCAAACTTGTGCTCCATTAACTTCCTGCTAAAAACAATTTACAAACCTGCCATCCCTCTGAAAGTGGACCACGGCCAGTTCTAGAGGATTGGAAAGTAGAGAAATCAGTATTGCTTCTCCCAACAATGTAACTCCAATAATCTGTTGGAGATGAAGCAATATCAATCGTTTCTACCTGTGTGACTGCCATTTGATTTTTGCTCAGACCATGGACCTGATCATCAAGAATACCTTCTGTTAAAAATGGCAAGGAAAGAAATGACGGAGAGAAGCAAGCCTGTCAATCAAATAAATTCTCTCAAGAATGCAGATTAACTTAGAATGTGGAGATCATGAATGAGATGGCGTATATCTGTTATTCAAATTAACAGATCAAGATGAACTAATGAGAGATTGTCCTTACATTTTCAGATTGTCCATTGTCAGCTTTGTGAATAGTTTCAATAGTTAAACGAAACTTCGAAAAATATGGACACTGCAAATTGCAATCAAAGTGATTATCAAGCAAATACATTTAGCAAGAGATATCCATTCAATGCAATTTCAATACTTGTTCAGAATGCTCACCGTAATGACTGCAAAGGTGGTGACAAAGTTCAGACAGCAAGTAACGAAAATATCAGTTTGAGTATTAGAAGAAGCACTTAATGCCAAATGCGTGTGTGTGTGTCCAAATGTATATATGTGTATTTTCATTCAGCAAGTAAAAGAAAGAGACTTTAGTAAAGTCACAGTTCATAAGTTCAACCTGATTTACATCTCGGGAATGCATTCCAGGCTTCTTCTTGCATGATGAGGGCATCCGTTGGTGCAAAGGTTGTCAACCAAGAAGGAGCCTTACTGGAAAGAGTAGAGCGAATAAAGCAAAACATATGAAATAGATTGTCATTTGATCATTGACATCACAATTAAAAAAAAAAAAGAAGTACTACCACTCTACCAGCAACCATAGATCTATGACCGAAGAATACTAAACTCCGCCATAACCACAATGCAATATATACAATCATGCATTTAACCACATTAGCCCAAAGATGAACCACTCAACACAAAATTGCTGACAAGCGACAGGAAAGCAAAATCATATCACAATTCATTTACCACAAGAAAAAACAGCAGTTGCAACAGCACAAAAAATGTCCAAATTAACAATCTCCTAGGTACTTAATTTTTCTAACAGCTATTTATTTTAAATAAACTTGCCAAATAATGTTCATGCTGTTCCGTTTTAGCATGGCGAAGATGTTTAAATTCCAAATAACTTGTTCCACTTACCTCTGTAGTCTATATATTTTGAAGGTATATTGGCCCTTTCCAAATTCATCATCTTCAAAAGGTCTATTCTCCAAAACCTCCACCCCTTCAGTACCTCTGGTGCTCTCTTGCTGCATTTTCATTACCATGTACATCTGGGCCACATGATACTGCAATGGAAAACAAACCAACTAATTTTTAACAAGCAAAACCTTTCAGCAAATATCAACGAGTTTCTCATGCTCATTGGTTCATATACCTCTCCCAATGACAACGGCATAACAATTCGACTTCAAAGCAGCCCCATTCCAGAAAGTTCGTGATCAAGGAAAAACCACCACATAAAAATAAAATGAAACAAGTCTTCAACCAAGAAAAAAAATTTGGAAATGGCCCTCCTTTATATGTATGCAAGTGAGACATTAAACTTTAACATAATAATCCATCATTGGGTACATGAATAATTAGGAATTCAGTACAACGGAAACTCCAGAACATGGAGAAAATTCAAACCAAAAGAGAAACAAAGGAAGAGAAAACAATAACATAATTCAAGACCATGCCATGCCTTTTTCTACTTCTATGCCAACAAGAATTCAGCAATCAAATGAAAATCAAAGCAAAACATATATGATGCAAAACATAACTAGGAAGAAACAAAACCAACCAAACATTCTGAACTTTGGAGAAGTAAAGGATACAATTCTTTCATCTGAACCATTCTTTCAATTGATAGTTTGGACTTATCTCCCAACTATAAATGAACCCACTTATCTTTTGAAGAAAAATGGAAACTCTCAGTGTCCCTAAATTTCAAGAAAGCTACAAGAAACCTTGAACAAGGAGTTGTAAACGTTATTGAAAACTCGTGGAAGAGAAAGTAAAAAGAAGAAAGAAAAGTTTTGCACTTTCTTTCAGTTTGGCGGATAAAATAGAAGCTTGATGAAGGAAAATGCAGCAGCACGCCAGCACCGCTATAGGTTATAGCTTATAGTCTGGTTGTACCATCAAACTTGATCTTTTTGAGAAGCGTGAGATGTCAGGGAGGAGGCGTTGGAACGGTTTATTGAGGAAAGCGGTTTGGTTTTTCGCGAGATTTGTTAGATGAATGCCGCGTTTCTTCTCTTCTTACATAAGAAATCTCAAACCTTTGACTTTGACTGGTTCGATGTGTTCCACGAAATGGGGCAGCGGCAACAATATTTTTGTTTTTCTTCTTTTCTTTTATTTTTTCTTGTGAGGGAGAGGCAGATAGACATATATTATATATATAAGCCAAAATGAATCCAATTGCTATTTGGAACCATTTCTTGCTATATTTCCTTTTCTTGAAATGCTGATTAATTTTAAATACTCATGATGACTTTATTAAAATTTTAATTGATTTCAGTGAAAATGACTAATTGAACCAATTTCAGGGAGGTTAAAGACTTGATAACTTAAAAATAAATAATAAGAACTTAAGATATCAATCACATAAATATCATGAATAAGTAAATATAAAAATAGCCCCAATATGATATTATGAACACTTTCTCTTATTTGCATTTTTATGGAGATTCTCCTTTTTCATTTAATTGCGTATATCTAAAATGAATACTTATATTAGATCTATATTTTTATTTTGAAATATTTAAAATTAATATTTATTTAACTAATTGGTCCTCATAATCATCATTGTTCAATAAATACACACATGAGATAATAACAATAATCAAGATAGGATTACATGACTCCAATGACTGAATATTAAATAAAGCAATCGGATAAGATTTTATAAGCCAAAAACAAATGGTTGCAAATAGCCAAATATACAGTTTGTAGTATAAAACAAATGACATGAAAAATCATATACTTGCAAGAAAGTTTCATATGTTAGTTTCAAAATGGAATTGATGCTTTTGCATGCAACCAATGGAAACTTCAGAAGGAATATGCTCCAGTTGCGTGTAAAAAACTTCATGTTTCCTGAGTTGATGTGAAAAGAATTATTATGGAATCTTGTCTTATCTTCAAGGGTTCTTCCTTCTCGTATTTACAAAAATTAAATATACTTAATTATGAACAATTGGTTACATTAACTCTAACTAAAACTATCTAATATGTGAAAAACTCCTAAAAGATGTTAAAAATAAATAATTTCCCCTTCTCCTTTATTATTTTTTCCCAATAACTTTCACTTTTTATCTCCTCAAATTCATTAGCGAGAATTCAAGTTTCACCAAAATTGGGTTACCACCACGGAGGTTTATTCTCTAGTTAAGCAAGGATGTATTTAAATTTTGAATTTCTAAAAATATATTTTTAAAAATTTTATTTTAAAAATGAGAAGGGTAGAAAAGTAAGAAGCAGTGGTGGGCAGACATGAATCCTTTTATTAGGTACAAAATGCATAATATAATGTCCCATTCTTTTTTGGTCTAAAAAAGGTAAAAAGTATGTTAATTAATACCGTCCCGTTCTTGATTGGTCTCTCGAGGCCCATTTTTACCTTCACATACCTATTTGACTCTGGTATAAAACGCCGTCACCGTTTACATTCGTTAATCCACTTTGATTTCGCTAACCATTTATTTTTTCTGCAAGATATACGCCATGTTCTAAATTTTATTCAAGATCTTTTTTAATTCTGTATATTCACCTAATATACAAAATAATTAGTTAAAAGTTAAAACCATTTGCCGCATCCACTAAGATTTGCATCTTCACCAGTCACCACCGACTGTAAGTATCTCTTAAACCCTACTCTCGCCACCCACCAGCAACAAAAGCCTCATTTTTTCTCTCCCTCTGTATCGATATATATATATATATATCTATTTGGTTTTGAAGGGATTACTCTTTGATTTTTCGCTTTTGAGTTTGAGCTCTTTTTGTTAAACCCATATGGCATATAACAGGTAAATAGTAAAGCTTGATTTAGTTTCTATGCGTTGTGTTTTTTTTGCTTCTGCAGTTGGGTTCATATATTTGCAGAATAATTTGGAGAGATGGGTTACTGTATGAATCATTGTGAGAATGTTTCTTCTAGACTTATTTCTTCATCGTCGGCAACATATACTTTCAGTTCCTCCAAGAATTGTTTGTCAAAATCTAGTCTTTTAAAGTTATACTTCAATCCCACAAAATCAACAAAGAAGGGAAGTTTGTCCTACTTGAGTCTACAATCCCGTCCTCTGATTTTCCGTTCTGCAAGAAGCAAAGTGAGGGCGAACTCAGTTCGATGTGAGCAGAGTGTTGTTGATAGCAGCAATAATTCGACAAATGGAGGTGCTTTCCAGAACCAAAAAGTGGGGAAAAGGACTGATATTAAGAAAATCTTGATTTTAGGTGCCGGCCCTATTGTAATTGGACAAGCTTGTGAGTTCGACTATTCAGGGACTCAAGCCTGTAAGGCTCTTAGAGAAGAGGGGTATGAGGTGATCCTTATTAATTCAAATCCTGCCACTATAATGACTGACCCCGATATGGCAGATAGGACTTACATTGAGCCAATGACGCCAGAACTAGTTGAGCAAGTGCTCCAGAAGGAGAGGCCTGATGCTTTATTACCTACAATGGGAGGGCAGACAGCCCTTAACCTTGCTGTGGCATTAGCTGAAAGTGGGGCGCTTGAAAAGTATGGCGTTGAGTTAATTGGAGCTAAGCTTGATGCGATCAAGAAGGCTGAGGACAGAGATTTGTTTAAACAAGCTATGAGGAACATTGGGATCAAGACTCCTCCTTCAGGGATTGGGACAACTCTTGAGGACTGTTTTGAGATTGCTAATTCAATTGGAGAATTTCCCTTGATTATTCGACCAGCTTTTACATTGGGTGGAACTGGAGGTGGAATTGCTTATAACAGGGAGGAGTTCGAGGCAATTTGTAAGTCAGGGATTGCAGCTAGCTTGACTTCTCAGGTTTTGGTGGAGAAATCTCTGTTGGGATGGAAAGAGTACGAGCTTGAGGTTATGAGAGACTTGGCAGACAATGTGGTTATTATTTGTTCAATTGAGAATATTGACCCAATGGGCGTCCATACTGGGGACTCCATTACTGTGGCTCCTGCTCAGACGCTGACGGACAAGGAGTACCAGCGGCTCAGGGATTACTCTATTGCTATAATCAGGGAAATTGGAGTTGAATGTGGTGGTTCAAATGTTCAATTTGCTGTCAATCCTATAGATGGAGAGGTGATGGTGATTGAGATGAATCCCAGAGTATCAAGATCTTCAGCTTTGGCTTCAAAAGCTACTGGTTTCCCAATAGCTAAGATGGCTGCGAAGTTATCAGTAGGGTACTCATTGGATCAGATTCCTAATGACATCACGAAGAAAACACCAGCTAGCTTTGAACCATCTATTGATTATGTGGTAACTAAGGTAGATTTTGTCCCTTGTATCCTTTTTTTTTTTTCATTTATATTTTCCTCTCTTAAAGTCAACTGCTGTTTATGCCCAATCACCATTCCTAATTTCTGCTGGCATATATTTCAACTTACATTACTTCATATTTTCATTCTCAAAACTAAAATAAATTTTCACTCTAAAACCCAATACAAATTTTATAGAAGAACAATTTCAATAAGTAGTTCCGTTTGGCACTCCACTCCACGGATCATGTCTTTGCTCTCCTTGGGGTTTCCTTTGCGAGGAGAATGGGGAAGCAACTATACCTAGTTATTGAGAGGTATTTTTGTGCTTTTTTATTCATTCTATCTGGTTGAACTCCAAGCTTTTTGATTGGCTTATTCTTGATGAAACATGTAATTCACTTTACTTATTTAATCAACCAACTAGCATGATGTATCCCTTTACCGTATCATATTGTTATTAGTAAGATCTCCATCCTTTGGCATGACAATGCATATCACTTCACTTCAGTTGTGATTGATTTCTTGATGAAACATGTAATTCAATTTACTTATCTAATCAACCAACTAGCATGATGTATCCCTTTTACCGTATCATACTGTTATTAGTCAGACATCCATCCTTTGGCATGACAATGTATATTACACTCACACTTCTTGTACTTCTTTACAAGCATGGTCATACCTGTTAAATTTACTCCATTCAGCATTTTATCATGTTCTGTTATTCAAGTGTTTTACAATCAAATGTGATGCAGATACCACGATTTGCATTTGAGAAATTCCCTGGTTCAGAGCCAATCCTGACAACACAGATGAAGTCTGTTGGTGAGTCTATGGCAGTAGGTCGCACATTCCAAGAGTCCTTTCAGAAAGCAGTGCGATCTTTGGAAGGTGGCTTCTCAGGATGGGGTTGTGCAAAGGTCAAGGAATTGGATTGGGATTTGGATCGTCTGAAGTATGGCCTCAGAGTACCTAATCCAGAACGTATCCATGCCATTTATGCAGCAATGAAGAGGGGAATGAAGGTGAATGATATCCATGAGCTGAGTTACATTGACAAATGGTTCCTCACTGAAATGAAGGAGCTTGTAGATGTGGAGCAGTTCCTATTGTCTCACAATTTGTCTGATCTGTCCAAGGATGACTTCTATGAAGTTAAAAAGAGAGGTTTCAGTGATAAACAGATAGCATTTGCCACAAAATCCACTGAGAAAGAAGTCCGTTTAAGGCGGTTGTCCTTGGGTGTTAAACCAGCATATAAACGGGTCGATACATGTGCCGCAGAATTTGAGGCTAATACTCCTTACATGTACTCATCTTATGACTTTGAGTGTGAATCGTTCCCCACACAAAAGAAAAAAGTTTTGATTCTGGGTGGTGGACCAAATCGGATTGGACAAGGAATTGAATTTGATTATTGCTGCTGCCATGCATCTTTTGCACTTCAGGTTTGTTTTGTTGCATGATTGCTTATGAAATCATATGTGCCATCCTTATGAGCTATTTCTCTTGAATGGCAGTACATATATTTAATAAACCTTTTCTAGGATTCTTCGCCCAAGATCAATCCCTCCAGATGATATGTGTAGTGATACCAGCAAGTAATATTTGATTATTCTACATGACGCTTTAATCATTTTGATACTTCCCTTCAACTTGTAATTTACATCCAGTTCTATACGAAAGTTGATACATTAGATATATTGCCTTGTATATCTTGCGTTTTTGTGGACCAATCATACTGTATCCAGAAGGAAAATTTTAACTTCACATGCAAAAGCATTTTGTAGCACTGAGATGGAAATTTATAGGACGACGATTAATGAATTTTTTTTTATGTTGCAGACATAAATTCTTCCATGTAATATAATTGAGAGAACTGACCTATGAACAGCCATCCCCAACCAAAATTATTCTCCCTGATCCTGCAAAACGGAAAAAAAAAAAAGAAGGAAAACAGAAAGTAGTGATATTTACTCCTCTGCAAACTCCTGATATCCTTTGCTTGAATTCATATACATCAGCATAGGCACCTCTACTTTAGTATTTGACATGCATCTCAGTAGGTTTCTATATCAGCTTCATTTGATTAATGTTATTTTTGGTGTATTTCAGGATGCAGGCTATGAAACAATCATGATGAACTCAAATCCTGAAACAGTGTCTACAGATTATGACACAAGTGATCGTCTCTACTTTGAACCTTTAACAGTTGAAGATGTTCTCAATGTCATTGACTTGGAAGGGCCTGATGGCATCATTGTGCAGTTTGGTGGTCAAACACCTTTGAAACTGGCTCTTCCTATTCAGCAGTATTTAGATGAGTATAGGTCTGAGTGTAAAAGTGGAGCTGGATATGTCCACATTTGGGGTACATCTCCTGATTCCATTGATGCTGCCGAGGATAGGGAGCGATTTAATGCTATACTGAATGAGCTGCAGATTGAGCAGCCAAAAGGAGGCATTGCCAAAAGTGAACAGGATGCCCTTGCCATTGCAGCAGATATAGGATACCCAGTAGTTGTCAGACCTTCATATGTTCTGGGTGGCCGAGCCATGGAGATTGTTTATAGTGATGACAAACTTGTGACCTACCTTGAAACTGCTGTCCAGGTGGACCCAGAACGTCCTGTCTTGATTGACAGATATCTGTCTGATGCCATAGAGATTGATGTGGATTCCCTTTCAGATCAACATGGTAATGTGGTGATTGGTGGGATAATGGAGCACATTGAGCAGGCTGGTGTTCATTCAGGTGATTCGGCTTGCATGATCCCCACACAAACAGTTTCTCAATCATGCTTAAATACAATCAGGTCATGGACTACAAAACTGGCAAAGAAATTGAACGTTTGTGGGCTTATGAATTGTCAATATGCCATAACATCTACAGGGGATGTCTTCTTGCTTGAGGCAAACCCACGTGCATCCCGAACAGTTCCTTTTGTTTCCAAAGCAATTGGGCATCCACTGGCTAAATATGCTTCTCTTGTCATGGCAGGGAAGTCCTTTCATGAGCTGCAGTTCACAAAAGAGGTTATACCTAAACACGTGTCTGTCAAAGAAGCTGTTCTGCCATTTGAAAAGTTTCAAGGGTGTGATGTGCTTCTAGGTCCTGAAATGCGTAGTACAGGAGAGGTAATGGGCATTTACTTTGATTTTCCAATTGCATTCGCTAAGGCACAAATAGCCGCAGGGCAAAAGCTACCACTTTCAGGCACACTGTTCCTCAGTTTTAATGACTTGACAAAGCCTCATCTTGCTACAATTGCCCAAGCCTTTTTGTCTCTTGGATTCACAATAATTGCAACTTCTGGTACAGCACATGTTCTTGAGCTAGCAGGCATTCCTGTGGAGCGAGTACTGAAGATGCATGAAGGGCGACCACATGCTGCTGATATGATTGCCAATGGGCACATTCAATTGATAGTCATTACAAGTTCAGGGGATAAGCTTGACCAGATTGATGGACGGAAGTTGAGGAGGATGGCTCTTGCTTACAAGATTCCTACTATAACAACAGTTGCTGGGGCTTTAGCTACTGCTGCAGCAATTAAAAGCTTGAAATGCAACAAGATTGAGATGTTAGCTCTTCAGGACTATTTTGATGGTGCAGGAGAATCTGGAAGCAATAAAAAGTTGGAGTCTGTTTCTTCTTCTTTTGTAGCTGAATAGATATTTCTGTTAAAGATAAAATGCCTCTCCCTCTTCTTCCTGTCCATTTTCTTGTAGCTCTTCTCTTGGAAGCAATAAAAAGTTGGAATCCATTGTGAGGCATTAGAAAAATTCTCACTCGTTTTGTATTTGTTATTTGCAATAACATAGACACTTCTAATTGTTTCTATTGGTTTGCAATTTCAAATATTTTTTAAATATCTTTAGCTTATTCTTTAGTGTCTGCTCCTAACATGGAATGTATATGCTTGCATACTACCTTTCTTGACATTGAGATGCAATCTTAGACTTATTATTATAACCAATTTCCTTGATGGCTAATTGCAGAGGAAAAGGGAACAATTACAGGTGAATCTCTTGATCCAGACACCAACTCCATCAGTAATGGTCTCTGGTTTTGTTGAAGATATTCGATATTTTGTCTGTTACAAGTACCGATATTATTGTGAATGTTGCTGCATATCAAATCATCCCAATTCTTGGATCTCTGCTGCTGTAGCTTCAACGGTTTGTCTATTGAGGTCTTTCTTCTGCCTTGTAAACTCATGTCTTTTGCAGAACATCTCAAGCTAAATGATAAACAAAGTTTGGCTATTCCAGTATCTGGACCTTTGTGGATACATCTGCCATTGAATATGTTGAGCTATTTTCTTATCTGTTTCCCTTCTAGGATTGTGACTTGCCACTTTATGAGATCAGTTGCTAATTGTAAGCAGTGTCATGACTATCTATGATCTAGGATTAAATAGTTGTGTAGCTTTATTCTGCATTTCCCAAGGATGAGCATTAAAATTGTCCTCTCTTGATAGACTAATTATGTGTTCAGTGTCAGAGTTCATTGTCTGTCTTTTAGATGAGTAGATGCTATAGCTGTTGGCTGTCTTGACAGCTCGTACCAAAAAGTATGCTTTAGATTTCTTTTTCTAAATTTGGTGGATCTTTTAAATCCTCAACTCATTACACATCCATTTCCCCTCCCCCCCTTCCCCAAAAAATAAAATAAAATCCAAGTTTAGGATATAAAAGTTGAGAGAAGAAAAGGAAAAAAATTGGCATCAACTTCTAAGGAGTTGAAGTCGTAAGAGCCTGTATTTTGCATAGTGACTATGAAAGCCAAAGCCAATCAATTAATGTTATATGGTGCAGTAAAGATTGAAAATATCATATATTCCACTCTTCTCCCCATTGTTTTCGAGGAAGGTTTATGAAGTGACTAGAGTAGTTTAGAATGATGGTTGGCTGGTTGTTTCTTTGTGCATCATGGACATTTTGCTTGACTATTAATGCTTGCAAAGTCATACATATTCTTCAGACTGAAAATCTTGCATTCATGTGGTCCTGTCTCTTTCCCTGACTCTGGATATCAGTTTTTCTTTTGCTTTCAAGACCGAATCAAGTATGTGGTCTATACTGTTTCTTGAAAGGTTAATTTAGAATTTGTGGCTCCAGTAGAATTTATTGATGATAGGGATAATGTTTCTCACTCAAGCGTTGGCCATGACGTATCCTTTATGAAGATTGATGACTAGTTCTTCAGTATTTCCAGTGTCGAGAACATAGACTTTCTTTACCTTCTGAGAAATCTGCTGCTACTGTGTGTAATACATCCCTTTCTTTCCAATTGCAGACTTTCATGTGCTTGTCTCCTATACACCTCTAAGTAGACCGCAAATGTTACTATCAACTTGAATTAAGTTCATATTAGGATCAAGAATTTATTGCAGCTCAAGGGTGAGACTTAGCTGGCTGCTCTGTAAACTCAACTGCAGTCCTTATTTGTAATTTAGTATTTGGAGTAACTAAGGAGTTAGATTTCTTCTTTTAAGAAAAGGACTTTTGTAATACAGTAAAAAAAGAAGAAGAGAATTAGTGCTGCTGCTGCTGCTCTGCTACTATTCTATGTAAACTTGGTCAAGCAAAACCTAACTCATCTATCGTATTTGGACTTTCAAGAGACTAAGCGAAGACAAGTTTTAGTGCCTTTTTAAATAATATTGATGGTAAAGACACAGACTTGGTGTCTTTTCTTTCAAAATGATTGACATCCACTGTCTCATTTTGGAATAAGTTTCTCTATAAATCTCTTTCATACTTACTAACCTAGTCTTAATTATGCACTAGAGCTGGGATGGATAAACTAAGCTAGGTGCTAGGAATGCTAGCAGGATGTCAGCTGACCTCAACTCAGAGAGAAAGTTCTATGTATTCTTTGTACAATGGAATCATATCGTTGTGCAAAATTTGAAGACGGAGTGACTTAAAGCCTGCCAAGTGGGAAATCAGAATAAAATCTAGATTGAGAATGTCCAATTCCAAATTAAACTAGGCCATGGAACAAGACTTCTTCTATATGCGCAGACTTGTAGATAGACTTAATGAACTCTTTTTGAACTTACGATTTGGTGAGAAAAGATAAAACAGAAGTGCATTCTTTTCCATTTTCTCTGCAAAATCATTACCGGAAACGACCAGAATACACTTTAATCAATTTTGATACCTTAATATTCGCGTATGAAGAAAACATCTTTGGATTATTTCTTATTAGGCAAAAAGTTTCAAATTTAATCTACCTTCACGTGCCTGAATATATTGCCATAATGTAATAACCATAAATCTTTGCATTCTTTTCCCTTAAAATTAATCTGTAATGTGTAACCGAATAGGGTTAGAGATTATAGTAAGGAGAATTTAATTCATGATGGTCCCATAGATTATCATAATATTCTCCTTACTCATTCTAAATTCCTCAAAGTCCTAGGAAAAAACCTAATCAACGACATAGCTGTAGTTCATGTCTGGCGGTCTCAATGGGGAAAACCCATAAAACTCAAACCCGTGTGGGCCTTTTTATTGATCTTTTCACTTCTATTGCATCGCAAGAATGGAGTTTGGAGACTATGAATTAGGAATCAATCTCTGCCAAAAGTCATTAAACTCCAGAAACTTCTAGCAGCTGAAGGTAGAACCCGCCGTTTCAATACTTCTAGCATCCATTGCAATTACTGTACTGGGACGTCCAAAAAATTCCATGGAGGGAAATAACCTCTCAGCATATTGGAATAGGGAACACACTTGTTTACAATAAATAATATTGAAACAGTTATTTTAAGTAATATCGCTGGTACGTTCTTGCAATTTTTCTTGTTGCCAAACTTTTATATATATATATGTAACTTTTATTTTTAAGTAAAAGGCAGCTGCGCCTATTTTGTTTGGCGTGGAATCGAGTCCGCGTAATGTAATTCTCTCATCTCCATTGTACTAAATATATATATAGTTCAACAACTACTGGGTCAAATTATTTGGTCCTCTCTTTAATATTGAAATCAAGAACACAAGTATAAATATTATACTTGGGGTATAAATGCAAAGGAAAATCTTTTCAAAAGTATATTATAGATATTAAAAATTTAAGAACTAATTTGAAATTTTCAAAATTTTTTGGGGTTAAAATATAAGTTTTAAAATATAGATATTTATAAATTTGAAGTCATAATATAATTTTAAAATTTTAAAATTCGAAATTGACTTAAGTGATAGTCTTTCTAAATGAATATTATTGAATTTGATAATTCTTTATACAAAATTTATTCATCCATTAGTAAATACATTTGAATGTTTATTAATTTTACATCTATTTTATTATATTTTTATAAGAGCATAATTAGTTCGATTTGTTCTAACTATTAATCACTAATCATTCTCTCTCTCTCTCTCTCTCTCTCTCTCTCTATATATATATATATATATATATATATATATATATATATGCATATATGAAATCATATAAATAACGATCTTGATTTACAATCTTATAATAAGAACATAGTAATTTACTACTTTTCTAGTATCTAATTGAGCGTTTATATTTTTACTTTGAAATGTTTAAAATTATATATATTTTAATATAAACATGTTTTCACTTCAAATTTAATTAAATTTTTTTTTAATTTAATAAATAAATAGGAATGGTTAAATAACGCACCCCTTTGACTTTTTTGCCCTTCTATGATTTATCCTAATTATGGCTCTAAGTTTCGATTGATGAAACTCTTCTCACGTTTATCGTCTTCAACCCTTGTCTACAACACTAAACGGCGAGGAGCCACTGAAACCCTCACCTTATAGGGAATATTATTGATAGAAGTTTCCAAGATCGCCGGAATGTCCACTTTAGAGTTAACTTCGACTTCGAAACAAACAGCTAGGAGGCAAGCCCTTTCCTTCGCGACCTCTGCTACTGATTGGACCAAGAGCCAAGAGCCATTTCCCGAAGAAGCATTTCATTGCTGCAAAATGGATGTATTTCCATGCATTAAAGGAAAAAAAAAAAAAAAAACTGTTTAGGTGGCTTCCTTGCCTTATTAGATTAATTAAGGTTGGTTCCTATTAGGTAGTGATAAACTGTAAGAAATTCTACCAGAAATAACTCCAAAGTTATCATGCATGCCCAGAATATTGTCATGGCCGGATGGCAAAAGTTGCACCACATTGGGGCGCCCGATTGAAGGATCCTGGGCACACCATTACTAAGTCCGGTCGAACCAGTCCGGGTACACCATCATCTCGCCCAAAAAGATGCATCCGGGCATCTTCGAACCAGTTCGACCTTCCTCAAGTCTTTTAGAAATTCAACTAACTTCACTAAAAATAAATTGAATAAACTACATATTAATTAAATAGGATCAAAATCCAACAAATATTTACACAATAATCAAATCAAAATACATCATATTTAGGCAAGAAACCCATTTCGTCTGGCACCCACTGTTTATGCTAAAATCACTCAAAAAACTATCAAAATCAATGACAAAAAGTAGATAATCTTCAACGGGTAGAGTGGAATTAACTTTTAATTGTGTTAAATTGAAGAAAAATAGAGAAAAAAATCCTAGAGAAATGTGAAAGGCCGGTGGAAACGAGGAAAGAGAGATAGGCATAGATGAGTGACAACAAGATGAGAGAGAAAGTGCCAAATTAGCATAGGGTTAAAATTGTAATTTGAGGGATGCAATATTAAGTAAGTAGTGTGTTATTTAGCAATCATCTAAATAAATTTACTAACTTATGGTGATCTCACTCTAAATCAAATTAATAACAAGAATATTATGATAATATTCTTAATATTAAAAATTTTCATTAATTTTTGTAAAAAGTCACAAGTAAATATTTAGTTCTGAATAAAGATAGTAATATTCAATAATATTAATTTTCACAATACAGAATCATGTATTTAATGCATTTAAATTTATTTGCTAATAATTTGTGAACCATACAATTATCTAAATATAAACTCCCTTTGTTCCATTAAAATAGACCAATATATATTTTTACACAAATTAAGAAAACATATTTAATATTGTTGAAATTGTAAAATAGTTCATTGTTCTTTCTATTTTACCCTTTCATATTACATTTAAAATTTTTAAAATTTAAATTTAATTATGTGAAAATGTGTATAATTTCATTTAAAGTATATAAAAGAATTGTGTAACTATCTTTAAAAAATGAAATCTTTAACTTAATATGTATTATTTTAATAATTTAAAACTAAATTTTATAATAACAAAATATGTTAAATAAGGATACATTAATAAATAAATTAACTAACACCTTTAATAAAGAAATTAGATTATAATTTAGACAGATGAAAAAAGGAATAAGCCTATGGATAATGATCCCTCCCTCTCCCACAATAAGTTTTACGATAGAGAAAATTCATATAACTATTTCTCCTACGTGTGCTAATAAACCTTTTAGACTTTAAAGTTGTGAATTCATTTATATCGCTGAAATTGTCATTAATTTGGGTCCAAATTATCTTAGCGGTCGGAAGACTCTCTCACATGGCGTGTCAGATTATGACTTGGCATTAAACATTTTATTGGTCACACAACTATAAATACTATTCACTCACTTATTATATTCCTTATTATAATTTGGTGGATAAATTTTGTGTTATCTTTATTTATAAATTGTTTTATGATTTTTTAGGGATTATTTTTTTTAATATTACCTCTATTGATGAAGAGGGATTGAGTAATACTAAAGAAAATTTCAATAAAAATAAAGATACAATAAATAAGTTCGATTTAGAAAGAAAAAAAAATATTTTTTTTTTGTTTGTATAAACTTTAGTCAAAGGATATATATGTTCCATATATATTAGAGTATTTCCAACCATACTCTTCTATGATTTATATTAGGAGTGTATAATAATGGTCTTAACATTAATTAGGTTTGCAACTTTAGGTTCAGTTTGATGATATTAATGATAAGAATAAACGACCAATATCAATTCGGTCAAGAATGTTTGGTCTTGGTCTTTGTCGCACACAAAATTGCACTTCTCTGTCTGATCCGGTGGCTATTTGAGAGTGCCAAGTTAGGTAAAATCATATGCTTCGTATGCCCAATAAATTAAATTAAATTAGAGATTTTTCTTTTTTGAAATTTATAGAAAAAAGTAGTTTATCGATTGATCAGTTGACAAGGAATTAATTGATCAACATCAGCAGAAAAATAAATGAGGAAAGATATTAAATGCTAAAAGATAAGTCAAAAAAAGAAGAAGATTCAAGTTGACCAACTACGTTCCCATTCGTTGTATAAATGAAAAACTGCCATTTGCAGGGTTTGCATGCTTAAACATCCTTCTTCCTAAGTGGTTCATACTCCATTGAATATTATTCGCATAATGGTCTGTCTGGTCATAGTCTATACTGCCACGACAATGGAAAAAAAGAATTGAACGCAAGACATGGCACATGTGGATGTGGAGTCCTAGCTAGGTGTTCTCTTAATGTGATAATTGATGGCTATACAATGGGATTTTAACATGGTTTCTAATTAACGTGGTTAATACAAAGAAATCTGCATTGTCATGTAAGTAATTAAGAAAGTGTGCGAGATAACTTTTTGTTTATCAATGCGAGTGGATCGGAAGTATAAGTAATTTATTCATTCACGTACAAGTATATATGTTTTGGTAACTAAGTAAATAGTTTCTCATTTTATTCTAACTTAAATATCGAAGCACATTTCTTGGTTGGTTATGTCGGCACTAAAATAATTCTGGGGTATAAGGTGAATGTATCAGGATGTACCAAGAAAACCATGGACTATAGCTAGATTCATTTGCCACATGTTGCCCCCCCCCCCCCCCCCCCCCCCCCCCCCGGCTCTTCTGCCAAATTTCAATATTAACAGGATGATCAATCAATTCATTACCTACTATTTCAAGGTCTTTCTAATATCAGATAACTATGACCAAATTAACCAAACAACACTTGACTCCATATCACTTCTTTGCATGTTCTTTTGTTTTGTTTTCGCCAAAGCTAATGTTGTTTTTGAACAATGTCAACATAGACACAAAGTGGGATTCAAAACTTCAAACAGAAAATCTTGCGTGAGTCTTGAAAGTATGTGTTTGGGGGCCATGATAAAGTTGATATTGGCAGGTTCTAATCCCTCCTTGCTAACGCCATACATGTGTGTCTTGCAATGGTCTCGACCTCATTAAGCAAAAAAAAGGGTTCAGAAAGATACCTGTGTGTCGGCTAATGCACATGGGATATTGTTCTTTTATGGTTTTCAGTTTGCACGTTACTTTTTCTTCTGTGACTAAAATTTCTTTGGACTAGAAAGCAATTTTTATATATCCAATATATTTTTCTTGTTAAATCCCAAAGCAATAGCTAATTGAGAAAATGTTTTATATAATAGTTTGGATAATTTTTCACTCATGAAACATTTTATGGATTGAAATTAGATTAAAAAAATCAATTTCAATATAGTATCAGAGCCAACTTTTAGTTCCGTGTTAAGTCACTATACACAAATGTCTAGTACTGTGATATTATTAATCACTAGGGTGCAACATAGTTCTATTAATCTTGACTTCACTACTAACTCACTAAAAGCGCGATGCATCTAATCCGAATTAATTGTGAAATCCAAGTGTAAATTGCAATCAAATATAGAGTGGATAAATTTATGGAATTGGAACTCATAGAATTGTTCCATGTCTCATTTTTCCTAGTACTAAGCAAGAGGGATAGTGTGTTAAATTCAACATCAACTAGGTAAATTAGAAAATATTTCATGTCTAAACAATCCTTTACAATGAGAGATGCATTTTCAAGTAGTGTTGCATGCACCTAAATCTAGTTTGAGACATTTTCTCTCTTTTTTTTTCCAAAAAAAAAAAAGCATTTTAGAGTTAAAATTTATTCATGGGTTATAAAGTTTGTATATCAATCACATGAGTAAATATTTAATAACTACTCTATGTCTAAAGCATTATCTTTACATATTTGAATTACACCTATGCATTATCAATAGAGAATTTAAATTCTTATAAACATGATATATACGAGTTAGTTTAGCAATTAGGCTTGTAAAATTAGCCATAGCTACAAACCTTATTTTCTTTCTTCTTCATTTTTTTCCCCTCATCTGAGATGAAGATACAGCATTAATTATTATATGGATTACAACGTTAATCTTGACTCGTCAGACGATCTCAAATGGGAAAAGAGAAAAGAAGAACAAAGAGATTAAGGCCGTAGGAAGAAGGACATTCTTGTACTAGAGGGTTCTTCAAAGATATTTGAGATCTTAGAAAATAACATTCCTGCAAAAACATTGTGGCCCCTATCATATGATAAGAGCGACACGGGCTCACACCCCATTTAAAGTAAGATCCTATTCTTTGTAGCTCTGTTTGTGGATTTCTCCACCATTACTAATAATCTCAAAAAAATAAGAGCTAAAACATGCACGGTATTTGCTTTACAATATACGCGTAAATTGAAACAATTCTTCCGTAGATGAAGTATTTGCTTTTATAATTTAACAGTTCAGATCCTTTAATTCACTATATATATCCCATTATAGCGTGTTAAGTACCCCTTTATGATAATTTTTTATTTAATTTTGTGACTGTTATTATTATAATATTAAGAAGATACTCATAAAATTATTATAAAAGATATTAAAAAAAATGAGACAGATATATAACAGAATAGAAATGAATAGATGGGATGAATATGTGAAGTAATTCAATGGGGGATGTGGCTGCGGACTTGTCTGTCTGGCAATAGATAAATATAACTTAAAAGCAAAATATTCCAATGTGAAACACTGTTGTAATCACGTATAGTTATAGTATAGTATAGACAGAGTTACTACGGTTAAATTAAAGTGTATTTTTCTTTACTTTTTTTAGTGACAAAAAGTAGTTCTGTAGACTAATGATATATATTTTTTTCTAATCCACTTTTTCAAGTGTTTAACCAGACCAGGTCCACACGCAAAAGACTTCCATGGATAAGGGGAAGAGATGATTTGCTTTTGCGGTGGTAAAGAATGACACTGTCTCTCAACAACTTCCACCACAGACTTAGGCATATAGCTAGAAAGAGTTTCATTTTTCTATGAAGTGGAAAATTTTGATACTCTGTATAACGATAAAGTTGGAAATTAGTGGCCATCTCTTTGGACATATATGACTATTAGAAATCCCAGAAAAAATAGACTTCAATTTTTTTTTTTAAGTACTGTACGATTCTACATAACCCTTTTTAAAGTGTGTTATCAACAAGTACATCAAATCTTTTGTATATATTTCTTTTTTCCTCTTGCTACATATTCATCACGTTCTTGATGATCTTTTGCTTTTCTGTTACCACCTCTTTTCTTTTTTTCCATAAATGATTAGTTTGTTTGCGAGAAAACCGACAGGTTATAAGGTACATACAACTTTAATTATCCTCATCTCTATAAATACATACATATATATATATATTACAAAATAATGTTTGACATTTTAAGTTTTACTACAGTCTAATTATCATTTATACATATTTTTTGTTCTAAAATATAAATTGTTTAATTAAAAATTATACAAATAAATTTTTTTCTCTCTAAAATGTTCATATGTATTATTATTTTTAAAAAAAAAATATTATAATTAATTTTTTCTCTCGGATTATTTATTAGAAAAAAATAATAAAAAATATAAAATAATTTATATTTTGAAATAATATAAAAATATGTAGCTGACTTATATTTGGATAGGAGTATATTTCTTTGGTAAAAAGGAAGAAGTAAGTCAGTAACTAACGAGAGAGACGATTCCCTTAATGAATTTTATTATAGGATCAGGCTCCTTACTGGAAGCTAAAGGGGTAGATTAATTTGAGTGATCTCATTCTCATATCAGCTGAGGAACTCATGTTTTCAAATCATATGCAAAACGCGCTGACCTATGGAGCCAACCCTTGCCCCACGTTACTTGTTTTTTTTTTATTTATACATAAGCACGTCATTATCCCAATAATAGCCACGTAATGAAAGGGTGGTTACGGTGAGTAGGAAGAAGAGTCCTGCCCTTGTCTCACTAGGCGGTAGCAAAGTCGTGAGATGACCATTTAACCGATGCTTGGTAGACCAAAAAAAAAAAGTGCCCTTTCGATTTTATCTTGCCAATGAATAGCCGTTTCACATATTTTTGCTATTACTAGATTACCCTTTCCGTCTGAATCGATCGTACATATTTTACCTAATTTAAAAATTAAAAATAATATTTGATTTTCAATAAGTTATATTATTATTAATTAGGTTTGTTGCGAAGACTATTAGTTAGTGAGAGTAAATATTTTAAATTAAGAAAATTGCTAGTAAATAAAAAATATATTTATTTTAAAAAAAATTGACATTCAATTCCAGACATATCATAACAGAATAAATATATTTTATCGCTTTGTCGTTGCTTGTAACATATCAATACTCCAAGGGTGGCGATTTAGGTCTACATTTATAAAGGCAAATCAAATATTCCTTTAGTCCATAAATATAAATCGTTTGATTTACTTCTATACATACCTAAAAAAAATATATTCATAAAATGTCATTAATTATTATGAGAGTATTTTATTATTGGAACTTGTAAGAGAAAAAATAGAAATAAATTAAGTTAGTATGGAAAAGAATGAGTAAAATATTCTTAAAAAATCATAAAATAACATATTTATGAACAAACACAAATGTCTCTAACATTTTATATTACCGGACAGATGGAGCATGAGTTATTAAATCATTACTCAATTGTGGTTTGTAAGGCAGGTCTATTTTGTTGCTTACATAAGCAGTCTGTTAAGTTTGTATCATCTCTCGTTTCTTATCAAATAAATCTTACATAAATTGTCTCACCCAAAATGTATTTTTTTAGAGCTTTTAAGTTAAGAAGAAGGAAAGAGGGGAGGAAGAGGGAAGATGGGGAAAAAAGTTATAGTATGATTTTTTTCTTTTAGTAAAAAATTCCATATTTATAATAATTAAATATGAGATAGATTCGAGAATAAATTATCAGTCAGTCAGTCAGTGCGTGGTTCATTGGTCATAGGAGTACTGTGAAAATGGGAAGTCCCAAATTTCTTAAGATTTAAGTTGAGAGAAAGCAGTAGCTATCAAGGCGGACTAATCAATACTCATGTATAAATTGAGTCTTGACTTTCAATTTGTATATGTTTGGTTTACACTGACTTGTAAGTCCAGCAATACTGGAATTTTTTTTTGTCTTCTTGGAAAAATTTTAAGATAATTTTCGGTAGAATTTCAAATCAAAGGAAAATTGGTTAGAATAATAGTTTGCACTCTATTTGGTACATCTCCTTATGTTCTTTTCAATGTTACAATAAACACCGGACTTCCAAGTACTTAACCCCAAATGAAGAATTCCATTAAGCAAGATTAAAAGAGAAAAACAAAAATTCCTTTAAGCATCCAAAATTTCATGGAACGTCTAAGAATGCTAAACTTCCTATACTTGGCTTAATCATAATTATGAAAAGTAAATGCAATTTTTTTTTTTACTAAAACAATGAAATTTAGACAATTTGAATCTTTAAAATGTATAAAAGGTTAAAATTAATAGTTGAAAGAGAGAGTACTAATATAATAAAGGACGGTAAAACAATTTCGGGTAAAGTATGATAAATGAATATAGCTTAATGTAAGTGTGATAATAACTTTTTTTCTAAAAAAAAACTAAATAGTAAATTGTTATTTTATCCGTGAATAAATATACTACAATATTGTAATAACAGAAGAAACAGCAACATCATATCGCAATCTAAGAGCAAAATGAGGCCAAAAAAAAAAAAAAAAAAAACAACAGGATGTCATTTTACATTTATTGGAAGAAGACAGAGGATTTATTAGTTCTAATTCAAGCACAAATCAATGGCAAAACGAATTGAGCAAAATCATTGACTGCACTTGATTAGTTATTAAAATAATCAATGTTTCTATTCTCAGCGTATCATAATCGCAAAAATAAGAACATCAAAAGAATGGTCAATAAGCACATCAATCAAAAGATTTTCCCACGGGATTACGTATCTCTTCTTCTATCCTTTTATCCTGTAATTTCTATAAAATTATTATGTACTTTTATGCTATCTACAAATTACTCCTTCAATCCCAAAAATCTCATCAATTTAAGACAAGGTACACAAATTAAGAAATTGCCAATTTATTATAATCATAAGTTATACTCTTTCAGCTCCATCCTTTTTATAAGAACTTAGAAGTAATTTTACATAAAACAAAGAAGTATTTTATTTATGGTAATACCTTTATTAAATTAGTTTGTTTGAGGAATAAGAATAAGAGAAGAAATATTTTGTCTTGTAAATAAAAATAAAAATAAAATATTTTGGAAATAAAAAAAAAGATGAATAAAAAATGAAGTCTCTTCGTGAAAATAAGAAATATAATGTTAAACAAGTTTAGTATCAGACACAAATGGTAAAATATCTATACAAAATCATAAAATGGCTATAAGAGGGAAATTTTTTAAGGTCTTATAAAAATGGAACAAAGGGAGTAAAATGACTATAATAACCTTGCAAATGAATTAGCCATTCACTAATTTTTTTATGCCGTAATGATTTTTTCTTTCCTCTTTCATAATTTACAATAAAATAAAATAAATATCTTCTAAATTTTATTTTTATTAACTCTTTTTACTCTCATCTTCGATCTTATTCAATGTATTTATGAATAAAAGCATTAATTGTTCTATTAATTTACGAAATTGATAAATAAATCGAGACAACAAATATAAAATTTTAAGACAAAAGGAAGTACATTGATGGAGTTAATTAACCCAATACTAGCTAATTTTGTTCAATTAGTTTCTGTAGATAAATTAAAGAAAAATATAAAGAGAGTAGATAGCATAAATTATTTTGATCGTATTATTTAATGTTGTACCTCATTTATGTCTAAATCTACAAATTCAAACTATATTCGATTTGATTTCCTATTTTTATGCAAAGCCAAAAATAGTAGGCCAAACCTTTGCAGGACCAACCAAGTGAAAACGGGGCAACGGCCGCAGCCACGTTACTTCTTTTTTTTTTTCCCCCGACCCATTAAAAAAAGTCATCACACCTCATTCACTTAGTCCGCTCCTTTTTCCTTTTTAATTTTTTAATTTTTATATTTGTTTTCGTTCCTTACTTTGCCTATAAATATTGTAAACATCCTGGTTTAGCTTGTCAGGCCACACTCTCCTCTATCTATTCTTCATTCTCCATTGTACACACACAGCTTTGAGTGTTTTGCAATGGAGTCAAGTGATACTACAACTATTACATCATCGTCTTCCCGCTGCGTTTCGCCTTCTTCCTCCTCTTCTCCTCAGCCGCCACTTCCACCTTCTGTGGTGGTTAGCCCTTGTGCTGCATGCAAGATCTTACGGAGGCGATGTGCCGAAAAATGTGTCTTGGCACCTTACTTCCCTCCTAGTGATCCTATCAAATTCACTACTGCTCATCGTGTATTTGGTGCAAGCAATATAATCAAGTTCTTGCAGGTATATACATGTACATATATATATATATATTCATGTGTTAAAAGCCTCAAAAATTGTTTATCTGATTCTTGAAAAATAGTTCATTTTATACATACATACATATATATATATATATGGAAAAAGAAAAAAGGAAAAACAGAGAGTTAGTTCACACAGGGTCCTTCATTAAAGTCCAGAGTCCCACTTTAGACTTGCCCTTCTGACTGGGAAACTCAACTAGCCCACTAGAATCTACCCTCATTGGCTGGTGCACATTTATTTTCATAATGCTTTCTTTTTGTCAATCATATACATATACATATTTATTATTTCATTTACAAAATCATCTGACCTTTTTCCACGCATTAGTTATATAGTAATTTCATCTAATTATTGATGCCAAGAAAGATAATAAAATATAAATTAATTATATTAATTGATAATGACTTAGATTATCTTATGATCTACAGGAGCTGCCGGAGTCTCAGAGAGCTGATGCAGTGAGCAGCATGGTGTACGAGGCGAATGCTCGGCTGAGGGACCCCGTGTACGGCTGTGCCGGAGCAATATGCCAACTTCAGAAGCAAGTGAATGAGCTACAAGCCCATCTAGCCAAGGCACAGGCAGAGCTTCTCAACATGCAATGCCAACAAGCAAATCTGATGGCCATTATTTGCATGGAAATGGCTCAAACTCAATCTCCAGAAGTGTCATCACCTGCACCGCAACAATATTCCATGGACAACTTCATCAATTCTAGCCCTCATGGATTCCAAAATAATCTCAACTTCCTCGATGCATGTGACAACCACTCCGGAGCCCTCTGGGAGCCTCTTTGGACTTGATGATCATGTCGTCGTGACATGATATTGTTTGGTCTGAGAATCGACCAAGTCAGAATTCTGAACGTTACGTACCAAATATATCAATTTTAATTCTCTCCTAACTCTTTAAATTATACGAATAAATTCGATTAATATATTATAGTAAAATGTTGTACCTTGAACTCCTTTAGAAGGAGCTGCGTAGCTAGATGAAAAATGTAATATATAGTATGACATGGAATATATGGGACAAATGAAAGCTGATCAAAGTTAGTTAGGTTCTAATGATTTTGATGATCTTAAAGCAAATGAAATAGACTGGTCTTCTTTTGCCCAAGTCATGTTACTATTGAGAGATGGGTCTCTTTCCAAGTCCATTTTGATGACCATTATTGAATACATGTCCATGATCAGACCAACTTTATGGTCACCTAATATTTATACCACAGACAATGCTGCTAACTATAATAATCTCTTTCAAGAAGGCTTTGACTATCTACGCTTGAGTTCATTGTTTTTCTTTAATTTTTATCTGCGTGGTGAGCATTTAAATTTGAATTTTTGCTGAGATTATCGGATTATGCATGCTGGATTAGTGCCACGATTTGCTGTTAAATGGCCTGTTTACTTGACTTGAAAAATACAAATATAAAAGAGATTTTTTTCTTTTCTTTTCTTCTTTTTTTTTTTTGGAAAACCAAATTTGATTCTTGAAACAGATTTTGGTTGTCTTTTCACTTTAAATGATCACTTGCCAAGCATATCACGCAAACTATAACGCATTTTCATCAACTCTCAACTACACAGACAAACTTTGACTCCGATGTATCAGTCTGCATCAAAGTCCGACTGCGGGGAATATATTTTTATATATTTTTTATTTATGAGAGAGAGAGGACTAAAAACTTTAATTAAAAAGATGGGGTCTCATGCACTATGAAATACAAATTATAAGAGGTTTCAATAATAATAATAACAATAATTTTCAACTTGCCTCTTATAAAAATACCCTTTTTAATGCTATCTATGAGGAAGAAAAAAATCAGATTTTCCTTTTTGAAACAAGAAGAAAATGAATTTCAATATGATTTCTTAAATTATAAGTGATATACTTAACATTTAAGTAATTAAATAAAAATAATTATTATTTTAGCAGAAAATTCAAGAACATTCATTGTCTCTATATCGGGTGCAAATACTAATTATATTTACAGATATAAAAATAATTATATTTTTCTATTACAAGTCAAGTGCTTGAAAATGTCTGAATTATCTAAATATCCACGCACAAAAAAAAAAGAAGTAATTATTATGGTGGGACAAGGGGCAATGTGCTTTTGAGATATAAGTATTGAAGAAGTGAAAAAAAAAAAAAAGATTAATTAGTGCGTAAATTTGCAGTAATCGAGATTGCACGTGCCTATGTTAGAGCTTTAGGCGGCCTTTTTGAAAATAATTATGACTAATGTTTTCGCTTTGGACCCGGATTATTAGCATCATTACTACTATTACTCTTTTCTTCCATTTACATTTATATTTTAAATATTTTATATATTTATTGTCAAAAAAATTTGCACAATTTTTTTTATTACTATTCTATAAAATAAAATAAAAATATTTAATTTCAAAAATAAGTATTATTAGTACCCGCAATCAAATTTAAGTTTCCTTTCAAACCCAAAAAAAAACAAAAAAGGCTCATGTCATGTGACGTGATATTTTTTTTTTCACTGGATGATTACACGTCGACAATTCATTGGTTCCATGATGGCCCACCAAAACCCTTAGGTGGGCATCATTAATCAACATGTTTCGGAATTTTTCTACACCTTGAGCGGGAGCACATATAATTCTTTGACTTAATTTGTGTGTTTGTCTGATCAGACCGATCCCCTTACCCAATAAACTACGGTGAGAGTTTCCTAGTCAACTAAGCAATAGGGGTCCAATGAAGTTATCCGACTTTTGACCACGATAAACTAATCCTAACGGTTAAATATTTAATTAATTTTAAAATTTACGGATATACAACTTTAAACTTATAAAATATTATGAAAAATATTAAAAATAATAATTATATAATTAAATTGCATTCATTTAATAGTTAATGTATATATATTAATTCTTTTAAAAAATATATATTCAATAAATAATTGACGAGTCATCTAAATTCTTCATTAATAATAATAGTATAATTATAAAAGTGCATACTAAAATTAGAAACTGAATAATTAAAATGTAATATTTCAAAAAAAAAATGTAAACAATTGAAATTGGACAAATAGAGTATAAAAATGTGAAGATAATGAATTGAATGTCTACTATTCAGAATCAAATGGCATTATTTTTATTTTAAGAAATTTAAAATTGAATATTTATTTTTAAAATATTTTTTATCTAAAATTTTATTAATAATTTTTTAAATTTGATGAATCCATATCTCACCACTAACTAATAAGGATAATTTTGTAACTTTTTTAAAATAAAATTTTATTATTACTTTTTAATAATTTGTAGATCAATTTAACATTTAATTTCAGATACACTCACTTATGTTTGGTGAACTTTATTGATTATTTATATCACTGTCGGTAATATCATTTTATGTCAACAACTCGCTTTATAGAGTGAGTTAAAAAGAATTCTCATGCAAAATACATCATAGATCACCATGTGATTGTATGACTTCACTTAGGATCAAACTTTAAACTTAAAGGAAAATTGATTGATTTATATATATATATATATATATATATCCTTTTGTCCCCCCCCCCCATTTTTTTTTCTAGAAAAAGCATCTTATATTATTTTTAAAAATATTTTTCTCAAAAATACTTTTAAAAAAAAAAAAACAATCCAGCAACCAAGAAAAAGCTATATGTAGGGACACTGATTTGTGTTGGATTCTCTTGTGTAAATTTTGGCAAAATGAGGGGAAAATATCTTTCCACTTTGTTTACTATGGACCACCAAAAGTTAGTTTATGGTAGTGTGTCTTGTTCGTGCTATGTCTTTGTTGGGTTCTAACTGAAAATGTCATGTTATGGATACGGTTTGTCCAGATGGGAAAGCTAGATCACCTAATTCGGTTGATTTATGGTGATATTTCAAATCAAATCACATTATTTGGAGGGACTTCTAGAATTCTTCTTTCTTTAATTTGGCTATTCTATTCCATGCAATCCATGCTTATGATGTAGAAATTATATGTATACATGCTACACATGCCATGGAATTATTATTTTTATTTGAATCTCCATTATTAAATTATTATAGACTATTCACTTCATTAAATATTCTCACATTTTCATACTGATTGAAGAAGTTTTTTATTTTATCTATTCCCTCCATTCATAATTTAATGTTTACTATCCTAAAAACACAAAAAATATTTACATTTTTTTTTCATTTTGAAATGTTTAAAATTGAATGTTAACTTTTTTAAAATAAATATATTTTTCACCTCATGTTCCACTAATAACTTCTTTAATTTTAGAGATTTATATTCTACTAACTAATAGTTTCACTACTAACCAAATTAATAGTAAAGATAATATAAGGTTAATTTTTTAGATTAAGTCAAATATGAATATTTAATTTCAAACCGAGATAGTATGAAAAACTAAAATATTTTTTTAGAATAATCAAAATTATGATATTACTCTAAAATTAAATATTTACATTTGATTTAGTACAAAAACTAAAAGAAAGCTTTTGATATTAATGAACTTACCATATGAGCTAGTAGAATGTAGTAATATATATTAATGAATTTTAAATGATAAATATATTTATTTTACAAAAATTAACATTTAATTTTAAATAGTATAAAATAAAATTATAAATATTTAATTTCAAAAAAAATATAAAAATGAGAGTAACATTATGGATAAAAAAACATGTTTACCAATGACACTGGGAGAGATAATAAAATAAAATGAAAGAAAAATCACACCGATATGTCCCTCCTAGACCGTTAGAGTTCATATTACTTTTATTAACTCTGCCATAAAAAAAAGGGTCCTCCGTTAGTACTTGAAAGGGTACATCTTAAAGAGTACTAATTTATGCTTAATTTTGAGTTTAGGAGGCCTAAGTACTCTACCATAAAGTACTTTATGATTACTTTTTTGTTTTGACATTTTTAACCCGCCGTGATCAACATTTTGACTTTGAGAATGAGAATAGAACATTTTATTCTATACTATTACTTGATAATCTAAGACCAAACGTCGTGGTAATTTGATCATTCTAACACAAACTATTACCAAGAAAATCAATTGCTGCCTTTCCAAAAAAAAAAAAAAAAATTTGCTAGGGCTAGTCAAACTAAAAGGATTTAAGCACATGCATATTCATGAATGCAACCTTTTTACAAGTTTAATTGGCCAAATAATGTTTAAAATGAAATCTTTTAGTTATTATTATTGCTTCTTCTTCCACCTTGTTGTGTAGAGTTCTTACTACCACACAAATAAAGCAAGGTATATGAACAAAACACTGCTTTCATAACAACAGCTATTTTATCCCAATTAAGCACATTATTGCAGGCAGCAAGTCCCTACATATATCTCTGGTGTGTATGCGTTAGGCGGATATGGATCTGCCCCTACATCACATACAAAATGAACATGGCTAGCCGAAATAATACACATGGAAGTGGAAGCGCAATTAATGAAGTACAAAACAAATTCACTAGAATCCATAAGTGATACCACGAAATAGCAAACCGGTATAGAAGATTATTTGGGTCTCATCGTGTTACATGCCTAAATTAATCTATTACTACTCATTTTGTTAAGAATTAAATAGAATATTTGAGTGTTATCATAATTAATTAATAATAAAATTACGTAAATTTGTGAAATGTAATTTTTAAAAGTTTTAAAAAATATATTAATTAAATTTTAGATAAAATTATATACTTATTTTAATAAAAATATAAATTCAATTTTGGATCAAACGTGAAAGAGAGAGTACCTATAGCCGAGATCATGTTACATCAATGAAAGAAAAAAATAAAAAGAAAACAGATGATATTTATGTACGAGTGACAATCTCGACTTTATATCATTAATCTTAAATATTGGTATATCTTTCCCACAAAGAGATCTCGATCATGTTCCTTTGTAATCTTAATCTCTCCTGGTCGTTTTATAAAGCAAACAAACAAAAGTACTTTCTGGATGATCCCACAAATTTGCTCGTTGTTGTGGTTTGCGCAGACCGCCGTCGTCTTTGATCGTTACTTGCTGATCACAACTCATTTTCTCACTACTGAACTATAAGAAGGAAAAAAAAAAAATCAATTGAAGAAGACAAGAATGAGAATATACTTATCTGGCCGACAACGATTAATTTTAAAGTTATTTGCGTGAGATTAATTTTAAAGTTATTTGTCTGATATTAAATATTTACAAATTTATTACGTATGATGTTCGAAAATAAATATGCATTTTTATAAAATAAACATATTTTCTAAAAAATCTAAATCTAAATCTCAGTTAGTACACGAGTAGTGCCTGAATCTCTGGCCGCCATTTCTGCGAGACAATATGATAAAAAAGTTACAGAAAAGTTGATTGCATAAACGCGTAGTCGTATATTCATCTCTTTCTTTTTTCGATTCATGTCTGCTAATCATTTCAGTTTGCGTTTTCACGGCCTCATCAACATGACGCGGTGATAGGCAATCAAGATGATCTGCCACCAAATTATAAAAGTGAGTTTTGGACATTTACATTTGTCTGTGTGTTTTTTTTTTTTTTTTAAAGGACAAATTCTTCTCCACTAGTGAAAAAAGTTGAGGCAATGATCTGTTATATTATAAGGGGCATCTGCATCTCCACCTTGGTTGGCTGGGACATATAAAGCCACAAACCCCAAAATTTGACCTATGGACCTATACATGTACTGCTACCTCTCGAAGGGCCATCTTCTTTAACTCAATATATGGCCCTATTTGCACCAATTGCATTATTTTCTCGAGGTAAACAATTTTTTTAAAAAAAGTTGCTTTTCATCCAAAAAAAGAAAGAAAAGAAGAAGAACTTCCTTATAAATGGCATGATCACTTTTCCCCTAAAAAACTTTCTGCAGAGTTTAAAATATGTATGTCTCTAAAGCTTTGTGCTGCAACTATTCTCTTCCCTCGGTGAGTAGTCAAGAGGAGAAGGAAAAGAAATAAGAAGGCCGCCATAGACTCACTAGAGAAATACTGTAGTAATTTTGCGAGAATTTAGGAAATTACGCCTTACTAATTCAAACATAATATTTTACCAATCGCGAATTAATAACAAAAAATAATATGATATTTTGTTTAATATTAAATTATCGAAAATTCTCTTTATTTTTGTATTAAGTTATAAATGAAAATTTAATTCTAGACATAATAATTTCTAATTTTGTTTCATAACATAAATCATTTTAGAGTCTATTTATTTATTTTCTTAAGATATAAATTATTTTACAATTTCAATGATAATTTATAAATTTTTCAATATTACCCTGCATGCATCTATATTTTCTTCCTTATCTTAAACACTATACACTTCAATTTTGTATGTTGTCCGGTTGATGACTTACTATGCTATAGTTTGACTCTATAAAATGCATTGATTTTAGAATTTTTAATTATTGTACAGAAATCTAAATTAAAACGTTTTATATTTTGAAATTGAAATACTACAAAATAGATATTGTAATTATTATTCATAAACAAAAAAAGGAAAATCATACACACAAGCTATAAAAGATCCCTAATATCGAGAGAAGTTAAAAAATGAGAACATTCAAAAGAAAACAAGCTTCATTTACTTTTCTCATTTTGAACTTGGAATATTGAGAGAGTACTGCCAGTGACCAGAAATGACATGTTTAGGATTTTAATGAGCTGATTAAGTCAAATACTACTCCTCCTGATTATGAAACGAAGAAAAGTAACTTGGAGGGTTTTTTCCTTTGAAGTATGTATTTACTAAGTTATTAAAGTAAAATGTGTTGGAGAAAAAATAAATTCTCCATTGTGGATTTTATTTAAAGAATGATAAAATTGATGTTGACACAAATTATACCCTCTAAAGACATTAAAAATTTCATGAGCCTATCTCTTTGACATTTCTTTTTCATCTTCTTCTTTTTTTTTCAAACTTTTCACTCCATGTGAATTGAAATTTCAGAAAGTTAGATTGTAATTGGACTATAGGGCAGCCACAAATTTCTACAAAAGAATTATATGCATACATTTATTTCAACTAATCTCTTTCTCCACCACTCTTTTTAATTAATACTTCCCTTTCAAAGTATTTCTTTTTCCCCCAATTTGGTTGTATACCACGTTCAACGAAAATACCACTTAATAAAATTCTGTGCGTTTTTGTTGCTAAAGCGCCAACGATGTCTAGAAGCTTTAAAAGTTTTCATAAAATATTTAATTTGAAATTTTTATTTTGACATATGTATTAAAAACAATTGATATATAATTCATCGTAAATATTATTGAGCCCCTATTGATGCCACATTGGACATTCTATGTCCTTCTTTTCTACAAATAAAAGGAAAACTATAAATATATTTTAGTTACTACTAGTTGTTGATAGTATATTAATTTGCTAGTAGCAACATCATTAATGCTTTTATTTCGAGAATTAATTACTACAAATATTTAAAGATGTCATTTCATGTATAGTATGTTTCACGATAATGCCTATTTTTTAAAACAAAAACAAAAACTCTCCTTAAAAAATTTAAATTAAAAAATATAAGAAAATGCGAGTGGGTTTCTTTAGAATACTTGTAATGGCGTAGACTTTTGGGAACGTAGTTTCTCATATCATATTTTATACTCTCTCCATTCCATTTTTGTTTGTCTTATTTCCATTTTTATATGTACATGACTAAGAATTTGAGAAAATTTATGGTATAAAATACTAAATATCCTTAATTAATATTCTCAAAACAAATCAAAATAGTTCATTCTTATCTCTCTCACACACACACACACATATTATTTCATCACTCTCTAAAAATTTTTAAGTCAGTCTTGAAAAGTTACATAGGTACTCCAAATCTCAATTATGAATATATGATAAATAATATCTTTGCAAAATTAATGCATTAATGTAAATGTTTTGAACATAGGAAAATTTGGAAATGACTTACCAACGCATGTTTTGGGTACGATCAAAGCAGGCCGAACTTCATTATTTATAATTAGGATCAAATAGTGAATGAGCAATCTCATCAAAAGCCATTCAGTTAAACAAGGTGCAACACTATTCTAGGGTTTGCCAAGGCCTACACTTACCTTTTCTGGGCCACAACGGATCTCATTTTATGGGACCTTAAAGTACTATCTCATACTTGGGCTAGACTTAACATGGAAGTCCAATTAAAATTTAACAAAGCCTTTTGGACCCAAAATAATAAAGAAAACTATAACGTTATCAATTATCAATTATCTCCGAGTTACTAATAGCAATTAGATATAAAATGAATGAAAATATTTACATAATAGAAAACTGAAAACATAATTGACAAGTGCTTAATAATTGTTTATATTTTATCAATTAACCTCGTAACAAATCTTATTTACGAATTTGATTTATTTTATGAAAAAAAGTTGTTATTTGCATTTGAATTTCGATTGCAATTGATTCTATTTATGCTATAAGTGAATAAGTAAAGTTAGGTCTGATCACATGCATTTGAGAGGTGAAAGCAATTCATATAATCAAATTCAATTTTCGGGGATTTTAACTGCAATTTCTTCCGAAAATTCTAAATGGACAAGTTTGAGCATAGGGCTTTGAATAAGAAACTGTTTGTTCTCTGAGACCTCCCTTACCTCCAAAGAAAGGAAAAAGAAACCATTTTAAATTATCTGACAAATAATTTTTTTTACCAGTATCCAATTGTCAGAATTAAAACTTAAGCTACGATTAACCCAAAAAAAAATAGTTTTTTTTTATTAGATCATAGATCTCCAATATTTTTCGTAAATTTATTTTAATGGTCAAAATGGGAAAAAAAAGTTGCAATTTTAGCCTAGTAATGAAATTACCTTTTCCTCCAACATATGTCAAGGTGGCACCATCTCATGGGAAAGTACCCTGTAATAGCATTGCATATGAGTTTTAACAAAACAAAAAAAAAACTTTTTTTTTTTGACATATTTGATCCAAAATGATTATGAGATTAATCAAAATGATCTTAGACTAGGTTGGAAGAAACGTCAAATTCAATTAATAAAGAAAGGACGTTAGTGAGAGTAACGTCATGTTGATTTTGGTGACAAAAATGAATGACATTCATATCTCATTCTCCCATATTTTATTTTTTAATTGGACTTGTAGTTGACTAAAAAAACACACAATTAGTGAATTTTATTTATTATATAACATATATTTTTAGATTAAAAATTAGAAAATTATAATTTTGTTAATATTGAAATTTTTGTAAATTGGAAAAAATTGTATATGAACATTTTAATTATTAATATAAAAATGACGAAAATGAAAATACTATCAATATATTTTATAAAATTTGTGTATTTCAAATAACATAAATTTATGTATTTCATAAATCCATCAGACATTTGTTATTTGAAATACATAAATTTATATAATATCTTGATTGTAATTTCATTTTTGTCATTTTTATATTAATAATTATAATATCCATCTATAATTTTTTCCAATTTTACAACAATTTCAATAACAAAATTATATTTTTCTAATTTTTTAATCTAAACATATATTTTATATATTAAACAAAAATTACTATGTATTTCTTTTGAGCAAATTATAAGCTCAATTAGTTATTTATTATATATATATATGGGAGAACAACACATGAATAACATTCCTGTTTGTCACTAAAATCAACATAACGTTACTTCCACTATCGTTTATGTTTTGAGTACTCAGCATTGACGTTTCTTCTAAGTACGTTGAAGGTCATTTTGGATTACCTTCCGATCCTAATAACTTCATAATGTTATTTTAGATCAAAGATATTAAAAAAGTTATTTTGATTATATAAAAAAATGTAATGACATTGTATATACCGATTGGCCGAATGATTCAAATAATTATATTGGATTCAGTCTTATATATGTCGATGTGAGAAAATCGAACCTTAAAGATTTGTCCCTTTGAGCTTGATGGACCAAATGGGCCAGACCAATGTTGGGCTAATATGGGCCGGGCTCCGAGCTACATGCATTGTAAATTTATTTTATTAAAATAGAATTATTTTAACTCCTGTAACTTGTCGAGTTGAACTTTTAAAATAATAGATACATCAAAATTTTGATCAAACTGTTTCTTTGCTTGGTCTTTTTGGTATTAAATGGAAATGTTTCATTTGTGTTAGTCAATAAAAATGACCAAAAAAAATAACAATTACTCTCTCTGTGTTAATTATTATGAAATTTGTTTGTTTTTAAAATAAATTTAATTATTATGTGAAAATAAAAAATAGAAAATAAAATATAAATATTTTGTTTTGAAAATATGAAAATAAGAAAGAAGTGAAAAAAATAATAAAAATAAATAAGAGTAATATTGAAAGTTAATAATGAAATATCAATAAAATTTTGTAAAGTGATTTATATTTTTAGATTAAAAGAAAATTATCTGATGATTTTTATTTTTGGAAGGAAAGATTAATAGATTATGAGTATAATATTAAAATGGTAAAATTTTCATTCTTTGTTCTGTGTTAGTTTATGAAAATTACCGATAAAAAAAAAATTACTCTAAATTATGATTAGAAAAGAGTTCTTCAAGTTGGCCCCTTGAGGTCTCTTCAACCTTCCCTCGATTCTCGGGCCAGCTCGATCCTCAAACCTGCTATCTTGGTTCCGATCCATCCTCGCACGTGCGATGATCTTAGTTCCCACTTCCAACTCAACCTCGCACCTGCGATCTTGGTTCCAAAACACATAGGCCCGAATTTCCACCTTGACTGCCCCTTCACCTGGAAACTTTGTAAGCACTGTGTCTCTCATTGTATCTGTTTCACTCTCCTTAGTCCTACTAATAACGAAATACTAGGAATCGGCGCATTCAAACAACGTCGCGTTAAAGTATTGATGTCATCTTCACGCCCAGAGGTTGACGATCCCGACGACGTCAGCGCTCTCGCTACTGAACAACGCCGTGAATTCATGGCGGCAATGACCATCGAGTCGGACTTGGACTTCGCCTTCCAACTCCAGCTCCAAGAAGCCATCAATGCTTCGCTCTCTCTCGAGCCCTCTACTTCCTCAACTCCTACTTTACCTACTCAGTTGCCACCCATGGAAGTAAAGGATGCTCATCTTTCTGATAAAGTTGTTTCTGTAACCCTCCCCGGAATTCAATCGGAAGAGATTCTGAAATTTGAGCAAGAATTGAAAGATCGTTCTATCTCGGAAGCAGAGTTTAGGAAGCTCAGGGACGATCTCCACCGTCGGCTTCACGATCAGAAATTGGCTGAGGAGATTGAACGGATGCCGGAGGATGAGTGGGAGGAGTTTGGGGATAACTACGAGAGTCCCTTTGGAGAAGGGAGTTCTAAGAGCTTAAGTAATGAGATTTTTAGGGTTTATTTTAAGGGATTGGTGGAAACGGAAGAAGAAGTGGCGGTGGATAGGAATAAGAAGGGAGGTTTACGAGGCCAAATTTTTGGGGGAATTGGAGTAGCAATTACTGACTCACGAGATGAGTTGTTGTTTGAACTTAGAAAACCATTATTTGGTGACGGGATGAGTAAGCAGATAGCTGGAATTAAAGCTTTGATTGAGGGTTTGAATGCTGCATTTTCCTTGGAATTGGAGAGAATTGTTTTTTACTGTGATCAGTTTCCAATATATCAATTTGTAAGCTCTTTCATGATTTATTCTTTTACATAGTCGTAATTTTTCACACGGAAGATTTGTGCTTGACTTTAAACTCTGTTAGTGGTTTAATTGTACAATAGAAGTTGTGTTCTTTACAACTAAAAGTTTTTTTATGGAAAAGTTCCGCTTGGAAAATCTTGAAACGGAGCAAGGGAAAGGGAGATAGGCACACCCAAAGGAGAACAAGAATTCATGGCTGAAGTGTTGCCTTTGTGATCTTATTTTCTTAGAGTGGATTGTCGGCCGCACTGGATATCACTCTCTATAGCAGTTTTGTTTTTGAGATTGACAAGGACCTTGACTTCTCTGGAGTTTTTTCAAAGCTCATTAATGCCTGAGTCTGTTGGGTTTCCGTTTTTCTTTTAGTTCGTAAGACTAAAAAAATTCAATCTTAAGTTTGTTGCTTACAAACTTTTTAGATCATTGTGAAGCCATTTTTAGTAAAACTTATTAACTCTAGGGGGTCATCAGTTTATGCTTCAAAAGATATCCTTACAGTACTTTTTGCTGACATTACATTGCATCTCAAATGCAGGCTACTGGTAAGTGGGCTCCAAAACAACGGAAGATTGCTGCATTGATGAAAGAAGTGACACTCCTTAGAGAAAAATTTGCTTACTGTCAGCCGTTTTTTGTGGGCAGGAATGATATAAAGTTTGCTTTTAAGCTTGCAAGAGAAGCAATACTTTCTCAAATAAATAGACCTGCAGAATCTAGTGTTGCAAGGAATCCTTATGAGACATGTGCAATCTGCTTAGAGGACACAGATGCTAACAAGATTTTCTCAATTGACGATTGCATGCATCGCTATTGCTATTCTTGCATGAAACAACATGTAGAGGCAAAGTTGCTCCATGGAATGCTACCTAAATGCCCTCATGAAAGCTGTAATTCTGAGCTGAGAGTGGATAGTTGTTCTAAATTTTTAACACCCAAGTTAGTTGAGATTATGAAGCAACGCATTAAGGAGTCTTCTATACCCGTGACTGAGAAAGTCTATTGCCCAAATCCGAAATGTTCAGCATTGATGTCAAAAATTGAAGCTTTGGAATATTCTAAGAGTGTCTTAGTTGGAGTAGAGATATTTGGACGTGGTATATGCAAAGAATGTAATGGCCGTTTCTGTGTTCATTGCAAAGTTCCTTGGCATTACAACATGACATGCTCTGAGTACAAGAGGAGATTTCCTAACCCTCCTGCAGAGGATATGAAGTTAAAGACTCTAGCAGCAAGAAATTTGTGGCGTCAATGTATAAAGTGCAACCATATGATTGAACTTGCTGCTGGATGTTACCACATGACATGCAGGTACTAAGTTCTTCACTTAGGTGATAAATGCACATGCAAATAGTACTACTTATGATGCATAACCTGTTGTGGAGTTTTTGGTTTGAGTGAAGATTTTAATTGTTTCAGTCTTTTAAGTGATATTCCTTTATGTGAAGTCTTTCCAATTGCTAAATTGTCCTAATAGTGTTCGCTAAGTTTTGTGAACTTGCTTTATTGGGCCAGAGAAGTCCCTCTGGTTTTAGGAATAATGACTATTCTTTTTTGACTGTATTAAGTTTGTGTTATGACTTCTAGTTCTTGTAGATTAGAGGTATTTTAATAAACTTAGAGACTTAGCATTCGTGGGGATTCATGTTGTCTTCAAGAGTTTCTCAGGACTCAGTAGTGGGGGTAAAAGTTTTATGAAGTCTTGCCAATGTGCAAGCGATTGCCTCTCAGATGGGTGTTTCATATGATTTACCACTGTTCTTGAATGTCATCATGCAAACTACCATTGTATTGGTTTCCATTAGATCCTGTTTTCTCTATTTTCTTGTCCAGGGGATGGCCTTATTTTTCATGAGTGCAAGTGACAACAATAATGCAGTAAAGCTTGCTGTTAGTTACCACTTTCTTATGAAGGATTTTCTTAATTTCATTGGATTAATAGCTTATACAATTTCTTTCAAATGGAGAGAGAGAGAGAGAGAGAGAGAGTCAAAGGATTATTTTGGTCATTACTACTAGTACGTAATCCATTTTGGTGGATATTGGGTATTTCTTAACAATTGGCTAATGGCTGTTTGTTATTCTGATTGTTGTACCAAATTAATGGCAATAAAGTGAGTTGGTGCTGTGTCATCTTTCTTGTCCAAATTTCAGCATTATAGTTGATTTTTTGCTCTGTTTTGGGGAAGCAGGTGTGGATATGAGTTCTGCTATACTTGTGGATCCGAGTGGAAGAACAAGAAGGCAACTTGCTCCTGTCCACTTTGGGATGAAGACTTTATTATGGATGAAGATGAAGATGAAGAGGAAGATGAAGATGAGGATGAGGATGAGGATGAGGAGGATGTGGATGAGGATTTTGATGAGGAGGACTATGAATCTAGTTCCGAATATCTTTTCTTTGTGAACTAAATGTATCTCATCTTCACCTTTGTAGCTAGCTTTTATTGCATCAAATTTGATCTGTGATGCTGTTTTAGTAGCATGAACATCGCAGCTCATGAAATTGCAAGTTTTGTATTTGTTATTATTATTATTATTATTATTTTTGTCTTTTAATTGGAGAATGTGGCTGGTTTAGTCCAAGAAGTCGGTTCATATCTTTGATGATACTCTTGAGGATTGTAAGAAAATCTTGGCTCTGACATGCACGACAATTAAATTGTAAGGTCTTTTTCCCCTTCCTCTGAAAGAACTGTACGGCTATATCATGAATTACAACGATTTGATAATGAAAATAAGGACTGCCAAATGATTCAGTGCGAA
Source organism: Apocynum venetum (assembly GCA_019593545.1). Classification (NCBI taxonomy): domain Eukaryota; kingdom Viridiplantae; phylum Streptophyta; class Magnoliopsida; order Gentianales; family Apocynaceae; genus Apocynum; species Apocynum venetum. The sequence continues at coordinate 1,791,201 of SRSM01000134.1, forward strand.
ATGCACGCACTAAGATGTGGAAAGTACAGGACCAACGAAGACAGACTAAAAGAATTGTATCAACTGGGTAGCTTTTGTAGGGTTTCTTGAATTCTCAATATTTATTTTGAAGGAGAGATTATTAGTGTCTTTGATTTTTATTGAACCGGTAAAAAATTATAGCATTATGTATTGTAATTGTACTGTAGCTTGATATAAATCCCTCTAATGCTGGCTGGTAGGAAATGTTTACATACATCAAGTTTTCTGTTTCATATAAAATAACTGTAATCTTCTAGTAAAACGTAGATCAGACACATAATATAATTTTTTAATAAACTAATTCGCAAAAGTCATTCAATTAACAACTTTCATAAATTATACTAATAGTTAAATTTTTATAAATTATTATTATTATAGTATTCTGATATTCTGTTAAAAAAAAAAAATTAACATTGGATTCTGATATTCTGCCAAGAGAAGGCAAAGAGTTTCTAGGAAGAAGAAAAGTCGGGTGAATCTTTTCCTAATCATGGCGTTATACAAAGAGTTTCTAGGAAGAAGAAAAGTCAGGTAAATTTATGGAAAAGAGAGAAAAAACAAAAAAGTAAAGAAGTGCTAAGTACCAGGTGAGATGAATTTTCCAGGCAGTGGAAGATTTTACCACCCTACTGTTTGCTTTGCTTCTACATAGTGTGGTATCTGATATTCTGTGAAGAGAAGGCAAATTTTTTTTTTCTTCATTTTTTTCAGGTCTCTTTGAATTTTGGCGCCAACATGGAAGTCGACGCGACATTAAACACCTACTCTCCGAGCAACGCCGTGAACTGACGGCGGCGCAAACCCTTGAGTCCGACCTCCTTTTCGCTTACCAACTCCAAATGCAAGAAGCCATAAATGTCTCCCTCCCTCAAAACGGAAGCAGCGACGTTCAGGTCCCTCAGGCCCCAGTTTAGTCTCCGTCGACGCTGTTTCTGAAGAAACCACTGCTCAAATCTTTCTGACGAAATCTCCAACTACGAGCAACAACTCATTGATCGCGAAGCCGCTTTGGCGGACCTGAAGAAAATCCAAAATGATCTCAGCCGTCGGGTCCACGATCACGCCTTCGCCCGGCAAATACTCAACGTCCCTGAAGAAGAGTGGAGAAAAATTGGGGATGAAATACAAAAACCCTTCATTGAGGGCTCGACTTCAGCCCGGGGAGTCGGTCACCTGAATAATGAGGTTTCCTTTAGGGTTTACGTGAAGGGTTTAACGAGCATTGAAGCTGTTGGGGAAGAGAAATGGCAAATTCGACTTGCTGGAATTGGAGTAGCAATTTGCGATATGAATGATGGTATGATTCTTGAGGTTAGTAAGGGAGTTGTTGGAGGTGGAATGAGTGATGAAGCTGTTGAGGTGAAGGCACTAATTGAAGATCTAAATGTCGTTACCATAATGGGGTTGAAGAAAATTACGATTGTTTGTGGCAATAACTTTCTCTACCAATGTGTGAGTTATCCACACTTATTATTTTCACATGGATAGCTTCGGGAATTGCTGGAGATTCTTCTTTATGTTGTTATCTATTTTCATTTTCTCTGGATTTCTGTTTGTGAAAATTTTTAAGTATGATATGACTTCTGGATGCTGTTAAATCGTTGGAAAGATGTACAGAATGATATGGACACTTTAATTTTGGAACTGTCATGAATACAGACCTGCTCAAATGCCCGTTTAGCAAGTCTACTGACTGGACCCTATAGGGAAGTGAGTTGTACCTTATTAACATTGGCTAGCGTTTCCTTACGCATAATATCTTGGACTTTATGGAAGTCTTAATTAGAATGCATTGGACCATTGGTATCAAGGAAGATTAGTTTAACTGGTCTTCTGTTTTCAACTTCATCATTTTCGTTGACCATAGTTTGGTTTTTGTTTATAAGATTTCTGGGATTTGTTTAGTTGACCTTTCTGCTTCTTTGCTATCAGAATACTGTAAGTCCATGACTATCTTAATCTTGCACGCTTTATTCATTTTTCTTCATGGTTTTGTACATTTGTTGATTGATCTTACGTTTTTCAGAATAATACAAACTATGTCTGAAAGATGTAGAATGGATATCATGAGATTAGATGTTAGTATTACTACAGTTCCCAAAAAGAAAGCAAAAAAAAAAAACAAGTTCCAATTCTTGCAGTTGATTCTCTGAAGCTAGCAATTTTTAACATCCAGGCGATTGGTCTGTTTGGTGTTTAGGATATACTATTGCTTACAATTACTGTGCACATTTCTTTCCAACATCCTTATAATTGCTGCAATTTGTAATGTAGGTTACTGGGAAGTGGCGTCCAAAGGAGAATAATCTTGCTATATTATTTGATCAAGTTTCTGTTCTTCAAAGAAAGCTGACTCATTGTAATGTTTCTCTCGCGGGAGAAAAGGATGTGAAGTTTGCTTTTGAACTTGCTTGGGATGCAATAGTTTCCCAGGCCACGAGACCTGTAGAAATCAATGGAGACAAAAATATGGAGGAGATCTGTGCTATTTGTTTGGAAAATGCAAATGCTGTTGAATTGTTTTTAATCGATGGTTGCAATCATCGATATTGCTTTTGTTGTATGAACAGACACGTGGAAGTTGGATTGCGTCAAGGTAGAGTCCCTAAATGTCCTCATGAAGAATGCAAGTCGGAATTGAAAATAGATGACTGCAAAAAGTTTTTGACACATGACTTGATTGAGATCAGAAGTCAACGCATTATGGAAGCTTCTATTCCTCCTGCTAAGAAAGTTTATTGCCCTTATCCTAACTGTTCAGCTTTAATGTCCATATCTGACTTTGTAACTCAAAGTACCAGCTCTGAAACTGTGGTCTCAGCCAGAATGTGCATAAAATGTCATCGTGGTTTCTGTATCAATTGCAAAGTCCCTTGGCATACTGATATGACCTGCAATGACCACCGTAGATTGAATCCTCATCCGTGTCCTGATGATGCAAAACTCAAATCTCATTGCAGCAAAGAGCCTTTGCCGGCAGTGTGTCCACAGTGCAATCACATTGTGTCTCTTGTTGAAGGTTGCAACCACATCTACTGCAGGTATTTCTTAGTCATCATTTCCAGAGCGCATGTACTTCAAGGTTTACTCTTATGTTAAAACTGCATTTATCAGGTTACTTGGGATTAAACCTTAACGTTATTTCATGTTTTCCTGCAAGCTTAGATCAGCTTATCGTTCTACATTTTGTCGGAGGTGCCTCATTGCAATTGAATATACAATATAAATTCCTCATTTCCAATTTATCTGTTTTCCCCTCTGAGGCCCTCCTTTAATTGTAATTGTCTTTATAATTCTGTTCTTTGTGCTTTGTTTTACAAGCATTTGCTCGACAAATGGTTTTTTGTAGATGTGGACACGAGTTCTGCTACATCTGTGGAGCTGAATGAAAGCAAAAGAAGGCAACTTGTAGATGCCCTCTTTGGGATGAGCAGAAGATTATCTATGAAGATGCCAATCCTAATAAACGCATAAGACGATGATTTGAAATACTAGTGTTACTCGGAACTATAATTTTGATTGCCTGAAATAAAGATCTAATTGTCCCGGATTTCTGTAGGAAAGCAACTTATGATTGCCCTAGTAGTGTTCATGTTATTGTCCGTGCTTTTCTTGATATTTGAAGGAAACCAACTCATAGAATGCCATTTGAAGTAGCGAAAATATCTGCGATTTATTGTTTGGAAAACTTGATCAGACTCAGATTGTCTTTTGATGTAAAATCCATGATGTAGCCACCATTCTCTTTACTAAATTTTCTATAGGTTGAATTTATTTATTTTTCTCTTTATTAAAAAGTCAAAAATAGTAGTTAAAAAGCGTAATTAGTTCTCTAACTCTTAGTACTAATATTTTCATATTGAAAATAATAAATAGAATAGTGCATTTTGATTAGATAAGAAACAGTATAATAGAAGAAAAGAACAATGCTACCTTCACTTTTAAGAGAAAAGTATCTCTGAACAAAAAAAACTTCTTTTAAATTTTCATTTTGTGATAAGAAAGGAAAAAATAGTCTATCATAAATAACTACAAATTGCCCCCCAAAAAAACTACAAATACCCAAAATAACATGTAAACAAAATAAAAGTTTCACTTGAAAAGAAAAAAGTGAACGTTTTTACAAATGATTGAATGGCTATTTTTCTATTTTGTAATAATTAGAATTGAATGTCTATTTTTTAAAAAATAAATAAATTTTTATTTAAAATTCTACTAATAATATTATTAATTTAAAGAAATTAAGTTCAAAGACTTTTATTGATTCTTGAATTGAGACAACTATTACTATATTAAATTATTAATGATAATTGATTTTCTAAAGATCAAACTCTTATTAATTCTTGAATCAAGACAAATATAAACATTTAATTTTTTTTATATTAAAACTCATTATCAAAATTAAATGGTTAAAGTAATAAATCAAATATGTGACTTATCAACCTCATCATTTTGTGAAATATAAGATTAAATGATAGAAGCAAAAAACTACGGGATAGGGGCTCTTTACAACTTTTATAATTTTCACATTTACCTTCATTTTCCAGAAAATGTAAAAGAAAATAGAATTTCCAACCAATAGCAGGATTCAATGCAAATACTTTCGAGTACTTTTATTTTAAAAAAAAAACAAAAAGGAAAAGGAAAATGTGAATAAGAAAAGAACCCTCGTGCTCGGTGGTGAAAAGTGAAAGCACGAAAAAAAAAAAAACCCTGGTCTATTGAATACTTCGGTTAGCCGAAGGGTTATATTCTCGGTGTTCATCCATCTCGGAGTAGAGATTCACTAATCGGCGACAGAGGAAGGACTCTGACGCAGAGGGAAGAAGAAGTTTTGAGAAGTGTGCGAAAATGAGCGGAGCAGGGAAGAAGATTGTCGACGTCGCCTTCAAGGCTGGAAGGACCATTGATTGGGAAGGCATGGCCAAGCTCATCGTCTCCGATGAGGCTCGCAAGGAGTTCGCTAATCTTCGCCGCACCTTCGATGATGTCAATTCACAACTCCAGACCAAGTTCAGCCAGGTCTCTTTTATATTCCTATATCTATCTGATTGATATTTTATGACTCTAGGATTTTTTTTTTTTAATAAAAATGTATAGATCTATTACTCTGTGGTTACTACTTAGGATTTGTGCGACATGTTATAAGTGCTTGGTAGATGTAGATTCAGTGGATTGATCGGTAAGCGTTGTGCTGGGGATTGAACTCATAGCTTGACCTTACTATACCGAAAACCCTCTTTTGATGTTTTTGGGATATTCTGTTGAACCAATTGTAATATGTGTGATTTCCGTAAATGCTCGGATTTTATGAAATGTGTGGATTTTGATAGTTTGTGACAATGGTGGGTGGATTTGGTCAATGGCATTAACACTGGATGAGCGAACACCTGGTCAAGGGAAAAAAAGGCATTTATAATACAGTTTCGTCTTTCAACTACATTTGAAATTGTGAAGAACAGCAGATTGAGATTGCATGGAGATGTAAAGTTAAGAATTTCACTATCTGAGGTTGTTATATGGACTTTCAGGGTGCTTTGATGTCTGCATACATGTGCATTCAGAAGTACTAGAGAAAGAAGCCCATGAGCAGAATTCAAGTAAATATGAGGTTGAAAAGGAGTAATCTTGATGGAATCATTTGTTAATAGTTCAACTCAGGCATTTATTTTTATTGTGATAACTTTCATGTGACCTTGAAAAATTTGAGACAGAATTTGATTATATTACTATTTAACCACTCATAAATTGAGGAAGCTTGTTCTGCATAAGTTGGAATATGTATTTATGTCTTATGTGTGTGTGAAATTTATTCTTTTATGAGCACTGAGCAGCTCTATTAACTCTCTTGTTGATTTATGTGAAATAATCTCCAATTCTCTCAATCATGCAGGAACCACAACCAATTGACTGGGAATATTACAGAAAAGGAATTGGATCTAAATTGGTCGATATGTATAAAGAGGCATATGAGAGTATTATTTTTTTTCCACTTATCTAATGTCTTTCTAGCAGCCTTTCTTCACATTTTATATTCATAGATTCTTTATCAGTTTGAGTCTAATAGATGCAGTAAACTGCTGGTCCACTAGTCCTTCACCTGTTCATGTCATTTTGCTCTTCAATAATTGAATGAGTTTTCTGATGGACATAGTTGCATCTTATACAATGTTGAATGTTGATGGTGCCATCACTTTGATCTTTGATTGAAGACAGTTATTCTTAGTTTGTAAGTCTAGCCTAGGCTGGTGAAACTCCTAGTAACTTCCTACTAGGAGACACAATATTTCATACTTTTATCCCACTTGCCTGTTTATAGTAATAACTCTGTATTTTGCCAAGCATGCTATACATGTGTGAGTGACTGAGTGGATTTTGGGCTTTAACTCTGTTCTAAATTGCTGATATGCCCTCTATTTGGGAACTTTCAACCACTTTGTTGCATGATACATCAATTAGCTCATGATTTTAAGCTACAGTACCCTTTTGTATTCTAGTGTTTTGAAACTAGCTTGTTCATCATGTTTGAAACTTTTCTCTGTTTGTCAACCTGTGTCATCTAAGAAGTATGGTAGTGAAATGGGATGAGTAGAAATGTACTGCAGTTGATGCTTAAAAAAATACCATTATGTTAATGAGGAAGTACTCTTCATCCTGTACATTATTCCTGCTTGTTTGCTATTTCTGTGGCACTGAACTATATGGTACTTGTATCAAACTTAACTCTTGAAATGGTAATGCAAAGCTTCTTATTCCTTAAGTTGGAGAAGTACTTGCTAATCAATGTTTGACTAGTACTTGTGGAAGGGTTTTATGTAACATGCTTAAATATGAATTAATGTGGGCGGTGGATCCACCAGTTGATATCTCTAGCCAACCAACATTAGTTTGGATCTGGAACTTGACTAAAATTTGAAAGTTGACACTGACGCACAGTAAATTTGAGAACAAATTTGTTGCCATTAGCTTCTCTTTAGAAAGAATCTCATGATTCTATGTAGATAATTGCATATCAGAATTTAATTTGTTAACTTGAATATTGGTCTTATGATAATCATTCTCTCTTTATTTCTTTTTCCTTCTCTGCAAATTCATTAATGCTATGTGATTTAAGTTTGGTATGCATAATTTGGTCATTCAGGTGCAGATCCATATCATCTAAAACCGAGAACTCTATCTTGGTTCTTTGATTGTATTTGTTTTCCGAATGTTGTCAAAATATTCTTTTCTTGCCTACTGAAGTCTTCATGGAACATGATATCTGCAGATCAAGACACAGTGGTCAATGTTGCAATTTTAGCTTAGTTTTATTTAATTATGGAAAAGCACTTTGGGTGAATCTTGTTGTGACTGGAACAATACATTATTTTTTAGATACAACAACACAGAAATAATTATATGTATTGTAAAAATGAATACATGCTTTATCTGTTCCAGGAAATGACCATACACCTTTGGCGCTTGCAAACATTTTGTTAGCCTTGAGAAGCTTTTTTATGAGCTAAAAAAAAGAAGAAAAATTATGCATTAATATTAGAATTACTAATAATTCTATTGCAAGCAATTGCTTTAAGTTTCTTATAGATGAGGTTTTAATGATTATCCAATTCTTTTTTGCAGGCATTGAAATTCCCAAGTATGTGGATACAGTCACTCCTCAGTATAAGCCCAAATTTGATGCGCTGGTGAGTATGATTTAAGTTTCCCTTGTGAAATAGATTTATTTCTTTTAATTCATTTCTTTGTCTTAGGATGTTTACCTTTTTTATGTATTATTTTAAGGGTAAATTTAACTAAACCCCCTCCATCTTTTATCCAAAAACACTAAATCTATCTTCTAATTGAAGCAATATGCCTCCTGATCTATTCAATTTTATCAAAATATTATAATTAATAATGAAAAATTTCATTAAGTCCCTTAAACTTTTCATAAAAAACAAATTCTCTTATATTTTAGTTAAGTATAATTTTTTATAAAATTTTTTTGTCAATTAACATTTTACTTTTTTATTAACTTTTATAAATTAAAATAAAATATTACTAAAATATATAAAATTCTATGAACTTTTTTATTTCCTTGAACATTTTGAAGAAAAAAATATTGATTAAATGTATTAGAAAATTAAAAATAGTAGAAAAAAAAGAAAAGAATTGTTTTATAAATAAACTAATTTTTTTCTTTTATCAATTGTTTTAAATTATCTAATGTATTAAATCCAAAAAAAAATTCTAATTGAAAAGTTATTTTATCTTACTTTATGAGAGTTAATAAAAATAAAAGGTTAATTGACAAAAAAAGATAAATTGTAATAAAAATTATATTTAACTAAAATAATTGAAAAGATGAGGGCGCAATTGAGAGGGGAGTTTGTTTCCATGAAAAGTTTAAGGGGCTTAATTTAATTAAGTTTACTAATTATACTATTTTGATAAAATTGAATAGATTAGTGGACATATTGCTTCAATTAAAAAATGATGATGGGAGTGTAGTGTTTTTGGATAAAAGATCGAGGGGATTTAGCGAAATTTAAACCTTATTTTAATTATTCTCTAAAGGGAATCTTTTAACTAAAAAGTCCACATGTTGCTACTAGTTTAGTCAAGAGAGATGTTAATTGCTTGTATTGTACTTAATAGTAACTGAATTTGATGGAATTAGATTGTATGCCCCTTCCTGAGTAGCTGATGCAATCTGAGTTTTGTAAGTTATGTAAAAGATATACTATATTTTTGGCATAAGTGAAGATTTCACATATGAAGGATTTGACGAGAACTTAGTACAATCAAACTAAGGTGTGTCCTTTACTACAGCTTGTGGAGCTGAAAGAAGCTGAACAGCAATCATTGAAGGAGTCTGAAAGATTAGAAAAGGAGATTGCAGATGTTCAAGAATTGAAGGTGATGCTAACTTGATTCCACTGTTGATCATCTATCTTCTGCCTACTCCTCTTTGCAACTCTTCAACACCTGCTTCCTTCCTTGTCCTCTCACCAGAGGCTATTCTAGATTTTCCTTGAACTCTAACATTTTCATCTTTGATTAAACAGAAGAAGCTCAGTACCATGACAGCAGAAGAATACTTTGAGAAGCATCCAGAGCTGAAGAAGAAATTTGATGACGAAATTCGAAATGACAACTGGGGTTATTAGAGTCCCTATAATGTAGCAATCCCTTGAAGGATGACTCTCAGGTGAACCTCTTCGAGTTCATCTTCAGTTAGGAATAAAAAGAACAAATTGCTTTGTCATTTTATTTGCTTGTCCATTTTGGAAAATTTGGATTATAATACACCTTGTTCTGAGAGGGCTTAATGCAGCCAGCCTCTTTGATGGAGCGAAAGATATTTAATCATGGAGTGAGTTTATCCTATCCTGGATCAAGTTTGTATTTTGGTTGACATTGAACACATCTTCTTGACTCAATTTTTACATAATTCATAGCATGTGTCCATATCTTTGTTATAACACTACTTTCTCACTGAGCCTTACTTTTTGCCAAGGACACAAGTACCTTGTTCCCCTTCAACCCGCTTTTCAACAAGAACAATATAGCATTAAGCTATTCATATAGAAATTTGTGCTTGTTAGGTTGGTTGTGAGCTGTAAATTGACCATTTGATTCTGTTCCTATTGAATCACAAGGATTAATATAGGTATTGAAAAATATACAATTAAATTTTGTAACTTGTCCTCATTTAATAATTGGGTAGAAGTATTAATTATTTTTTAATAAATAGTGAATAATTCATTTAAATTATTCATTAATAGTAAAAATAAAATTATAAAAATATATATTAAAATAAAAATATGTACAATTAAAATGAAATATTATTTTAATAAGTGTAGACTTGGAATGGGACGGAGATGGAGGGCGTATGATCTTTATAAGATTCTGTACATGCTTCATTTTAAGTCTTTGGATAATAGACTTGGGATTAAATAACCATTTCCTATCCAGTTGTATACGTTCCAGAATGATGTTGTACATGATTCAGAAATAATCTTTCTCTGATAATTTCTGGTTACCCCTATACAGTTACAGTGCCTTTTGCAATAGTTTACTTATTGCTTCTTGGGAATAGAACACGTATCAATGTAAAAGGACATGAAAAAGGTATCCCCATTGGCCAAAGATAAAATATAAATATGATTTTCTTGAGTTGACAACGATGTGCAATAACTTAATTAATTAAAAGTGCAAAATAAATGAGAGTTTTTATCTGTTTTTGCGACATAGACGTAAATGAAGGCGATGAGTAGCACAAGGACATGAACAGAGAGCTGTAAAAGTAAAAGATACTCGCGACTTACTTAATTCATCTTTTTTCTTAAAAGGAGAATTTTGGCTTTTTTTTAAAATAGGGGACGCATGTAATGTGGTTGAATGCTTGTTTATGGGGCGCTGCCAATATGAGAAAGGCAGATTAACAAGAATCTCTTGTAACCTTACCTACCATTCGCCAGCCTCAATCATCGTGTTCATGACGAGACCGCCTGCTTTGGCAAAATCACGCTACCTCTTAGAAAAATCAGCTCCACAGTGTTTTTTTTTATGAATCAGAATCATAATAATGCACTCAAGCCATATATGATATAACCAACAAGGTATCTTTTACTTTTACAACTCTCTGATCATGTCCTTGTGCTACTCTGTGGCCTCCCATTGCCTTCGTTTACGTCTATGTCGCAAAAACAGATAACAACTCATTTATTTTGCACTTTTAGTTAATTAATTAATTTATTGCACATCGTTGTCAACTCAAGAAAATCATATTTATATTTTATCTTTGGCCAATGGGATACCCTTTTTCATGTTCTTTTACATTGATACGTTGGAGCTGAATTCGCCTTATCAACAAACACGCCACGTGATGCGTGGACTGCCCTCCTATTAGTTCAAGAGTTAAATTACAACTCTATAATTAGTATTATGTACTTAAAAATAGGATATTAGCATTTCATTTTAGACTCAAAGAGTATTAATGCCTTAATCATATACTCTCTCTCTTCGAAAATAAATATTCATTTTTAATTTTAATTAATTTATTAAAATATCATTAATATTAATATAATTTATTGCAATCCAAAGGTAAATTATTTAAATTAAATTTATGAGTCATGGATACTATGAGTTTAGATAAAAAAATTGTGAATTAAAGAGATTATTAATAAACTTTTAGATAAAAATATATTTATTTAAAAAAATTGAATATTCAATTCCGAATAAATTAAAATAAAAATGTGAAAATTCAATTTTGGACGAAGGGATAATATTGTAATTAGATTTTCTAAGTCAACAACGCTGGTTAATAAAAATATAAATATGAAATTATCTACTTTAAATCTCTTTTCAAACATAACATAATATTTCTTTTGTCTATAAATATAATTTATTTCAATATCAAATTTTGTATAAAAATATAAGCCATTTTATGATAATTAATACATAATTCTAATAGTTTTTTAATCTTACTCTCTATTTAATATTATCTCTATATTCAAAAGAGAGTAAAAATATAAATTTAATTTTTTTAAAAAATATTTTAGGAATAGAATACTCACATTTAGATAAATTTTTAATATATATATAAAGTTAAAATCATTTATATTTACGAATGATGAAAGTATTGATTAAGAGATTTTCTTATAAAATATATTAGTGTGCATTTTCTATTAATATTTATAAACAAACATCACACAAACTATTGTCACATGTAACTATAAACTTTTCATGCAAGTGATTTCTCAAGATTGCGTCTTCTTTTTCAACAGTGATGGGATAGATTCCACCCAGTGAAAAGAAAGGGGGGGGGGGGGGGAAAGGGCTCTGCATTTCTCATCAAAGTTTCCAGAAAAGCCCTACGGCGGTTTCAACTGGAATTATTGTTAACCGTTGAAAATATTAGCAGCTTTGCATCTTAGGTCAATTTTGCCCATTAACAAAAAAGTCTCCGGAGATATTCTTTTTCATTTTCCCTTCTTCTTTTTTTTCCGCCCATCTCTTTTAACCGTTTATAATTTGTTTTAGATTTATGTCAAATCGTGATTAATAAAATTTCGACAAGTACTAATACTAATACAGAGGCTTTCCTTGTTTATCAGTACTAGTTCAAAGGTTGTCTCCTATCTTGTGGATTTTTTTTATTTACTGGTCTCTTTAAATTGTAGGATTACTTGAATTTTGGGCTTTCCAGTAAATTATTCATTTTTCATGTTTTTTATAAAATGTTACAAGTAATTTTAATTGATTAAGGAATTGGTATTTTATTTTTATTTATTTTAATATTTTTTTTAAAAAAATATTTGTTTTATTTTTTTATTTTTCAATAAAATAGAAATAAATATTAAAAATAATATATGCAATAATCATAAATAGTATAATTTTTTTTTATAATTAGAAATAATAAAGTTTACTTAATATATGTTATAAAATAGGACGAATGAATAATAAACTTTTTTTTAAAAAATACTACTTCTTGGAGTAATAAGTAAGGTGAAGGAAAAAGTAGTAGTACTACTAAATCAAGCATTAATTGCATTTCTTCCCTTAAATATTCGCAATTATGATAAATTAATAACACGTAATGGTTTTTTCAAAAAAAAAAAAAAAACTTAATGGAAGCTAGTCTATTATTACTTCATTTTGGACCAAACAGAGTTCTATCTAATAGAAATGTGAACAGCCATGGACGATGAGGTTTCTTATTCTACATTTTAAAATAAAAATCACAAGAATTATAAATCTTTTTGTTTTTTGGTGAATTCAAGAATTATAAATCAAAACCAAAGAAAAATAGTTCTTTTTTTATGGAAAACAAAATAAAAATACTTACTTCACCAAAAATTGAAATTTACAATTTACCTTAATTTTGTTAAAAAAACTAATTAAAATTTTTGAACGAGAATTCAAACCTCTCATTATAAATAAAAAGAATTTTTTTTAAAAAAAAGTATCGGTAATTCACCGTTAACTGCCGAATTCTCCCACGTCCGCCAGACGCCCAGACCCCACCATTACGCAACCACCGCCGGCACTTTGTCAGTACTCTCCCTCCCCAGCCCCATTTTCTCAGGCTCCGACCCTACTCTATCTCACGTGGCCAAATCCAGACCGTTCATCTCTCACCCTCTCACCTAATACCTTTTCCTCTCATACCCCTGTACACTTCTTTATTCACACTCCACCCCCTACTCCACTCTAAGCAGTAATTACAGGATTACAGCTCCCCATCTCCACATTCTCGTCATTATTCCTCTTCAATGGCTAGAAATCCCCAAAGGGAAGAAGAATCCCCACTATACTGATATACACACATTGCAATCTTGTAGATACATACATATACACACACACAATTATATAGGAACAAGGATGATTTCATGTCTATGTGAATGGTAATGTTTGTTTTTAGAGCAAAGCTTGAGAATTACGCCATTGAAGTGTTGAATTTTTAGGAATTTTTCAATGTCTACGGTCAACGACTCAAGGTCCACTTGGACGGATGAGTTGACGAGACTAGTGGATGATACTGGACGGCGATCACGTGATTCTATAGCTTCCGGTGATGCTCCGGCTACAGCCGCGGCTGGAGGGAAGAGAGAGAGAGAGGTGGAGGTGGAACAGGAGAATTGGAAGTTTCATGTGGTGGAGTTTGCTAAGGGATTTGGTGAGATGAGTGTGGAGTTTGGGAAAGGAGTGAGAGACGTGGTGAAGCAGAGTATTCTGAGAGAGGATTCTGTTATTGTGAAGAAGTTTAGAGGACCCTGCCAGAAAGCGTGCGGGAAATTGAGGTTCCTTAATGAGTACTTGCCTGAGGATCGTGATCCTGTACACGCTTGGACTGTGATACTATTCGTTTCCTTTCTCGCATTTATCGGTAATCCCAATACTTTGGAAAAATTCTTTCTTTCTGAAATTATATTTGTTGGCATGAAATTTGAATGAAACATTCACTTTGCTTTCATTGTTTCTTGCCTCTTTCAGCATCGATCATAACTCATATTTTCATTGAACATAAAAAAGCCTGATATGCGGAAACTAATTGCGACTTTTTGAAATTTGAACTCTTTCTGTGTTTCTACTTTTCTTGCTTTGAAAAAAGTTTTATTTATTTATTTATTGGCTGATAATATATAAGGAGATGATACTAGCACCGGTTTATGACTGATTCTTAATTCCATTTGTTAAACTTGGTTGGAATTTTCTCTCAAATCATGCAACATGACTAATTCATACTGATAATGCTGCATGATTGGAGAGGAACTGCTAATTTGATTTTCATTTACAGCAACCGGTGTCGATAAATGGTTCTAAATCTGTTTCAATTTAAAGTCACAGCCTGGTCTCCATAAAATGCTCCATCTATTATTTCCATTTTCATATGTTCCATTCAATTATAATAAGCTGGAATGAGATTTCAGTCACTTGTACACTTTTCCATATATTACATATTAGTTATTGTTATCCTTCTAGGTGTAGCAAGCTTACGTTTTCAGTTTTATGACAATGAAGATGGAGCTTTTGAACATATATCAATTTGAGATAAAGAAGCTTATGGAAATAACAATGCCAGTTATGAATTATAGTCTTTTAGATGTTTATTTTACTTTGAAGCATGTAAATTGGCTGGATTGAGTGTAAATTTTTCCCATATATCCAATGATTATGGGAACTTTCAAGTTCTATGACATATTCTACATTGAGAGATGGAAGGGTGTTGCTTGAAATACCAAATATCTCAGGTCTTGATGTAAAGTAAAACAAAGAAATAGGTGATTAGATTAGGTTTTCCCTTTTCTGTGTATAAACCCATTTTTAGTTCTTGATGTATTTGCTGTATCTATTAGATATCATACTGACACAAGTAACTTTCTGCAGTACTGATTGTAAATACTGATAATGACACGAGTACCCCATTGGTAAAGAAACTGAATATACATCCTCCTAGTGCTACACGTATCTTGCTTCCAGATGGTAGATACTTGGCTTATAAGGAGCAAGGTGTTCCTGCTGATCAGGCTAGATTTTCCATAGTTGTTCCTCATTCTTTTCTGTCGTCTCGACTAGCAGGTATATAACTAAAGAGGACTAGAAAAAGAGAAATATAACATGTAACAAGCAGTTAACCTGACATGTAGTTCATCTTTTTCAGGAATACCTGGCATTAGTACCTCTCTACTGCTGGAATTCGGCATTCGCATGGTGACATATGATCTTCCAGGGTTTGGAGAAAGTGATCCTCATCCTCATAGGGATTTGGAATCATCTGCTTTGGATATGATACACTTGTCATACACCGTAAATATTACTCACAAGTTCTGGGTGTTAGGATTTTCTGGTGGAACTATACATGCTTGGGCTGCCTTACGATACATTCCTGACAGGGTTGCAGGTGCTTAGTCTTAACTTTTTCCTATCCATTCCTGTTTGTCAGCATTCATTCTTTCAACAATGGGGCAATCAATATACAAATTAATGATTTTGAATTTGAAACTCAAAAGTGTCATTTGAATTGCAATCCCTTCATTTTTAGGTACAACTAGGCTGCATTGTCACAGTTGACATAATGTCCTCATTCTTCATTGTATTGGAAAATGGGTGTGGAAATTTTATTGCTATTGAATTTTTCTATTGCATTAAGGTAAGGTAGTCTGGAGTGATGCTCTAAGGCTAATGATTTCTTAAAGAATTTGAGCAATTGCTATACTAGTTTTACCTGAGTTCCATTTATTTTCCAATTTTTGAATAAGTTCTCAATTAATCTAATGTTCATACTGCACTAATTTTCTCTGCCTATTCTTGAACAAAAATTTAACTTCATTTTTCAATTTTTTTCTGATTATGGTTAGAAAAATTAACATAACAATACTGAAGCTTAAGAATTAGAGATGGAATCCATACCTTTTTCATCAAAATAACTCTTTAAATGCTGACCTATTCTCTAATTAATTTGCAGGTGCAATTATGGTTGCTCCAATGGTTAATCCATATGACCCAAGCATGTCTAAAGAAGAGAGACATAGAACTTGGGCGAAATGGACCACAAGAAAAACATTCATGTTTCTTTTTGCCAAAAAGTGTCATATATTGCTCCCTTACTTCTACCGCAGAAGCTTCTTGTCTGGGAACCATGGGCAGCTTGAGAAGTGGCTTGCATTGTCCCTTGGAAATAGGGTAAGAAATCTTGACCTAAATCTCATCATGTTAATCATGCTTAAATATTTGATGAGAGCTATGAATATTTCCATTTAAAATTTAATAGTCAGATAATAACATGAGTTCACTGGGAATCATAAAAGGAAAAAACAAAATCATCTAATTATAAGTGTTTAGAGGGTAAATTATTTTGCTTCATTTTCTCTGTTTAATTTTAATACTTCTGTTTGAATTCCCTAGGATAAAGCTTTGATAGAGCACCCTATGTTCGAAGAATTTTGGCAAAGAGATTTGGAAGAATCAGTTCGGCAAAGAAATGTATATCCATTTGTTGAGGAAGCAGTATTACAGGTATCAGACTGGGGATTCAGGCTGTCAGATCTCAAAGTGAGGAAGAAACGCAAGGGAAAAGGCCTTCTTGTTTGGCTCAAATCAATTTATGGTCAAGCAGAAGAAAGTATAAATGGATTCGTTGGTCCAATACATGCTTGGCAGGTGAGTTTGTGCCCTTCAGAATCATGCTTTGATTTTTCCTCCAAGTGAACCTGGTCTATGTCCCGAATTTTATTCTATTTTTGTTCTTTTGATTCCTCTTATACCATTAGATCACAAATTCATTTTCCATCATGAGATTGGGGTATCGAGCATAAGATTCTCAATGATTCACAGACAGTCATTAAGCTGCCTTTTGTACCTGCACGGCAAAGCTTTTGTCAGTGCAATTAATCTCTTGATAATCTTTGGAAGTTGCTAGACAGTTTCTACTCAAAACTCGTGTTGCTGGTACTGACAACTGGTTTTGCTTATTGAATTTGTAAATACTCAATAGGGAATGGATGACAGAGTTGTTCCACCATCAATGAGTGATTTTGTGCAGCGAGTTCTACCTGATGCCATGGTACACAAGCTTCCATATGAGGGTCACTTCACCTATTTCTATTTTTGTGATGAATGCCACAGACAGATTTTGAGCACTGCTTTTGGAACACCTCAAGGCCCACTGGCATCCAACGTCGAGCAAGCTAGTTCAAAAGAAGTCGATGAAGAAACAGAAGAAGTAATTCTGGATGATCTTCCAACTGACACACAGAATATTTCTGGATCAACATTACAAATCTAATTTAGGAATCCATAGGATTTCTCAGTTACCCCCAGACTGCTGCACAAGAGTCTCATGACTTCATCTCTTTCAGAATGATTGTACACCAATCTCCAGGGAATTTTACCTATTCAGAAAGGAAAATTTTGCAGCACAGATGATATATGGCAGTCAGTCTCATGATCTGTAGCTTAGCAAACAGTAGTCTTGTAATCTCCAGTCTGTGCACTCTTTTCCAGGGTTTAGAGCAACAGGATCACAAACTTAGTAGTGCTACGCAAACTGATAATCCACAGTACTCCTACAATAAGTCATTGCTAATATTGTAAGAGCTGTTGATAATCCCATACGGTATATTACAGGGGTAGAGTTAGTGTCTGGGTAACTAATGTCTCCCAAATACTCAATAATAGTTGGATAAATAATAAATTTCAAGTTGAATCCCTAATATACTTCGTTTGTCCGTTTAATGATTATTTTTATCATTTTTATGTCGTTAATTATTATTTTAATCTTCTTTGCTCTGCAGTGTCTTTTGTATTACGTGTTTTAACCCTTGATATACTTTTTATTCTCTGGGCTGGTTTCTAATAAAATAGTTTTATCTTCTTTTGTCCCTAATGTAATTTTTAATGGCCATATGGATACTTACAGTGACAAAGGCATTCTTTTTTTTTTAGTCAAATTAAACACACAAATAACATATGAATTAAATCCTCTCAAGTGAAATCAATTTTATAAGAGTTTCTTAAAAGAAAAAATAAAGAAAGTTCATGTAACAAAGTAAACATTATCTTCAATAGTAGTTTGGTAAGATGTAATGGACAAAGAAAGATAATTTAATGATAAAATACGTTCATTTATATTTATACCTAAAATCGTGAATTTAGGATATGTGTTCTTCTTTATTCATATGTAATAAAAATAAAAAAGTTTGCTAAGATGTAATAGTTGTTTAGAAATAAAGGAAATTTTTTGATTAAATGGAAATGTGAACTGTTTATTAGTTTTTTAAATAAAAAAATGGAGTTTATTACTTCTTTATTTTATTATTAATTTTTACTTGCAACAATTTGGATACATATTTTTATTTGTAAATCAAGGTAGCACTTACTTTTTTCCCATTATACATATTTGTAAATGAAGTTTCCAAGTTTTATTTAATTTAATTCAATGAGTTTCTAATCATTTTTCTTAAAAGTTACATGGATTTAGTGTTTTTTTCAAGGGTTCTGAAAGTGCATTTGTGATATGCAAAAAAAAATCATTTAATTTTATTATGTAAGATATTTTAGTGATCTCACATAAAATTTTGATTTTACTTGTAATGATTAATTTATATGTCGTCTTTATATTTGACTTGGCATTAAAAGAGTTTATATGTCTACTTGAAAATACACTAAATATAAAGAATAAAAAATGATAAAGATAATTATCAGGAAAAAAAAAAAACTAAATAAAAATACATTAGACGCCAAATTTGAAATTTATCCGTAAAAGTTACGCCACAGGAAAATGCTATTGGTTTCAAAATTTATACTACAAGTTAAATTTGTAGTTCTCTGTTCATATTCAACCTTGCCTCACAAAAGAAGGCAGATTTTTTTGTTTCCTTTTTTTTTTTTTTTTTGTCTTTGAAAAAGGAAAAAGAAGGCAGAAGATTGATTGATAAATGCACTTTCTAGGATGAGGCTGAAAATCTTGATCGTTTGCCTTTTGAAAGGGTAACGGGCATTTATTTAAACCAAAAGTTGATGGAATAACAATCTTCTCCATGGAAGTTGCATTGCAAGCTTTTTCCATGGAACTGTTATTTACTCGCTATCCAAACAAATGTTTCCAATAACAATTGTAAAATTCCTCAATAAAATAAAATAAAATAACAACTGTAAAATAAATTCTACAGCATCATTTGATTTACTATGGTCACTATATTATGCATAATATAGTCCCATTTAACCATTAGTTTTTATTTCATGATTTCTAAATGTAATATTTCAAAAAGTTTTTTTTTTTGGAAAACTCGATGAGTAATCATTCACATGCCACCAAGTCATCTCACACCTATAGAAACCGTAGACACAGTCCATAAAAATTTATCATTAGTAAATAAATAAAAGAAATAAAAAAGGAAAATGCCAAGAGAAGAGCGCAACGCAGCAGACGACGACTGTTTCCGTTTTCTCCAGTGGGCAGTGACGACTAGTGCTCCTTTTCTTTCTTATATTTATATATAGATAAATCCATCTCTCCAAACTCTCTTCTACACATTTTGGATGTCGGTATCGCACCGGATTTTCTCCGGTTTATCTCTCGCTCTTCATTCTCCTTCTTCTTGTTATTCTTCCCGAACCTTCTTTTTTCTTCGCTTCCGCGCTCTCTCTTTCAGTAGCTCATTCGTACATTCAACTCGCAACCAGGTATCTTTCTCTTTAGTCTTTGCATTTGGTTATCGATTGATTTTTTTTTTCAGTATTATCGAAAATTATGTTATTGTTATTGAGGTGAACTTTATGTTTCGATTCTATTGATCGATGCATTTGATGTTAGTTGGTCATTTGACTGTCCTGCCTTTTATATCTATTTAATCTTTGCATTTGATTATATTCAGCACTGCGAAAAATGATGTTATTGTTTTTTTTTCTATAAAATAAAAATGATGTTTTTGTTATCGGAGTGAATTTTTATGTCTCGATTCTATTGATCGATGCATTTGATGTTAGTTGGTCATTTGCCTGTCTTTTATATCTCTTTAGTCTTTGCATTTGATTATTGATTGATTTTTATCAGTATTATGAAAAATTATGTTATTATTGTTCTGTGAATTTTGTGTTTTGATTCTGTTGATCAATGTATTTGATGTATGTTAGTTATTTTCCCGCTATATATATATACACACTCTTTATTTGTCATAAATTTAAAGATATTGGAATTTTAGAGTTGGCAAATATTTTGATCAATTTGTTTATGCTTTCTTGTTGGTTGCTGAAGTTTTTCCTTTTTTTTTTCTTTTTCCCTTTTTTCCTTTCCTTTCCCATGAGGTTTGTTTTTGTTTATAATCTTGTGGATTTTTTTCCCCTGCTTTTCTTCTGATGCTGATTGGCCCTGGTTTTAAGAACATAGTCAATGCTTCTGTTCTGCTTTTAATTTGCTATTTTCGTCTGGTTAATCCAACAAGAAAATGCTTGATTGTTTGAGTTTGTCACAAATGCTTGCATTCATATAGTACTGGCTATTTCCTTGCTCTTCTTCTTGTTCAATTAATAAAGTATAAGATGATAGTTTGGTTGCCTTTAATCACTAGGGATGATATGCAACATGAGTGATTTCAAGTTTCATTTTTATTATCATTTGTGCACTCATTTATGTTATCCCTTTACTGTTTATTTAAAGAAGACTTTTGCTCATGATGTTATATATATGGATGATCACTTAGAGTGAGTTTTTGAATGCAGAGAAGAGGTGTTTCTAGAGAACAAAAGTGGATAGAGACACCGAATGCAAACAGAACATCAAGTTCATCCTCAGCAATGGAGGGTACTTCTGTAGAAGCACTTGCAAATGGCCTTGATGCATTGAAAATTGCAGAAAATAGTGGAGAATCCAGTGTTTCTGCATCAGTCCTCCAGTCTGGAAGTGTCGGGTTGACATACCATGTTCCTGTTCAAGGTCAAAAAGCTTTTTTGAAGCCAAAGTCATATGGAACAATTAGTGGGGGCAGGGCAGTGGAATTTGAAAAAGGATCTGGACATCAAACTGCTGGTGAAATTCAAGGGAATGCAGCTCGTACGACATCAAGTGAAGTAAATAATGCTGTTTTGAGCAAATTGTTTAAGGGAAACTTACTAGAGAGCTTTGTTGTGGACAATAATACTTACTCACAAGCACAAATAAGAGCTACATTCTACCCCAAATTTGAAAATGAGAAGTCTGATCATGAGGTTGTTCTTTTTCTCTTTTTCTCCCCTTGATAATTCAGTGCATGCATTCCCATTTATATCTTCAATTATTGAGGGATTTGGTATATCTGAGTGGAAGACTATTTATTTTGTAATTGTTATATTGTACAATCTACTTTGTAGAGTTCTAGGTAAGGGATTGGGGAGCATCAGTTGATCAGGCTGCATTTATTTATTTACTTTTTTTTTTAGTGTTAATCCTAATATCTATGTAAAATACAATCATGTTTTCGTGGAGAACATGTTGAACTGATTCCGTTTTTCTTTTGCACTGGAACTGTTACTTGCCAGTTTCAACTAGCACTACGGCCATTGTGAAGCAAATTAAGTAGTTGTATTACTGTTTTGTGGATGGAAGGAAGCAATGAACCACAGGAGAATGCCTGCCCTTTCTTCTTCTGTTTCCTATCATTAAATTGACATAGGTGTCAAGATTGTTAATTAATCAAGAATTTTTGGAAGTATGACATGAGGAATAGGTAAATGGTAGCCTAACCAAGAAATGGGTATTATTTAGGAATTATGCGACATTGTTGAGCCCAAATGATTCAACGTCAACTTTAGCATCTGAATTATTTCCTTGTGATTCAATTCTATACTTTTAACGATATGGAATTATGGTAATCTATTCTACAGAAGAAAATTTATATATAAATATATATGGTTTCGATAGATTCTAAAGAAAAAAGAAATGATATGGCCTAGTCCTCCAAGGATTTTATCGCCAATGTAGTCTTTGCTTTTCTTGTGATTATTTCATCCAACAATTCATTTCTGTTTAACATTTCCCTACACTTTTGAATTTTTTTTCTCTGCCTAGATGATGTTTACCCTTTTAAATGGATTTTGTATATAAAGATCCCTATCTGCATCAGAACTTCAGTAAGTAATGGTTCATTTTAAAAAAGAGTGAGTGGTGAAGGAGTTGCTATTCTATTTCCTTAGTTCTCTGTGAAGCCATCCACTTTATCTTATATCACATATGTTGCTAAAAATTAGCATCTAATATTTTTGCTTCAAAACATTCTTCTGTAAATGAGTCCTTATGGACCTTGAATACTGACGATTTTTCTTTACTGTATGCGAGCTGTGAAGCCAAGGGAAAGAGGACTGTCTTTTTTCCCTGATTTTTGATCTATAATAACATATTATGTTAATATTTATGTTTTTTGCATATGAGCTGTTATATATATTCCATGTGAAGTTTGGCAGTTTCAGTTGTGTGAGTCCCATACTTTATTCATTCTAAATGTGCAGACCAGAATAAGGATGATTGAGATGGTATCCAGAGGCTTGGCCACATTGGAGGTAGGAAACTGTGTAAAGCTATTATCACTTAAAATTAAATTTTCTTTTAGAAGCCTGGCACATTGGAGGAA
This sequence comes from Apocynum venetum, assembly GCA_019593545.1. Classification (NCBI taxonomy): domain Eukaryota; kingdom Viridiplantae; phylum Streptophyta; class Magnoliopsida; order Gentianales; family Apocynaceae; genus Apocynum; species Apocynum venetum. Next base: position 1,813,811 of record SRSM01000134.1, read on the forward strand.
GCTACTCTCTCCTCCCTCACTCCCATAGTCTGCTCTTATATATGCATTATTAGCCTTTGCAATTACTTTCTTGAGTATCCTTATAAAGATACTCTTTTGGCAGGTATCATTAAAGCATTCTGGATCTCTTTTTATGTATGCTGGACATAAGGGAGGAGCATATGCTAAAAACAGCTTTGGAAATATGTATGCTCACAATTAGCTATTTTTCTCTTCATTTAACTCTTTTTGGCATTGCCATCCTTACTTTATCCATTGCATGCTTATTTCATGTTACTTCCATATGTAACACGGAAACTTGTGCCCATATCTTTGGGGCTTCTGAGACATTGATCTGATGTTTGTTTCTGGATTCTCTTCTGTTTCTTGTACAATTCACTGAGGCATTTTCTTACTTCTAATCCGTGCTTCCACCTTTGTACTCTCCTTTCTCTAAAATATTTTTGGTACTGAGGCGAATGCTCTTAATTCAAGCCTGTGCTTCCCCCATTGTACTCTCCTTTCTATTTTTTAAAAAGGAAAATAGAAAAAGAAAAAAAAAGTGGTGTTGTTCGGTAGGCTTTGTTAACAGAAGAAGATACATTTGCAGTCAGAATAAGGCTTATACCTCTAGTTTGTTAGCTCCAAATGCATCCAATCACAATTATATTTCTAGTCAGTAATTGTTGGTTGAAGTTTTTCTGTGTTTTACTTCTTTCAAGGATCAATTAAGATACCATTTCTGGGTAGTACATTCATTATTCACTTGCACGGAAGTCGGCCATGTTCAGTTCCTTTAGTATTAAGATGTTCATTATTTCAAGAAATATTTCAAACGTTTGGGTCAGTTTGTTCGTATAATGTTGTTGTCTTAGTTGTTATTATGGGTTCTACCTCTGGTTATATTCAAGTTTGCAATATTCAACTGCAGTTATACTGCTGTTGGTGTTTTTGTCCTTGGACGGACATTTTGTGAGGCATGGGGCACTGAAGCAATTAAGAAGCAGGCAGAATTCAATGAATATCTTGAGGTACTCTGGCAAAACAATTCTTTTCAATTGTATTTAGCATTCTAAGTATCTTGGTCTTTCTTTGATTTAACCTGGCATGCGCTTAATTGCTTTAAAATGCAATGAAATATGTCATTTTGCAGAAAATAAACTAGGTAAAGGAGAAGAATATCTGAGAATGCGTGAGAGATGTTTCTCAAACCTTGTTCAAGAGTCTTTATTTATAATAAATCTTATCAATTATTTAAATTCACTAATTATGACCTATAATGAGTCAACAGCGGATTATGATTATAATCACTTAAATCTTTAAGTATAGTCTATTATACTCCCTCCATTCCATTTTAATTGTCCACTTTGGATTTATACTAAAATTAAGAAAAGTATTGAAAATAATAATTATGTAACTAAATTTTCTAAATTATCCTTATTTTATGCAACTAAATTTTTTAAATTGTCATTGTTTAATAGCTAGTGTGTAAGTATAATAGTTTCAAAGTTTGATGTGAAATAATACTTTCCAAGAAATACTTGCATTCTTATTCAAAAATAATTGTGGATATTCATCTTTTTTTTTTATTTTTTTATGTTGTGCTTCATTCAAAACATATCAAATTTAATGTTTAATATATTTTTAAAAGGTCAACTTTATATCTTCAAAATTACATAATGTAAAAATAGTAAAAACTCGTACTAAAATTAGAAACTAGACTATTCAAATGAGACAATCCAAAAAAGTATGGTGGACAATTGAAATGGAATGGAGAGATTAGTTATAGTTCTTCATAAAATCAATAGTTATAATGTATGAACTTTCTACAAGAAATAGAATTAAGCTGTTTGCGGGGTTATGATGTTTTGAGGATCATCTTGACAGTGGGGTTTTTTTTTTTTTAAATCTATAATCTTTGTTTGGGGACTAATTTTTAGTAGAAGGAAATCAAAGATTTATGGAAAAAGACCCTTTCCAATTGGGCCTAGTTACTAGATTCACATGAAGGTATCATGTCAGGAAACCATGTAAGCAGTGACATTTTCTGAAGGTGGACAAATGATTTAATTAGAAGAAAAAATGAAGTTGTCATTTAGCTACCAAAACATCTAGAATAAGCTGCTTAGCTTGTACTTTAAAAATTTAAATCATTAGACTTCTAATTCTGTAATTTCTTAGCACCAATTTTAAACTATGATAATGCATTGCAAGTTTCCATAAGTCTTGCACATTGTATTATTGTATACATTTTTCATAATCTTATGTTTCAATTAATTTTTTATTGCTTGATAATTATTTGTTCTTGTGGTCTGAAAATATTATCTTCTATTTTGAAAATGTTTTTTAGCTGAACAAGATGTGTATATCAATGGAACTGGTAACTGCTGTATTGGGAGATCACGGACAATGTCCTCGAGAAGATTATGGTAAGGGAGTAATGCTAGCTGGCTAAGGACACCTATAACTGTGGCGTGGAGGATTTTTTTATTGGTGATGGTGTATCTTTTACTCTTGTGAACAAGGATATTCTTTGCTTTTTTTTCTTCTTTTTTGCGGCTGACGAGACCTGATGTTTACCATTTTTTGTGAGGCTTGATTTCATCATTTATTGAAATATGAAACCTGGACATTTGTTCAATTGTTTTCATTATTGACACAAACTTGATTATACTTTCTCGATTGCATTTTGCAATAATGAGTAGTTAGTTCGATTGGTACAATTGCTGCAATACATCAACTGGAGTTTTCATATGTTTTAAATTTTGTTAGACTTTTCTTGGAAATGAAACATCTAGTTATTTGGAACTTGATATATTTCTTGCAACTCCCAAATATGAACTTGACATTCTGCTGAAACTATCTACTTTGTTCATAGATAATCTTACTATCTGGTTTGTTATGCTTAACCTTGACATTAAGTTAATTAAGTGGCTTAGTGATGCTTTTGAAGTTGGGTGTGCGTTTGATTAAAAAAAGAAAAGAAAAGAAGAAGAAGAAGAAGAAAGAAGTTGGGTGTCTGAAGCAGTTAGTTGGGTAGGAATCTGGGCTATCTACAAGAATGTAATTAGAAATGCTAAAGTCTCTTTGAATCACCTTCCTAGAATATTTAAGCATCTCATCTCATTTCTAAAACTGTATTCTGAAGCTTGGATTCTTTTCATATGTAATTCATTGCTATTGTCAGCCAGTTCTGTAGCTTTAAACTATGACTCTTAGCTGGTTTTGTTGCCTTCACACCCTTAATGTTTCTTCTTCTTTTTCTTTTTTTTTTTGGGGTGGGGGGTGGTTAATAGTGGTGGTGACAGCAGTGACAGAATTGGGCAATGGAAAACCAAAATTCTATTCAACACCAGACATAATAGCTTTCTGCCGGAAGTGGCGCCTACCAACAAATCATATTTGGTTGTTCTCTACCAGGTAAAAGTCTTCTACTTGTGTCAATTGAAAATGGAATTTGATCATTTGATATATGATGATTTTAACATCCAGTGATTGGTATTGCAAGGTTGTTTAATTGGGTGGTGCTATCTGTGCTAATCAGAGAATGAGTTGCTCTTCTCTTACTTCCATTTGGAAATCGTTTTTCTGCTCTTATTTTTGCCTTATTATACTGCTTTTTGGGCTTTGTAGAAAATTAAGAATGGATCTGGTTGGTGACATTTCCTTTGAACTTAGGACTAGCAAGTTCTTCAGTAAACTTTGGGAAATGAAATTGGGGAGTATTTCTTACTTTGATGTGTACCAGCTGTTCTCTTGCATTCCTTCTGTTGTTCCTCTGAGCTCGCTTACACACAGTAGTGATTTCCATTTTTCTATTGCATCCATAAAGTCCTGTTTAGTAAATTACTTGTAATTACTGATGCTATAATGTGGTTCCTGATGTATCCTTGCTTCTGTATTCAAGGAAGTCAGTTACATCCTTTTTTGCTGCATATGATGCACTCTGTGAGGAAGGTACAGCAACAACCGTATGTAAGGCTCTTGATGAAGTTTCTGATATATCTGTTCCAGGTGAGGTTTATTTCAGGAACATGCTTAAATATATTGAGCAGCAGCATGTTGAGTGGCAGGTTGTCTAATATTTTTGGCTGTAGCTCATTTATTCCTTATTAAAGAGCAGCTATAACCTGCCGGAAATGATTTCTCTTTACCTCCTGCAGGATGTCATCATTGTTCCTAATGTATCAGTTTATTTTCACTTCCCCACCGCTATCTTTTCTGTTTCCAGCTACTTGATTTTGTGAGTCTAGTGAAGTGATCCATGGTTAGAGCTTCTAGTATCTATCTTAATCTCCACCTTCTTGTAAGAAGTGTTATTAACCGTATGGCATGTTTTAATATCTTTTCTTTCAACCTCCTGCTTCCATTTCATGCTGGCTTCAACAAAGAGCTCCTATAATTTTAGCCAAACACAATACTCTTAAGGATTTGGGCTAGGCACTTGCTTCAGCTCTTAATAAACAATTTTGTAATTAAAGGATGCTAGTTGTTAGATTCTTGCTACTTCTTCTCTAAAGTAGTGCTTGGATGTCCTCTTCTCATGTATTTGCAGGTCCTTCTTAATCCTGTATTGCTGGAAAACAAATGTATTTTGATTTTGCTGTCGCATTTTTGCTTTTCATACATACCTTGTTGATTTTTAGATCTATCTGTATTTTCATGATTCACCCACATTTTACCCTTTCGATTAACTTTTTGTCTTTCCTGTTCCTTTTTCTTTTCTATATGTGTCTAACTATTGTTGCATACTGTAGCTGCACATACCAAACAATATCATCGTAGAGAACTGGAGATATCTAATGAAAGCTTTGAGCTACACCATGGGTTCTTCAATACACATGTCTATTGATTTATACATTTAAAGTATGCATTCTACTAGTTCTCTGGGTGTAGATCTATTATGTCTATAGTGATTTACATAATTTGTCCTCCCAAATTTTGGATCACAACTGTTTTGAATAATTTTTTTTGGAGTGTGTGCAGTCCTTGTTGATTTGAGGTTGTCTATGCCTTTGGCTGAGTTCCATTGGATGCTCAAACTTTTTCTTCCTTTTTCCTGGGGTGCAGGATCAAAAGACCACATAAAAGTACAAGGTGAAATTCTGGAAGGTCTTGTAGCCCGTATAGTTAGTCATGATAGCTCAAAACACATGATACAAGTTCTAAGGGATTTTCCTCTACCAGCAGAGGAGGAAGGTAATCTTTCTCCATTTGAGCATAAAAGACATTTCCTTGTATTCTTAATTCAAGTGAGTAGATCATGCACATGTTACATGCAGATCTCGTGTTTTGCATCCATTAGCTTAGCCTCGTTTGGAATGCTTGGTTAATTCTTGTCTTAATATATCTTGTATGGGATTGCAGTTTTGCTGAGATATTCATGAATTTGAGGTTAAAAACTGTAATGATAAATTCATATCTTTCTTTTGTCAGTCAATTCTCTCAGAATTTATAAAAGATTTGAGGCAATTTGTACTTGTATTTCTCTTTACAACTTAAAGAATTGAGCATCTGGGAGATGATCATTTAATTTTGCAGCTATATGACTAGATATTTTTAGCCATTCACTTATAGTGGTAACAGTTCATTTTCCCTTTTTATTTCTCAATTTCCGGTCTGAAATCTTTGCTGTTCCCAACTTAACTCTCTAGAGATTTAATCATGTCTTCTCTGTTCAAGAGTTGCAGATACATTTACATTTACATCTAAATAGAGCACTTTGTTGCATTGTACTATTCAGTTGGGAACCACTTATGGTAATACATAGAGTTGTCATGGATATTCTGCCTGAATGGAGAGGAGATGACAAAATGGTTTCATCTAGGCACAACCACAAACATCATGCTATTTTGAGAAAAAGCTGCAAGCATTTGAGAAAGAAAACAGGAAATCAGTTATTTGTCAGATATTGAATTTCTTTCCTTTATTCTTATATTGAGTGGACAATTTTACTGTTTGCTGGGTGTGCTCTAAATGGAGCCTTTCATCCTTCTAAATGTTTCTCTGAAAATTTGCTTACGTGGCATATTTAACTATATCCTATTGTACTGGCGGCTAGCTGGTACTGATTTAGGGCCTAGCCTTCGGGAAATTTGTGCCGCTAATAGATCAGATGAGAAGCAGGTAATATGGATTTGCTCTGAACACTTGAGTTTCTAATTTTGTAGATTTGCAATTCATAAGCTTCTCTTGACATTCATTTCTGCTCTTCTATGTTTACAGCAAATAAAGGCTCTTCTTCAGGGTGTTGGTACAAGTTTCTGTCCGGACTATGTGGATTGGTTTGGGAATGATGGTTCTGATGCTCATTCAAGAAATGCTGATCGATCTGTTCTGGCAAAATTTTTGCAAGCACATCCTGCTGACTTCTCAACCACAAAACTACAGGTGTTTTACATTTTCCATGCTCACTCATAATTGTTACCTCAACAAACAGTTTAAGCCGTGTGGATTTGCTGCTGTGAATCTGTGATACAATGTTGAATTACTACCTTACCTAAAAGTCTCATGGGAAGGAGAATAATTTACTTGTTTAACATCTTGTATGAGAACAGCCATATTGCTTCTGCTGATGAGGAGAGCGTACCCCTTTTCTCACTGAATCAGAGGGGTGCAATTAGAGTAAAAATGTGCATGATAGTTCTTTGAGCTTACATAGCTTTTGGGTTGAGAATGCTGCCAAGGGTTTATTGGTGATTCATGCTTGCTACTTGGATCATGATCACTCTTGAAAACCTTTCTGTAGTTTGATGCAAGATGCTCATTGCTTATGCTAATGTTGGATATCCTTTAAACTTACACCAGGAAATGATGCGGTTGATGAGGGAGAAACGGTTTCCTGCTGCTTTTAAATGTTATCATAACTTTCATAAGCTAGACTCGGTGTCCACTGATAATCTCCATTTTAAAATGGTCATTCATGTGCATAGTGATTCAGCCTTCAGAAGATACCAGAAAGAGATGAGGTCTTTCCCTAATGTTCTTTATTGAAAGTTCCTATTTGTTTTGAACTTCATCTTCTTTCCTTTTTCTGTTATTGGTTGTGTGTGTGCGTGTGTGTGCACTTTCCCCTATGCATTTTTGCTGAAATATAGGATTGGAATCTGCATGTCTCAGGACTAAACCGGGATTGTGGCCCCTTTATCGAGGTAAGTGTATTTTGTGTTTCTCTCCGGAATAGCAACCCTATCTCTATTCTTCTTCTTCTTCCTTTTTCTTTTTCTCTCTCTGTTTTTTTTGGGGGGGTTGAGGGGGTGGGGGGTGTTTGTGTGGTGTATTTCTTTTCAAATTGGACCTTGAGGGATATGTTTTATTTCATCATCATTTGCTGATGTTCTTCTCATCAGTCAACCAAGTTTTCTCTATGGCTCATTTTCTCATAATTGCTTTTGTTCCTTCCAATATGCGCATTCTTCTTCTTGGTTTTCATTATTTTCTGCTGTCAAAAATGATTGTAAACTATGTATCTAGCTGCTTAATACTGTTTCTTTCTTCAGGTTTCTTTGTTGATCTAAACATATTCAAGGAAAATATGGAAAAGGCTTCTGAAATTTCAAAAGCTGTAAAGGATATAAAAGATGTTGACGAAGGCAATGGCACATCAGACAGAGATGGTTTAGCTGATGAAGATGCTAATCTGATGATCAAGTTGAAATTTCTTACCTATAAGGTGAAAATGCGGCTTTCATTTCTCACAGGAGTCACATATGTAGTGTGATTGATTGGAATATATTCCTTTCTGTTAAATTCTCTTGTGACCTTCTCATATTTGGATTTCTTGTTCCAATTATGTTTGAACTTCCCTTATCAAGAACTATGTGGAGAAGTTTATGTTGCTAATTTAAGCACAGTTGAAACATTTGCAACAATACATCTGCTTAACTCAAATGAAACTGCCCAATTACGATCCAGTAAGGTTCCACTGTGTTCCTTCCCATTTATAGGGTTTAAATGGTATTTATCTTGGATTGCAATAGCATTTTGGAGAGCCTTCTGTTATATCTTTTAAAGCTTGCTAGAAAGATGGAGAGTCAAACATATCAATAAACTTTTATTCGATCGTTCTTTAGTTTTTTATTGTTTCTTCTATGACACAGTTGCGAACCTTTTTGATCCGGAATGGTTTGCCTATTCTTTTCAAAGAAGGTCCATCTGCATACAAGGCCTATTATCTGAGGTAATTTTTCCTATTTATTCTTATTGGGAATCAGTAAAGTAGACTCTTTCAGCTTCTGTGGTTTCTTGTTTTTAATATTTGCTTGTTCCCTCCTTAGTTGCTACATGTATTCCTATAGATTGAGGAGTACCCCATGTATATTTATTTTTGTAAAATAATCTTTTTCTTTTACTTTTCAAAGAAATAATGAAATATTTGGGGCCTATTAATCTAGTTTTAGATGGTTCAGGGTCGAAAGTTGTTTATGGCACTGGCTATATGTTCCATTTTGCCATGGAGTGATGGAATATGTCCATCTTTCATGCTTTCACCAATGTTTCACTTCTGACATTAGACACTTATCATTGTAGTATGTGCCATTGTAAGTGATATTGATCTTTCAATATGCAGAAAAGCTATTTTTGAATAACTTCCGAATTTCTGAACATTGATTTGAACTTTTGCCATCATTTTCTGTCTTTAATTAGACTTGTGTTCACTAAAATACTAGTGGCTCCCATTTACAATGATATTAATTATGTTCCAGAATGAGATTCATAGAATGCATTCTGGTACAAACTTTTTTAGAAGAATTCCTGTTTCTGTAGGCAAATGAAGATATGGAACACTTCTCCTGCAAAGCAAAGGGAACTCAGCAAGATGCTAGATGAATGGTAATGTTGGTTTCAGTTCTATGTTTTCTTCCTGATCTTGCCTTGCATGCAAAACCTGAATACCTTATCTGTTTCAGGGCGGTGTACATACGCAGAAAGTATGGGCACAAACAACTGTCTTCATCTGTATACCTTAGTGAAGCTGAGCGTTTTCTTGAACAATATGCAAAGCGCAGTCCACAAAACCAGGCATTGATAGGATCTGCTGGAAACTTAGTAAGTGCTGAAGATTTCTTGGCAGTTATTGAAGGGGGTAGAGATGAAGAGGGTGACCTTGAGCCAGAAAAAGACCTGGGAACAATGAGTCCCAGTCCTGCAGTTAAGGACACCGTTACTAAGGATGAGGGTCTAATTGTCTTCTTTCCAGGTACTGGGAATAGGAATTTTCTAGTGCTTTTGGTAGGATACCATATGATGATTGAAGCAACCAGCATGGCTTACTTTCTTTAGGTTTAGTTTTGCTTTGGTTTTTGATGGTTTAAATGATTAGATTAACTTGGTACATGTAGGGATATGAAATAATATTGGAGGCTATTGCAAAAACTAAGCCTTTACAAACTAGCTCCTTTTTGTGGGGATCTTCAATTAAGATTCCTAAATGTTGTATTTTTTCAGATAGAGTGCATTCTGTTCATCATGTATTTTGAGTTATAAATCATTAGATGTCATCAGAGGTCAGCTATAGTTGTCCCCAAGTGCCTAAAATGTTTTAAGGACTTCTTTTGTAGGAATTTCTTTGTAACCGTTCTGGCTAGGTGCTTTTTGGTCCTCCCCCTTTGCCTCCTGTACAATGATCTTAGACACCTTCAAATGATATTTTTGTCTAGGAGGACCAAACCAATGGGTTTATGAATGCTAAATACCAAGTTCCTAGTAATACTTTGTGGAATGTATCAGATAATTATCTGGGTAAAACCTGAGTACTAGTAGAAGTTGGAGTTAAGCATTTTTGCTGTGGTTCACACTTCAACAAGTTACTGGCTTGAGCGCTAATTGAAATTAGCTTCTCCTATAATGGCCATTAAGCTTTCTTTTGCTTTTTTAGGGATTTTTTCAGGTGGAAAAGGTATTGGAAAATGGGTTAGGGGGTTCATATTTACTGTCTATTTTGTAATTATGAAATTTCTGTGTGGAGTTTGTTGTGTTTATCTAAGTTCTTGCTTTCCCTTCACAGGCCAAAATTTCTTTTTTGTACAACTGTTTTTATGCTATGTACCCATTGAAATTCTTTTCTGCACATTTGAAAATAGATCACATATTTCTTATCTTTTGGCTGCACTGATAATTTCAGCAGTTTTAAGTTGGTTGTTTAGGATACCTTGTTCCTGGAACATCTCTTAATCACTGGTCAACACTCAAATAAGGCTTTGTTTGGTTTGCAGAGGGGAATGGGAAGGAAAGGGGAAGGGGAGAGGTACATTTACTTCCCCTAGGGAAGTAATCACATTTGCTGCTGTGTTGTTTGGTAGGAAACAAAGAAGAGGTGAAGAGAGAGAGAGAGAGAGAGAGAGAGAGAGAATCATTAATTTATTTGTACTTTGGATTCCTCATTCTCTATTTTAGCAAAATTTCTTACTCTAAAGTGAGGTCACTGTTAAGGATCCTGACTTATTCTTCTCCCATTCCCTGCAATTTGGGAGGGGAGGAAATGCTGATGTGTGTGTGTGGGGGGGGGGGGACTAGTACCCCCACCTAATTCACGTCCCCTTTGCATTTCTGACCAACCAAACAATGTCAATGTACCATTTTTATCAACGTCTGCTTCCCCTCCCATTTTTCGTCAACATTTTGCCCCAACCAACCATGGTGTAAATTTCTCTTTTTTCCTGTAGCCTGTATATGTTTCCATTCATTCATGTTCATGATCTAATTTTACAGGAATTCCTGGTTGTGCCAAATCTGCCCTTTGCAAGGAAATATCGGGTTCCCCTGAAGGCCTTGGGGATGATAGGCCAGTTCACAGTTTGATGGGTGATCTTGTCAAAGGTATGCTAGTTTTTGTGGCTGACTTTTAAACGTGCTCAACAAATATAGTTTAGTTTTCCCACTATCATGTTGTAATTGTGCACAATAACCAGTATCTGAGTCATAATTCTTTACTTATTTTATACACGTAATGAAACATATTGTTGCCTCTCTCCAATGTTTGCAAATCCCTATGCTTGTTTATGTTAAAAGTGTGCACCTAGGTGCATATTGATTATTTTTCATGATTCTGGTAGATGCTTGGATATTTTTTGTTTAAAGGAAATTCTTGAGATATTCTGTTGACGACTTGGAACAAATAGATCTATTCAAACTGTTCTTGAATTTTATTGGAGTTTGAGAGCTGAAATCTGCAAGATGTGCTGAGATCACTGTTGAGGATGCTTTATCTGATGGATTGAGTATGTCTAAATGAATTGATTTTGGAACGCCCTGCACAATCCCCAGGATAAAGAAAATAGACACATATAACTAGTGATGGATTTGTTATATCTGGACAATAAATATGAAGAATATTAAAGAAATATAACTCTTCTACTCATTTTAAAACTTTTACTGCAACCCAATATTTTTCCTAATATTATCTTCATGGCTATTAGATTCTGTTTGTGCATCAAATATGAATATTGATTAAATGGGAGTTTGTATTGCACGTGGTAACATCCATGGTAGAGTGAAATTTGTTGAGCTCCTATTGTATATAGTCTTATTAGTAAAGAGAATCATCACCAAATTTATTTAGTGATTCCATGACACTCGTTCAAGATAAGGGGAGGCATGAAAGGGTGAGAAGATGAATTCATCACAGAATCCTAGTGTCATTACAGCTATATTGAAATCATTCCATAGCAACTCTGCTTTTGTATCTATTTCATTTATGGTTGATGGGGGAGCAAGCATTAGCTTTTTCTTAGACTTCTGAATTTTTATTTTAGTTTATTTCCATCTACTAATGTTCACAGGAAGATATTGGCAAAAGGTTGCTGATGAATGCCAGAGGAAACCTTACTCCATAATGCTTGCTGACAAGAATGCACCAAATGAGGAAGTCTGGAGACAGGTAACCTGTTACTTTCCTTAATACTTCCCTACCCTGCTTTTCCCAGCATCTCATTTTGCACCTATGTTATGTTATTAACTTGTATCCAGGGAAACTGATACTGGATCTAGAATATGAATTTCTGATGATGTTGCGTGTATTGCAATGATTAACTTACGTATTTCTGTCTCTGGGTTACAAGTTGTAGTGATGTTTGACTTCTGCCTGCCTCTTAACATCTTCTGTTTTTCCTTTGAAAACAGAATGTCTTTTAGGAGGTTTTGTTATGAAGGCTCCATGCTATGCTTCTCTGATCAATCTGACTAATTTATATTTGGCTTAAGTCCTTCAATAATGGGAGGAATTAGAATATTGAAAGATGATTCAACTTATGCCTTGCATGTTTGAATTTTCTAACCTACTACATTTCTGTTTTGCTTTTGTTCCTTGGATTTTCTTCATCAAGTTTTATTTTATTGGAATTCAACATGTGTTAATGGTGTGTAAAAGGTTGTGTTTGACAACCTAATTAGGCTGCTATATGTGTTGTGGTTGGTAGCCTAAAATGACTGTCAAGTTTATTGTTTTCTATTGTATAAGTTTATATATAGACTCTTTTGTGAGATATTTGTATAAAATTATTCAAGGTGTAATTCTATACTTTTAACATAATATCAGAGCTTTTTATTTTCGGAGTATTCTGTTGAACATTACACTGCCCAACAGTACATGCTCCTGGAACAGTGTAATCTTAGAATAGTACCAGAACAGTACCCTTTCGAAATTTTCTGTGGTTTGTTGCAATTTGCCTGACTCAATTTCTGTAATCTGTTTTGTACCTGTTTGAGAGTCTACATCATTAGAGTGTTGGACTTCGTTAGTTACAGGTTTGATTTTTATTTAGTAATTTTGGACAATCAAGTATGTTGTCAAGATTGTTACGTGTCACCGTCATGCGTCACCTTCCGTCTGTCATATTTGTTTCAAGTTATCATCAAGATATGCGTCAGTTTGAGGAGGAGTGTTGAAATTCAACATGTGTTAATGGTGTGTAAAAGGTTGTGTTTGGCAACCTAATTAGGCTGTTATATGTGTTGTGGTTGGTAGTCTAAAATGGCTGTCAAGTTTGTTGTTTTCTATTGTGTAAGCCTATATATAGGCTCTCTTATAAGATATTTGTATCAAGTTATTCAAGATATAATCCTATACTTTTAACATGTTTAAACTTCTGCAGATTGAGGGAATGTGCCGAAGCACCAAAGCATCAGCAGTTCCTGTTGTACCTGAATCAGAAGGTCTTACTTTTTACTTTAAAAACTTGTCTTTTAGTCAGGAGTTCTACAAATATTCCATTGTCTTCTTTCCTTCTGTATTGCTTATTTTCAGATTACAGCTGAATTCCCTATATGATGTAGTTGTTGATTGAGAACTATTGGCTCCAAATCATGCATTATTGTTAGGATAATCACCACATAAAATACTAGTTACTGACTGTGTCTTTGCCATGAAATGTAAACTGAAATGAGAATTTATGATTCTTTACCCTCTTTTCGGAAGATCTTCTCCTGGAGAAACCGTACACTTGTAGAGATGGACAGACAGTTGCCTCAATAGATTTTGCATAATTGCCATTTACTTGCCAAAGAGAAACCTGAAGAGCAGCTATAGCAATTGAATGTGGATTACTGTCTTCTCCGCAATTCTGTAATCTTAACCATTGCATTACAGATCTGAAAGTCCATTGGGGAAAATTCAAACAATTTCTGAAGAGAGATGAAGGAATCAGAAAGTGGCCTGTGAGGATAGGCTTTAGAGTATATTGTGTGTTATAGGAGAATGTGGGGTGGTGGATGGGAGTCTCATCCTCAGTAACATACATTCAGGTCATGGACTGAGTAGTCGGTTGTTATCTGGTTCTAGTCTTTCAAACATGAAGATGTCCTTGTAAAATACAATCTCTGTCAAACTCTAAGCACATGTATTCGTTCATAATAAGCATGATCTACTGTTCTAATATCCAAGCATTTGTTTTAACTAGAATAAATGCAATACAAGCATCATTCTTTACATCTGTATTTATTTGACAATCTTGGTGAGTATTTCCTCTTTGGTGGTTCTTTCTGACTTCAGCATTTGAGTAACGAGCAGAGCCTAGAAGACTATGGGGTACCTGAAAGCAAGTCATTTGATATGCATCTTCTTTCAAAATGTCCTTGCTGTTTGCTATAATTCTTTTTCTTTTATTTTCTGTGTAAACTTCTAAGTATGGCTTATTTTTCTTGAAGTCTGAAATTTTGGAATTAATTCCTTGAAGTTTGAAATCTCCTGAAGTTTCTGTTAGAGTTGCTGAAGCCTGTGTACTAATTCCATTGTGGCACAAATATATAGGAACGGAGACAAATCCATTTTCTCTTGACGCACTGGCTGTTTTCATATTTCGAGTGCTTCATCGCGTTAACCATCCGGTATGGCTAATTTTTTCTTTATTAATTTTGTGCTTTTGAAACTTCCTTTCTCTCAAGTAAATTACAACATTGCTGATTTTCTGCTCCCGGTTCTGCATCTTGAAGGGGAATCTTGACAAGTCCTCTCCTAATGCTGGCTATGTATTGCTAATGTTTTATCACCTTTATGATGGGAAGGTGCATTTACCCCCTATCATTTTTTAGTGTTTCTTGGTGTTGCTTGGTTAAATAGCTTATCTGATTTTATTTGTTAATGGTTCAGAACCGCAAAGATTTTGAGACTGAGTTGATTGAACGTTTTGGCTCCATTGTGAAGATGCCTTTACTCAAACCTGATCGGTCAGAAGAACTTTCACACAAAATTCTTCTTCTATTATAATGTCTAATGCCTTGTGATCATCTTTATCTTCTGGGCTAGGACTAGGAAACACATTGGATATCTGGAATCATTTTGTTGCTTCTCTTGCCTCAATGCTGCTTTGACTGAATCTTACTGTAAATATGTAGCTAATTGTGATATTTCTGTAGCATATTGTTTTCTTCTCAAATCTCTTATTGAATTTGGTTGCATGAAATGAAACTGCTAAAACTTATGCTCTTGAGCCATTATTATCCTTAAAGATACAACTATAATTGGACCCTTATAATTCTATGTTGGTCATTTCAAATTTTTTTCCAATTTCTTTTTCACCCGTTGCCCTCTTTCATGAGGGTATTTGCTTTATACATGCTCAATATTTATCAACTTTTCTTCTTTTCCTAAATTTTGACTGTCATTTTTGTTACCTATATTGGTAGGACTCCCTTACCTGATTCTGTGAAGTCTGTTTTAGAGGAGGGGATAAGCCTTTACCAGCTTCACACAAAACGGTTTGGAAGGTATGTGGTGACAATCTTCCTGATACCATCACTTTGAGTTTACTGAATAGCATCCTGAGGATTGACTATTCATGCCTGACTTGGTTTTCCTTTCAGAAGTGAAACTTACAATGAACAATCTCTGACACTATCGACTTCCACTCATACTTATTCTGGGATGTTTCTTTTTCTTTCTTCATCTCTGTCATGCTTGGAGTATCTAAAAGTTTATTTGCATGGACCTAGGAATGTGGCTGGTGTGGAATCAAGTTTCTCAATTGGAAATGTAGTTTATTATGAGACTTGTAATTAATGCACTGCTGAGTGGAGATTCATATTTTTTCACTTAAGTAGTCGAACAGTTTCATTTTCTTCAATGGAGAATCGTAGATAAAATCAGATCTAATACTCAAACAAGTCACGGCCTGCCAAAAGTCTTTCTAACCAAATTTGATGAATTCTTTAAAATAAAATAAAAAATGCACGAGTTGCTCAATGTAGCCTGGGATTTTTGGGGGAAAATCTAATGAACTGATTAAATTACCCCAAAAAAGCTTCCACTTGAGCAAATTTTTGCCGGAAATTTTATCAGATTTCACCAAAAAGACCTTTGGTAGGTCATAACTTATTATTTGGGTATTGAAAAAGCAGAAAGATTTGCTAAATGGCCCTAATTTAATTGGATGATTCTCCCAATCAGTTTTTATTGAGTTTCTCTAAATTATGCTTGTTTATTAATTTATTTGTTAATTGGTGAACTAGATCGTTTGTTTTTTTAATTTAAGTGGAGACTTTATTATTTTATCGACATTTTGTAGATTAGAGTCCACCAAAGGAGCATATGCTGCTGATTGGGCTAAATGGGAGAAGCGACTGCGAGAGGTTTTACTTGGAAATGCAGAATATCTGAATTCAATTCAGGTCAATGTCAATTATATATGCCCGAGTGTATTCTGTGTTGTGTGTGTGTGTGTGCTCGCTTGTGGATGTTGTCTATTCACTAACTGCATTCTTGCCAATAAATTCACTGGACCAAGGTTATAGGTATACACTGGTTAGAACTAGTTATCAAGGATCAGCATACACTTTCCTTTCAAAAAAAAAAAAAAAGGATCACCATACACCGGTTAGAGCTAGTTATCAAGAATCACCATGTAGCAAGAATGGCCTCCTTTTGAAATGAAAGTCGATCATTTAGAGCTCTTTCTTAATTACTTTTTTTCCTGTTTTGTTGCTTGTCCTTACAGGTCCCATTTGAATTTTCCGTCACACAAGTGTTGGAACAACTAAAACGTGTTGCTAAGGGTGAGTATGTAGCTCCAATCACTGAAAAGAGAAATCTCGCCACAATTGTTTTTGCTGCAGTCAGTCTGCCAGTTGCAGAAATTCATGAACTCCTCCACACTGTAAGTTACTACACCTTCCCTATTGTTATTGACAGCTAGGCAGGGTTAACTATTTCGTGGTGATGTTGAAATGTTTCAAAACC
Organism: Apocynum venetum; assembly: GCA_019593545.1. Taxonomy (NCBI): domain Eukaryota; kingdom Viridiplantae; phylum Streptophyta; class Magnoliopsida; order Gentianales; family Apocynaceae; genus Apocynum; species Apocynum venetum. Next base: position 1,830,459 of record SRSM01000134.1, read on the forward strand.
GCTGTTCCTCTTGATATCTCAAATTTTCCAGTGAAACTTGAGTCAAATCCATGTGTATGTGTGTTTGTTCATAACTTTATATGTGGTAACAGTATATGGCATATTGTGATAACAGTTTTTGTTCTGGTATAGAATTTGCATTCCGTTACACCCAAAAATAGTTCATTTTACTTCTGTTGACTTAAGTGGTCGAGTAAAGTAAATTTGTTTCATTTATTCATTTGCTTCCAATATATTGTTTCTCCCATCTCTCTGTGCATGTTTCAGAGTGTCTTTCTTAACTTTTTGAAGTTTTCCATCAAATTTTTGTTTCAATATTTTTGCTTTGAACAAAGCTAGCCTGATTTCTTTTTCCTTTCCATATAGTTGGCCGTCAAAGATGCCAAGCTTGAAGCCTTCTTGATGAACAATAATATAAAGAGCAGCCTCAAAAAGGCCCATGTGACCCTAGCTCACAAGAGGAGTCATGGTATTGCTGCTGTTGCCAATTTTGGTGAGTTTCTTCATCAGAAGGTACCTGTGGACATTACTGCCCTAATGTTTTCTGAGAAATCGGCAGCATTAGAGACTCAATTGGGCTCTGTTGACGGTGAAAAGATAATTTCAAAGAACCAGTGGCCACATATCACCTTATGGACTGCTGAAGGAGTGCCAGCTAAAGAAGCTAACACATTACCGCAATTACTTTCAGAAGGCAAGGCTATTCGCATTGAAATTAATCCACCTGTTACAATAACGGGCATTCTGGAGTTCTACTGAGTTCCTTGTAGTTTAGGGTATTTAGCCATGGTGCCACGGCAAGCGCAGTTAAAATAGGCTATTTAGCATTTTGGGTGGGGACAGATTCTATGTAAAGAAACCGAGCTAAAGGAAAATTTTGTAGAACTAGCTTTGTTTGGAGAAACTTTTATTAGTGTATAAAAGATGTCTTCGATGAATCAGACAGTTCCAAAATCTCTTACTTGGTTGAAGATTGTATTTTTCTCCATGTAAAAATATTTTCTTTGTTATTGACCGTTGCAAGCTGATCAATGGAATAACACGAGTGAGCAACCCTAGGACAATGCTGATGCATGATGCCTGATGCCAATTACGCATTCAGAGCGAATTGGTAAGGAAGATAGATATCATACAAACGTGATCCAAATTTGAGATCGATCCCTGCCTACAAAATGCATGTAAAAATAATTAATGATTGATAGAAATCATATTCTTTAACCATGACTCATCATGATCTCCATATTCCTGCTCATTACAAAATGGTATTCAAGGAAGAAACACTTCATTAAACAGCATTTCTTTGCTTCAACTGAGAGTACAAGGTGTAACCACAGAAAACACTTCCACTACTACAAAGGGAAACTCACATTGAGTTCCAACTCCTCACCCAATCTGACAAAGATGATACATTATTATTTATGTCATCAATTGAGTCGCTCTTTAGTGCAACAACAATATCTTCTGGATAGCTGTCTTTAGCCTCTTCTAACAAAACTTGAAAGATTTCACACTCGACATTATTTGAAAGCTTTTTACCTGTGTACCCCCTGTTACATCACCAGAATTGAATGCAATAAGCAAATTACGCATCACCAATTGAGCAAGGCAAAATTAGAGGGCCAGCCCCCAAAACCAGAAAAAATAGAACGTACAAGTGGAACTACCTCTTAGTCAATCTGTCATATAAGAGAGTGTTGTCAGTTTGAAGCACCACCACCCGATCAAACCAACGCTCAGGAAAAAAATCACATCCATGGTAATCCACAATGTTTCCACCTCCTTCCATGATATCTTCAAGCTCATCGCAGACCTGCAAAAGTAATCCACACAATAGATTTTAGGTTACAGTCATTACAGAATTTCTATTGAGTAATGTCAAGAATCTTGCATAGAAGCTCCCATTGTCCAGCAACTTACAGAAAAGAAGACCACAGTTCTTTTGAGCATATACGAGGGAAAAAGGAAAAGATGAAATTCTTCAGGTGGTAGTATTGAACAAGGTCAGGAAGAAACAAAATTGAACTCTCTTGCAAGGGAATATAATTGATATAGGGTCCTTTCAGAAAAGCAAACCGTCTCTACTCTCTTTTATTCAAAAAGCACTTCAGGAGAAGATATGTTTAAAATTTCAAATGTAATACTTATATATCTTAAAGCCTTGACAAGCAAAATTAGGTCTCAATGGAAAGTCATTCCGAGAGCAATGTAGAAGAGAGACCTCAACTGGATTCAAATTCTGCATATTCCATGGCATTGGACCTAGAAGCTTACATATTTAATTAGAACAAATCAAAATCCGTTAAACAACAATGAGAAGTTAGAATCTACCTTCTTCTATCAATTAGTATAGACTCACAAATCCCACGATTTTCACCACGACATGGACTACATTCAAAAGATTAAAATTTGCTTCAACTTTTCCACTCTCCTAAAATTTGACTTTATTCACCTATCTGCAAAGAATACAACCTCCCAAATCAAGATTCAAAACAAAAAAACAAACAGTAAACAAAGTCAATTTTACGTGTGTGCATGAAGGCAACCATGAGACCTAAAACCAGAGACAGACAAAATATATGGTTTGAGGAGGGTTTATCTTCGGGAAATAATAGGAAAACTTACAAGATCTTCATTGATGATGTAACAATCAAAATCATCGTCCCAGCCATCGTGTAAATTTTTCTCCTTGACGAGGTCGCCAACGTTGATGTGGCGGAGCTGGGTGGCCTCTGCCAGCGCCGACGCCGTGGTCGTCTTCCCTGTTCCTGGAGTTCCCGTTATTAGGATGTTGGGTCTCCTCCTGCCGTTGCTTGGTGCCATGCTTTGCGAAGACGAAGATTTTTTCAACTTTGACAAAAAGAAGCAGAAGCGATTCCCGGCAGCTCCCAAAGTACACAGATCCCGGCTTTCGTTCTCAGATTCTATTTGGTTTTTACCTCTTAAAGCCCAGAGGGTGATTTATAACGAACGCTTTAACATAATGCGCTCCAGTTCTTCTGCAATGCTCTCTTTCCTTTACTTTTTCTTTTTGTTTTTGTACATACATTTTGATTGAGTTTGAAAAGGGTATTTAAACATGATTTTTGTCCAAATCACCGAAAAATAAATCATTTGATACTTTTTATTTTTTCAAAATATAAGTCAATTTACAAAAATATAAATCATTTTTCAATATTTTATAAATATTTGAAAATTTTAAAGGCTAAAGATGAATGCCAAATTTGGAAGCAAGAGTTTTGTTTGTCCTTCCACGCAGACTCCAATGAGAAACTTCTCAAGCCTCTAGAGCACCTAGTCTTAGATGACTAATTATTAACATCCAAATTCCTTGAATTAAACTTGAGATACTAATCAATCAGGCAGCAATAAAACTGCCTCATCAATTTTAAGCTTATTACCGAAAAAGAAACACGATGTATTTGAACACTCAATGGAATTACCTGTGAAGAGACTTCACATATACTTCAGAGGACTCTGTGTCAAGCTAAAAGAGTAAAGACTTGAAAATGATTGACAAGACAAACAAAGCACATATTTTTGCTGCTATACATAAGAAAACCCTTTTCAGTTCAACAAGTGTGTTCAAAACGAAGGGTTGAACTAACTTGAAGAAAGATAGTGGAGAAGTTTCTGAAATTTTATCACTTCAATTAAATTGAATGAACTACACCTAATTATAGAATACAATGGTGTATCCTTCAAGCAACCTAACTAGCTAAGCAATATATGACTCTATGTACTTGAGAATTGAGATGCCACTGCTTCAATTTGCTAAGGCTGCTTAAACAGTTTATTTAGGTGCTTGGTGGTCCTGGTCTTGCTAATGGTCTCTGTTGATCTTGGATTGAATTGGAACTGATGTGGAATCTGCTTATTTTTTAAAAAAAAGTGCCCGAATCTGAGAAACTCGTAGTACCATCTGGACTTACTGGCTTTGCGAACCAATAGGACTGGCGTTTTCTGGCTGTAAGGAATTTACAAGGCTCCTCCCATGAGTAGTTAACTTGTCAGTTGTCACCTCCCAGCCAAAAGTTGGCAAGATCTGTTGGCCTTTCAGCTATCATAATCATGTAGAACCTAAAGATCTTCCTCCTCTTTCTTGTTTTGCTTTCTGTTCATTTCGGAAAGCGTAATGTGGACAGATCCTCACCAGTCAATGCTTGTTACTCTCATCAATCATATCTGCACCATCAAATTTCAGAATTCATGCTGTTAGTAGTCAATAAATTATCAGAAAGTAAAAATAATTTAGCTAATTAGAAAGCACAATGAAATGATGAATCATCAAACTATGAAAAGCATTCATATGAAGTTACATAAAGCATCCCTGGCTAATCAGAAAGCGTGAGATATACAAATGGCTGTTGTCTGTGATTAAAAAAGTGGTTTATGCAAAAGCATGGAAGAAATTAAAGAATGGCTAGTTGCCAGATTAGACAAGTCTATCAATACATAGCATTCCTCTTACCCTCCAAAAGCACGTTAAAATTCAATTCAGAGACATATGAGTAGAATAAGTGTTACTGTTCAACATCCAGTTAATTCTAAAGGGAGAACAAAGAAATAACGAACACTATGGTAAAAATGGAATAGCTCTGTGTCCTAGATATGCATTAGAAAGTGATTCACTTGCATATATTTTCAAGTGTAGAAATTAAAGTACATACTCAGTTATGATATTGACATTTGTTATGCATCCAGATGTTCACAGTACTGTATTTGCAGATCTTCCAGAGGTACCCTCTTCCAAGTTGTTCAGAATCTGTCAGGCAACAAGGAAAGATGAAATAAAAGAAAGAAGCAAAGATAGTAAACCCTATAAAGACCTTATTCTGGGCTCCGCCCAAAATAAATAAAAAAAATAAAAATAATCTTTTGAAAAGAATTTCTACAGGACAAATAGAATTCGTTACTTCATTCTTTATGATTTTCCATCCCCACCACCTACCCCAAGGAAAAAGATTCAGAACAATATCAGAAAGATTTCATATCTGCAAGAAAAGCCTAATTTAGGTGTATCATCTTTAATCACATAAACAATGTGCTAGAGATTAAACAAAATAAATAAGCTGTTTTTCCTATGATGTCCCAGCACACAAATAGATCATTTCTAGACAGTGAATCTCATATAATAGCATCAACCAACCTTACACCCTTGCAAGGCCTCATGCTTTTAAAGGATAAAATAAATGAAACTATTCTCAACTGAGAACTGTAATAGTAGCTAATTTCCCACAGATGCCAGAATTATGTTTATGTTAAGTGTTCTAAAAAATGACTCCACCTCCTGGGTTCAGAACTGCCTTAACAGCTCAAAGATTTAGGAGTCTTGGCATAGAATTGAAAAACAGTTTAGCTGCTGGTTCCTCAAAAGCTTCAAGTAATTCAGAGCTTGCTTTTCATTCATGGGAATACAAATTTGACTCAATGCCGCCGGCACATCCTTTAGATGGTATACTTGGTTGTTCAAATGTGGCCTATTACATGATACAGACAAGTTGAAAAGTTCCAAGTTTCAAACAAATAGTTAAAGGTACTTTGACTTTAGGAGCCAATCTCATAGCCAGTAGAGATGTTAACATTAGGTGCAACAAAAGCCAGCAAAAAGCACTTCATAAGCACTCTTTTGAAATAAATCAAATATGACATAAATGTCAAATCAGCCTTTGATAGCTCATCCTGAAGGCCATGTCTATTTCCAGTCCAGGTAAATTATTTCGGACACTTCTGCAAATAACCTTTTCAGGACTGGAAGCTGATTCCACAGATATGTAGCCCTTACAGTAACAGGTTTAGCTCTTTCATGAGATCTTATATTCGTAACCCATCCAATCTACAACATTGTAAATTCAACAAAATTGAGTTTCTTACTATGTTGCTACTAATGGCACTTACATCTTAAGAGAAAAGTCTCTATCTTGAATATTCTTTAATGTATATGTAATTAAAGATATCGAGCCAGCAAAGCAATAGAAAGTAATAAAAGAGAATCTGAAATAATAATGGTCCTTACATGGTAAAATTTTTCCCCTTGTTTCCTTCTTTACTTGAGATTGAAAATGCAGAAAGTACAGGAGATAAAGTCAGAAAAGAAACATCATTGTTCTGTTATCCAAAAAGAATCTGAAGTTCTTGAGGAGACAAAGCTCCTACTCCGTACAAAGTCACTAGGTTCCATAGATCTCAGATATTTCCAGTGCTCAGCTGCAACAATAAAATAGTCGGAGATCTCAGTATTTACTTTCAGCTCCAAATCAGCAAAAAGCTTAGATAAGCAGATACAGATAAACTACCAAATCAACAGCTAATTATATATGTGTATGCGTCTTATGTTATGTCTATATAAATAGAAGAACACAATCAAACATCATTTTACTCTGTAAAAACTTTGAGAGCAAAACTGGTCTATCAATGTTTAACTATGACTTGATGGAGAACAGAATTGAACGGAGATACATAGTTTGAGAACATTAATCAAGTTGATATTGGAGTCTTATTCCAACTCAACCTTCTCATAACAGAAAAGACAAAAATACAATGAAAGTATTTTGACATGTTTATGCCATGTTCCACAAAAATAAAACCTACAAACTTAAGGATAGCCACCAAAGCAAAGGTTTCAGATTATTTGGCATATCTTGCATATGGTAGATGCTAATGAAACTCCAGATTTTGAATGAAACAATAATAGTTTGTGAACTCCAAATTAAATAAAGCAGAAATATCAAGCATCTTTCTAAATTACAAAATAGCTTGTCAATAATAAAAGAAGTGGAACACACCTGAATCGGTTTCTAAGATTATAATTCCCCAAACTGCCTTCAATTTCATGCAGAAGATGATTGTAAGTATGTCCATTGATCAGATTCTTCTCATGCCACTCTTCCAATAAAAGTGTGGCATCTTTAATGCTTTTTTGGCGGCAAATCTCATCAAGTACAGTCCTGTAGGTGATAAAATCAGCTGATCTTTGGTTTTCAGACATCTCCCATAAGTACTTCACAGCAGGATCAACTTCTCCACCAAGAGCCAAAGCATTCACTATCGAGTTGTATGATTTGCAACTAGGGATGAATCCTTTCCCCTTCATTTCATTGCAAAGCTCAAGGGCATTAACTGTCCTTCCTTGGGCACATAAACCATGAAGCAGATAATCATATGAAAACGCATTAGGATGACAACTGTATACCAAACCCATTTGATGAAATATCCGCAGTGCATCATTCACATGAAGAGAAAGAACATATCCCTTTATCATAGAATTTAAGGAAAAAATATCAGGTTCAATACCATCATCCACCATTTGCTTGAATAGGGTCCTGATTGTTTCCATATACATGTGATTTATATATGAATTCTTTCCCCTGCTCAACAATGCAGCAAAAAGAAGATTGTATGTTCTAATTGATGGTCTACAATCCAATTTCCTGCTATTCATCATTTGTTTATATATGTTAACTGCTCTAGTCAATTTGCGAGCTTCCGTGAAATAATAGATCATTGTATTATAAAGAGCCTCGGAACCAATGGAAGGAACAGCAAGCACTTGATTAACAACGTGATCCATTTCTTCATACATTTTTGCTGCACCAAGTTTCTTTATGGTAACGTGGAAGGTAGAGGCATCATGCCTAAACCTGTGCTGTTGTGATGCCCAATTGAACAGCTCTAAACACACCAAGGGGTCCTCCTGTGTACTTAAGACATTGTACAGCTCTTCAGGTGCAAACCTGGGGGGGAGTTGAGAGATGGCCCTTTGAAATTGGATCTCATCTAGGACTGGTTTCGCAGCAGCTTTTGCTCTTCTACTCATTCTCCTTCTTAAAGATCTAGAAGGTGGTCCCTTTAAACTTCGAAATGCATTCGAAGAAAAGCAAGAAAATAACAAGGACCCTGGTAAAAATACAAGAGAAGTTTGTTTTGCAGAAAAGAGAATCTGGGTTGAGGCTGAACTCCATTGACCACTTATTTGACTAACTGTTGAATGAACGAAATAGAAAGCCGAATGTGGAACCAATTTTGAGAAAGAATTACAATTTACAGTCGAGAGTTCCCTACATAAACTGCATCGCTGGAAAATATTATTGGTTTGAAAACGTTGAAGATGATTTCTAGGTACGGAAAACATGTTTGAAAAAAAATAAGTGAAATCAGACCATATCACGAAAGAACACTCAAAATATACAAAACCTAAATATTTACTTCGCAAAACGAATCACATCAAACAATTTGAATTCAACAAAATGCTAAAAATTCAATGGTGCTGTGAATTAAGGGCAAAGTAGAATGGCCACAATAATTTCGGTGGATAAGCACAGAACTTGGCTGTGGGTTTGATTAGCAGTGAGTTTTGGTGAAAAACTGAAGTTTCAACAATAAAGAAGGAGTCAAAGATCGAACCTTTGGAGCTGCAGCCATTGAAGAGTGAAATATGAGGTTTGACCTATTCTGTTGGAACCTAGCTCTTCTTCTCTGGCTAGTTAGGACGAGGTAAACTGAAGGGCCAAATTGGAATTTAGCACCCTTTAAAATAATTCCAATTTGCTCCTAGGTATTCATTCTGTTGAACAATTTGATTTTTGATATTATGATTCGATTTTTTCATTTTCAATTATTTCATCAACCAAACCAAATCTTATTAGTTCTAAAACTAAACCACTTGAAACCAAAATATTTCTAGTTTGGTTTAAATCTAAATTTTCCTATTTAGATAAAATACCTATATTTGATAGTAAATTATTTGGAAAAAAAAGTGCTAAGTCATGGCTAAATAAAATAACACAAAGTCCTTCATATAAAAATACATATTAAATTCTAAATATCATCAAGAACTAAAATAAAATAATTTTCAAATCAGTCCATAAAAAGTCTACAACTCATAATCATAACGCAAAAACAAGACTTGTGATTTGATGAATTCCACAAATTCTTATCATTTAGGTTTTTTTAAACATTAATAAAAGCTGAAAATTAAAAATAAATAAATATTATATTAACATTTCAATTTTTCAGTAATACGAAAATTCTAAATATCGAAATCAGAATCCATAAAACCAGACCATTTTTTTATTATAAATTAGTTTGATTCAATTTTTTAAGACCCTTATATATACCTCTTAGTTGAGTTTTTTTCTTTCTTGTTTAGAACATTAATAATTCAATATCCAATAGTAAAAATGAGATAAAATAATTATTTTTCTTTAAATGTTTTTTTAGATGTTAAATTGAATTAGTAAACTTACCTCTCTTGATTCGTGTATCTAATTAAACATATAATCATAGTAGTATGTTAAATTTTAATAATCATCCATGGTGCATTAATAATCTTAATGTATCCCAATGGAGCATAACTTTGCACTTGATGGTTTGTTTTTAAAAACAATAATCTTATTGTACTATTTGTTTATCTATTATTCAATTTGTTAAATTTTAGACTCAAATCATTTTAAAAAAGTGGAATCTCTTGTGAAAGTTTTGGAGATAGACCTCTGTCCCTGTTACGGAGAGCTACCTTCCCCCTAACTCTAAACAAAATTGATTTAGTCCTAATCCAAATTGAGGGAGGTAGGAAGTGCTTATAAAAAGATTGAACAAATTCTTTCAATACTCAAATAATTAACGAATATATTTCTTATAAAGTGTTTTTAATATGTCTGATATATGAAAAGTTCCATATAGAAAATATATTGGAATTAACCCACTTTATATTAAAAAAAAAGTGTATTTTGGGTGGAATGCATCAGAAGTGTTAGCCCATGGGTAGTACTTTTGAGTGTAGTTTGGTCTAGAAGCGTTTAATGTCAACTTATTCGTGTCAATTTGTGTGTCAATTCATTTATATTATGAAAAAATTATCAATTCAAATAAAATATAATTAATAATTGAAAATCATTCAAAAATAATTTAAATACTCAAATTATAATTTTTACAATTAAACATAACTAAATTTTAATAAAATTCTAATATTTTTATTTAATTTAAAAATTCAGTGTAAATAAAGACGAAATTATTAAATTTACTATTCAAATTTTATAAAGTCAAAAGAAAATTAAGCTAAAGAAAAAAAAATTTCATAAACTAAACAAGTTGAAATTTAGTATTTCAATACTCAATTTGATTTGAACAAAAATTATTTATCAATAAATTTGATTTGAACAAAAATTATTTATCAATAAATTTGTGGTGTCGCAAATCGGATTCAAATTGACTGCACTAGTTTGGCCCATGACAAAATAATCATGGGAGAGATTGTACTTTTTTCTCTCTTTTAATTTTTTTTTTTATACAAAGGGAAACCGCATAATAGGTGTACTGAATAACTTAAATGGATATTACACATTAGCCCCCCACTCTCACTTTTGTTCATAATTGACCCATAATTTCGCTCATGGAGCACATGATACAGTAGACTTTCTAGTGTATCATGCTACTACATAATTTAGTCAGTGCAGTTAAGCTTCTTATTACAAGTATAGAAACAATAGTTTAGTAAAACTAATAGTTTGGTATCTGATTTGGTCTTCTACTTTTGTCCCAAATTGAGTAGAGAACTCACTAGTGGTATCTGATTGGGGACAAAGAGCATGTTACATTGTCACATTATGACAAATTTACAATATTGTTACAACAATTATATACTATAAAAACCTAAAATGAGGATGATCAAGACCAGTTAAATTTAATACGGCAAACAAGAGGCTTACAACAAATAACTAAATACTTGATATAGCAGAGCATCAGCAACTGCTAGTTTGACCCTCAAAGAAGCTTATCTAAAACTATGCCCTTTGAGGAGTGGTACTCTATATTAGACTACTGTAGACAATATGAATGAACCTGCCAGCTTTGTAAGTGGAAGCTTGATCTTCTTTGAATGCTTCAAGCAATTTCTTCTCTCGCTGAAGACTCAACATTAGCATTTGGGCGACACTTAGAAAAGAACTTACAAGAGTAGCATTTCCATAGCTCCTCGGATGGAGGGTAAACAGGTTCTCGTTCACCCCGCCAAAATTCTAGACAAGACTCAAGTTTATGAGCTAGCCAATCCTCATTATAATCAAACTTATCTTCACCAATCAAAGATTGATCTTCCTGCCATTCATACCTGTGCCAATAAATTACATTCTTACTCATCTGATATAGTTAAATTTTGCAAAGGGAAGGGCATCAAAATTGTTTTTTTTTTAGTCCGAGGATCTATAAAGGACCACTGTTATAGAAGCAATAGAAGCTTTAGGTAGTGTTTGGTTCAAAAGTGGAAAAAGGAGGGAAGAGGAGCGAAAATAATTTTACATTCTTTGATTTGGATATATAGAAAGGGATGGTGGATATATAGAAAGGGACGGGAGGGAAGATAAAATTTTCTTGTTTGGTTTGTGAGGGGTGGAAAAATAGAATTAAATTGACTATTATATCCTCCATAATGCTTATTCTTTCTTTATTTAATTCTTTTGTAAAATTTTCCATGAATATAACATTATTTAGTAGATGAGAAGACTTAGTAGAAATTAGAAAAGAAAATAAGTAGAATATCAAGTTGAAGAAGAAAAATGATAGAAAAAAGAAGTGAAATTATTAAAATGTAATAAGGGTAATTATGTAAATATAACATTTATATTTTCCCTCCCCTCCAAATCCCTCCACTATTGGAGGTGAAGGAAACGAGGGGAGGGGAGAGATTTTAATCTCAAATTTTCATTCCCCTCCTCTCCAAAAGATTGAACCAAACAAGGGATTTAAAAAAAAAATCCCTCACCTCCCCTCCCCTCCAAATCACCCCAACCAAACAGACCCTAGAATTTTTGTGTTCCCTCTCCCTCTCTCTCTCTCTCTCTCTCTCTCTCACAGACAGACACCCCTCCCCCCAAACAAAAGTCCTGGACAAGGAAATCAAAGGTTAACAAAAGTCCTGGACAAGGAAATCAAAGGTCACTTATTGCAGCAGGGATACATCTTCCTGATATTCAAGTTTTTGGTACTTTAGGATGAAAAAGAAGAATTTGGTGAATTGAGCACTGGCTTTCATGATCCTATAATTCGTTTTTTCTACTTAAACATAAAAAGAGCAGCTGATGGGAAAATAAGAAACAAAAGGTCTACTGAATTGAAATCTCATAATAACTTCAAATGGGAGAGCAGAGATAGGAAACAAAGATAAATGCCAGAAAAAGAAATAGAAGAAAAGACAAGAAGAACAAAAGCAAAATCAGGAGAGTTCTGAATCAATCTTTACCTCAACAACAGTTGGTCATGAGCTGGAGGCAGCAGGGAACATGCATTTCGGAAGTGTAGAACCAAGTCATTGAGATTCTGCATGATAAAAGAACTAATCAAATTGGAGATCTAATGACCATAAGAACATTGGAAATTGTGTTGAGATACATCAGAAGCCTTAATATCCAAGACTAAACAAGATAGCATCCACTCAAGGAGAAGCAGAACAAAAACACTTCTACAATAAGCTTCCTGTCTTGCATTGTGAGTGAATTTACACATCTGAGCAATAAAAGATTTGTCTGACTAGCTGCATTTCTCATTTTCCACTACAACTAGAGCATTCTATGAAAATGCAGTAGAAAGAGGAAAGGGGAAGAGTTTCTTCTTTCATAGTAGAAAGCGTTATTTTTAATCTTAAGTTCATTTAGATCTTATAGTTGTTTTGTCTTCTCCAGTAAGAGATCTGATGCACGCTTCCGCCAACATCAAGATCAGATGGGCCCAGCAATGTTAGGGAAAGTGAAAGAAGAAAAGTTTGGAAATAGGCTTTCATAGTCAGTGTCTCATACATGGAGTGATTTCCACATCATTTAAGCACTCAACGAAACAGCTCATATGTGATTTAATCCACTTTAAGAGTAAGTGTTCATATTTCAAACCAGAAGATAAAATATACATGAGGAGAAAAGTGCTTTAACATGTCCTATTACATATCAGCAGCTTCTGCAATGGCATTCAGGACTCTGTTTCCTTTCTTAGTGTTCCTTCTATATAGGGATGGCAATGAGGCGGGGATTATTGGGGATTCGATTCGCCCCGCCCCGTTGGGATTCAGGATTCCCCGACTTCAGTGGGGGCGGAGGCGGGGGCGGGTTCTAAAATGTGGGGATTAGCGGGGGCAGGGGCGGGGATTGATTTGTCCCCACTGTATCCCCGCGGGGATTCGCCTTCGTAAATCCCCGACTTCGGCTTCAGTATCTCTAATAAAAATATTATTTTATTCCTAGTATTTTTTTTTAAAAGAAAACAATTTTATCCATTTGGTTACTTTAAAAAAAAATTAAAATAAATTGAGTTATATTATTAAAGGAGTTTACATTATTATACCTAACTAACTATAAGTTTATATAGTTAATATTATTAACTATGTGGATTCAAATGAGTTTATATTATTGACTAATTAATTATGAATCATATTATTAAAAATGTAAATTAAAATAGTTATATTATTATTTATGTAACTATATATGAACATTAAAAAAACTATGTAAATATGATTATTAACTATATTGATTTAAATGAGTTTATATTATTAAATATATACTTAACTAACTATGAATTATATTATTAACTGTATTGATTCAATGAGTTTATATTATTAACTATGTAGATTAAAATGAGTTTATATTATTGACTAAGTAATTATGAATCATATTATTAAGAATGTAAATTAAAATAGTTATATTATTTTATTTATGTAACTATATATGAACGTTAAAAGAACTATGAAACTATGATTATTAACTATATTGATTTAAATGAGTTTATATTATTAAATATATACTTAACTAACTATGAATTATATTATTAACTGTATTGATTCAATGAGTTTATATTATTAACTATGTAGATTAAAATGAGTTTATATTATTGACTAAGTAATTATGAATCATATTATTAAGAATGTAAGTTAAAATAGTTATATTATTTTATTTATGTAACTATATATGAACATTAAAAGAACTATGAAACTATGATTATTAACTATATTGATTTAAATGAGTTTATATTATTAAATATATACTTAACTAACTATGAATTATATTATTAACTGTATTGATTCAATGAGTTTATATTATTAACTATGTAGATTAAAATGAGTTTATATTATTGACTAAGTAATTATGAATCATATTATTAAGAATGTAAGTTAAAATAGTTATATTATTTTATTTATGTAACTATATATGAACATTAAAAGAACTATGAAACTATGATTATTAACTATATTGATTTAAATGAGTTTATATTATTAAATATATACTTAACTAACTATGAATTATATTATTAACTGTATTGATTCAATGAGTTTATATTATTAACTATGTAGATTAAAATGAGTTTATATTATTGACTAAGTAATTATGAATCATATTATTAAGAATGTAAATTAAAATAGTTATATTATTTTATTTATGTAACTATATATGAACGTTAAAAGAACTATGAAACTATGATTATTAACTATATTGATTTAAATGAGTTTATATTATTAAATATATACTTAACTAACTATGAATTATATTATTAAATGTATTGAGTAAATGAGTTTATATTATTAACTATGTAGATTAAAATGAGTTTATATTATTGACTAAGTAATTATGAATCATATTATTAAGAATGTAAATTAAAATAGTTATATTATTTTATTTATGTAACTATATATGAACATTAAAAGAACTATGAAAGTATGATTATTAACTATATTGATTTAAATGAGTTTATATTATTAAATATATACTTAACTAACTATGAATTATATTATTAACTGTATTGAGTAAATGAGTTTATATTATTAACTATGTAGATTAAAATGAGTTTATATTATTGACTAAGTAATTATGAATCATATTATTAATCATGAATCATATGTGAAGATTAAAAAAAATTATATAACTATAAATTATATAGTTGAAAAAAAAATTTAAAAATTGAAGTGGAGTCAAAGAGGGGTCAAACAGGGGTCAAAACGGGGCCAAAACGAAGCTGAATTGGGGGCGGGGACGGGTGTTCTAAAGCGGGGTCGGGGTCGGAGTCGGGGTTTCTTCAAACATTCTAAAGCGGGGACGGGGCGGGGGCGGGGGCGGGTGTTCAAAGGCGGGGTCGGGGTCGGAGGTAGGGGACTCCGGCCCCGCTTCGCCCCATTGACATCCCTACTTCTATATCTTATTCAAGTACGTAAAACAGGAAACATGAAATGGCAGGAGATGTTACAAGAAAGCCTCAATATAATAAGGTGAATCCTGTAAAAGGATATACACTACTGCATCATATAGCATAGATCTTTTCAAATCTTACCCAGTGCATTGGTTACCCTAGAGTGGTAGCTGATGATCATGGTGAAGTAATAAAAACACTAGAGAGGAATACGAATTCCTGCAGAACCAGCATACCGAAGATCCTCACAAGAAGGGAAAGATAAATATCTCACCTCTGCAGTAATACCTGATTCAGCTGCATGCTCTCTGATCTGAGCAGAAAGTGTGCGATAACGATTCAAAGGAAATGAATTGTAGAACTGTTCAACGGGAAATTTATCAGCCACTAAATTGTCCCACATGCGTTTATAGCACATTAGTTGAAGCCTGCCCAAGCCAGAAAGAAAAGTAAAAACAAAAAGAAAAAGTACATCATCTAATAAGTTTTGCCTCATTTCCTACAACCAAACCAATTCATAAACATTATGAGAAACCTTAACATGGCAAGATAATATCCTCAATACTAGCACTATGTTTAGCAACAAATACCTTCCATTTCTCCTTTGTGCTTCTGCAGGAAGCTTTGCTTGCTGACGAGTTTTAGTATCAACTAGAGTAGCATATCTCTCCGTATCCATCACAGACATTCTGATTTCATCAATCACTCCATCTATCCAGACACCTTCTTCAAAGCTAACTCTGGCAAAAAAAATGGACTCAGGTGATGGGTATCATGAGATAGAAAAAGAACTCACAAATCACTAATTCAGATATGCGTTGGAGGATGGGATTTTCTTGACAAGCATTATCACAGAAAAGGGTGAATACAGATCACATGCATACAGCTAATGATAATCTATTCTTCTATGTAATGTGAAGACACGTTACTTCTGGCAGAATCACTTAAGATAGGAAGACTAGCATTGCGGATCCAGTCAGAAATTAAGTCCATTACCAAGAGCTTGCAAATTATCGAAGGAGTCTAACTTGAAAGTGACTGCTTTGAGGCTGTCTAGCTAATGGAATGCTTTCTGTTTTATTTCCCCCACCACCACCGCCACCAACACCCCCCCCCCTAAGCAACTCGGCACCCAATGCAGCATCCAAACACCTACCTGTTGGTTAGAGACAAACAAATGTGCCAACAACAAACTCTATATTCATTGTTCAATCTGATTGCATCCCATGAAATATGGGCCTCAAATTCATGTCATTTTAATAACTTCGTTCAAATATTTCTTAGGAGAATGTGTGACCAGAAAACCACATTCAGGGAAAACTCTCCATGGAAAGAACAGCATTGATGAATGTGTACCTCTGAAAATGAACTTTATATCGATTTCATACCTTGGTAGATATCATCAGGAATATTCAGTCTCTAGTACAAGCTAGATTAGAAACCTACGTAGTACTAAAAAAGAAAACCCACAAACTTACAAGGGTAGTTCACGCGTCAATCCATAAAATAATAACTGGTTTGAGCAGAGTATAAAATTCAGAAACTTCAGAGCCCATACATCTTCAGATGAGGTAACATGAACTTTTACTTTCTTGCTGACCTGCCAATATAATCAAGACAAAGCAACAATATGAAGAGAATAAAATAACAAAACTTGATCATAGCTAGATAGGAGCTGCAAAAGAAAATTAATATGAAAATGCACAAAGTCAATGACAGTCCAGTATGTTGCAAGGTAAAACAGTGCCAACTTATGTTACGGAAGGCATTCAAAGCAATGGCATAAAATTCACGACATTAAATGCTGTAAGCTTTATAGAGTAACAGTGACAATTCAATGAAGTCTATGAAGCCTGGACACTCTAAAAGGGGAGTTAGGTATACGACAATCTTGGCACTGACACTGTTTTCAAATGTTGACTGACATCAAACATAAGTTCTCAGGGATTTTCAAATCATTTAGAGAAGAATCACAAATAGCAAGAACAGATCAAGTGGAAAGATGGCATAATTCGAAACGTTATGCTAGTAGTTGTGCAAGCTCGGCAGTAAATGGACATGGTTATATAAAGTAAACTGGATGCACTACGCTCTCATACACCAAAGCATTTTATAATATTAAAAATCTTTAAACTTACGTCAAGTGTCCTTCCTTTGTATCTAATAATTAAGAAGAAATGAATTTTATAGTGTGTGTGTGCACGCGGGTGGCTTATTCAATTTTGCAGGACGATGTCATGATCAAGTATCCCATTTTTGTATCCATGTTGCATGTTGCATCAATAATTTAGAATTGAGTAGGTCTTGATTCCCAACTCCAAGAGCAAAAGTTCAAGGTATATGATGATATGATATACAAAGATTTTATTGCATCCCTTTCGTCAATATAGGAGCAGTTGAGAATAAAATCTGGTTACATTAAGATCCTAGTTTCCTCTACATGGATTAAACCACCATGATATCAGGCCAACTGCTAAAAGTCTCATGGCTATCTATCAGTCCATACAGAAAAGTAAACCAAATTCTCATGTTTAATGCTATTATATTTTTTTCTTGGTACTTATGTAAAGAGGGAGGCTTACAAATTAAACTCCTGATATATATACAGGCAAAACTTACCACGATGCATAGGTGGAACTTGACATGAACGTGATCACAATAAAGATACGAAGCAACAATAAAGTAGATATTTTAAGTGTAAATTAAATATATACCTCATCTTCAAGTTCTGCATGACGAGCAATACCTGCTTTCATAGCTTTACTGGCTTTCGGTTTTCCATCCTTTAGTCTGTATACCATTTGTTTCTCGCACCATTCCTGATATTCGGGTGAAAACATCAGTGGCCACAATAATCCAACCAAAGAAGACGATATTTTCACATATTATGATTTCAAAATCAAGTCCCTTAGTCCAATAAAAACATGTCATATGGAATACCCCATCAAATGGATCCCATACATTCTTATCAGCAAAAATTAGATGACCAACAAGAGAAGAGATTCAAATAAAACGCAACAAAGAACCAAAAAGTATCACAGTTTGGGAAAAACTGAACAAACCCATTGCCAAAAACAAATAAAAAAGGCAAAACTTTAAAGCAAAAATCACTCCTAAATTACCGAGCCAGTCACATCAGTTACCGCCAATCCTCTGTGCCTTCTAAACCGATTCAAGAACGATTCTATAGTTCTATTCTTCTTCTTTTGACAACAACCAGGACCAGCTGAGTCCTCTATATCACCAACTAATTCAGACTCCTTTCGCTTGCAACTGGAAAGCCTTATTTTGGATAATAATGTAATGGAATTTACAGACCTCACATTTCTTGGGAGTTGGATGAAAGGGATCATGGAGCGAGTTGCTGCAGCCATGGCAGCTTCAATGACGGCCATCTCTTCCTCTGAAATGATCTCAATGGGGATCTGAGGTGTTATAAAACTGGGGCTGTACGTGGGTGGCGAGTGGATCGATGACTCGGCCATGTTGTGAATCAGAGACCGAGTTTTCCGGCACGGAGGAAGTTACCGTTGGAAACGCCACCAATGGAGGAGGCTGGAGTTGGGTTTCAACTTTCAGTGCATATTGTAATTGTCGGATTTTTATTATATGTATCGCGTTTAGAGTGAAGATTACTGGCCAGCCAATAATATATTAATAGAGACATTTTAAGATTATTAAAAATACATTTGTTTTCCAAAAAGAAAAAATATATATATATAATACATTGGTTATTGGTTGTCATTAAATAGTATACATTATAAATTTCTGTGTAATAGTAAAACTGAAATAAATTAATTTTATTTTTGACAAAAATACTAGTAATACTAGTTTCATTCACTCAAGTAAATTTTATAGGTAATTACTCTTTTTTTGGAAGAAATGTAATTACTTGTTAATAACATGAAATAATGTGTGTGTGTGTGTGTTTGTGTTAATTTTTTATATTTACAATATTTGTAGCATGTAAGACTAATTCAATTGATTGGTATAAAATTTGAACATATTATTGGTTTTAGAACATTTAATAATTAGGCCCTCTTATTTGTGCTAATATTGTAAAACCAACCCTAAGTACATTTAAAAGAATTAAAATAGCATATATCATAATTTTTTAGAAGAAAATTTGTTCTTTTAAATTTTTGTAACATTTCTCATGAGGAAATTTTTTTTTGTTCTTTTTGCTCATCTGGAGCATTAATAGTAATTAATAGCACCATAAATTCCTTTTTCCTTTTGAAAACACCTTTTTTTTTTTTAGAAAAGTGAAGCTCTCATTAGTTATAGACTTTCTTTTAAAATTCTAACTAATTTTTAAATACCACATTCATCAAAACTTATATATTCGTCCATATTTCATCCTCTATGAATTTTAATCATCATATTGTTTCCTTCTTAATTTTTAAAAATTAAAGCTATATACTCCCCTCTCTCTTTTTTTCTCATTCTTTATTACTATTTATCATCACATTTTCCCTTTATTTCTTAATTTTTTTTCTTCACCTCCATTAACTATTTCAACTATAATATATTTTTCTTAATAGTGATTTTATATAAGACTTCTCATATGATCTTTAATTTAATTTTATTTAAGATTTGAATGATTAGCAATAGAAAGGTGTATCATTGATACTTTCACATAATAAAAAAAATGTATAATGATTTGAAAGTTATCTCTAAGAAAATATTAATATTATTGATTATATTTTCAATTTTTTAGGGTATAGTCAAATAAAGAAAAGAGTGCATTTCACCTAAAATCGTCTTAGAGAAAGAATTATATGAAAATTTTTAATGAAGAATTATATGTAATTCGTACTCGTCTTCTTTTGCATGTTTAAAAGTTTTGAATATCTTAATAGTTTGACATAATTAATAGTCATTTGACGGTTAATATAATAAACTCTAATGAATTTTTCTTAGTATATGATTGATCGTTGAATTTTTCTACCCTTTTTTAATGTTTTTTTGTTGTCATATCATGAAGACTATATTATATTATATAACAACACATGCGTGCGCACACACACATAAAAATATATATATAAAGTCAATCATCATGTTCGTTGTATCTCTCAAAAAAAATCATTATGGTTTATTGTAACAATTATATCTTTATCAATTTAGTTCATAACTTTTTAACTCTTTCTCTTTCCTAAATTTAACATAACTGATCTCAAATAAAAATAAAAAGAAAAGGAAAAAAAAATCCAGTTATGAATTTGTCTCCCATAATAACAAGCTTTTTCTAATAGTGTCTTAAAAAAACAAAGAAGATAAAAAGATAACTATGAATTCTTAATGAAAGAAATGAGGAAGAACATTTATTTTATTTCTAACTTAATTCTAATTTCTTCTTTTTTAGTATTTGTAATACAAAATAACAGTTCTTTAACTTTAAGTCTTTCTTTTTAGGAATGGAGGACTTTCACTATAAAATTTCCTCATCGGATATATGTTCTTTATTTTATTTTATTTTTTCATAATATGCCATTATATATATATGTTCCATTTGACTCATTCCAATTGTCCACATTGAACATATTTACGAATTAAGACAAGTATTGTAAATGATAATTATATAAGTAAACTTTTTAAGTTTGTCTCATGTAATAGCTAGTGTATAAGTATTAATCATTTTAAAAAAAATACATTATCCAATAAATGATTGATAATTCATCTAAATTCTTCATTAATAACAATTGTATAATTGTAAAAGTACGTACTAAAATTAAAAATGAACAATTTGAATGATACAGCTAAAAAAATGCTAACAATTGAAATGAGATAAAAGAAAATTATATGTTATTGTAAGTAACATTAAAAATTTTATATTATAGGCAGATGTTTTAATAAAATTGAATAAAGATACTATTGAAATATGCATTTCTCACCTTATATAATATTAATTTCTTTGATTTTGTGTTTCTTTGCTTTTTCCCTTTCTAAAAGCTGCCTAGGAATGGAAGATCGGCAATTCACGTATAATAATTGTATTAATTATTTTATTTTATTTTTTTATCTTAGCATAGACTTTTTTTAAGATTTTTTTAACCATAATATTAATTTCTTTCTCCTTATAATCTTCTTCTTTTTTTTAATGGCAAGATTTTATTGATAAAGCCAAGAAAGAAATGATTACAATAAAATAGCAAAACCACCAACTGCAATTCCTCAAACCGAGCCAAAACAATGACAACAATCAAAACAAAAAAAACAGTGAAAAGTAACAACTAACTTGAAAAACATTAAAAACAATTCCTTGAAGCTAAATTAAAAAAAATAAAGCAAACTTTGATAAACCACTGACGTCACCATGAAGAACATCCTTCCTAGTCCCTCCCTCCACATAGATTAGACAATTAGCTAGCATTCACACAAACTTAAGATCAAAACCATAATTAACGCATTTACCATAGAATTTGCTCAAACACTTCAAACAAAATAATAAAAGTAGCATGAATCAAAGCAGTGCATAAACAAGAACACAAACAATCATTTATGGTCTTCTTCTTGGGGAGAATATAGAGAAGACTAGAGGCATTTGCACAACATCTATTACACTTAACTAAATATTAATATTCTTTCATCTTAATTAGTGAAATCTTTTTCAATCATTATTCTTAATCTTTAAAAGATGGTGAATGTGTCAACATATTAAAAGAATGATAATTCACCTTATGTACCTCTTACATAAAATTACTATATATATATATATATATATATATATATATATATATGTGTGCGCGCGCGTGCGTGTATGCACGCGTGTATGGGAAAAAATCCTAAAACTTTTAAGACTATTTAATTAATTAGAGGTCTTTCATATAATACATATATATTTTCATTTTTTTATATTTAAAATTAAACCGTACCTCATCTTCGATTGCTGCATGAGGAGCATCACCGGCCTTCATAGCGTTACTGGCTTTCGGTGTGCCTTCCAGTAGTTTATACTCCATTTGTCTCTCACACCATTCCTGATAGTCAAAATGAAAAAAGAAAGACATTAATAATAGTGATCGATCATGCACAAGAATTCAACCTAACAAAACAAGGCAATTCTCACACATATATAGTATATAGGACTTCAAGATTAAAACCTATGTGTATTAAACCCACATGAAAAGAAAAAAACAGAGGATCTAAAAACTACCAGCTCTGTTTTTTTTTTCAGAAGAGCAAAGAAAAGCTAAAACCCTAAACACAACAAAAAAGAAAAAAGATGACTAGTAAATTACCGTGCCAGTCACATCTGTAACTGCCAATTTTCTGTCCCTTTTAAACCGATTCAAGAATGATTCCCTGTTAATCCTTTTCTTTTGAGAGCACTCTGGACCAGCTAAGTCCTCTATATCAACTGATTCACTTACGCTGTAACTGGAATTAAATCTTCTTTTGGAATTTATTTTAGACCTGTTTCTTGGGGATTGGGCGATAGGGATTATATTTCTTGGGGAGGGGAATACTTTGGCCCTCTCAATGGGATTCCGGGGGCCATTACAACTGGGTCTGTTCGTCGGTGGCATCCCAGCTCTTCTATCTTCATCCCTGAGCATCGTCCCATCTCTTGGAAGATCTACAGTCCCACCTTGAATGTTGTCCTCTCCTATCTTTTGCCTCCGATCCATGACAGTGCTTCGGCCTCCATATTCGTCTGCCTTTTCAACCCGAAGTCGATAATTTTCCAGCCAATTGTCATTCGCCTTCTTGATGGCCAGTGTAGCTTCGTCTTCTTTTCTGTACCGAACGAAGCCATAAGAGCTCCCTCCACCCCAAGTGCTCCGACGTTGTGGGATATTTGCATGTACCACCACTCCAAAAGAGGAGAAAAACTTCCATAGAGTATCAATCGATGTATTAGGGTTAAGATTTCCCACAAACACCGAATGAAATTTTGCACACCAACCAAACTGCTTTGACCCCCACCTTCCGCTCCCTTCGAATCTGTTTACTTGCCGCCGTTGTTCATAACCGAATCGCCCAGGTGCCGCCATAGTCTATTTCCTCAGTTTAATTTTTCCAATAGTTGAAAAAGTCCACAGATTCAACTGTTTAAAGAAAGGGGTTGCGAAAATTGGAACTAGAAAAGCAAGAAATGGGTTCGATTTAAAGGACAATAAAGTAAGCAGTGGCGGACACAAGGGCGGCAAGGGGATGCATCCCCGCCAAAATTTTTGAAATGTTTTTTACTAGCTAGAAATATATGCATAGTAATTTATTCATAGTTTGGATATTCAATTGTATTGAATATTTTTACTAATTTATTAATAGTATTAAATTCATAGTTTGGTTGGAAAAAAATGATGGAATTTCTCTCAAGAAAAGGGATTTAGAGGAAAAATCAGAGAAACTAAAAAAAAAAAATGAGAGAGAGGGAATGGTGATTGGTCGCCTTTCGGAGCTACCTTTTACAAATCTTGCTATATAAGATAACTCTCATGTGCATGTTTCTTCGAAACTAAGGTAACTAATTGGGCCAAGCGAGCCAAAGGGCCCGCAGGCTACACCTTGGCCCCCCAATGTAGCATTTTGGTTCAGAGGAATTTTTATAATTATAAGTTAATATTTAAATTTAAACGTCATTTCTCAAAAAACATTATTAATAATATTAAAAAAATTTAATTCTTCCTTCTAAAATTGAATATACACATTAAATTTAGTTTAAAAATTAAGATAAATCTTTAATTTTAAAAAAATTAATATATTATCATTGTTATTAATTTAGTTACTTGTAAAACTATTAATTAGTGTAATATGAATATTTTAAATTTAAAAAATAATTATTGAAATTTTAAATGAAGTATATTATTTTATTTTAAAAAATAAAACATTCAATTTATAATATCTCAAAATAAAAATGTGTATATTTAATTTTGAAAAAATAGTATTTAAATGATAAAAAATTGCAAAAAGAAAACACTTTTTTTCTTATCAACAGGAAGGAAAGAAATACATTTCTTTTAGTCTCTTCAAAAATTGAGGCATATACTACATCCGGAAAAATGCATATTTTGATTGAAGCTTTTGGATTCCAGGTAGCTGACTTTTATCATTAAAACAATTTAAATAGTTGACTTTTATCATTAACTTTGAGTGGCATTTAACTTGACCGTGATATTCTAAGTACTCTTTCAATTTCAAAATACAAGTCCATTGAATAATTTTTTGTGCTGTTTTTATAAGTTAGTTTTATAATTTTTTAAAAAATATGTTATTGATTTTTTTAATATTACTCATATCTTTATATCAATTTTTTTAATTACGAATGTTGAGAGATTAAGTAATAGTGTGAGAGAGCAAAGAGAATTTTAAGAAAACAAAAAATAAATAGGGACATTTTAGGAGAAAACATTTTTATGTATATGTAATTTTTTGTCAAATTACTTATATTTTAGAACGTAAAATATTTACTTCTTTTTTTTTCTTCTACTAAATACATTACAAATCACAATTGTTGTGAAGAATCATAGATGAGACCTTTTCACCAACTACGTATTTGTATTATATTATTTATTTTTAATAATTATAGTTGATTTTATTAAATGTTTTTATATAATGACAAATATTTATTTTTAAAAGAAAATTAGTTCAAACCCTCTTCAAGTATTTCCATTTAGTCAAATATACCCTTAAATTCTTACTTAATATTTTTATGCTTACACTTTTTTATTATATAAAAATATCATTAAACCTTTTATTTTCAATTTTTTATGATTTATTTCTACCATTCAACCTCTATCCAAAATGATGGTTTTCATTCATCATCACAATTGTGATTTAGAAACAAATGATGAAAAATATGAAATAAAAGTTCAAGGATACTTTTACATAATAAAAAATATTGTAAAGGTATAAAACATAAAAATCATTTTTAAAAAAAAAAGAAGAAAAAAGAAATACTTGAATGGTATTTTGAGACAATTTCATCTTTTAAAAGCATTCTATCTTTCACTTTATCTTATCTGATAAGTGATAACTGTAGAAAAACTTGACAAAAACTTGTACACTCTTAATCACAATATAAAGATAAAATGTAATTATGTAAAAGAAGATTTGACCTAACTAAAAATACATAAGGTGGGAAGCATTTTGTTTCACCCTTTCAAATGAGGTTGATTACTTTTTTTGCCTTTTTTCTTTTATTTTATTAGGATAAGAAAGAAGACAAAACAAATTTAAATCATAAATAATAGATCCTTTACATTACTAAAATGAATTCGATGTGGAGTTGATCTCATATATTAGCCTAGATATGTGATATTAATAACATTTGAAAGGATGAAAATATGTGTTATGGGCTTTTTGATATTTTTTTAATATCTCTTCTTTTTCCTAGATTTTTTTACATTCGTTTTAAGACCGCTAGTTTTTCTTTTCAGACACATAAAATTATGCTAAATTTTCAAAAAAAAAAAACCCAAATAAGATTTACCAGAGTCTATAAATAATAACGAAAACACTTCAAATAAGTTGAACCATTGAGTATCATGACTCGCCCCTGCGAGCTTTGCTTCCTTTTTTTTTCAAAAAAATAAAAGCAACTGCGAGCTTGGCTTTTTTTTTTTTTAACACCACAGGTGCGGACCTTGAACGGATATTTTTCTTCCTTACTCAAAGTTTTGAGGCTGTGTCTATTCCAGAAAATGCCAGCAAGGTCTTGGAAACTTGCATGGTCGACATCTGTAACTATTCAACCTTCTTTCTTCCTTCTACTTAAACCATCTCCCGTGAGTCTCCAAATTCACACCGATCGAATTGAAGACAAGAAATTGAGGTGAAAGAAGTGAGTTCATCACTAATCCAATGGGAAATATGTCTCTGTTTTTGCTGGTGATAGTGGTGTTCTGTGCGCTGTTGAACGCTACAAGTGGTTATGAAGAAGAAGGACGAGGTCGAGATTCCGGTGGTGAATGGGGAGGAGGAGGAAAGGTAGTTCAGGGAGAGGACTGGTTCTTGTTACGGGATTCGGTGCCTGTGATCCAGACTTACGCTGGGAATATGAGGATTGTGAAGGGCTTTGGAACTAGGCCACTCTGGCGGAGTCCAATACACATCGGTTTCATCACAATGGAACCAAATAGTCTGTTCATCCCTCAATACCTTGATTCCAGTATCATTCTCTTCATTCGCCGAGGTATCCAATTTGTTTCTCCTTATAATTTTCGACTCGTTTCATCCGTGTCTTCCTTTTTTTTTCTGTGCGTGATTGATTATATATACTGCATGCAGGGGAAGCAAGAATTGGGCATATTTACAAAGACAAATTGGTAGAAAAGAGAGTCAAGACTGGAGATATCTATAGAATTGAAGCTGGGTTTGCTTTCTACATAGTTAATATAGCAGAAGGCCAGAGACTTCACATAATCTGCAGCATTGACAATTCAGAGAGCGTGGGTCGGCAATGGGCTGGCTTCCAGGTGCCAAAACAAGCTTTGAAATGCTTAAAATTGTTTTGACAGAATTGTTTGTTTGTAGTGGTGATGCTTGTTTCTTTTTGTGTGCAGTCTTTCTTCGTGGGTGGCGGAATATATCCAACTTCTGTTCTTGCTGGGTTTGATCCTCTCACAATGGCAGCTGCACTTAATGTGAGCTAAAAAATTTGCATTTCAGAGTATTTGTATTGTGTTTCGAATGTTTGTTGAAATGAATTGAGGTTTGTAACAGGTCACTGTAGAGGAATTCGGAGAAATTCTGGGCAGGCAAATGGCAGGTCCAATAGTGTATCTATCTAATAATACTCGATCGCCAAGCATATGGTCAAAATTCTTGGATTTGGAACAGAACCACAGACTAACACACCTTAAGAGAATTATGCATTATGAAGAAAAATCTGACCAAGCAGAAGAAAAGGAATCAAGATGGTCGTGGAGAAAGCTGTTGCTTTCTGTTTTTGGAGATGAAAACAAGAAAGGGGATGACAGAAAAACAGGCAAAGGGCCAGACTCTTACAATATTTTTGACAGAAAACCAGACTTCAAGAACGATTATGGGTGGAGCAAAGCTCTGGATGAGTCAGATTACTCCCCACTTGGTCATTCCGACATCGGTGTCTATCTTGTCAATCTCACTGCGGTAGTGAAGAAAAAATCCTCATTTTTTATCCTAGTAACTAAGAAAATTTTACAATGTTTCATCACCAATTCCTAACTTTCTGGTGTATTATATAGGGATCAATGATGGCTCCACATATCAATCCAAGAGCAACAGAGTTTGGAGTTGTGTTAGAAGGGAATGGTACTATTCAAATAGTGTTCCCAAATGGGACATTGGCAATGAATGCCAAAGTAAGTGAAGGAGATGTATTCTTGGTGCCAAAGTACTTCCCATTCTGCCAAATTGCATCAAGAACAGCGCCATTTGAGTTCTTTGGATTCACCACATCGTCAAAATATAACTGGCCACAGTTCCTGGTCGGCAAAAATTCAATACTGGATATATTGCTAGGGCCCGAGCTAGCAGCTTCATTTGGCATACCGCAAGAAAGGCTTGGAAATATCACTGGTGCTCAGCGGGAATCTATTATTTTGCCATCTCCGTTTGCTGCACAACCAGAGCTTGAGATGAAGATTCCCAAAATGATCAAGAGCTTTGGCGATGATGACATGATCGTGGGTTTCGATTAGGAGGTTTTTTGCACGACGCTAGAAGATTGAAGCAATTTCAGAGAGTTTTCTTATCCTTGGTTCTAAGTTCTGACTTTGTCTTTAATTGTTTTTTAAGACTCCTAAGTGAATAAAATCTTGTGAATAGATTTTGAGGGGCTTTTAAATCTGATGCCGGTTGTCAATTACATATTTGGTTTGTTTATCAAAATCAAATTTGTGACATGATAAGAGGTAAACAAGTTTGTCAATTTCGCCGAGAGAAATTTGCAGTTATAGTTCAGCCCGAAACAGTCAAAATAATCACAACACCATAAATTGAACATAACAGTGTAAATTATGGTCACTGTTTTTGTCATTTTTCTAGGAATTTTTGTAAAAGAGAAGAGCAAGGTGAGTATGAAAACCTCAAAATCTAAGATCAAGTGAAGGAGATATGGAAAAGGAACAAAGTTTGAACCAATCTTCTCTGTAGTTTGGCCAAGTACAAGTAAAATCACTAGCTAACAGTACACGCATAAAAAAGAGAACAAAAAATGTTAACCATAAGAAGAAAAAATTAGAGTTTTGTTATTGTTAAAGTCAAAAGTTTTTCTTAAATTTTAAGAAAATTTAAAAGTGAACATTTTAGACAATTAATGTATATTAAATTATTGATGCTTTAAAAGCATGTCTTTTTTATAACTCCAGCTGTTTTCCTTTTTTCTTTTTTTGTTTTAAAGTAAAGAGTATTAGTAATACCAAATGCTAAAGATTAAATGAATGCGCAAAATAATAATCCTTCAAGCAGCCACTTTTTTATTGAAGAAGAGTGGCTCTCTCATAACCAAAACCAAAAAAACCAGAATGACAAGTTTTGATGGCAACGAAGGGGGTGCGTTTTGCATTTTTTTTTTTTCCTTGTGAACCCTTTTCATTATATAATGAGGATGATTTGCAGATTTCTTTTCCTACCTAAAATTAGAAATTTTCAAATATGTGAGTAACTCTGAATAAAGAATTTTGTTTGCCAGTTATTGTGTTTGAGTTATCTATACCCATGATGATGAGAATGCTTCCTTGGTTTCATTTATTTTAAAGGTTGATTCCTTGAAAAGTATAGTGAGACCTTATCCCTCATTAAGGGAAAAAAAAATCGAAAGATGGACCATTAGTTGATAGTTATTCAAGTTCGAGAAATTAAAACAAAAAAGAAAAAGAAAATGACTTTCCATATTCAATTTTCATCTTTAATATATGTGAACACTAGTGAGTATATATACAATGTATACACTAATACACACATTAAATCAGACTTGCTAGAAGTTCTCTCTCTCTCTCTAAAAAAAGAAAAAGAAAAGAAGAGATAAGTATTGGGTAAAATCACACACACATGTTATAATCCTTTTTTTTTTGGATTTTTATTTTTTATTTTAAACTGTGATTTATTGTATATTGATACTGTATTTAGAACTGTCAATTGAGAAAGTCACTTGGTTAGAATTACTTTATTTATTAAGTCAGTGAATGGGTAAACATTTTTTATCTCAAATTAGATTCAAATATCTAGTTTTTTTTGTTTTTTAATTTTTTTGAGGGGAATAAGGAGCATTTTATTAAGAAAATATGTCATGAGGAAATGCAGAATTGTTCAAATGTCCTGTCATTTTAAAATAATTACATTAATTTTGTTTCCCATATACCAATTGTTCTATGTATTTCCCTTAATATCAAAATGATTTTTTTTTCTTTTTGGCTAAAAGAAAAAAAAAATTTCTCTCAAAATATTTGGTTTAACCACTCAAAACTATTTGGACAGGAATTAGGAGAATGCGATCTTATTACTCATCCCGTTTAAACATGCCTTATAAAGTATAAACAGAGTCGTCTTTTGCTCCGGCCACCGCCACCGCCTCCCCCTTCACTCCATCCCAACCCAGAAATTTCCTTTTCTGTACTCTTAGCCCAGAAGTTTGAGAATCGAAATATTGTGTGGTAGTTCCATGGCGCATCGTTTTTTCCTTCACTTTTTAATATTTTCTTCTGTTTTCATATTGAGTTCAATAGAGAACACTGAAGCTGAGGTTATAACTTTAACAGCAGATACCTTCAACGACAAGGTAAGATAGTTCTTCACTTGTTAAATGAAGCTTCTCAAATTATGGGTTTTATTTATAATTTGAAATTACAGATCACAGATCAATGTTACGGTCTGAATTATAATAAAGATTTCGGCTTTATAAGTTTTAGTGTGATATTCCAGTCAGGTTTATAGCTTTGGGCTTGAATTCGTGTATCAGATTCTTTTCAGCGATTTATCGTAGGTTGCTTGCACTAATACTGGCCAGAAAATTATTCTGTGTACTGATATGGAACTGAAATTATTTTTCTTATGTTCCTGGGATGCAGAATTTTGGTTTTTACTTGTAAACGGTGCAACTTAAATTCAAGACTTTTTTTTGAAAACCCCTTGCAGCTGTTGGTCTGGCAGCCTTTACCTTTTATCTGCATTTTTGTTATTATTAGTTTAGATATCTTGGGTCAGGTTTTTTAACTCTGAATATGGGTTTGTCTTAGGTGAAGGAGAAAGACACAGCTTGGTTTGTGCGATTTTGTGTCCCTTGGTGCAAGCACTGGTAACAGTTTTTATGGTTGGCCTTATTCTGTATTTGCGCTTAAATGCAGCTTTATCAATTTCAATGCATCCTTATTGGATAGAAAATGTTAAAATTTTACAGTAAAAACCTGGGAACTTTATGGGAGGATTTAGGAAAAGCAATGGAAGGAGAGGACGAGATTGAGGTTGGACAAGTTGATTGTGGAACAGATAAACAACTGTGCTCCAAAGTTGATATTCATTCATATCCTACTTTTAAGCTCTTTTACAATGGAGAGGAATTCGCAAAATACCAGGGTACAAATTACTCTTTGCATTACCAATTTATTTTATCACTTTAATGTATTCTTTCTTTGATACCAACAAGATTCTTCTATTTTGCTAGAGAAACTTCTCTCTGATAGTTTAAATTTATTGTCCTTGTTCATTGCTGTAAAATTTGTACCCATTTTCTTTACATTGTTCCCAAAAAAGAAAAGTGACAGTTAAAAGTATTGAGCAATCGTTATTCTTGGATGAAAAGGAAATTTGGAAATAGGCTAAAATATCTGAGGCTTAACTCTAGATCTAGAATTTGTTTACTATATCTAACTCACCCACAGTTACTTTCATGCTGAGATACAACTGCATTGTTATCATAGAAATGTAGTCTCCTGTTACAAATTCTTAAAGGCCTACCTTCGTATCGCCGGAGGAAAGGCTTAGTTCTTATCTTGATATTGTCTCGAGGGCTTGTTTCTGATTGTCATTTTATAATTTGTAACTGTTCCTCTTTTGATATGACACCAATAATGTTCTACTTGTTTATACTTGATTGGAGAGAATCTTTATGTCTTTCTTTTAACCCTTTTGTAAATGCTTCTGTAACTTGTAGCCCAATACAGCTTTGAATTAGGAATATTTCTCATTTATCATTCAACTTGCATCTTAGACCCTCTCAGTATGATGCCTATTGAGGAGATTAGCCTGTATCAGTAAGATGCTGATTAAGGAGGAAGTGGCTTATACCTTAGATCAAAGGACTTAGAACTAAAAATGAGGTGATCAGACACACAGGAGTTACATTTTCAGATAAACATATATTCTTGTAGTCTGTAATGTGCTTAGTTTTTCATTTTTTTCATGTATCAGTTATGCCTTACTTTTTGGATAACGAAACAGCATACAACTTGCAACGTCTATCATCAGATCAATTATTTCCTATTTATCGTCCAACTTGTGTTTCGGACCTTCTTACTATGGCACCTGTTATGGAGATTGACCTTCTTAGCAAGATGCCCCATTAGGGAGATAGCTGACGCATACATTAGATGACAGGAGTACGACTTGGTAGTGAAATGAGGTAATTAGTTGCACAAGAGTAAGATTTCTAAATAAATAAATAGAAAGTGGTCTTGTAGTTTCTGTCGTGCTTAGTTTCTCATTCTTCTTATATTTAGCATCTTATATCAGCATGCCTCACTTCTTGGACAACTAGAAGCATATCAGTGGAAACCCCTTGGATATTTGCTTCATAAGAGTACTGTTCCCCCCCCCCCCCCCAAAAAAAAAAAAGAAAAAAACTAAGCCGATAATGATGTATCATATTTCTATTGTCTAAAAAGGTAAAATCAGGTGAGCCAAAGTTGTTTTTTACAGCAGAAATTGTCCTTGCTGTTTGTCAAATTGTCTTTAACTCCACTTGTTTTCCAGTAAATGAAAGAAGTGGTTCCTGGCCAAACAATTGGCTTAGCTTAAAGTTTTTTTTCCTTTTCACATTAAATAAATGTTGTAGTTTATAGTAATTTCTGACTCTGTTCTCTTTCCTTTTGTTGTTACTATTCAAAACCATTGGAATTCATTCCACGTGTAAGATAAAATTCATGCAACCTTCTTGTTTTCTAGTGATGCTTTCTGGTTCCAATATCTAGTTTGTTTAGTTTACTTCAGAAGCTAGCCCAAAAAATTTCTTTTTCTATTCCTTCCTCCATTCTCCATTTTTTCAAACATGTTCTTTCCGGTTAAATTTTTCTGTATCCCTAGTGAAAAATGCTGTGGATATGAGAGATTGCTGTGGCCCTATGACACTGATTTTTACAATTAGTTAAATGTAGTAGGACATGACATGAAGTTTCATTTAGTTGAATAAAAAAGGAATCACTTAGAGATAAAATTTAGTTGTTGCGGGATATTGGATATAATCCAATAGCAAGGCATTACTTTGTGCTTATTGATGACATTGGATAATGACCTATTGAATGAGCCTCTCCTATTGAATGCTTCATTGATTTCCTTTCCAGAGGCTATTAAATAATGATACTCTTATTTTCTGCTGGTTATCAGAAGATTGTTCTTTTCCTTTGGGCTATTTCAGAATCTAAGTTGAGAGCAAAACCAGCACGCTTGAGACTCACGTGAAAAAGTTAACACAGTATTTGTCTTCAAAGTCATTATTATTCATCTATTCTAAGATATTTTGGGGGTTGATCTAAGCCATCATTTCCAGTTCTATGAGTTTAACTTTTTTCTTGGCAGGAGCAGTCTTTCCCTGCTATTTTTTAATTTTCATGAATTTGTGGAAGTTCAATGTTGTCTTTATACTTTCTCTTCCCCCTACCCCCCCCCCCCCAAAATGTAACATTGACATTGATATAACATCATTGGCAATGGCAGGACCAAGGGATGTGGAATCTCTTAAAACATTTGCAATCAAGGAAGCTGAAAATGCAGCAATAAAAGCAGCAGAACCTGACGATGATAAGGAATTGTAATTTTCTAAAAGGTAATTTCCGTTTAACATAATCTTTGCTGCAAAATCAGCTACTAACCCTTCTTTCTTTAATTAATTTATTAAATAATGAAATGTAGAGATTTAGCTTAGTTTCTTGCCTTGCTATCTTGTTGACTTATGAGTGGCGGCTTTATGAATTTTCTGATTCCTTTCAGCAATCTTCAACAATTGTAAGGTGCTTGGAGAAGATCCGAATTTGAAGGAAAACTACGAAGAATTTTTGCTATAAATTCCATTTCCTTTATTAATATTATTATTATTTATAAACGCTCGCCTCTTATTCATTTTTCTCAGGCTGTTTGCAAGTCATTTGCATCAGTTTGTTTTATGAATTATTTACAGAGATTAGTCTCTTTTGTGCAACTTTGATATCCTCATAGGGAGTTCCTAAAAGATGAGATTTCACCTCGGCATCGTCCCTTCTAATCCCATGGGTTTAGAATTTAGATGGTGTAATTGCATCAATTTACATAGCATTGTTGTTTCTGCTTAGCAAAGGAATTAGGAAATTCTCTCGGAGAATAAAAACGCAAAAAGTGAACAAGAGTATTCGAATTGCCTTTTTATTTACTTTTTTTCTATAAGTCCCCCCCCCCCCCCCCCGGGCCTCTTCTAGCATGAGCAAAAAAAATTCAAGATCCTAGTCAATTCAAAATGATCCTTTTGACATTGTATAAGAATTAACATTAGTTTTGGTCTTTTATTTTAATAAATTTGTCACAATATTCTTATATCTTTGTTAATAAAATGGTTAATTAATTTTGAAGAAATCAAAATAGAAATATGGAATTCTAGATTGAGAGTAATAATTCAGCTTACATAATTCACTGCCGTGTACCTCAGAACAAAATACCAAGGAACGAGATAAAAATTTTTACATAAATAATTCGAGTTTTTATTCCAAATTATGTGATGAGTTGTTTTTAAAGTGCCTGAAGGTATATCTACTACCGTGACTAAACACATCTGGAATTTTGGGATACCACTCACAACAACTCTTCCGATATTTGGGAGCCTCCCCCGGAAGGGTTTTTAAAACTCAACACAGATGGTTCTTGCCTTCATAACCAGTCCTCTGGTGGTTTTATACTCCCAAACTCCCATGATCAAGTTCTTTTAGCAGGTTCTTTGAAATTTGGTCTGCTAACTTCGCCATTGCATGCTGAGCTTCTCGCGGCAATTGAAGGTCTACGGTTTGGTCTACCAAAAATCATGGTTTCACTAAGATACTTTTGGAATGCGATAGTTTGGAATTAGTTCAAGGTGTGAATAAAAAGCATTTGCTTCTTTCACCCATGGGTCATTTTTTTCCAATTCTTTGTAATTTTATTGATAGTACTACTTATTAATTGTGTTCCTAGTAAGATTAATGTTGTGGCAGACGGACTTGCTAGTGTTTCCCACAACATTTCGTCTTCTAAAGTTTAGAGTGCTCCCGTAACTTTACCATTTGCTTTTAATTAATGATATTTAATTTTTTCCTTCAAAAAAAAATAATATGATTTTTTAGTGTGTATTAAAAAATTAAGTTGAATTTTTACTATAAAAAAAAGGTCATTTAAGAAGGGTAAAAAGGTATTAAGAGCACACCTTAACTTTCTCAAATTTTGATATATGCACTCCAATTTTATTTTTATTAATTCATGAACTCCAATTTACAAAAATTAGCAAATTTGCACTTCTTTCTGCCAAAATGGACGTTAATTGCAAACATAATGAGATCACATGCCTCTCACATGATTTTTTATAGAATATTTTGACCACAAAAACAAAATACTCCCTCATTGACTTCTTCCATCTTCATTCTTCTTCCTCCGCCATTTCTACAAAAGTGGAGACTTCACCAGCAATAGCTCCAAGCCTCCAAATCAAATTCACGGTACAAAAACGATAAGCCTCAACCGCTTCATTAACTATAGCATATTTATCAGGAAAAAAAAAACAATTAACTATCACAAACACTGTTCACAAAGAGAAAAATTAAGAAGTAGAAGAGCCCATTTGAAAATTCGTTAGTAGAAAACTTACAGAGGTTGAAGATTCACGTGAGACAGAACTATCATCATTGTTGACCCTTGTCTTATACATTGAATTGTGATAGCAACTATGCTTATTGTGCCAACAATAATGACAACGAATAGCTTGCAACCCCACTTGTTGGATGATTTTATTGTTCCGGGATTATGAAAGCCATTTGATCTGTTAAATCATAGGTATCAAACTGTATAAGTTGCAATTGTAAAAGGAAAATTAATCCATCTTATTGATTTTGAATGATAGCTTATCAAAAAAAAAAAAAGATTGTGAATGATGAACAACAATAGAAATCCAAGTCGAAATTTTTCAGAGTTCAAAAGTAGGGGTTTATCTACTTATTATATATTGAGGAGAGGAATAATTATGTTGGATGTGTTTCTATTGAATTATAATCCTGGAAACAATCTGAACGCGTGCCGGAAAGAGTTGGCGGAGGGAGAAGTATGAATTAAGCATATTTACTTCAGCCTTTTTATACATATTAATGAAATATTTTATTTTAAAAAATTTTATTTATTTATTATGACATACTTTTTTCTTATAATTTAGAATTAAATTATTTATTTTATCACTATATTTAAAATTAAAAATAATTTTAAAAAAACAATACAATACAGCTCTCAAAAAATATCGAAGATAAAATATTTATTCAAAATATAAGATATTTAAAGCATAATTTTTTCTTTGAAAACAATGTAAGCATAGTATGAAAATGTGAGAAATAAAAGCACTTGAAAACATCAAATAGTTGAAAAACATGTGTTCCAAATTCCAAAACAATTATGAAGACTAATTTTAATTTGCTTACAATAAAAAGTACAATACTTTGTATTTCAGGGATAAAATAACAATTCAATAGTACTTATTGAGATGCATTCTTTTTTCTTTTTTTGAAGAAAATTTTTAATGCATCACCGCATTTCATAGATAATTAACATGGTAAAAGACAATTTCAAACTTCATTGGAGTGCCTTTTTTCCATTCAAAATATAACATGGTCGAGTCAAAAACTATAAATCATATGGCTGTATAGTTTGAAAAAAAAAAAGGACCCAACCCAAACATAAAACAAAGAAACCAAGGATATTCGCAAAATAAGTTCATCCGTTATAAAACAGATTCCTCATAAATATCAAACCACAAAACTCTTGAGCCGCCAGGAAAAACCAAAGCACCTCAATGCACAAAGGTCTAAAAACAAAACATAACAAACTAATGCTTATAGGATCCGCCACCGCCTGTCAAGTACCCAATTCTGAGAAAGGATACTGAACTTACAGGGCAGAAACCTACGGCACAACATATAGAACAAAGAAGAAACTAGGATAGCAGTCCGGAAAATGAAGAGGCTTTCTTGACATGCTTTCCTAGTATAGTAGACTTCATTAGATATAATACCAGAACGAACCAGCACGGTTCATTTGGCACCCTTCTTAGCAGCAGCCTTGGTGACCTTGGCGCCACTTGGATCCTTCTTGTCAACGCTCTTGATCACACCAACAGCAACAGTTTGACGCATATCCCTGACAGCAAAACGACCGAGAGGTGGATACTCAGAGAAGGTCTCCACAACCATGGGCTTGGTTGGAATCATCTTAACCATACCAGCATCACCATTCTTCAAGAACTTGGGCTCCTTCTCAAGCTCCTTACCAGACCGTCTGTCAATCTTGGTCAAGAGCTCAGCAAACTTGACTGCAATGTGAGAGGTGTGGCAGTCCAGCACAGGGGCATATCCATTTCCAATCTGGCCAGGGTGGTTCATGATGATGACCTGTGAGGTGAAGCTGGCAGCTCCCTTGGCAGGGTCGTCCTTGGAGTTGGATGCAACAAAACCACGCTTGAGATCCTTAACTGCAACATTCTTCACGTTGAACCCAACATTGTCACCAGGAAGAGCCTCCTGTAAGGCTTCATGGTGCATCTCGACAGACTTAACTTCAGTTGTCAGACCAGTTGGGGCAAAGGTCACAACCATACCAGGCTTCAGGACACCAGTTTCAACACGACCCACTGGTACAGTACCAATACCACCAATCTTGTAGACATCCTGAAGTGGGAGACGGAGTGGCTTGTCTGAGGGCCTCTTAGGCTCCAGGATCATGTCAAGCGCCTCAAGGAGGGTTGGGCCCTTGTACCAGTCAAGGTTAGTAGACCTCTCGATCATGTTGTCTCCCTCAAAACCAGATATGGGAACAAAAGGAATTTTATCGGGGTTGTACCCAACCTTCTTGAGGTAAGATGAGACTTCCTTCACAATTTCCTCATACCTAGCCTTAGAGTACTTGGGGGTAGTGGCATCCATCTGCAGAAAACAATGAATGTAATAATTAGCTCACAGCAATGAAGACTTTCATGAATGCATCAAACTTCAATTTACTTCAATTTAACCAAGAAATACCTTGTTGCAGCAGCAAATCATTTGCTTGACACCAAGTGTGAAAGCAAGTAAGGCATGCTCACGGGTCTGACCATCCTTAGAGATGCCAGCTTCAAAACCACCAGTGGTGGAATCAATGATGAGAACAGCACAGTCAGCCTGCGAGGTACCAGTAATCATGTTCTTGATAAAGTCACGATGTCCAGGGGCATCAATGACAGTGCAGTAGTACTTGGTAGTCTCAAACTTCCACAAGGCAATGTCAATGGTGATACCACGCTCACGCTCTGCCTTGAGCTTGTCAAGAACCCACGCGTATTTGAATGATCGCTTGTTCATTTCAGCAGCTTCCTTCTCAAACCTTTCAATGACACGCTTGTCAATACCACCAAGCTTATAGATCAAGTGACCAGTGGTGGTTGACTTTCCAGAATCGACGTGGCCGATGACCACAATGTTGATGTGAAACTTTTCCTTACCCATACTGAACTTTCAGAAAACTGACGTACGATTCCACTAAAAACTATCAGAACCAGTGAAAAAAATTGCAACAGATAGGAATAGCAAAATAAATGCAATTATAAAATAATCAAAATTAACCCTCCACGAAAATTCCACGCATTTGAAGTATATCAGAACTCGTAGAAAAAATTCAAATTACTATATCAGACTGGAAAAAACAAATTAACTAAATAATTAAATTTAATATGTAATACGTAATGCTTCAATGGTATGAACATGAGAATATAAAATCATGGAAAACATCTATTCAACTTTTACAATTTTAACTAAATGCAGATGCCATATATAAAATTGTCTGCCTAAAAAATACCAGCAATAGAGTAGATCTGATCACATGATAAAGTAAACATAATAAACTAGTATCAATTCAATTATATACAAATCAATAGACATAAAGGAATCGATACATATAAGCTAGTCAATACATAGGATTCGATTCCAATCAAACACATGCGGTGAAAATTGGAAATTTAATACATAACCAATTTATTGTACAAATAGCTTCTATCACTCCAGAACGAGCTAGATAGCATAACGGAATTCGAACAAATATCACATCGATTCGTACAAATTCAAACAGATCTCTGAAAAACGAAACGGAGATAGCGGATATAATCATCTGTATGGATATATCTAGATACAAAATGACAAAACAGATAAACAAACATACACGAATCAGAAAAAAGAAACAAAGAACATATCATATGTTACAGCTCTTTCAGGGAACAATTGTGTGTAGGCATAAGAGAGGAAGAGAGACTGACCTTGCGAAGAAGATGAAACCAAAGGCTAGAGAGTCTCGTTCGCAGGTGTCCTCGGAGAGTACCTTGAAGAGGGAGAATTGCACAGAGAACGAATATGGAAATGGGAAGATGAGGAGCTTATAAATGGACTGAGGAGGGGTTCTTTGGTTAGGGTTTTTCGTGGGCCGTAGGATAAGATGATCGAACGGCTTTCGAAAGTCGTTCTTTTTGGTCAGCCGAGGTCCAGTTGGTACCCTAGTGCCCGCCCACTTACACTTTGGTATTGCATTACATGTTCTTATTCGCCCATCCTTTATGTCCAAAATTACAAAAGGGTCCTTATAAAATTGAAAATTTTACTTGTATTCTTTTCATCCTTTTTTATCTAACAAACAAATTGATCGATTTTTATCTATCAAAAAATAAAAATAATCGAAAGTCAAACTGTCAAATTGAATATTGTCATATAAAAAAACTGTGAAAATAAAAACAAATTGATCGACTTTGTATTGTAATTTTTTATTGAATTAAATATTTCATGTCAAACATTTTTAAAAATGAATATACAAATTTAAAATAAAAAAAAGTATTTATAATATCAAAAATTATTATTTATTGAAAAATACATATTATACACACACACACACACATATATATATATATATATATATGCATGCGTGTGAATTTCTCTAATTATCACATAAATAATAAGAATAATAGTTTACTTCCAATCAAAAGTTCTCTTTGAATTTTTATACAAATTAAAATCCAGACATTTAGTTTTAAATAAATATATTTCACTACTCTATATTCACAAGAGAATTACATTTATCCCTTCAAATACTTCTTCATAGTAATGACAGTTTAACTACTTTGTTTCGAGGAAAAAATATTAAATACATTGGTGAAATGGACGGAGTTGCTCGTTAGTTGTATACTCATTTGTTTTCAAAATGCTAATTGGTTATTTTTAGATTCAACTTTAATTACCAAGAGTTTTTTTTCCCCTTTCTTTTTTTTGTTTGTTTGTTTTATTTTTTTTTTTTGAGAAACTTTACCAAGAGTCAACAGAAATAAGTAAGTCTCTTTATTTCTTTTATTTTTCTCTCTCTCTCTCTCTCTCTCTTGAGGGAAGAAGGAAGTTTGTCTATTTATTCTTTGTATATATTTATATTTCTTTAGTATTTTTATGTTATGTAAATCGTGCTTTATTCTCGCATTTTTATAGTTCATTAATTTATCAGATCCTTTGTGAAGGTCAAAAACTTAAGTAATAGTTTGACTATTTAAAAAAATAATAATCTTGATTTCCCATTGATTGTTATTATTGCACTTGATCCCAATTATTTTTTAATCTCGAGTTGGATTTTCCAGAGGAATTTGATTATTATAACTCTCTAATTTATGTACAATGATAAGATTTCTTCAAGTCTTAGAAACAAAGTAAACTCTAATATACTTTTAATGTGTTAATATTGTACACGGTATTAGTGAGGTAGGATTGTGATTTCACATATTTACGGATCAATCATTTTAACGTTAAATGTATTTAGATGGTAAACGAATTAAACATGTATAACTCACCCTTCCTTTTTTATTTATTTAAAAAAAATGCAATTCACATACTAAAACTTAAATTAACTTATTTTATTTAATCCCTAACTCCATTTGTTTTTTTTTTTTGTTCTAATGTAATGAGTTAATGAGCAGTGTTTTATGTGATTTTTTTTTTTTTTGTCATTTTTCTTTACAGTTTCTAGGATTCGTGAGTTTTTTTATACCATTTTATGAATGATGATGAAATTTTTTGGGGATTCATGAGTTTTTTTTAATCATATTCTATATAATCACAATTTAACACAACATAAATAGTAATGAGCTTATTCTTATTTTCTTTTTAGTCTTTTTGTTTTTTTAACTTATGTTTCCATATTGCGATGATGATGGCTTTTTTAAAAAAAAATTATATCTTCTGCGATTATCTTCTATTTATCTTTAGATATTTTGTTGTGATGATGATGATTTTTTTATTAATTTTTTAAAAAATAATGCAAGATTTCATGAGAATGATTATTCTTACATTGAGTTGTAAAAATTCAATCAATAATTTAGTCTTATTATACTTCCTACTTTTCTTTTGAGATATTTGTCTATTTTGATAAATGCTATAATGATTTTTTTTAAAAAAAATAAACTTTTGTTATGATGAATTAGGATGATGATGATATATTTTGTTGAGATGTTATCGCATATAGTAATCATAGACAAATATTTACATGTCATATATAATTTTACATTAGTATTTTACTAGTTTACATGATCTGTATAATTTCTCCCTTTGATTTAATATATATTTGCCTTAACTCTTTTTGTACATTGACTCTCTTAATTTTCAATTTAATTAATTTCATTTCATATTAAATATAATATAATTTTATCACAAAATATGTGTTATTGTTTTGACGATTTAACACATTACTAAATAGGTATTATCGTATTTACAATTTTACATACGTATTCGAGTTCACAAATTAAATACACTTATTAATCGTATGGTATCATGTTTGAATGTGTGGGTTAATAACATATGAATTTGACCGACATAATAGACATCTCTATATTCGTTGTATTATTACCGAATGTTGTCAGCAAGTATTTTGTTATATTTTCTTTATCACTAAAAAAAGATAACAAAACAACAATAATCATAAATAATAAAATTAAATATTTGATCCTTTAATTAATAAATTGTTAATTTCGCGATGAATTTTGTCGTTTGAGCTTTGGTTCTCTTCTTAGTTTTATCTTATTATCACCAAAACCCCCATTTTAAAAAAAAAAAAAAAGTTTTGTGTCATGAATGCTTCATGTTGGACAAGCAACTTGCTTTAGTGGGAGAAAGCGGTTGCAGGGTTGCACTCATCAACCCCTCATCCAAGACGGTGTAGATTCGAGTGCGTGAGTGCCTCTCCACTCTCTCAATCTCTCTCTCTATATATATATATATATATATATAAATTTCTTCCCCCATTATATTATTTTGATAAGTGTTTTATTAGTTTTTTTAAAAAATATTTTATTAAAAAAATTAATTCACAAGAATTCTTATAAAATAAAGTTAAATACGAACATTAATTGTCATTAAATGATCAACTACTATATTTGATCATTTCTCAATAAAAAACACTGCAAATTAATTAATTAATTACTTCTA
Source organism: Apocynum venetum (assembly GCA_019593545.1). Taxonomy (NCBI): domain Eukaryota; kingdom Viridiplantae; phylum Streptophyta; class Magnoliopsida; order Gentianales; family Apocynaceae; genus Apocynum; species Apocynum venetum. The sequence goes on from SRSM01000134.1 coordinate 1,872,482, forward strand.
TTAATTTATATTGATATATTCTATAGAAAAATATACATATTTTTAAAATATGAAATTTTAAATATATACTTCATTGAAAAAAATAGGAATTACCAAAAATTTAATTCATTAAACATAAATAGCTTAGATTCATGTTAAATTCATATTAGTTTTTGAGAAATATTACCAAACTTTTTTTGAAAGGAAACAAATTTAGATGATTGAATTATAATTTTGATATCAAATTGGTGGGTTCAATTTATTCAATGACAAAGCTTGAATTTTATTTAAGCCAAGTACTTCATTCTAAATTATATTAGTAATTATCCAAAATTTAATTCATCAATATATATAATTAAATTCTACTTAAATTTAGTCTTTTTTAGAATTTTTATTTATTTATTAATCTCTCTCTCTCTCTCTCTCTATATATATATATATATTCAAAATTATAATAAAAATTATTTAAATTGATGTAGAGAATTGAATTTGACCTAAATTAGCATAAGTAAAAATAAAATATTATTGTATTTTTAACATTAGTAAAAAAATTATGACTTAATAAAATATAAATAATTTAAGTTAAAAAACGAAAAGTTAAATTTTTATATGAACAAATTTTAGATCAAAATTATGTTACCAATTTCAATAAAAAATTAATATTCATGCATTACACGGGTGCAATAAGATATTAAAAATGATATAATTTATTTTTAATTATAATATATGTGAATTATATACATCAAGTCACATCATATTCGAATTATATTTGATTTTAATTTTAATTTAAAAACATTTAAGAGATCATAATGTCTTAAAATTAACTCTTATATTTAATGCTTATGTGAACGAATTTTCATTCCAAAACTAAAAAGCATATATTTCAATTTTTGTTAAAACAAATTAACTTTAATGCATTGTGTAAGTGCAAAGAATAACACTATATTGAAATGACATTTTTTTATTCTTTTAATTATTATTTTCATAATTATTATTATATATTATATTATAATTATATAATTTTAAGTACATATAAATTATAATTATAAAATTTATATATTCTAAATACTTTTAAAATATAAAATTCGTGCATAGCTGGACGAACAACTGATTGTACTAAAAAATGCTTCATGTATCACATATTCTAGGAAATCAATAAGCAGACCAAACACATACTCTAATTTTTATTTAAAAAATAGTTTTAAAAAAACACACAAAAAGGTCAATAAATAACAAAGATTTTATATCTAAGTGGATTTAATTTAGGCTGATCCGGAAAGTCCATAATTTTATATAATTTTAGAGCAGTAATTATAATTTAAAACCACAAGTTTGAAAAACAAATAAGTATGTCTAATGTTTAAAATATACTATAATAAATAATATTTTATTTATTAATAAGTATTATGTTAAAATACTATTAGTTGTGTAATCGATACACCAATTGAATTCTCATAAAAGATATGAAATTAACTTCCAAGTCTTTCCTTAGCCAAAATCAGTTCTAAGAAAATAGGGAAGAGCTCCCAAGTCTTTTCTTAGTCATAATCTTACTTGATGTATAATCACTCTCTATTAATACAATATAATAGAATAATACAATACAAATAAATAGTACACTATATAACATAATAAAACTCAAATCAAAAGTATTGAATATTATCTAACAATGAAAAAAATGCCAAAAATTTAATAGATAAATTAAAATATAAAAAAAAAAGTCATAATTGATAACGTAGTTCAATCAATATTATCTACGTATCCGAGCCCATCACAATAACAGATCACTTTAATAAATGCTCAAGGTTTTCTTTTATAGAGTTAAGAAAAACGTATCTATTTACAAATCTTTATACGTGAGACTAATATTAACGATAGTAATTTACCATATCCCGACAATGGGAAGCCATATCAGGACACATTTACACAAAATCCTGCAAATGCTGGCAAAGCAAATAGGCTTGGAAAACAACAACAGCACATCCAATGAATATTAGTCGGCCATGGCAGAAAGATACATGACATCTTAATGATGTTTCAAATTGGTATTATGAGAGACCCAAAACATGAGGACAAATATATATATATATATATATATATATATATATATCCCATGTGGAGTTTGATGGGGACGCGTTGGGATCATTCTTGCTTCTGTTCACAACCTTGTGCAATGGTAAAAAAATGTACACTATTCTGGTTGGATAGATGTCTCACTTTTGCCGTCCATTGTTTGGTGTGATTTTTTAAGTTCTTACTCTGTGGATGATCCTCATTGTAACCCAAACTTTGATATTCTGAATGAATAGATTTTTATTCACAAAAAAAAAAAACCCCCATGTGGATTATTCAGTAGGGCAATGATCCGATACATAGAGCTTGATTGATAACCGGGAACAAGATTTTCAGCCTGTAAAATCATTTTCATTAAATATTGTATTTATAAGTGAATGAAGTCTAGTCAAGACTCGATTAAAGTACATGAATAGGAAGAGTCTTCATAGACCAAGAAGAAAGTTTATTTTCTTTTTTTAAAAAAGAAAAAATAATAATAAAGTACATGAATAGGAATATGAGAAAGTCATCTGCGACGAGTATGACATTTTGGAGCATAATTCAACTAAGTTATGAAGTATATATGTATGCCATTGGTTATTGGTGATACACATTGAATAGATAAGAAATTAGAATTCAAAAACAAGGGACCAAGAGCCGAAAATTGTGTTTGCTATTCACGATCCCATGTTGTGTTTACTAACGTCATTCACAGTGTGATTTTAAAATATTTAATAATAATAAAAAAGACAAGCTTTGAATTGAATTTGGACTAGGCATGAAGAAATATATATATTTTTTTAAAAAATAAACTTTAGAAATGCACGCATTTTACAAATTCTTATAAAAAACACAAGTTTGAATACCATTTTAATTAAGCATAATTTTTAGGTGGGGAGCTCAACCTAAAAGGGGCTACAGAGCTTGGTTTAGACTTTGGAGGATTTGGGACACCAAAATTACCCCCAGGGGGAGATTAGTGTGAAACATAGCAGAAAGTTCTAACGACAAGTTTTTGAAATATTAGTGATATAATTTAATTTACAATTATAATGAAGTTAAATTTATCATTACTGTACGAAAATTTGTTACAACATGCAGAAAAAGATCATGAGTAAACTGATCCATCTTTGGACTTTTTGAGAGAGGTTCAAAGGCTAGTATCTGTTACCTCGGGAGATGGCTTAAAATTTCTGAAACACTAAAAGTATATATTTGGAGCTTCGACATATTTAATTTAATTTAAATAATAATTTCAGATTTAAACATAATACATTTTATGAATGTATTATTATAAAATAAAAAATATGCTCATTAAATGTGAAATTTTGTTCCATATAAAGGAGGATATATCCTAGAAAAATTAGAATTTTGTTAAATGTAGCATGCAATCTATTTTTTTAGCACAATTTGTAAGTGAATGATAAAAAATACCTATACTCTTACGTTCTAGTCTTGGTTATTTATGCCACTGATGTAGAATGACTGAGTGGTTCTAGAAGCCGTTCATTTAGGCTTGATGTGTGGCTATAATTGCCACTTAGATGTGCTCGGTGCGTGGCTAGAAGAGCTACACATTATGCTCAGTGCATGGCCATCCAAGCTACGCATTTGGGATTGAGTCATGGCTTCTCGTTTTTTTTCTTCTTTCTAGCTTTCCAGAATTTCTCAATTCATTTGTCAATCCATTCTAGCTATCACATAAGAGAACTTTAACATACCAACAATATAAGTAGAATAAAATCATTATAACTATCTAAACATACAAAAAATCATCCAATAAAATTTAAAATTCAAATTCATTAAATCAACATTTTTAACAAATTTAACACAATTAAAACTTAATTGAAAGAGAAAGATTCACTGCCCTTGATATCCAACCGAAATAGATGCTCTGTTTATGTAAAATTTGACCAAAGGAAGAAAGGAGAGGGAACGAGACAGAGAGCTGGGTGAGGGAGGGAAACTGTGGAGGTTTGAGATGGTTGGGGGGGGGGGGGTTAGTGGTTTATGAATTATGAGGTTTTGAGAGATAGTATTTTGGGGGCAGGGGTATTTTAGTACATCACAAATAAATTGTGCTATAAAAATTAAATAGCATGTTATGTTTAAAAATCATGAAAAATTAAGAATGTATTAAATAAATGTATCCATCTATTTTTTTAAACAACCTAAATTTGTCTTTTCTAATAAATAAATATCGTAGGATTGAGGTTCAAGAAGGTAATATTAAAATGGAAATGAACAGCTGGATGCAATAAAAGTATAGATTAATTGACATTAGCATGCCAAACTTAACATTGAAGCAATGAATTATTAATATCAACCTTTGCAAAGAATAAAGGTACACACTACGATTATCCTATTACTAGATCTTTTTTGTCTCATCTTTTTCAAATTTATTATTATGACTTGTTACAACGTATTGTGCAGACACAATCCCAAAAAAATATACCTTTGAACTATGTGATGCATTTTTGTTTTCAGGAAAAAGAAATGTACACAAATTTGTTAATCCAGTGGAAAAGGTGTAAAAACTAAAAACTACTGAACGATGCTGAGGTGACTTGTTAGATACATTTTTTTTTTAATGATTGCAATCTCAGTTATTGTAGTTTTAATTTGATAATTTTGGTATATAATTTTTTAATTTTGGCAATTTTAGTCAATTTCTGTTCAAATTGACTAACTTTGTTAAAATTGATCAAATTTGAAAAAAAAAACATATTAAAATCGTAACAATAATTAGTGTCAGAACTAGTTGAAACAAAATTTAAAATTTAAAATAGAGATATTTTGTCGGAATTGTGTTGGAATATGGCATGTTATAAATAAAGTTTGTTTTACAATTGGTTTTTTATCTAATTTTTGAAATTTTTTAGAAGGATCATAACTAAAACGTATTAAATTCGTAACTGTAATCATTTCGAGCCGTAATGGTATCAAAACCAAATTGGGACCATGTTAGAATATGACGTGCTATAGAAACATTTTGTTTTAAAAATTAAAATTTTAAAATAATTTTAAATTTTGTTTCAATAAGTTTCGACACGATTATGATTACAATTTTAATGAGTAAATGACACATTTTGATCTATAACTATTTTAAATGACACAATTTTAATTTTTCTGTTTGATCTAATAATTATTTTTTATAAATAAAAATTTATTTTTTGCCTACTTTTTGAATTTTTTTAGAAGAATCGGAATTGAAATTGAAAAGTATTAAATCGTAACTGTAATCGTGTCGGAATCGATTGAAATAAAATTTAAAATACAAAATATTTTTAAAATTTAAAATTTTAAACAAAATTTCTTTTTAGCTTGCTGTGTTTCGACATGATTCCAATTCAGTTTTGATACCATTTTGGTTTCGAACGATTACAATTTTAATACATTTCAATTATGATTCCTTAAAAAAAAACTTTAAAAATTAAATAAAAATTTATTATAAAACAAAATTTCTTTATTTTAAATTTTGTTTCAACTAGTTCTGACATGTTTATAGTTACAATTTTAATACGTTTCAATTTCGATTCATCTAAAAAAATATTTCAAAAATTAGATTAAATTTTAATTTAAATTTATTATAAAAATAATTATTAGATGAACAAATTTGATAATTTTGGTCACTAATCTTTTTTTTTTTTTGGAAATTTTGATCAATTCAAATAGAGTTAGTCAATTTAAACTAAAAAATTGACCAAAATAAAAAAGATTATGGAAGAGAATTGCCAAAATAAAATGATCACTGAGATTGCAATAAGTAAAAACAATATATATGTAATGCCATTTGCTTGAACGATGCTACAATGTACTTTTTAGCAATAGTAAGGCAACAAGTTAGATTTGTTTGTGGGGTGCTCGAAAATATATAGCACAATTCTAAAATGAATTTATATTAAAAGAAAACATTTATATTTTACAAATATATTACTCTATTTGTCTAAAATTAAATATTTACATTTTACTTAATATGTAAATTAATAATAAAATTTAAAATTTAAAAAGTTACCTTATTACTCTTATTATTAATTAGGTGAGTAGTGTTACCATTACTTATATGAATGTAAATCTTTTAAATTAATAAGGTTGTTAGTAAAATTTTAAATAAAAGTATGCTTATTTTATAAATTTGATCATTTAATTCCAAACATTTTAAAATGAAAATGTGAACATTTAATTTTATATGAAAGCATTATTATGATAAGTCAAAATTATAATTCTACTACAATGAAATTAATTTAAAAGACTATATATATATATATATATATGTATGTGTGTGTGCGCGTGTGTGCGGGCGCGCACCGTGTGCACTCACATAAACAATAATACACCCCTTTGTATTTTTCCTACAAGAAGTTGTATAAATCATCTGGACCTTTTCTCTTGTGTTCATTTATATCTTAAATAACTTATACGATCCGTAAATAAGAGCCACATGGGACACATTCTGCTTGATCCTAATAAGGAGAAACTTGGGATATATTTGGATTAGCATTCAAAATATTTTTTTACATTTTTTATAAAAACATATTTTTTAATTTTTTTTTATAATTCAAACACATGGATCACGTTCAATCACATAAATAACAATTTTTTTTATTAATTATCAATTAAAATTACAATATTCAATAATTTATTAATTATATTTTATACATTTTATAAAATTAATGATGTAAGATCCAAAACATATCAATCAATTTTTAATAAAAAAATTTCTTATTCAAACATAACTTCATTTCAGAATAAAACAAAAAAATATTTTAAAAACTTAATTCAAATATACCACAATTGATCACTTGCTTTCTTCCGAATGTGTCCGCATTCAAAATGTTGGAGCTTTTACCCATAAGAGGTAAAAATTTTAAAAAATATCCGTTGAGAAGTGAATTGTAATACAATATCTCAATTTAGGAATATACTAGTTTTAGAAATAAATTACTCATTTTTCAAATGCACAATATTAGAAGTTTTACTTATATGAACCAATAATGCATTTGAGAAATGAGTTTTCCAAAGGCACAATATTACAAGTGCTTACGTGAACCAATAAATCATTTTTTAAATGCACAATATTAGAAATTGCTGGTATGGACAAAATAATATATCGTTTCTCAAATTGAGAATTCTTCAAAACCCCAAATCAAGGTGGGTTATTGCCCAAAATTGGAAAAATAATAATTTACAAGAATATCCTAAATATAATCAAAATAATTTTATTATGTGTTCGTAATATTTTTTTCCTTTTTTAAATTTCGTTAATAGTAATCAATTTTAAAAAAATGTTTAAAAATAACTTAAAATATTTTAACATCATTTTTAATAATTGGAACAAACTTAGCTAAAAAATTTGCATTTGATTTGTAGAAAATATTTTTGATATTATATAGCTATGTTTTATTATAGCATATTAAATTGACACAATACAATAAAATGATTAGTTAAAGGGAAATTGCCAAGTAAACATATTATAAATAAAGAAAAATGTTAAAAACAAATTGTTTACCGGAAAAAATAAAATAATCTATGACTTGCACAATCTCTTGTGGGAAAAGCTCCAAAATGTTGCACTTAGGTCAGTTCGATGATTCTATCGTAGCAATAATATCGTGTTTAAATCTTGAACTACGAATCCTGCTTTATCATTTTTTTTCATAGGGAAAAAAGAAACACACAGAATAAATGCTGTCTCTCTCTCTCGTCTTACATAGTTTTCCGAAACTTTCATTTATGTATCTTACATAGTTTTAAATTTTTTTATATAATATAAATTTCGAATTTACATTCGATTATGTTCTTCTGAAGAGAGTAATTATGAAATTACTTTCAAATTAAATCGCACATTATTAGTTGCAACATTTCCACTAGACATGTACAATACATATAAAGAGAACAAATTACTATTATCATCATATAAAAGGACATATCGATAAAAACAATAAATCACTAAGAGTTCATTTTAATGACATATCAAGTACTCTATGGTTCGAGGAATCCCAGGTTTTACTTGATGTGGGGTTAAATGGCAGTTGCTCTATTCATTCATACATTTTTATTTTAGATTTCGAGAGACAATGAACTAGGATTGAAATGGAAAACCTCTTGAGCCTATCTTTTTCAACACATGACTCGCCAATTTGAGATTGTTAGTAAATAAATGTGTAGTAGTATCCTTTTTTCTTTTTAACACATCAACAACAAACTCCATTCTCTTAGTGTAAGTTTTTATTCTTAAAATTAAAATGTCATTTCAATTTAAAATTTCATTATGAACTTTTCTTGAAGTGAATGTTTTACTAAAATTATATGTTCAAAATTTAATATTCACATTTGATTTAGTAAAAAAAATTAAAAAATAATTGATTTTAAGAGATTTACAATATTATTCTTGTTATTAATTAGTTAGCAATATAATAATTAATTAATGAGATATAAATTTTTTAAATTAATAAAAATCTTAATAAAAATATATTTATTTTTTAAAATAAAATTTAATTAAAAATAAAAATAAAAATATTTTAAAATTAAAATATGAACATTTAAATATTAAAGTATACTAAATAGTTTTGAGATTGTCGACAAAGTAATTTGAGTCCAACATCCTCAAAACGGGTACCATAACCGATTTAGCGACTTTGAATTGGAAATCGTCAAAACGGATACCATCTCAGGCGAATTCTATAATAGATGCATATTATTGATCCAACTTGTTGGAATTAACTTATTCGAGAGTGTTAATCAGGTTTTTGAGTCGAGCTTAGGCAAGTCCAACTTCATATGATCTAAAATGAAAAAGTTCAAACTCTAATAAAAATACTCACAATTTGGCTCAAGCTTAACTCGAGCCAACCCAAAGTATTTGTTTTGCAAAAAACCAATACTAACAATTATTAATAAGAACACATAAAAGATTAATCTAAAAAATTAACGTATAATCTCGTTTATTAGTCAGAGAATTAATTACACACGCACACATAGTTGTTCTTAATCTTTAACATCTAACTAAAACTAGCAAAATAGTATCATAATTCTCAAAATTAAAAGCACCATTCATTTGTAAGAAATTTTCCTTAGATTAATTACACATATATATATATATATATATATATATATATTCCTTTTACTTTTCAGAATTTAGGATAAAAAAGTATATAGAATTAGATTTAAAAATATAACATTAGACCGAGCCATAATGGACCAAGCATATATAACAAAAATCACTATATTATCTAAGAAATTTTACAGAAAAAAAAAGTATTTTAGCCATTCATTTTTAACCTGTTCAATTTTTACCGAGGGAGTATAATAGTATATAAAACACAAGGAACGCATTGTGTAAAAAATAAATAAAAGAGAGAATATGTATAACACAGAGAAGTAAAACATAGCATACGGCAGGCATAGATATTTTCACTGAATAAACAACAAATGAACCAGACAACTACAATGGTAAATCTAAAAGCTAAAGCTAAAAATTAGAAAGAAAAAACAACAAAGCAATAAATTACAGCAGAATAGCAGTAAAACTTTATGCAGCCTTTGCTGTGCAGGAGGTGGTTATAGTTAAGCAGTACAAATCATGTAAAACACCAGCCAGATCTCCAGCATCATCTCCATGATCCCCAAAAATTCTCCCATGGTTTCTTCGGGTTGATCTTATTATCTCTTGATCTCCACCCAAAACTTCTCTAATCCGAAAATTCTTCATCTTCTTGAAGACCTTTCTCCTGCGATCATGATCCGCAATCCTGTACCAAGAAAAATCAGGAAAATAAGCCCATCAAAAGGAATTAAATTATAAAATACAAGGAAAAGAAAAGAAAGTTGCTCACTCTCTGGAGAAGGCAAGAGGGTTTGTGATCCCTGAAATACACACTGGGAGACCAGTGCTGCTATGGAGGTTTAAATTTGTTGCCATACCAAGAAGATAAGAAGAAGATGTAAAAGGTTTCTCGCTGTACTGAGAGAAATGGGGAAGAAGATTTTCTTATAAAATATAAAAAACAGATCTCTAACTTCTAAGATCAAGAGAATGATGAAGAAGTAGAAAATATGTGAAATGGGTAGTTGATTTTAAGATTAATAATAAATGCTTTGTTTAAAAAATAAAAATAAAAACTGCTTTTGGGATAAGGTAATAATACTATATATGATGTACCTCTACTTGTTGGCTGCTTGGCTTTGGCTACATATTTTAGTGTTTAGCCAAAGAGAGTAAAGTTGGTTCCCAGGCTCCTTTTCAGCAATTGGCAGCCAAGATTGCCTTAAATAGCTCATTGCTCGTACTAAGGTATTCCTTGAATAATTGAATTTAAACGATTTTTATTTATAAATTCGTTTTGGCTTTTTAGTTATATAAGTTATTTTGATTTGATTTTGATAAAAGTTCTTTTTTCTTTTGTTAAAAGTAATTTAATACGGTTTTATTTTTAGTTAGTAAAATTATAAATCAAACTGAATAAAAAAATAGAAATAATATTGAAAATACAAATTTTGTTATATTAAAAGGAGAAGGATTTAATATTAATATACTGTATTAGAATTAGAAAATATTTAACATTTATATTAAAAAGTGAATTCAATTCCATACTGAACTGAATTGAATTATTTTGATTTTTTTAGAAATGCAGGTCAGATCCATTATCAACTGAACAAAGCCAACAATTGAAAAGAAATCAAATAAACACCCCACGTAATATTGAAAATTTTCTCTTTTTTTTTAATTGAATACCAAATATTCATTCCCTCCAAAATTAAATATACAATTTTGATTTTGATTAAAAATTAAGGAATTTCTTTGACTTTTATTAACTTACTAAATTATCATTAATATTAATATAATGGATAGTAAAACTCATTAATTAGTGAGTTGTAGATATTTTAAATTAAAATAGTGGATGATGGAAATCATGAATTAGTGAGATAATTTTTTTTTAAATAAATGAGATTATTAATGAAACTTTTGATAATAAAAATATATTTATTTAAGAAAATGAAACATTTAATTTCAGAAAAATTAAAATTAAAATATGAATATTTATTTTCGAATAACAAGACTAATACATTATTATTTTTTAAGTCGGAAGCTTTTTTTCTTTCTCTATTTAAGTCTCTTTATTAATGGAAGCAATAAATTACATGTGGACTAAAAAGCAATTAGAAAAATACTCATTTCATATTATAAAATAAATGAAATTCTACAAATGAGTAAAGTGAAGAAAAAAAAACTACGATAACAATACATAAAAAATAAACCAAAATACCTTGACTTCTTCTTTATTATTATCATAACCATATTTGCATGCGTGTGTGTATGTGTTTTTTCCACCCTCAAAAAACCATATTTGCATGTGAGTAACATAGAGAAGACTTATTTTCACTTTGGTCCATGAATAGAATTGGTGACCACATTCTTTGCATACTTGTTAAGATTTCGCATGCAAATAGATATATATAGTGGTATTTTAGTGCTCAGCAAAAGTGAGTAAGGATGGTTGGCAGGTTCTTTTTTCAGCCATGATAAGCCAAGTTTGCCTTAAATAGCTGATTTCATAATACTTGAATTTTCCCCCTTTTTTAATTGATTATATTTTTGTCTTTTATAAGTTGGAAGATTTCTTTTTCCCTTTAAATAAGTCACTTTTTTTAATAGCATAAATAAAATACAAGTGGACTAATAATTAATTTATAAATAAAACTTTTAGATAAAAAATATATTTATTATAAAAATATAAATATTCAATTTTAAATATTTTAAAATAAATGATTTACATTCAATATTTTACGAAAAAAGTAATTTCCCTAGAAAACTTCATTACAAAATCTCCTAAATTGTGAGGATTTCCTTTCTCTCTTTTGACAAAGTGTACAATTTTTTCTTAAAATTTTGTAAAATCTTTCCTTTTTTATAGTTCTGTACAGAGAAATGATTATTTTTTAAAAGATAAATATAGAGAAAAGATTTCAATGATTTACGGGCCATCAGTAATTGGGCCTTCCACAGATTTGCAATCCGCTTTTCACAGTGAGGTAAGGACCCATTAAATAGGACTGGTTTTTTTTGTTTGTTTGAGGTGTAAACCTAATTCTACAATTTATCATAAAGTGATACCTGTTCAGAGTCTATCTATCTATATATATTATATAAAGTTTTTTTTCTTTCTATAATCTTGACAAGTGTGTTTACTATATTTTTTTGTTGTATTTTTTTCATTTGTTTAAGAGTCAAGTCACTTTTTTAAACTTAAATCATTCTTTTTAATAATTTATTATATCACTTATTATTTTTTAAAACTATCTCTCTCTCTCTATATATATATAGTACGTTAAGAATATTTTTAATGAGTAAATTGATTTTTAATAAAAAAATTTAAGCTAAAAAAATGAAAAGTTAATTTTTTATATAAACGAATTTTAGGTTACAATTATATTTTCATCTTCAATAAAAAAATAATTTTCATACATTCACGGATGTAAGAATATATTGAAAAAGATATAATTATTTTTTAATTCTAATATATGTGAATTTTATACAACAATTCACCTTATATTCAAATTATATTTGATTTTAAAAATATTTTAGAGATTAGAATGTCTTAAAATTAGCTATTATATTTATACATGAAAAATGTTGATACTCTTATGAACGGGTTTTCATTCCAAAAGTAACAAAGTTATATTTCAATTTTTGTTAAAAAAACCAACTTTAATACATTGTGTAGTTGTAAAAAATAAGACTAGATTGAAATAACATAATTTTTTTTTTTTATTTTCATAATTATTATATATATATTATAAATTTATTGTTATAATTATATAATTTTAATTATATATAAATTATAATTATAAAATTTTAAATATTTCAAACACTTTAAGAATATAAAATCCGTGCAATCACATGAGTGAATGACGGGTTGGTTTTTAAACGCAATATTTTGGTTGTGCATATAATATTTTTTTTCCCGTCGTGCCACCGTACATGATACATCCTTTATTTGTCGTATCTCAATATTTTATTTTATTTTTCTATTTTAAATACTTTACTATTGAAGAATCTTAGAATAATATCATTCGAATTTCTGACTTGTTTGAAAAATCGTATAATTATATTATTTAAATTTATGACATTTAAAATTATAAGGGAAATTGCTTTAGCAATTAACATTCACCAACTAAATTTCAATATTACTTAAAATTCGATTTAGATTGAAAATTCAAGTAAAATACAAAAACTTGTCAAAAATATTTATATGAAATATATCCCGAATTATCTAACTGATTTGAATCTTCTGATATAAGATGACACAAAAAATGTGATGAACGAAAAAGGGTAGAAAATGAGCAAGAAAGTTGAGTGAGAGCTAAATTTCGAATCGTAAATTTGCCAATATTGACAATACATGTCAACAACTTCGAAGACATTCTTGCATCATCATGACAGATGCTATTTCCCAAGTCAACAAGTTGAATAGAAATTGAAGGAAGTATATATATATATTTTTTTTTTGCTCTTCTTTGCTTTATCTCCTCCTGTGCGCCAGCTGTTTGTATCATAAAAAATTGAAGAAAATTTTGCTCGTTTTCTCGATGAAAGAGTCAAGATGCTTTGATCACTTAACTGTGATCGTTCATTTTATTTTCATTAGTTAATATACTATTTGATTATTGTTGTTAGTAAACGTATATAAATTGATTTGTGTTTCTATTTTACATTTGAATATAGTGAGAATTGGACGTGTAAAAAAGCGAAAGGAAATCTTATTCTCTAATCTGTCCTGACAATTCTGATTGGAATGGGCTAAATTCTTCATCGACTCTCAAACCTTATCATACATTTCATTATTTAGTTGAATCTCATTCATAATTGCCCGTCTGTTTTCAACAAAAAAATTTGTTTTCTGCATGGCGCATAGCGCCAATTACTTCTATAAAAATCTGGCATCTGCTAAGAGAGCTTCATCCGAAGCCTGCAAAATACTTGTTATTTTAGTTATGATTAAATAAATAATAATCTCACATTCGAATTGTAGTTTATTATAAAAAAATAAAATTGAGAGATCACGTGTTGCTTTGTTTAAGTAGAAAGATAATTTTTCCTGGTCAAAAACAAAACATAGACATCACATTCGGGCATTATATAGTGATCAAGGGCATAGGTCTGTCCTTTTTGGGCAGCCAATCCGAATGAAAGCCGCCAAGGCCATGATTTCAGTGGATATTTTCAATGAATAAATATAGTAGGAGCCAGGAGAGAACCCTCAAAATTAATGTGTATTGGAGGGCCATCTGTATTCTTTTCTCTCTAGTGTTAGAGTCTTTCATATGGGGCCAATGACGGTGCATTTTCCTCACAGAAACATTGAACTAATTTCACCATGGTGGTGGACCAAAGATTCGTGGTGGTGCCTGCGGCGGTGGTCCAATTCCCCCATCTCCATCTTTAACTTGCTTGATGGATGCCCCGCTAATTAGAGAATTTGTGACCAACCCTGACTTTTTCTTGCAAAATAAACTTCTTGGCCAAGAAAGTTTGTAATGTCTAATTTTTTATAAGAGGCACATATATAAGGCTTCCTTCAAGAAAGGATCATATCTTTGTCCTGATTAATAATTTGGATTTGCTTCTACTTTTTCCATCAATTTAGCACTTGTAGCAGCATCCCATAAACTTTTTTTGGATAAGAATTTGATCCCCCAACCTCTTGCATTGCACTAGAACAAGGCCTAAAAATGTAGCCACAAACTGCAGATGATACTTATCTAACCTATATGCTGAAGATTCTTCATACCTTGGACCATATCTTGGTCTACAAATTCTTGGATATTATCGAAATAAAAATTCCTGTAAAGGATAGCACTGGAATAAAGAATCTTATTTTGGATGCAGCGAAAAACAGCTTCTTTATTGAGATGTTGACACCAAAGATGGATGACATAACAACCACAGGTGCGATTTATCTAGTAATTTGTTACTGTTGATTTGCATCAAATGAGCAAAGGGATGGATATTTTAACTGGACTGACGTACGGGCAATGACATAAGCAGATTGAAACAGACTGATCCATGGCACATTTCGAAACATTAGCCACATAAAATGTACATGTAAATATGTAATCTTTAGCACAGTTACAAGAATAAATAATTCTATCATAATTTTTTCAGCTAAGAGAATTCATAGTACTTTAGATCCAAACATCACGAGTCGGGGGGGGGGGGGGGACCGATGCAAGTAGAACATATACAAGGGACAACATAAACAGTTTCTTTTTGTTAATCATATGAGGGCTATAAATAAAGAGGGGCTATGATTGAAACATTATCATTGCCAGAAGAAGAAAATTAAGCACTGGAAGGTTCATTACGCAGGAGAGATGGCGCCGTCGAACGACTATGTCGGCCCAGATATTCTAGTGAGTCTATTTGACTTGAAGATCTGAGGCTTGTCGATCGATGGTGTCATCTCCCTGCGGACTGAACCTTACATGCGTGTCCACGAAACTAAAATGGTGCAGAGTCATCTTAGAATTTGTTCATGTCAAGATATTTATATGGTTATTCTATTCTTCTCATTCTTTAATGTTGAAGGCCTTGTTTGTACTTCACAGCTTCTATTTGATTATTTCTTCTCCTGCAGGAAAAAGTGCCTATTTTGGGATGGTTTGGAAAGAGAAACATGGCAGTAATTATGGGAGGAAATTGTGCATGCATGGTCATGTGTTGGGGAATGGGGATGTCTATTTGGACCTTCATAGGCTTGCTGTGAGGCTTTCCGGCCAACCCATGGGCCATGATACAGGTTCCAGCCCCGTGTCTGTGTTTCTTCTTGGTACATATATAGGTATTGATGTTGCATAGCTAATGAATGTTGTGTATTTGTGATCCTAGCGAGATGCAGATATTCATGTGAAGAAATTCTTGAATCTTTTTTGTTTTGGGTTTCAGTCCCGCATAGCATAGGTAACCAGAATCTTGATATTAAGATCAATTCTTGATACCTTTGTCCTCCAAAATTTCCCTAAATCCTTGTTTACGAAATTTTGGATGCCAAACTTCAGAAGGGAAAAATGATACTGACTTCTTTTCTATACTTCATTTTTATCTTGGTAATGATATGTATTCTATGGTACTACACTACTCATGTTAGTATAATACATTGACTGGTTCCAATTTTCTTGACAGAGTCTTCAAGAAAGAGACAAGGATGAAAATTTCTCATCATTTATTGGAAAAAACCTTCTTCTTCTTTTTTGGGATAAGGGTTAACTGGAAAAAAAATCAATTATTCTAAATTATGTCTAATAATCTCACGCATAATCTGATAAATAAATTTTTAATTTCTGTTTGAGAGTTTACATAATCTTACACTATGATACTTACCGATAAAGTCAAATATATGTTAATTTCAATTTATAATTAAGATTTCGTTTGCAGTCAAAATCTTTAAACTAATTATGTTGTCGCCAACCTGGCTGGAGTGACATCTAAGGAGAACCAAACGGGAAGGGGGGGGGGGGGGGGGAATGCAGTAGTGTTTTTTACTTAATATTTCAGAGTACATAATTTCACTTCACAGAACAAAGAACTGATTTTCAAGCTTTTTTTCGTTTTGCAGTGCGATGAGTTTGAGTATAAGTATTTGGACAAAAACTATTGTTCACTTCTTTTTCTTTTCCTTTTTTTTTTCATTATTGATTTAGTAATTTTTGGAAAAGAAAAGCCTCTCTCAAGATTACTTCTAAAACTGAAATTTAAAATTCACTACAGATGCAGACACAGACACAAAGATACACACACACACACACACACACATATATATACTACTTTATATTCTAGTTATTTTATAATTTGTTCATATGAAATCCAATAAACGTCAAACCATATAGATTTGGGTTGGATAATATGAATTTCTAAATTATTTGATCATCAAAATTTGAGACAATAGGATAATGTCTTCGGTGTTATGTGTAATGGATCACTTATAAATGAAACAATATCATTTTATGTGACTTTTTTTTTTTTTGGGCATGGGGTTGCAACAATTGTGCATAAAAATTCCTTGCAGTTTGAAGGAGGTCAGTGGCATTTTCTAATACTAACTCTGTTCTGAACAAACACTGGATTTCGGGAATAGAACAACTTGGCTAATAACAAAGAACAATTGATTCCTTCATATGGAATTGAAAGTTCAATTTAATTTAATTAAAAAACTGTAAGGCTTTTAATTTTTTTTAAAAAAATTAACACATTATCTTTATTATTAATAATTAGTGGCGAAACATTATAAGTTAGTGAAATATAGCTTTTTTAAAATTAAAAAATTGATAAAGTTTTAAATAAAAAATATATTTATATTATAAAATTTAATATTTAATTTTAAACATTTAAAATTAGTAATATGACTGTTGAATTTTAAACAAAGGAATGTATAAACTAGTCTCTAATCTCGTCAAATTATATTAATTTAGATTTTTTTTTTCAATTACGTATTCAACCAACATATCATCAAAATAATGAAAAAAAATAGTTAACTTAATTTAAGGATTTAAGTACATGTAGAATTTGGTGTCAATTATTAACTTAAATAAAATAAAATAATTATTTTATACTTTTATGAATAATTTAAGATCAATTATCAATATGAATTAGTCCTTAGAGAATCTCCTAAAACAATATTCTCGTGTGTTTTAGGTAACTACTAACTTGGTCTATTCATCAATGGGCCTACATATGACATATTGACCTGTAGGTAATGGCTTTATTGTAAATTCAACTGTTTTGATTTGTATGTGACACCCTGCAAATAATTCTATAGGGAGGGCCATGTAAAATAATTTTGGCTGCATTTGGATTTGGACAGTTGCCTAATATCTAGGGGTGATAAAATGGGTGGGCCAGCCTAGTCCAACACGGCTTAATGGGTCAAGTGATGTAATCGGATCAAATTGGATTGGATTGAAATTGTATAGGTGTGGAATATTAAGGTCCAGTCCAATCTCTACATCGATCACGGGCCAATGAGTTAAAATGGTTTGAAATTTTATATATATATATATATATATATATATATTTAAAGTTATGATTTTATGTTGAATGAAAAAATAAATCTATTAAATCATTTACAAATAAATGTCTTATTTTGGCTAAAAAAAATACTAAAACAGCTAACTATGTCATTTCAACTTCAACAAATTTAAATTATAAAAGATAAAATAGAATATTACGTAATATTTATATCTATAGCATGCAGTACATTTATAATTTTACACAAATTTTTTTAAAAATAAACCAATCATCTTCAAACAAATAAAAAAATATTTAAACCATCAAATATAATATTCATTCATTTACTATATAAATAAAAAAATCATTTAAACCATAAAACATAATGTAAGAAAGAGAGACTTAGAGCTAACCATGTAACAAAAGTTACAGAACATAACCAATTGCTAATGTGAGAGTGACTTAAATATTTTTTAGGAACCAGGCTGACCCGTCAACCCGCAGGCTAAAATGACCCAAACCCATTTGGCATGTGGGACAACGGGCAAGGCCATTTAGACTTGATTTTTTCGGACCAAGAAAAATGAAACCCAACTCAATTTATATTGTGAGCTTTTTAGATAGGTTCAACGAGCCGAAATTATTTTGTTATACTACTAATAGGGTTGATAATGTACTATGTGTGGAATGCATAAATTCTGACCTTTTTGCTAAATTAGAGTCATCTATGTATACAAATGTTTAAATTAATGATTATGTTTTATCCTTCTACAAATGCTTTTAATTTTTTTAAAAAAATTTACACATTATCTTTATTATTAATGATTAGTGACGAAACATTATAAGTTAGTGAAATATAACTTTTTTTAAATTAAAAAATTGAAAAAGTTTTAAATAAAAAACATATTTATATTATAAAAAATAATATTTAATTTTAAACATTTAAAATTAATAATATGACTATTGAATTTTATACAAAGGAAGTATAAACTAGTCTCTAGTCTCGTTAAACCATATCAATTTAGATTTTTTTTCCAATTACGTATTCAAATAACATATCATCAAAATAATGAAAAAAAGAATTAACTTAAATTAAGTACATGTAGAATTTGGTGTCAATTATTAACTTAAATAAAATAAAATAATTATTTTATACTTTTATGAATAATTTAAGATCAATTATCAATGTGAATTAGTCCCTCAGAGAATTTCCTAAAACAATATTCTCGTGTGTTTTATGTAACTACTAACTTGGTCTATTCATCAATGGGCCTACATATGACATATTCACGTGTAGGTAATGGCTTTATTGTAAATTCAACTGTTTTGTTTTGTATGTGGCACCCTGCAAATAATTCTATAGGGAGGGGCCGTGTAAAATAATTTTGGCTGCATTTGGATTTGGACAGCTGCCTAATAGGTACCGGTGGTAAAATGAGTGGGGTGGCTAGCCAGGCCCAGCCAATGGACCAAGCGATATAATCGAGTGAAATCGGATTGAATTTTATATTGATTGAAAAAATAAATTTATTAAATCATTTACAAATAAAGAATATATTTATAATCTTATTTTGATTCAAAAAATACTAAAACAGTCAATTATATTATTTCAACTTTAACAAATTTAAATCATAAAAGATAAAACATAATATTATGTAATGTTTATATCTATAGCATGTATTACATTTACAATTTTACACAAAAAATTTCTAAAATAAATCAACAATTTTCAAGCAAGAAAAAAAGACATTTAAACCATCATTATGGTTTAGGGCTAACCATGTAACAAAAGTTACATAACAAAATCAATTACTAATGTGAGAGTGACTTAAATTTTTTTTTATGAATCGAGTTGGCTTGTCAGCTTATGAGCGAAAATGACCTGAACCCATTTAGCACGTGGGCCAACGAGTAAGGCCATTTAGGCTTGATTTTTTCGGGTAAAATAAAATGAAACTCAATTCAATTTATATTGTGGGCTTTTTAGGCTGATCCAACGGGTCAGACTTATTTTGCCATCCATACTATTAGGGTTGATAATTAGATCTGATTACGGTTCATGAACGGTTGGTTCACAGTTTATCAAAATGAAATATTTAAACCGAAACCTTAAAGTAACGGTTTAGAACGGTTCATGAACCGCCAGTTTACGGTTCCGACAAGGTTACGATTTCGGTTACGGTTTTAATACGGTTTCGATTTTTTTTTAAAATTAAAAATTCAAAATAATTTCTTTTAATTAAATAAATGAGAGTTTTTTTTTATTAAAATGGAATTAAACTTAATTTTTGTTTCAAAAAATTAAGCTGCCTTCGTATTTTTCGATAATATAGAGGAATCAAAGCCTATGTAGTTCTCTTACCTATAAGTCTTTTCTTACTTCAATGGATTATTCATGGGCTTCCATTTTTAGTACTAGTAGCAGTACCCTCAGTGTCAACATCAAACAAATTTATAAATTTGGGACGAAGATTTTCTTATTGACATATTTTAGTTTTAACCCAATCATCAAGACAAGATTGCAACTAGTGATACTTGAATTACAAGTATATTTTTAACAATCAAAGATAAGACTGTAAATATTTTCCTTTTTTCACCCATCAATAGATGATGTTAAGGTTTTCAACATCATCATCTACATCTTCAAACTCAAAACAAGTTGTTAGATAATCTTCGAGTTCCGGAATGAAACTCGATCTGGATGATGAAGATGAGTGTCTTGATTTTTTATTCTGTTGTCGCATTAATAGATATACATGTCCTTTTTGTTTAATAGTAACAATAGAACATGACTTCTCAATTTGAATTTGTATACCATAAGTAGAACTATATTTCAAATACAAATAATATATATTTCTTTTAACATTATTAATTATTCTTAAAATATCAAGTTTTATGATAATTTCATCATATATAGAATCATAATATATATCTAGATATTTTTGTAAACCTTTTATTTTAATTCAAGGATAAAAAATAGTTGCAATTAGATTTATTTTAGGTATTTCAAAATAATATTTAGCCCACTTTATTTTCATTGTATTAACACAATCATTAAAAACATTTGTATTAGCCAACTCTTTTAAAGCTATAGCAATATTAAGACATTCATAAACAATTAAATGACAAATTGGATAATAAACACCAGACAAAATATAACTAGTATCATTAAAAACTTTTAATAATTTCAATTTTTTTTCACAAATATCCCAAGTAATCGGAATAAACACATGTTTTGCACATTGTAGTTAAAAAAATCACATAAAAATTATTTATATTAAAAAAATTCATTTAATAAATTATAAGTTGAATTCCAACGAGTTGGAACATCACGGGGAAATTTTTTTTGTCTTATTTTATTTGCTCTACAAAATTTAAACCATTCCTTCATTACTTGTGGACGTGACCAAAGATAAGATAAAACTGTTTTGATAGGTTAAATATAAGTTTTAATATTTTTAAGCCATCTCATATACATAAATTCAAAACATGACATGCACACCTAACATGAAAATATTACCACAAAATTGTGGTTTACAATATTTTTTATGATCAGGAATCGAAGCAGTGATAGAACTAGTATTATCAAAACTAGCAGAAAATACTACTTTTACAAGATTATATTCTTCTAAAATTTGTAAAATTAATTTTGAAATATTGACAGCCGTATGAGAATCATCAAAGACATGATATGCAACTATTCTATTTTATATTATTCAATTATCATCTATCCAATGACAGGTAATAACTATGTAAGAATGTATTTGCCAATGATCACTTTAAATATCACTACAAATAGAAACTTTATTATCTAAATTTGAAAATACTTCAAATAAAGTTTTTTTACCTTTTTTATATAATTTATGCACAGTACGTGTCAATGTAGTACGTGGAATACGTTTAGGAGCAAGATTTAATGCAGTTTGACAATAATCTACAAAATTTAATTTTTCCCAAAAACTAAAACTTAAGTGTTCAACGGCAACCAATTTAGCTAATTCATCTATATTTTTCTCATCACTATACTTAAATAAAGAACCAGAATTAGTAGTAGTAGTGTACCCGATTATTTGTGTCTGTGAATATTTCATACCAATTTTATCTTTGTGGTTTCGTCGCAAATGTCACGTAGGGTCTCATACGCTCCTCCTAATTTCCATTTGTATGCAGACTTACAATAATTGCAGTGCACAATATATTGCCCTCATCTGATATTGAGTTCTTGTTTTGTGAAGTGCTCTTTGAAAATATCAGATTTGAGCGCTTTAATTTTCTTTGTACCCAGAACACAACTTTCTTGGGTGTATGATACTAATTTCGGCTGTCTAATATTTTTTTCTCCATTATCTTTATCAACTTCAAATACGTCGTTATCGGTGCTAATGCCGACGTCGACGCCGGTGCCCGTGATAGGAATGGAAAAATCAAATGTTTGTGGATACTCAAAATGAGTCGATGGTTGAAATCATTTTGAGTGGTAAATTGATATGTGTAAAGATATTGATAACGTGAACGCAATGGAAATTCTGTTAAAGTCTTATAATTGTTCGTTGACTTACTTGAATCTTACATTTTTTTTTCGTGTTTGAAGAGAAAATATAAAATGACAAACTAAAAATTCAATAGAAGGTTGGAGAACTTGAGAAAGATAACTTAGAAGAATGCTCGTGTAGAGAGAAACTAAGACTGATATTTGATAAATGTGTAAATAAAATTGATTTGAAAGAGAAAATTTATATGAGATTTGTTTTAAACCGTTGGAATTTCAACAATTTTATTTTCATTTTTTTTATTTATTTAAGAAAAAATAATTTAAAAGGACAAAAAAAAAAAAAAATACAATGTGCCAGTTTGGGCACGTTTTGTTTAAGAAAATAATGTGCACA
This sequence comes from Apocynum venetum, assembly GCA_019593545.1. Taxonomy (NCBI): domain Eukaryota; kingdom Viridiplantae; phylum Streptophyta; class Magnoliopsida; order Gentianales; family Apocynaceae; genus Apocynum; species Apocynum venetum. The sequence continues at coordinate 1,895,405 of SRSM01000134.1, forward strand.
AGTCACAAGATAGAAATTGTCATACCATTAGGGAACATAAATAATTAAAATAAATTAAAGATGAAATGTATCATATAAAAAAAATATTATATTATATTAGGGAATAGAGATTGTTTCTTTGGCATTAACAAAAAAAATTAAAAAGAAATTAAAAGTTGGCATTATGCGTAGGTTTGAGGGGAAAAAATTAGAAAAAAGACAAAACAAATTAATAAATAATATGCACAAGTTACAAGACACAACTTGGAATGATTCCATTGATCCAAAAAATAAAGCAACGGTGTATGCCTATTTTTATAGATTAGTTGACACAAGACACTATTTATATTTTTTTTGTCCTTTTTTTATGTTGAGGGAAAAAAATAAAAAAAACCAATAAGTCATGTAATTAATTTGAGAGAAAAAAATGGCTGAGATTAATTTGAAATTTAAAAAGATTAAAAATTTATTTTTTGTTTTACATAATTATGTTAAATTGAAGAGTTAATGATAATATTAATGTATAAAAAAAATAAATATAACTTATCAAATAAAATTATATATATAATCTGTTTAAAAGGTTTGAAACGCCAGTTCAACGGTTCATGAACATTCGGTTTCGATTCATGAATTGTGAACCACGGTTTATCAAAATGAAAAACCTAAATCGAAATCGAAAACCGTTAATTAATGAACCTTTATAAATCGTAAACCTAGATAACAATTTTTGAACCATTGACCACGATCTGGTTCCGATTCATGTTCAACCGTGATAAGGTCTATTGATAATGTACTATGAACACTGTGTGAGATGCATTAATTTTGACCTTTTTGCTAAATTAGAGTCATCTATGTATACAAATGTTTAAATTAATGATTTATCCTTCTACAAATGCAATTATTCCCATTATGTCTTCCTAGTACTGATTGCATATTTAAGACTTTGAAGTTGAAGTTCAAATTTTAAGACTGTAAAGTTAAATTTTGCTACAAATGCAAGTCCTAAGCAAGACATTTCCTATGGCTGGTCAGTACATTCATTTTACTTTTATAGCGTTTAAGCAAATCAGGAAAAGGAGCTTTTGGTTCATTTGGAAGTTACTACGCTCAAGTTTAATTGTAATAATGAAAGAAATAAAATTGATTCAAATACCTTTTGAGCTTCATGTTGTTGTAAAGCTGTGTCAACGTCCTAATAATTGCAGACTCCATAAATTAAAGAATTTTAATCAAAATTTTCCAACTCTATCAGAGGTCTTGACTCTTGAGCGAGGCTTGTTAATTCTCATTCTCCCACGCTAAGGGAAAATAAATCATACTCTCAAAAGTAGATAAATGGTACAAAGTAATTCAGATTTTTTTTTTATATTAAATATGTAATGTGAAATCACTGTCAGGCAAATTGTTAGAAAAGTTGGAAGATGATTAGAAAAAGAAAAAAATTATGTTAAGTAAATATTTGTTTAAATAGTACACCTTAAAATTTGAAGTTGAATAGTAGCAAAATTTTGAACGGAAAATTAGAACTTTGATGATACCATTTAACTATTTTTCGTTTGTGCAAAAATTAGTCCATTACCTTATATTTCATCCCTTTATATCCTCATTTTTTGTTCATTTATTGATGGGAGGTCACACTTCACATGATTTTCAATAGAGCAATTCACATAAACTTTATAGCCAAAGTAATAAAAATAAATAATATAAAACATAAAATAAATTATTAAGAATACATAGACAAATGAAATAAAAGACAATGATTAGATTTGCACCAACAAAAATAAGATTACCAGAAAGTAAAAACTGGATTGCATCCAGAATTCAACCTGCCCATGCGGATCCATAATTTCTCAAGCACAATGAGAACCAAAAGAGTTTCCAAGGCTTAAACATACAGATGAAAGTCACTAAATAAAACATAGAAGCTGCATTTTAGAATGCACCAAAATAAGATGTTTCATATTTGGCGACACCAAAGATTTGTTCAGGCATCATGAAAGCTCCTACCATGAACCCTCAGCGCCCACTGTAGGATTTTCAAAAGCAGAGAAATTCCAGTAAGTCTTCAATGAATATGGCTCATAAAGCTTCACACCCTCCTCAGTGAGTTTTGCTATCTGCAAATTAACAAGTCATGTCAAATATAATTTTCAAGGTTGGCAACACAAACATTAAAATGTTAACAACTGAAGATTAGTTGAAAGGTCATACAAATTTACCCTTACAGATCCGATTAAACATGAATAATTGGAAAAACTTCCTCATAATCATTTTTACATTTCACCATAAAAATATTTCTCAATACACTCCTAAACCCCACATATAAATCCTACTGATTGGGTGAACAATAATTTTTCATTAAAATTATAATCTCAAACAATTTATTAAGTATATTTTATACATTTTATATGAAATACAAAACATATCAATTATCTTTCAATTCTCAATAAAAAAAATTATTATTCAAACATAACTTTGTTTAAAAAATTGTGTCTAGAATTAAATGTCAATATTTATATTTTAATTTATCCAGAATGAATGTCCGTTTTTCCTTAAATAAACATTTTTATCCAAAATTTTATTAATAACCTTCTTAATTTAATTTAAAGAATCTTCATCTCACTAAATCATATATCCTACCATCCATTAATTTCAAGGATAATTTAATAAATTAATTGAAATATAAGACCTTCATTCATTTTTAGGTGTGAACATTCAATTCTGATCGTAGGGTGTAAAATAAAAAATACTTTTAAAATTCAATCTGAATATAGCATATCTAGTTTATAATTAAACTAAAGACATAGGAATCTTGTATCAACTCATCAGGTTCTTTTTACTGAAGTAACAGTTAAAAAGATTAGACAGGAAAGTAGAAAAAATTTCATTTTTCAAATACACAAGTATTTTTAAAGAGTTCTACCCTCAAGATTAAAAGTTTCAAACCGAGAAAGCAGTCATTCAATTTGAAACAAGTACAACATGAAGCAATTAAGTGATGGATCAGACAAACAGGGTTTCATCCAGAATTTATAACAATCCATACAATTGAGCATTCATTTTTAATTATTGTCTTCTTGTAACCAAGCAAGAATTAAATAAATCAGACTTTTCTAACAAAGGCTGGATTCTGGAAAATACAAGTCAAGAAATTTTGAGGACATACCACACCCAGAAATTCTAATTTCACATTTAGACCTTGTAAAATATTCAAATACCCCACACCTTGCAAGCTATTTCAATCCCTCAACAGAAACATGCAACAACATTAATATGTAAATACTTAGTTTATAAAATCATAGCTCTTTTCAATTTAATGTCAGAAGATATATTATATAGTATATGCAAAAAAATGCTAATAAAAGAATATTGAGTATGTTCAAATTTAAAAGGAAACTTACCCGAATCTTGTTCACAGCTGATCTATCACGGTACAGAAGCACACGCATGCATTTCTCTAACAACTTGACACCCTCTTCAAAAGTCAAATTTTCCTTCCATTCTTCCCGAAGAAGAGGTCTTGCAAGGTGATTTCCAAACCCAGTTGCAATATGGTCATCCATGTAATGCACACCAATCATACTAACCTGAAATAGGTTGAAAAATAGCAGGAGAAGAGTTGGAAGTGCCGCTGTGGAAACATTATTTATCAAATGAAAGGTAATACAAATGAAACAAGTTGAACCAATACCGTTCCAAGATACTTCTGTCCATTTTTCACCCCTCCAAGTACAATAGAGTTCCATAAAGGATCAAACTTATTGCGGCGATTGTACATCAACCGGGTCAGATAATTATGCACCTCTTTTGGGCCCAAGGAGTTCCCATCATCCCACATATTATCATATAGTCTACAACATATTTAAGAAGAGATACAAATTATTTCAGAATAAATCACTCTTTAAAAGATATTTGCCATACCCACATACAGAAAAAAGAGATACCATGTTACTTTCAAATTTCAAATCAAAACACAATCCAAGATACTAGAATCAAGGGTGCAGAAGATTATGCCAAACTACACACGCTCAGAATATACTTACATGAGCTCATTGAGTTTGCGCAAGATCTCCTGGAAGTCACTAATTTCTCCACTTGCACCAATAAGAGAATGCTTTCCTACTGGCTGAATTCGGTCAACAGTCTTGTTACGCAGAGTTGATCCATAGGATGCTGAGAAGGACATAACGTTTTTAATAAAATTGTTCGGATAACTAAGATAATCATGATCTTAGACATAAAGCTAACTAGCCTCAATGATCAATCAGTCCATGAAACTAATAGTAACACTGCCTTAGTAGAAATTACCAAATGAAATTCATGCAGACAAAGACTAACAAACATGTAAATGGAGGCATAATCTGGGCCGGTTTATAATCCTGCACTTTCTTCTAGGATCAATATAAAAATCCAAATAAGGCCTTTGAGGATTGACATTGACAGGGGAATAGGGAAAATTGAATCATGTGATGGCTCCACAGCTAAAAATTCTTAGCTTTGATACTAAAAATAACATTTGTCATATATATAGGCATTACAGGGATAAATAATAAAAAAAATGACATATGCTGGAGTTTCGAAGACATAAATAGCTACAATTAGAGATATTAAAACCTCACCTCCCATATCAGAAGCCATCAGAATGCCATCCTTGTACTTGATCGCAACCACAGATGTCCCAGTTGTTATTGGAGACCTATACGAAATAGCAGCTCATATTCAAAGTTTCAAATTATACTAATCAATGAAATATTGTAATCCATCACTAGCTTGTTTCATAATTAGAAAGAACCATGTCATGATCAAGACATTTAGGAAAAGTCTGTTAGAAAATTTAGTTAGAATTAACATAAGAAGTCGGATCTTGGATTGTTTTGTTTTTAGGAGTTTATGCAACGAGACAAAGCTCAGTCCCTATCATCTTCTGCCCTTAGTTCTGACTTCTGACATCAACTTTTGGAGCCCTGGATCCTGTAATGCTAAACTTATAATATGCTCAACCTTTATTCTTTAACTAACTTATTTTAAGCATTTAAACAAGTTATCAAGCAACTCTAAACAGGAGAAACTTCACCACCATATCTAAGACAGAAACACATTCAGATTTTTTTTAATTTTTATTTTAAAAAATAGAAACAAGAGGGAAAAGACAAAGAATGGTGAAGTATTAAGAAATTAATACATTTTAGTGTGGTCACATCCCTTAATTTAAAGGATCAAAATGAAAACGACAGTGACTCCCTACCTATATATAAGGATCAATGTACTCCATAATAAGAGGAAAGAGCGATCGAGTGCCATCAAGTGCTTTTTCTCGTTGTAGAAGAAAGCTAACACCGCATGTTATAGATTCAACAAGGAAGGCGACAGAATTAAAATTAATTCCCAAAATGAAACCCGAGCCTTGAGTTTACCTAATACCCAAAAATCTCTAATTGTGTTCAGAATTCTCATAATCCCTAATTTCGTAAATTTAGTCAAATTCTTTAACTAAAACCCTAACTGATTTGACTGAAAAGGTCACAAATCAACCAAAAATACACAGATAGAAAGCAAGAAAACGTACTTAGTTCTTTGGATGTTGGCCTCGGAGCTGATTAAGCTATTCATGTTGGCTGCTGGAGTAGAAGAATCCACCATCTGCTAGCATTCAAATAGAGAAAAAGAAATTTAGATACGACCATAAGTTTCTTAAATCTGAAAAACATAAGAACGGCATGTACATTCATCTCTCCGATGATCAATTTCCGACTAACCGAACTATGGAGAATATGTTTATCTTAGAATTAGAAACGCTTTGATTTGATATTTATAAATAAATATATCTTAGACTTACAACGCTTTGGATTACCCTTTCCTCAAGTAAAACCGGGTTCTATTTTCACTTGGCTAGACAACCTATCCGTAATCAATTGGTAATGGGTTATGGGCCCAAGCCAGATTCTATTTTCTCTTATCTACACCACTTTGCCATATTCAATGGTAATTAGTAATGGGCTGGGCCTCTCTTTTTATCCCTTTTCTTTTGCTATGCTAAACTGAAGTACTACATATTTATCAAAAAACAAAAAGGAAAAAAAAGAAGGAAAAAGTAAACTGAAGTACTAAGATATATTTATAAGAGGACGTAAATAAAATTTATAACCCACTACAAAGTTTTAAGTACTAAGAAATATTTCTAGTAAAGCAAACTAGAACCTAGTCACAAATTGATTTCTTTTTGTTTTTGTCTTTTTAGTAAACTTATACATCAACATAAGCATCTATATTTTTTCTTGGTTTTGGAAATAAGAATTAATTATTATATTCAATTAATAAAATTATGGGAGGGAATTATGAGTTTAATATAATTTTTTTAGAACTCACATTATTGATAATATTATAAAATGTGTAAAATATAGTTAATAAATTATTTGAGATTGATTTTAATTAAAAACTATTAAAAATTTATAGTTAATTTGAATGTGATAAAAAAATTCAAGGTAAAAAGTGTTTTGGAATATTTTTTTTGGTGAGAAATGAAAGAAGATTTGGAAATGAAATACAAATATAGCTTATTAGCTTATTCCTTGATTGTCAGAGCTTTGAATTTCAATCAAACGTGTAATAATTATAGTTCAAAGTAAATATTTAAATAGGTTTGCTATCATAATATGAAGTTGATTATAAATTGATACTTTTTTGAATTTTCAGTGCTTGATTAATAGGTATTACCTCTAAGATGAGTTTTCAATTTTTGAAAGTGGTTGTACAAAGATTGTCAGGGGCATGTCTATCTACTTCTAACAAGAGTGAAATTATAAATCCAAGTGATTCTTGATTGATTTCAACAAATCTTCCTTCTCCTTTCTTTCTTCCTATCTTCTCATCATCATCTCCTTCTTTCCCCTCTGCCTCGCTTCAGATATGTTATGGTTGCCAACAACCGTAACAGCTTCTTTTATGTTAACATCTGCATTTTTGGCAGTCATGGGCTTTGATTTTTCTTCTCCTTCATCAAATATGTATGTACCTGTATCGATGGGGGGAATCCATTTTTGCTTACTTTTTTTCCCCCTTCAGATTTGTGCTTGCTATGATTGGAGAATCCAATTCACTTTGATATTTTTAGGACTAGCGATAACCTGATTGTACAAAACCACCCCATTTGATTAGTTAATGGCTCAGCAATTATCCAACCTGATTAGACAAGATTGGTTACTCAGGTTCTCAATTTTATCTTTGCTAAGATGATCATCACTTTTGGGATTTCTCTTTATCTTGACATCGAATTGAAGTGCCTTTGAGCAAAGAGCATTGCATTACAGTAGGAGCCCCGCTCCGGTATTATCACTAGCCAACCAGCAAACGCCTCCAATAATAAGCTTAAAAAGGATACATACACACCTAATCCCCAGAAGCTTTCAACAAAGTTTCTATAAATTACCAAGCAGTAGTCAACTTGGGCCATTTACAAGCTAATTTCTCATCATAAAAACTCAAAAAGGGGGATACACGTTTCACTAAAATTGTTCCCCACTTTCATCCATGGTAATTTACCAAAGGATCCTTTCTCCAGTTTCGAGACGCTAAAATAGCTGTCCAATGTACAAATTATAAGCAATCAACCTAAAAGTCACGATCAGGGAGAAGGAATGTATATTTAACCTGTCAAGAAGAAAGTAAGAATATAATAAGAACCAGGGAATCATATCCAACCAAAAAAGAAGTAAACATAAATGATTAAGAAGTTTGTCAGCTTACCAATCAAAAGTTGCTCCTGAGGAAGCAATCCATAAGCAGGGGATTCTTTCTAAATTGTTCTATTGTTTGTCTATTACTATCTTAAGAGCGACACTCCTACAGGAGCAATTACAGCATCTATGTTGTACAAATACAGGTCACAACTTGGCAGCAAGTGTAGATACCAAATTGTCCCCGATTGCCTTCCTCAAGAGGGTGTCCGGTAGCACGTTCTTTGCAAGACAAAGAAAAAAAAATCCTAAATTATAACACTCCTTTACTCAGAGTCTGAATCAATTGATAAATATAACCTTGGTCTCACAGAGCGTCGTTGACGAGGAAATTGGAAAGGACTATCTGATCTTTCCCTACTTGGCTTTGCAGCTTTATTATCATTCATGCCAAGAAGCAAAGAAGCTGCAAACATAGGAAAATGACACTTAGTACATCAAATTCTCACCACGGAAAACAAAAAGATGAACAAATCATCAAGGACACCACAAAATATAACAAAGAAATGACCTTTCAAACTATAAATTTGCTAAATTTTTTTTATTGAAGGACATTTGATTCTTAAACTCTAAACAATATACAAGAAGATTGAATAGTTTAGAACAGGATCTCAAGAGAAGCAAAATACCACCTTCTCTCCGTAGAAAAGGAGCTCATGGGGCTATCTGCTTCACTTTGGACTCAACAATATGTTTGCCAAAGAAAAGGCATACTCAAGATATACTTGTCTTTTACTGTGGGAACAAAAAGGTTACTGTTCAATATTTTGAGAATTCCTAAGCCACGTGTGATGAAACAGATGCAGAAATTCAAGCAAATTCAAGAACACCCAAGTAAAATTCATCATTCACCTTGACTAGAAAACAAACTATTTCGATTTGGGTTTCTTGTAAATCCAATTGCAAATAGTAACCAAAAATATTGATCCACACACCATCATCATTTATAATTGTCTTGGATCTTAGAAATAAGACAGTTGAATAACAGAGAAATGCATGCATATACCTGCATCAGCCATTGTATCCAAAGCACCTTCCTTCGATTGTAATTGCTGCCCCGAATTAAAACCATTTGTAGCTGGAGGTATACCCCTGCCCCCTCCACTACCACCCCCAAGTGATAAAGAAATCCATTCTTCATTTTGAATACCATTTGACACATCTGGTTGATCTCTCAATTCAGCCTGTACTGATGCATCTGTTGGCCTCGGAGAAAGAAATATTTGAAGTGAAGGGTCATTACCACCAAACGCTAACGGATTATCAACCAAACCATCATTTATATTACCATGGAGATGTTCAACAGAAGACTCAGGAACAAGAGCAGCAGAACCCATTGCAGTCTCTCCACCCAGCGAGAAGCCATTAATAGGACAATTAATAGAAGCAGGCTGCATATCAACTAAAGCATCAGAGACATCTCCATCTGAGCCAAATAACTGGAAACCAGGGCCCCCTTGACCACCAGGAGGCAGCAAAGACCACATATGCATCAAATCATCATCATTACCATTCAAAAGGCTAGGGTACGAACTTCCACCAGTATTAAGGGCAGGGTCTTCAGGGTAGGAATCAGGAATTCCATGTGGGGTCACTGAATATGACACTCCACCATCAGTCCTATGATTCTTGTATACAGCACCAGAAGAAATTAGTGGTTCATTTTCTTCGTCCGAATCACTCAGGACAATAATTTCATCATCCCCCAAAGGCGCAGCAGGATTTCGATCACCATAACTAAATGCAGGGTCAATATTCAGAGAGATAGACTCAAGTTCCATTCCGTTGCCAGTTGCATAATCAAGGTTCCCACCACCATCCTGGTTAACACTGGGGTCTTCACCATCTTTACCACTACCAGTGGCACTGCTGCTCATTGGAATAATACCCCGTCTTTCATAAAAATCTTCATTTAATTTATTACCAGAGGAATATGTTTGCGCATCTCCCGGTTTGCTGATCTCCCATAAGCCATTTTTTTTCTTTATTCCAAGCTTCAGACCAGCATGGCCATCAGAACCACCTTCCTGTTTAATCTGCCTGATAATATCAGGTTTTGGTTTAGATTCCACATCTGTGGAGACACAAAGAGACCCATCAGGTGCATGCCATAGCCCAAGGTCACCAACACCTCGACGATCACCTTCAGTCTTTGCACGCCAAGAACCATCAGGCTTCACTTCGACTTCATTTATGTCTTCACCACAACTGCACAACTGTTTGAGAAGGTTCGAAATAAGACTGACTGGGGGAGGGAAAAAGCCAAATTTGCTTACAAATAAAAAGTAATAGCAGCGATACCTTCAATGTAATGCGATTGAAATATGGGTCTATGATGATATTCTCCAAAGCATAGTTCTTGAGACAAATGGGGCATTGCCACTGCAGCCAGGTAAGATTGCTAAGCTATAAATGGCTAATGGACAGAAAATACTACATCACCAGATAAAGCTATTTAATAAACAATCAATGTTTCATATGCTGACCTTCCTAGATCGCTGATTCATTTCCACAAAAACCTCAAGATCAAAACAACCCATGTGAACGCATGGTTTGAATCTTCCAGCAACTTTCATTCGAGAACCACTCATCTGTGACATATACATGCACAAGATTACATGAGCCCAAGAACATAACATCCGACTTAACATAGCAAATCAAACAATGACGCAGAGAAAATGCTCATTATTACAAACAAAAGGTTTACAAAATTTCCATTCATATAACTAACCAAGCATGCAAGAAAATCAAGAAATTCCAAATAGGACCGATCCAGAGTTTATCAAACCACATATGGAGATGTATTCAAGCACCTTGCTACATGAACGCAATATTCTCTTTGCATGTCCTCCACAGGGAATTGCCAGCGTTATCATGTTAATATTTTTAAGGACACTCACACTGAGATACCCACAACAGCTAGAGTCTCTTAATAAGGCAACATATAAGTGTTATTTAATGTACTGATTTATTAGAGAATTCAGTCAACTCAATTTACCATTCAAACATCTAGTATGAAAGGTTGTACTTGGGAAAAAAACAGCTGATTTTCAATCATGAACGGTCGATTTTGCATTGTTGGAGGCTAAAACAAAGTGTCCATAGCGCCAAAACAAACATCCAACAGATGCCTAATATTTCAATGCCAAGGATACACTGAGAAGTGTAGAAAGAAAACATCATATCTTTTCCAATGCGGACTCAATGGAGCACATTGAAGATACAGCTGAAAGGTTGAGAAGACATCATGGGCAAGCCCAGATATTTTTGCAAATATCCTTCTTTTAGATATTCCAAAGATGCTTCAAACTTGACATAGAATATAAGCAATGTAATATTCACCTTACACATGAATACTGGCAAACCAGTAATAGAATGCCACAAACAAACAATTGCAAAGGAGAATAATCAATTACTTGAATTTAACTTTTTTCTTTAAAAAAATTATATTCTTCAAAACTTGTAGGATGTCGAGGTTGTAAGCAATGATTTCTTGTAAGCTCACCATGCATACAAGTTTTTTTTTGTGATTTTGAGGAATACTTTTCAAGTAAAATAAAACCAAAGTTCAAAACAGGTTCATTTTTTAATAGTCTGCTTTAAAAATCATGATTTGTGAAAATAATAGTGCTATTTAGATGTTAGAGATTTCCATAATTGAGGTAATGAACAGATTTCACCAAGAAATTATACAAGATTCTGGTACAATAACATACTTACCTGCCTAAGACAAAACTTCAATCAAACAGCACAAAGACAAATGCTTAAAAAAAAAAAAAAGATTGAAACGTTTAAACTGATTACTTCTAGAACAGATGACAGAAAATTAAGTAATTTAGAACCCAGGGACTCTGCTTATTCATGGTATCTTCTCCAAAAGATTGTAGGGCCGAAAAAATTAACAGGTGAAGCTTTTAAAGTGTAGGGCCCAAAAGATTCCAGCAAGTACTACATTCATAGTAATGACTCTAAAACATAACTCCTCCCATAACCTGAAATAGAGAAGTCTTATGTGAACCTGGCTTTCATGGACCACATGTATTAAGAGAAAGTACTATATGTATTGCATATTTTACCTTTTGGAAGGTAAAAAATCTTTTTAAGATGCAGTCCACAAAAATTAGGCAATACATTAGGTTGATACCAAAATGACAAGAAATCAATTCAAACACTCAATAAGAAGATACCAAAATGACATTAGGTTGATATCACATTGAATTACTTGTAAAAGTAGACCATGAGGATAACTATTTTCCTACAAAGAAAACCATCCAAAACCAAATGCCAACATGCAATCAACTATCTTCCTTATTAATAGCCAAATATGTAACTTCCAAGTCCTTACAGGACAGCGAAGATTGACAGGAATAAAGTCAGCAACAACTTCTAAATCGCTGTCGCTATCAGCATTTTCTGTTGCTGCCCCACCACCAACACATCGCCTAACACGAGCAAGTGCATCTTCAAACCGCTCACCCTCAGATTCCTTTGGAATCATGTTCAAAATCTATAAAGAGAATGGAGCAGCAAAAGAAAGTTATCATAAGCAAGCAACCTCCACAAGGAAATCCCAAAAGAATTGCAAATATAAAACATTCTTCAGGCAATAATTGGAGAATGGAAATAATACTCGTAAATAATTTAGACTTATTCTCAGTTTCTCATAGAGGCAGGTAAATGAAATTCTCAATTAGTAAATCCAGGATGTACAAATATGCTATGAATTCACCAAATACAGTCCTTTTGCCATCTTGAAATATTCAGTTTCACTAGTCCCTCAGGTGTAGAGGACAAATATTTAAGGTCCCTAGTTCAAGAAAATCAAACCTACCTGCTGAACAGTTCGACGTTTAACAATTCTCACTCCCAAACAAAAGACACGAGCATCGCATCCTGTTAAGGAAATTTTATTAATTCCATCTCTGGTCCAAGGTGTGATCTGACAACAGAAGACAAAAATGAACTAAGAAAATTATTTGAACCCCAAATGACTAGAAGACCACATTTAACATAAAACATAAAACCCATTCTTTGGAGAGGAGGAAAACACATAAACATGAAAGAGCTTGAAGGATTGATCAACAAAAGTCCAAATGAGCCACAAGGACCACTAATAAAAAAGACAATGTTGAAGTAGGAAATAGAACAATGCCCTGTGATTCATAAACACCATTTCATTCTACTAGGTAAAGCAAAAGCTGAAAAATAGTCAACCAAACTTCATTCAATTTGAAAATTAAGATAGTCAAAGGCCAAGTATCCCAAAGAGAGAGAACTCACAATAGGCCCATCATCTCGACCATTTGCACCTAGCAACTGCGATCCTGGCCTGTTTATTGCCCGCACTGGTACCCCTGTCATTAATACAGGTGCATGAGCAAACAAAAAATTCAACAATAAAATGAAGCTCAATAAGGAATCAAAAGCATCCAAGAAGATGGAACAAAAAAATGAACTGAAGGTAAGAATATTCAGGTCTAGAATGAAGCTATATAATAGAAAACTCCATACATCTTCATGTTCCATTCCAAACAAAATTGCTTCTTAAAACTCTCAAATTAAAATAGCAATGTCATGTAACAGAACCTAGAGATTATTAGTATAAATAAAAAAGAATCCAACAGGTTGGGCCCACTAAAGGCCTCTTTTGTTCATGCATCAAATTGCTGACTAGATATAGTTCCATAAGGAAGTGAACTTAGATCACACCATTGACTTGTAGGTCCGCATATTGTGGCCACTGCATCCTAAATGGAACCTTGTCGTTAAGAAGCATGCACCAAGCCTGCATCGACAAAAAAAAGAGTCAATCATTCCAATTATACACACACATGGACTCACAGAGGTATGCCCATGGACAACTACAAATAGAATGAGCTTTGAAATCTTTTCGGGCAAACCGACCTGAACATCATGTTCCGGTTTTGACAACAAATCCTTGTCTGCCCTTGTGAGCTGAAATGTTTTCTCAACACTCTGTACAGGGTTTGACCTAGGAGAAACAGAAAAGTGAGGTTAAAGGAACAAATTCAGTTATTTGCAATCTCACACCTTAAGGAACCTCTAACTTCAGTAATAAATAACTATACGCAATAAATACTTCCAAATCAAGCCAAATGGAACAGGTAATAAAAAAGCCCCAAAAATTGAAGTATTCAGGGGTTTGAGGGAGGACATGTTAAGAGACGCACGAGGACAAGCATTAAAGACTCCGCCCAACCCACTCCAGACCAATCTTACATCCAGAGATTTAGTGTAGGCAGATAAATTCCTACACCACCTGATTATTTGGTGATAGTGGAAGACAAAGTATGCTTGCCATGTCCACTCCTACAACTATCAAACAACCCTACATATTTAGACAGCTCCATATGATCATGATACTTCTCCGCCAAGTATGTGGGCTTGGAGCCATTCATCCGTCAGGGAAAAGATAGTAGGAAACTGAATCTAAGCAACAAAAATCTATTGAAGCTCAAGAAAATCAAAGAAGCAGTGGGACCTTGAAAGCTGTCTACCTTTTATTTTTTTTCCCCAAGTAGCAGTTAACAAAAGTTCTTTAAATTGGCAAGGTTTGTACATAAATAAGAAAGCTTCCAAGCAAACACACAAACTAAACTAAAAACATCAGGAATACTGGATTTCCATCCAGATTTATCACATACAAGAAAATAAAAAACTAGCAGGAAGGGGCTGGGAATCACATTTCAGAGTTCAACAAATGACAAAGAGAATTAAGGCATCAACTTCTACTCACCCATCTGCAGGAACACTGGTAATCACCAACTTCACATGATACAGAGGATATGCCACCGGTGCCCAAAAGCTGCACATTAGGAAGAAATCAGTTAAAGTGAAACTTAAAAAAAGGAAATGATATAATTTGCACACATTTACTGAAACAGTTTAATCAATGTGAAGTAGTGAAAACATATGCAACACCCCTGGCCACTTAATAGAGTAAGATTCAATAATTAGAAATCTAAGTTTCAAGATATTCACCTCATATAAAGGGCCGAATAAATCAACATATCAAATATGACGTGTGATTCTCAAACTGCCTTTGACACAATTGTCTTCTATAATAATTTAAGAAATCATATATCTAAATTACAAGGTTGTAATATAAACCATTCAAGCAACAAGTTCGATCTGGAAATGGAACGATAATCAGACAAACACCAAGCAGGAAAGAAGTTTCAATACTAAAGCCATGATACCAAGAGACTAAACCATCAAACTGGAAAGGAAGTACACAAGACACTTTTTTTCCAGAGAAAGAGAAAAGGAAACCTAGCAGGGCCAATGCTCAAACAGCTAACAATAACTAACTTTTTATCTAAAATCAATCCTACTATCCAAAAACTTCCCAGTTGCACATGCTATAACAGATTAATAGAAAATAAAATAATTTAAGAAGTATAAACCACGGATATGATCATGCAGGCAAAGTGCACTTACGGGTCTGCACGATTCAATCTACAAATTTCACAGTAAAAAGTCTCTGGAGGGATTGGTGCAGCACCCTCAATAGGTTTCTCAGAAATAATAACACAACCTATGTGTTGCCATACACCACATTTGGGATCTTCACACTGCATCAACAAGTACAATATCAAATGCTAATAAAGATCAAAATGCAAGAACCAATAGATCAACAGAATTTTGAGTAAAGAGCACAATAAGACAACCATCTATGCTGTATAAAAGGTGAATGGGATCACTAAACATGTAGTCATATGGCAGAACTGCACTAATTTGAAACAACAGAGCAGAATTTTCAAATACATTTCAATTATGCTATGAAGATAACATGCTACTCCTTCAAATAAGGACATAAGCATTTATTCAAGGGGAGAATGTGCACCAAAACTGCAGAAACTTAAAAGGCATAAAAATAGAAAACAGGAGTAAATGCAAGAAGTGGGGCGGGCAAGGGAAACAAGGTAGCAATCAAAGACACATATGTTGTACAATGAACATATTGTCCACGTGGGAAAGTGAGAGCATTTACAATCTACTGGTTAACAAAGAGAATATGCTTGCTACCTTAATCATCGAATCATTTCGCAATGTGCTTCCGCAGGGGCAACGAATCTTTTCTGGTTGATAAGAATCCTCAGCTTCTTCTTTGAGCTTCACATTGCTGCTTTCAGAGACACCTTGAGATCTAGTTGCCAACTCTGTTGCCCCAGAAACCTGCATTTTTCTGGGGTGGAGGAAACATAAAGTTTCAAATCCTTGTATAATTTGGAGAAGATATAGAATAGATAGTGCTTTTATGTATAACTCTACTTTGTAATGGTGCACATTTTTCATAAGTTGATGAACAAAATCAGGCAACCCCAATTTTAATATACATTTAGCAGCAAGAGAAACAATTGCAAACCTGTAAGTATCATCCACTAATTTCGCTACATCATCCTTCCCAACAGCATTTTTCTTTGTCCACATTCCTGAAGCTATTCAGAGAAATGCATAAACAACAACCAGAAAGGCTTTCAGAAAATTCAAAAATAAGTTAAGCAACAATAAAAACTAGCACTGACCATGGTGCAAATAAATAAAAATTGAACTAGCAGTTCAGATTCAATGTTGGAATTAGCAAATTAAGAGGAATGAAGTTCCTTAATCTAACAGGACCCTTTCCTTGTACAGCTTTTAACAAGAGTCCATACAGATATAAAATCGCAAGAGCCCTACTTTCTATCTTCATCCATGGATCCTTAAAAGGACTCTTATATAAAATAAGGAATAGAGAATTGCATCATCGAAGAGCAGCTGAAAATCATCTCCAAAATATATTTTGGATATCAGCAAAGGTTTAAAAACAATATCATATTTCAGAGAAGAAGAAGGGGGAGAAAAATGGCAGGATGCACTAGGATAAAAATACAGAGCTACGGCCACAATAAAATCCATTTTTTCAAGTAAAATGAATAGAAAAAAAAAAGAAAAAAAAAAGATGATAGGTTTTACCTCTATCGTCAGCAAGAGCGGCTATAATCCGATCAACAAGATCCTACAGTAAATCATTATATAGAAAGCCTTAAACATTTGCTTCCCTAGAAAATAACGCTGTATTAACAATTCAAAGAAAAAACCCACTCCATACAACCAAGAGTTTAAAGAATGAAGTGTAATAAACACATGAGATATGATCACCAGATTATCAGACAATATCAACGCCAAAAACTAAAAAGATGAACAAGATCAAAATTGGACCGTGAAATATATTATTCCTATAGGAACAAAGCAAGTACCCCCAAAGGTCCCAACTTTACAAGAAAGTAGTTGCTCCATAAAGTTTTTAGTGCAAACCACTGTAGTTTTTGACATCTAACCTGCTTCTTTCCCTGTTTTGAAAGGCCTAGCTGTGCAAGAACATCTTTGAGCTCCTTAATTCGGAAATATGCTAATTTATCCTACAAAAAAGACAAAAATTACAGTGCCATTTAAATTAAAGTAAATATACTACTTACTCAGGCATGCAGTTCCCAAGGGCCAAATTTTTTTTTTTTAAAAAAAAAAACAGAAACAAAAAGGGAACCTAAGTAAAAGTAGAACAGAAAATGTTAAGATATGGCACAAGAACATTTCAGTTAGATCAAATGAAATTCTCAGCTACAACAATAATAATCACAATCTTAACTGGGCTTCCACCTACACTCTTATGATAACACAATTGCAAATTTAATGTAGAAGATCGAAAAGTAATTCAAAACACAAGTGAAGAGAAAGCTTCCTAAAGGCACCTTCAGAGGATTGCAGAAGATTTTGCCCAGAGTATAAATGTCCCCTAATGAAGGACAACAAGGGGGGAAAACTCCAGAATGCAAATATCGTGAACCATAGAGCTCAGGCATGGTTATAGACAGAGTTTTCACTGTTTAGGCTTGCACAAAAGAATTCTTTGTTTTCCCCCTCTTCTTGGAAAATAGAGCCAAGCAGACATCGTAGAATTCAAGTTTCCCCACATTTCTGAAATTTAGGACAACTGCTATAGAAGTTTCCATCCTCAGATTTATTTTCACAAAATTTAATTCTTCAACTTGTTAAGGAAACATCATAAATGCATTGTTGCGCGAACTCCATAAAGTAGCTCACAAATGGAAACATAGCCTATAAAGGAATAGGTAGTAGATAATTAAATGTCCTATTCTGAAAGAGGTTAAAATTCATTAATTATTCAAATGTAATCATCTTGGCAACATCCTTGACGGAAACTAGACGCCAAAAGGCAGCCAAAGTTCTTTCCTCCACCTTTTCGGGACAACTAGGATACAACTAGCAATAATTATTTTGACAGCTAACGACAAAGCCATTTAATTGGAGTATCTTAAACCTTTTAAGAAAGTACATTTCAGATTATTCTGGTGCCTTAATGCTTAAAATGGAACACAATCAAATACTTATCTAAATGATTTCGCCTAAATCGACATATACATCTTGCTGCATATTGCAGCCAAGGGTTCTATTAGTTGAAAGCGCGTGATTGAATTTGACAAAAGTAAATTACAAATATTTACTACACCCAGTGTTATGATTATATTTCTTGGTGCCAAATACAAAATTGACTATATATATAAAAAAGTCATCATTTCATTTTTGAATAAACTTAATCTCCACTGCCAATAAGCAAGCTTCATGCAGTCTACCATTTTCAGAAATTAACATTGCAAAATTAAACTGGATTACACAGTATTTTCCCCAATGCAAAACTGAAACTAGAAACAGTTTTAAAAAACCCTATAAACAATTTTTTTTAGGGACAAAACGGCAAAAAGAAATAATCAAACAATTAAAATTAAGATAACCAAAAAAACAAAAGCATACACAAGCATATAAACATATGTACCTTACAGCTTGCCACCAAATCCATCTTTAGACGCCGTGCTGCCGCCTCCAATGGTGTTTTGCAGTTTAATCAGAACAGAATATCAGCAAACACCACACATGCCTTCTCAAAAACACAGTTGATCTAATTTACCAAATAAATCACAAAAATGAAGAATCCATTTTCTACCTAATCACCTTAAAACAAAAATAAACAAAATTACACAAACATAAACATACTTGAATTCGTTTGCAGGAAAAGCAATTGCCACATAAAAAACTTGTGTAGATGAATATTATTGGCGATGTTCGATACAAGGATTGATTAAGGATTAAGGGTTTATGCAGTGACTGAACAACCTACGCCGACTGAGTCGATTGCTATTCAGAATTTTCTCTTTCTATTTCTTCGAATACGTTTTTCTTTGCGTATAATGCAATCGCTTTTTGACTGGGACGAAGCTGGAAGGGGGCTATCCTGCAATTTTAACCACGGACGTATCGCCGATTCATCAAATCCGGTTTATTCCGTCCAGAACACGTCCGGGTTTGGATTTGCTGTTCTCACGTGTACATAGTGTCGTGCTGCGTTTTTTCATTTTTCTTTTGCTTTTGTCATTTTTCATTCATATTTATGTAAGCAGTGGATTTTATTTTGGAATATAAATGACAAAAGCATCTTTTATATATATATATATAGAGAGAGAGAGAGGGGGAAGGTAATAATTTTTATAAATACTAATAAAACTTTTTTATATCAAAAGATATGTACGGAACATATTATACAACATATTCTTAAATAAAAATTATTTTATTTAATAAATTCTTAATACGTAAAAACAATATTTTTTGTTTGAGAACATATAAAAACAAATGATTAAGACGAACAAAAATATGAGATAATACCATATGCTGTAAAATAAACTCTATGAAAACATCTGCAAAATTCGAGATGGTAAAGGAGGAGCCGTTTGCGAGTAGGATTCGTCAAAGCCGTGTGATTTATTGACTTTGGATTTTCTGACTGGTAGATCTAACCAATTGGAGGTGATTGTGGTGTGCTGGCAGCTCTTTTGCAGTCTTGCGCAACCTTTTTTTTTTTTTTTTTTTTTTTTAAAAAAGTCTTGCGCAACCTAAGGTCCTAATGGGCGTACCTACTCAATCAATTTCAGTTTTTTTCCCCTTTTTTTCTTATACTACTACTATATTTATTTTTTGTTCTATTGATCTAATTGCTACTTAGGCCTCCCATTTTAAACAAATTATGTTAAAGACCTTATTTGATTTGATATTGCATCATGTTCCTTTTTAAAAAAACTGTAATGCTTTTATATATTCAAAGATTAGTCTCCAAATTTTACCTATTAAAATAGGATTACTCGACAATTAATTTAATAGCTACGGGTTAGATTGTTCAGTCAACAAGTGTATAAAAATAATTTTTTTTTTTTAAAAAAACTCAAAGCAATTGCAACTATATCTATTTGGTAATCATTTAAAACTTCATAGAAATATTTATCATACACGATGACAACTATAAGAATAATTACATCATTTATCAAATTATGAGAAATAATTTTTTTTTGTTAAATATATTGTTGGACTAGTGATGCTTCTTATTCAATTAAAGCTTTTTCCTTCCAAATATAGTTTTTAGTCATCTAGCAAATTATTATAATAATCTTCAAAAAAAATTAAAAAATTACATTCTAATAATTCATTGTCAACGTCTATTCTATGACACAGAAGAATTAAAATTCAACACTAACACTTGTAAAATTCTCATCAACGGATGATTAATTTAGGTTCATAAACTCAACACCAAAATAAATTGAAGAATGTAAGAGAATTTATTCAGATTTAATTTGATTGTTTTTCCTTGATAAGAATCTAAGCGATCTAAATAGAATTTTTAATAGAAACAGAACAATCACAATTTTAAATTTTAATAGAACAAAAACCGCAATAATCTGATTCAATTTATATCTGAAATTGACCTTTTAAAATAAAAAATAAAGATTCCATTTTTAATATAATGTATTCATATTAAATTTCACTTTTTAATATATTAAATATTAATATTTCTAATTTTAAGCAATTCGGAGGAAAGATCTCACGGTTGATGCAACCATCGTGTTGGCCCTTTGCTTTTGTGTGTGTCAAACAAATACCAGTTCCAGTTTGTTTCATATCAGAATATATTCTGAACTGCATTAATTCTACGGGCAAGTCAGCCATTCTTTTCCATATCAAATGGACAAATGTTCTGCTGGTATGGACACCAAATCAAGTGCCAAACAGAAACGAACTAAAGCAGCCTAGGTAGGTAATTAAGGGTTTTCTTTCTCACTCTCTTTAAATATCAAAGGCTACAATGAATCTCTCCCAGGATGACAAACGCGGCGTGTTCTGGTTCGAGTCACCCTACTTGTATAGGGGCAACCAGCAAGTTCCAGAGGGTGGAGATATTTCTTATTCCAAGACAAGAAGAAGCTCAACCACATTTTCCAGGCCAGATCAGTTCTATAGGTTTTTCTAATGGTGGCTGGCACCTTGCAACTGTTATGGTTTGAAAGGGGGGGATCTGAGATACTGAAGCTTTCTCTGGTGCAACTGATAAAATAAGAACCCGAGTACCAAACTAGGTTTATTCTTCCATGTCAGTCACTGATTTGGAATGCCTGAAGCTCTCACAACCTGGACAATTATGCAAGCTCTCGTGTATATAGATATCACAATCCAGGCAGAAGTGTTGTTTGCATTTAGGACAGGTAACACGAGGGCCAGGTATATTTCCTGCGACAGATTAAAACCGATTAACAAGATGGTATAAACAGAGACTATAATATCTAGCATCTCTACTAGACATATAATGAGTATTTAGATATAAGTCACCAGGTGGAGGATGGAATCCTAAATTTGCTAAATAAAACTGCTTGCAACACATCCAGCAAAATGGCAAAGTAAACAAAGCTTCTAAACGTTCTGGCACTTGATATAACCTGTGACTTTCGCATCAGTGCAATAACCAACTGACTCTTGTGAACAAGAACCATTCCAAGACTCTTGTAATTACATGGCATGCCATGTAATTACCCAAAAGGAACAAATGTCTACGCCAAACCTCAGAGAACAAGCATTACAGATTTCCGTCTTATGTAATATTATAATTGCACACAGCAGTACTGAACAACTATCTTAAGTTCTTATTTGAATGAAGCACAAATCAAGGATTTGTGTGGGAATAAGGTCCTTCATGATTCAATCAAAATTCTCAAAATTTCTGTCACCGGTATTCTGAATTTTTTAAATTGTTATCATGTGACAGGGCAGATAATCTTTATTTTTCTTATGTGGTTTGATGCACAGCTATTGTCTCTGCTTTCAAGGGCTGACATTGTATACTTATCCTTTCATAGACCTGCATTATTTGTACTGAGACTTAGCATTTTATTCCTTATGAACCCCATGACATTGTTCAAAGCTCCAGCCATTTATGATGACCCAAACCAGTACAGTGTAAGGCAGACTTCACTTCTCTTCTCTGGTTAAGCCTATATAATCAATTAGACCAGTCTAACTGATTACATAATTCAATGCATTCAATTTTCACCAAAACTCACAAGTGAAGGAGACTAAATAGTTCACCATCTTGATGGCTACAAGCCTTATAACTTCCAGGAGTCCTCTCTTCTGACACCGAAACTAATCATCATGTCTATATAGGAATGTTCTTCATAGTAGTCCTTTATTACCTATTTTTTCTTTCTTGCAAAATGTCAACCAAGACAAAGTTGAGAGTTCAGTTCCCTTTCTAACTATAGTTTCTATATTTACTACACATTTGCCAATGTCATTGAACCATGTCTTGAATAATGTTTTGTAACTATTCTGGCTATTCAATATAAATCTTTCAAATGAAAAATGGCAGTAAATTCTCCTTATCTCTTTCACGCTATACAATGTATACACATAAAGTTGACAGCAGAAAAAAATGCCCCTTAGATTCATCAAAAACAAAATCAAATATGCAAGTTCTTACCGGGATTTAGGAGACTTTGCTGACAACCAAAACAATCTTTTGGTTGCTTATTTACAACTGATATTGATACATCATCAAAAGGTGTTATAGGAAATAGATGATGATAGGACCTAGCCAAATGGGGAGATGAAACCAGTGTCAGCCCGCAGATTCGGCATTCAGTAGGCAGCTCACATACACGTGCTTTACATCTTGGACAAGTGTATCCCCCACCAAATTTAGCCTCTTTATGACAAGAACAAATTGAGATGACACCTTCTGCAGCTCTTTGAGGAAAACCCATCTTGATCAAATTGGCAATTGCAAACTCTGCTATTGCTGGAGGTGGTGGTGCATGCTCCATCACTAACTCCTTCAAGTGGGCCTGTGTTAAAATCAAATCATAAGTCAGATTTTCCAAATCAATGCTTGACACGTATATTCATCATTACATCAATGCAGACTTTCATTTCCTGGCCCGCATTACTATTATAAGACTTATAAGTTTCAATGTATAGTATCTAGTTTGTACTTGTATGCCAAAGATTAATGGTTCGGAAATCAATTCCCACATATTATTATCACTGAAATGAACACTCACCTCATCCAATGCGACTGAGTATGAACCACCAGTTTCTTGGCATAGATATTTGCATATATATAGTTCAGCAGAAAGGCCAATAACTGAGCATCTTATCTTTGACACTTTGCATTTCTGAATAGTTTCCACTATATCCCCTGGATCACAGGTACTAAGTGCAGAATATAAGAACAGAACTTCACGGTGACCATATGAAGGGATCTGACTTAGAAGGTCGTGCACGAGATCAAGGCCGTTCTGAATAGAGGCGTCACCTGAGCACCCCAATTTACCCATCAATGCCTTAATATGAGATTCTGGACTGCCACCTAGATCAGTTAAGCAGTGAGCGACCCCATCTTTCAAAGTTACAAGGCCAATTTGACTCAAAGGATTTTGATCGAAAAACTCCCTAATAAAAGCTTCCACTTGTTTAGTGACTATGGCCATCCGGCTTGGCTTGTAATCCATCTCACTAGCTGCCTACATGTCGGAAGTTAAATTGATGATCAGTTCTGTAGACTACAGGGATAGAAATATACTTGATTACCAGGTCATAAGCAAACAATTCACTAACCTTGCAACAATAGTTTCCAACTACTTCTGAAGAACTTACATTTATTACAATATCATCTTTGAGGGTTAACTTTATGAGTTCATTCTGAGGTAGATAAAGTATTTTTAGATGGAGTTGTTTATTTCTCAAAATTCTTTATCTGACCATTTTTGTGTTTTCTTTTCCTTTTCTACCCATCTAAACTAGTGAAAAGATAAAAACAGCAAAGGCATAAGTAGCCCCTGCATCATGAAAACCAAAACATGATTTATCAAAACCATAAGTTTGCACTGATAATTCCTTTTTTTTTTAAATAGCATTTTTATTACAAAGGGGACATAAATATATTTCCACTTCAGCACTAAAACAATTAGTAGACTTTCTGCTCTTAAGACTGAACAAATTCCAATAAATTACATGTATATCTTTTTCCATAAAACATGATATATCAAAACCAAAAGTTTGCACTGATAATTCCTTTTTTTTGGAAATAGCATTTTTATTACAAAGGGGACATAAATATATTTCCACTTAAGCACTAAAACAATTAGTAGACTTTCTGCTCCTAAGACTGACCAAATTCCAATGAATTACATGTATATCTTTTGCCATAAAAAAATATTAGTTTTACTAATCTGTTCCGAGTTCAGTTTAGAAGTAAAAGTACAATTCAAAAGAAAAAAAAATGGAAATTAACGTACTCGAGAAAGATCAATGACAATGTAGAGGTAGCGTATGAGACCCTTCTGAATACGAGCAGTAGTTGCAGTACGGAGACGTCTACGATACTGAGCATGATAAAGGGTTTTGTTGTCTATGGGCCGAAGAAGACCAGATTCATCCTCTTGCAGAGATTCCCAAGATCTTTCATCTGCATAAGTCCTCTCCCATGCCTCACGACCTCCCCCAGTTCCTTCATCTTCATCTTCCTCTTCTTCTTCACCCCTATTGAATCTTCTCTCCTCACCATTCGTATCTCTCTGCATCATATATTATTCTAATAATCTTCCTACAATTAGAAAAAAAAATGTTCAAATCAAAAGGGCTCAAATCCAAAAATCAATCTGCCACCTTTTATAGGTTCAATCTTCCTACACATATTACTTGTTACAGTTCTTGCTCAAGAAATCAGAATCAAAGCTCATAACAGATACATGATTAGTGTGGAAAATAAGCAAATGGTTACCTCGGGAAACAATCTTAATTTGAAAAGAGGGAGGTAGAGAGTTCAGTGTTTGCTTTGCTTCCCACAAATTCACTGCTTAGACGAAAGATTGTGGCTTCTGAATTGGGTTTGCCAGAGTGTGTGCGGCTTCTTCTCCGTTTAAGATGTTTAAAATTCATTTTAATAAAGAAAAAATGTCAAAATTAAATACTCGTACTATCTAATTTTTGAAGATAAACATATTTTAAAAGATTACATTAATCTCATTAATAATTAGAAAGTAAAAACATAAAGATATCTAATAACCTTTTTTAAATAAATAATAATAATTAGCATTTACATATACTCTTGCATCCAAAATAAAATGTTCAATATTAATTTAAAAGATTCATAAAATATGAATCTACCCGACTAAATTAATGATAAAAGAAGTATAATATAGTAACCTAGGTATAGTTAATTTTTAAATACTAAATGAAAAGGGGACATCTAACTCTAAAACAAAAAGAGTAAGAAATAAGAATATTGGTTTGGAGATGACTTAATTTAATGATAAAAGTGTCATAACGAATGTAGCATTACAGTTTGTTGTGTCTCTACTACCGCAAAATATACAATGGATCTAGTGATACAATCACATTTTTCCCAGAGTTAAATTAGTGTTAGCACTCAACATTATGCTTCAAAGGAAACCATTTCCAACAGTTCTTGAAGGGACCACTCAATGACAGAACTGCCAATTTTTAATTAACATCACCCTGAGTCTTGATCATATTTTATTGACGAAGAGCTGTCCAATAAGTTTCTGAATAAACCAAAGGCGCTCGCAATGCATGTCTGAATCTTACAAAAGTTAATGAAGCAACAGCAACAGATAAAGTAGCAGATTATATACGGTCCAGAACAAGCACCATTCCTGCAAAACTGTTGTTTTCTTGCTGTACATAGATCGTGATCTTGAAATCTAATGTTCAGACTGCTAATGGCTACAACAGAATTGAGTAAAACGATCATGTCTTGTCTTGATCAAATTTTCTCATGTCAATCTGAAGAACGACAGTGAAATAAATTAGTCATTCTGCAAAAGTATCTGCATGGAGAATGATCCATGATCAGATATCCAGAGTGCTTCCATTCATTGGAAAAAGCAAATACACGAATGAAAACTTCTCTAATCTTCGGTATCTGGATCAAGAACAGGGAGAATGTTCAAGGCCGATGAGCCAAGGTGCATGCCCCGCACTATCCCTCCATACCCTGCCTTGATCTTGTAGCATAAAAGCAAGATGGAGTCCCATAACGCTGTTCTTCCCTGTCAAGTAGGTCAAGAGTGGCATCAGAAATCTAGTAATCATCAGAGATGATAGAAAATACAAATATATCTGCAAAAATGAACATGTGCAGTCCATTTCTTCTCCCGCCTTGCTTCCCCAAGGGCATGGTGCGGGCAGCAGATCCCACAAATAAATAAAATGAATATGGATTAGCAGCCAACAACTCCGGGAAGGGTAAAGAAACAAATTAATGAAGTATCTATTCCAGGGAAAAAAAATAGAATAGATGTTTAAATCAGAGGGGGTATCAAGAATTTGCATTTCAAATTCGGTTGCTAATTGTATAGATACACTTACTTAGAGCAAGTACTGGTGCTAATTTTACAGATACATTACTTACTTGGAGTGAGAACTGATGCTTTTTCTCCCAGTATAATGCAAAAATTGGAGGCCTTTGCTTCCCAAAAGCCAATACACAAGCTCCTGGATGCAGCACAGAGGGAACACCAGATACAATAGCTAAGTATTTTTCAGGAAATCTTTCCTTTGGAGGTAGAACTCCTAAAAACAAAGGATTCTTGCTAGCCTGGGCTCCAGCATATGCTGTAGGATCAACATGTAGCATCCACTTTGGGTGTTCCAGGAAAGCACAAAATAGATACAATAGCAAGTGGGAATCTGTAGGAAGGTCAATACTCCACTTCTTGTTTACTTTGTCATAAACTTCTCCACTTCCCAAATACTCATAGTTCTTCACGCAGGTTCCTTCAGCAAGGTCTGCAAAGTTCTACGAACTTAGCATCTCGGAGGTAAGTTATATTGCAGGAATCAGGTGAAACAACAAATCTTTGTTGACATATTATTAGACACAAAGTAAATTCATGTGGGGATGAATGGTTAAAGGTAACTAAGAATTACCTCGAATCCTTTGTACAGTATAATCTGCTCTGATGCTGCTGTGTGGTAGTAGACCCTTTCCCCACTCTCCTTTCACTAAGGCACTAAGCCTCTGGTGTTCAGTGATTGCATCAATACATTCTTGTATAATAGGGACTAATGAACTTGCTTGCAGTGATTGTTGGGGATTGCCAAGAGGTAACTTTGCTGTTAAAGATGATGAGATTATGATCAACTATGATTTTCTGAAGAGGTCCTCAAAAGCATGTTCACTTCCTAAATAATCTTGAAACAAAGCAAAAAACATTGATCAACTTACTCAAACAAGCATTTATATATTGGATAAGTGTAGTCCGTAACTGATGAAGAAGACCATCTTCATCAACAGCAAATGCTGGCTGCCATTCATCAGTCCGCCCAATTGGAGATGCTGAAGCAGTAGTTCCAGTACTTTGGGTTTCACTTCCCACTTGACTGATTGTAATTGTAATTCCAAGTTTAGCAGCAGCTTGCATAACCTAGAAGCATGACAAATTTAGACTGCTTGAATATAAAAAAAACCACAATGTATCATCTATAGATCATGTGTCCTTTTTTACTGATCCTGAAATCTTCACCAACAATGGAAACAGGAATTGGTTGATAAAGATACCACCCTACCAATCATAAGCATAGATACCAAATTTGGTTATTTCCTTTTGTTTCCCTGATCTTTTGAAACAACAAATAATTAAGTAAAAAGGGTACCTAAACTAGCGAGTTTCGTTTGTAAATGGGCAAGTGTATGAATAAAAAGAAACAAATTATGCACAAAATGAGAATCAATAAAAACAATGAGACAGAACATAGATGGCCTAATTACCAAGTACACAGTGTTGTCATATCCCAAACAATGCACCACTTGTGATGCATAAGAACTTCTAGTCAATAGGTGACTTTATCATAAGACAGCATGTAGATGAGTTTCATAATTTAGACTTTCTCCAATAGGGAGAAGTCACATGGACAAATTGCTTCACTCTAGGAATCTTAACATGTGTCCCCCCCCCCCCCCCCAAAAAAAAAAAACAGCACTAAATCAAGTATGCCTATGTTTAGAAAATGAAGTGAATTCTCTAAATGAGAAAAAATTAGCAAGAAGACCAACTTCACAAGACAATAAGGTTACCTTTTCATGACTGGCATCAATCTTGGAAAGTAGAGGATTTAGTAAAATTGAAGAAAACCACTGTCGGAGGCGATCACGCCACAGCTCAATCTCTGGATAGATACCCAAATCCTGAAAAGCTTCAATTGACTCCTCCATAGACATGGGAGGAGGTAGATCAACCTCACCTTTCTTTGGTGGGGTAGTGAACTTCTGGGATCCAGGGGACATCCTAACAGGCCTCAAAGGTGTACTTCTTGTAGTCCCAGATGTATTAGCAGAAGTAGCTATTGTATTAGGACTGGTTATGCCGAACCCCTTGATGGTCGGAGGAGGAGTTGCCAATTTACTTGCTGACTCAGAGATTTTCTCATCAACATCAGCCAAAAACCTTTCTAGGTCTTCTTCAGATGTAATCTCTTTATGAAATGTAGCTCGCTTATTTGACCAAGGGGAGTTACCAAATTTATCTGAACCTGCTGAATTCTGAACAGAGGGCGACTGGGAGGATGAAGCAGGAACAAGATACAGAGATGCGGAAGATGGTGATTTTGAAGGGGGACTGAGAGAATGCAGATTACTACTGGAGCTTGATTTGTTGAATGAACGATTTGAGTTAGCAAGAGGTTGATGAAGTGGGACAAGAACTTCTGAAGGAGATGCTGGTTTAGTTGCAGATTTGGGAGGTTTCTTCGAAGACTCAAGAATAGCTGGTTCAAATTTCGGCTTCAATCCTATAAGGCCCAGTTGTCTATTAGTTAGATGCATTTGCTCTTTAGTTCCTCTGGAAGGAGACATAACTGTCACTTGTTCAGTATTTCTCACTCTCCATAGTAAAACTGCTTTGACAAAAGCAAGTAATGTTCCACTTAGAACTATAGCTGCCGTGATTCGCACTGCTTTGAGTAATAAACCTGAAAAAAGCATAGTAGGAAACATCACATCAATTTTAAGACAACCCACATCTACAGTCTATAGCATTCCAGTGAAGGATTTGGAGTAATTTACTTACAAGAAACTTCTGCAGAAACATACTGGGATCTCAAATTGTCAAATCCTCTGTTCTCCCTTCAAACATAGACAAGAAATTACATTCAGGAAAGCACTTGAAGTTAGGACACAAAAGGAAAGACCACATTTAGGCCATAACTAATGCAGAAAGTTTTCTCCTATTTTTATCTAGTTTGTAGCATTAAGGAAATTTAAGAACAGGAAGAAATTTCTTACTTTGAAGACAAAAGGAATTCTTTTTATCTTTCATATCAGAGACAAAAAGAACATGATGAACAAATCAGTTTTATTTCTAACTTTTCAATGCATTTTACAGAAAGTCCTATTCTTCTTTGCCTTTCCACTAAAATAAAAGTCTTTTCAAATTTTGAGGTACTTGGATATACATACATTGCAACCCTAAAGTGAAGTCCTTTCATACATCAACTGCGTCATAACCCATCTTCCTCTCCCATTCCTCCCCCCCCCCCCTCTCCCCACACACACACATCAACAAGTAGCAGAAAAACTAATGTATATAGCGCAAACCACAGCAAGGCGAAGCAACTAAACGCCATGATACTTGCACCAGAATTTTAAAAAATAATATAAAAAAACTAACTTAACATTTTTCAACCAAATCATCTTCATGACAAGTAGATTACAAATTACAACTAGAAAGAAAAAGAGTATAGGACAAATTTAGGAGAATTACCTTGAGGCACTGGTAAGAAGAGCTAAGGCGGAGGCAGAGGAAAGCGAGAGAATGAAAAGGAAAGTAAATTTGGAAGGTCGGAGACTTCTTGTAGTCAGGGCGACTGAGATGGCTGGGTTCTGGTACACCGTGAACTTGGATGCTGGCGGCTTCTGCTGCTCTCCTCCACCTCCACCGCCGCCATCCATTATCAGTGCTTAGGGTTTCAGTTCTGCGAGTGTAAACGGAAAAGGAATCGGAGAAAGCTGATTACAGGAACTGGAGAAGCATGGAATCCGGCATGGATGAGAGCAGTCCCGGAGGCTTCAGAGTTCGAACAAACTACTCTCAATTTTGAATTTCTGATTTTCGAGCACAAGGTTTTATAAGTGGGCTTTTAGTCAAAGAACTGAGTGGGAAGATATATGTACATTCCTTTCGTTTTAGGCTTCAGCCCAGTTAATTCTCTCTTATCCAAACAAGAGCCCAATAGTACGACTGAGCAAACAGGCACCCAAATAAATATATTTTCTCATTCAAATATCAGAGTATCACATATGGGTTCCTTAAATTAATAGCCCAACGAATTACCCAGAATTCTGCTATGCGATATATGTCAAACTAATTTATCAATATATATATATATATATATGCCAAACTAAAAAAAAATAAAATGTAAATTGCAAGAATTTTCTGAATGGAAAATATTTCAATGTGGAAGTGATATGCATTGATCCTGTCACACATGACACAACTATGATTAAATGACGATATGTAAACTCTTTATTGATTGGACAAATATTACAAATAATAAATAAAGAATCCCTTTACTTATAGGCTCTAAAACAAAATCCTAATCTACTATAATTTCTAACTATATACCAATAAGAATTAGAAATATTATTTTGAAACTTACTAAATGACTGCACATTCTTGAGACTCTATGACTTCGCTGCAAATATGATAATTATGTGATTACCCTTAACTAGGGGTGGCAAAATCGGCCCGGCCCGTTGGGCTGGCCCATTAAGCCCGAAAAATAAATGGGTTGTGCTTCATTATTTGTGGCCCGAAAAAATCGGGCCTAATTGGCCCGGCCCATTTGGCCCGCGGGCCAAATGTGTTCGGGCCATTTTAGCCCGTGGGCTGACGGGCCGGCCCGATTCTAATTTTTTTTTAATTTTTAATATATTAAATGAATGAACATTATGCTTGTGTTTGATGGTTTAAATGTTTTTTTTTATTTGCTTAAAGATGGTTGGTTTGTTTTAGAAGTTTTTGGTGTAAAATTGTAAATATACTACAGGCTATAGATATAAATATTACGTAACATTTTGTGTTTATCTTTTATGATTTAAATTTATTGAAATTTAAATTACATAGTGGACTGTTTTAGGCCAAAATAAGACTATAAATGTGTTATTTGCTTGTAAATAATTTAATAGATTTATTTTTTCAACCAATATAATATCATAACTTTTTAAAAAAAATTATAAATTTTCGGGCTATTTTAGCCCGTGAGCTATGTAAAGGTTGGGTTGGACCTCAATATTCCAGGCCCGTACAATTTCAGCCCGGCCCGAATCGGCCCGATTAAATCATTTAGCCCGTTGGGTTGGGCCGGGCCGGCCCGGCCCGCCCATTTTGCCACCCCTACCCTTAACCTCTAAAAAGGATAGGGGAAGGAAGCATTGAATGGTAAAATTCCCTCCCCTCCCTCCCTTCCATTTCTTATACTTCCCCTCTTTTGAATTAAACAATATGCAACTGTATCGATACGACCAGCCTTTCCTGATAGAAGCACATGGCAAGGAATGCAATTTGATTTAGAAGCTGATCGCATGTTTTCCTTATTTTCCTTTTTCTTTTGGGAAAAGGGGATTTGAATATTTCATCGATCAAAAGATCATAAATGTAAATATAAGGTACCCATTTATACTAAAAACTGCTCTATCTCATAAGCTCCTCCTCCCCTCTCTCCTTTTCTTTCATCTAAATATGCATTTTTTTAATAGCTTCGTCTTTTATCGAAACTTTAATTTTTACTAATTTTTTTTTTCTTTACCGTTAAGCATTTTTAATAAATATGTGAAATTCTTTATCTTGAGTTTTACTTTCTCTCTCTAAATATTGGCTTTGATAGTTTTCAACTAAGTTTTATGTGATTTTATGTATTTTCATACTTTTGTTATTATAAATAATAATCATAACTTGTCAATAATTCAAACACGCTAATTGATTGATTTGACGAAAAGTTAACATGAGTAACTATGAAAATATTAGTATTAAATGATAGTATGAATTTTGACCCTTACTCAAAGCTCATTGATTATGGCAATGGAAAAAAAAAAAAAAAAAACTCCTTGCTTCTCTTTGGATAATTTGTAATGCATTTTGTGAAATTTTCTTTGTTTTAATGTTTTATGCATTCTTTTTTTATTGAACTATCTTGGGAGGATAATTACTCTAAATGGTATTACCTCCATTATTATTTATTTGTTGGTGTTATAGTCAAATCATCTATTTAATATTACTATTATTTTTTAAAAAAATTTCATAAATGTACAAAAAATCTTACATAATTGTAAATCTAAGAGTAATTAGCACTACATTACATTGGTATCTTTTATGTTACGAGATTTTAAAACACAGACTGTGACAATAGCCATCCGCTTGGGGACATAATGAATTTTCCTCATAATTTTGGCTTTGAGTTTTTCTTTAAAAAAAAAAATCTAAACCACATTAAAAAGATCGTCACAAAATTTTAGTTGTTGTTAGTAAATAATCCAAAATTTTCAAAATAATTTTTTTTCATTTCTAAAATTCTATCATATAAAAAAAAATTATATTTCTCTTTCAAACAAATCTAAAGATTTCGTGCACTCATATTAAATATATTTTTAATTGAAATACATCTTTAATAATAAACTAAAAAAATTTAACTCTTTTATAACGTTATTGTGATGTGTGGATAAAAATATCATTTAAAAATAAAAATAAAAATTTATTATTAAAATACAATACCTTATTGTCATTTACTAATAAAATTATTCAATGAAAATCCAAATACTACCATTCTTCTTTATCCTAAACTCTGATTTGTCTTTCAGGAGTTAGAAAAAGATGCAGAGACTACTGGGAGCGAGGTCCGTGGCCTCTGGCTTATTCAGGAATCGGGCACAGGGTGCTGCTTTTTGTACTTCTTTACTGTTTGATGACACACGGAAACAGGTTTATCTATATTGAATTCTCCCTCTGTGTGCAAACATTTACAGCTTTCGTGGGCATTCAAATATTTGCCAAGATGAATTTTTTATGCTGAAATTATGAAATTAGGTGAAATGGGTCCGCCTAGATGCTGACATGCTAATGAAGGATTATTCATTTTGATTGCTCTGTGATTTTTCTTTTTAAAGGTTCTTTTTTCATTCCTTATCATTCTGTTGAAACTCAGTCTTGATCAGTGTATTGCTTCTGAAGGTAAAGTTTCTTAAATGAGTATTCTGTGATTTTGGGTTTTGGATTCTTACATAGCAATGAGTCAGACCAAGAATGCTTTTGTAAAGGGTTGCATTCACGAGTCTTGCTTTTTTATTGAGCATTGCTCAAACATACTTTAAATACTGAAAGAAAAAAATAATTTCATACTGGTCTTAGAAATTGGTGTTTTTAACATGTTGATTGAATCTTTTTTCGCAGTTTAAAGAAGGTGTGGCACGTTTTTCCCAAGAACATATCGCCCCTCATGCGGAGAAAATAGACAGAACAAACTACTTCCCACAGGTTGTATGAGATGATTTCCATTTATTCTTGTTAATCCAGTAATTATATGTTAAAGGTAGATGCTTTATGTTATTCCAGGAAGTTAACTTATGGAAACTCATGGGGGATTTTGGTCTTCATGGGATAACTGTTCCAGGTGAATCCTTTTCTCTTGAGAATTGTCTTTAGCTTGGTTTCCTTAGTGCTTAGTTTTGCACGCGTCTTATGCTGTTTCATGGTACAAGAAACTCACATATACATAAACCTGCTCATGTGCATCAAAACCCTACATAATACTAAAGAATTGATTATCCACATGAAATTATCTGCATGAACACATTCATCACAACTCTGAAATAAAGCTGGTTATGCACAATGAATGATTGAGTGGCGGATAGAAAATGATTGTTGGTGATCAGAGATTATCATTTTTATCTTAATCAAAGATCTCGAAAACAATGTAATTGCCTGCAGGTTTACCAGCATCACTTGGCTGTGCTTATGGAAGGAAAATAATATCTGAAAATCTCTCCATCAGCTAACAAAACCAATTCTGCAGCAGAAAATTTAGCTCAAGTTATTTCTTAGTCAATACTTTCACTTTGTTTATTGAAATTATTTGTTCATGGATTTTGAGATCACTTCATCAGCATCTCATCTTCCACTTTCTATCTTTGGCAAATGAATGTTATATATTCCTCATTTCAGTACACAAACCCATTTTCTTCAAGGAGTTCTGTGTTCAAAACATACGCGTAGATACACAAGTGCATATGTATTCTGTCATTCTTTGACATCTGTAGGACATACTTATCTCAAGTTTGAAAGTCATTGCACATTTTTAGAGGAATATGGAGGACTTGGCCTTGGTTATTTAGATCACTGCATAGCCATGGAAGAAATTAGTCGTGCATCTGGTTCAGTTGCCCTTTCTTATGGTGCCCACTCCAACCTATGTATTAATCAGTTGGTGAGTCATTTCATTTGAACCCTAAATATAAATCATGTAGGTTCTATTGCCCATTGTTCCTTATCTAGAGTTGTTGATTTTGTAGGTTAGAAATGGAACCCCTGACCAGAAACAGAAATATCTGCCAAAGGTTTTTCTCTCCCCACGTTTCATTTCATACAATTTTAGGGGCATTTTTTTTCTTTAATTAGGAAACAAATACATGCTAAAGTTGTCTGTGGCTTGATTTCTTGAAGTTAATCAGTGGTGAGCATGTTGGAGCTCTTGCAATGAGTGAACCAAATGGTAATCCATGTGAACTGTCTCAAAACTCTATTTGCAAAGATCATTGTCTGCATAGATATCATGGCAGGCCATTTCCTTCCTTTCTCAGCTGGCTCCGATGTGGTTAGCATGAAGTGCAGAGCTGATCGAGTTGATGGGGGCTACATTTTGAATGGGAATAAGATGTGGTGCACAAATGGTCCTGTGGCTGAAACATTGGTATTGTTTTAGAGTATTTTTTCCTCAAGGATAGATTTGCATTTTGCTTAATAGATATGGTTGATTTTGCATTCCTAGGGATTTCCATCTGCTAAAAGTAGTTACTTTTTTTTTTTTATGATGGTGCCAATGAAATCAAGATCACGGTGATGAAAGTAAGGGGAGAAAAAGATTGGAAAACCAGGAAGAGAAGAGAATAATAACCGTACAGTTTATGATTAGGCATGCATACAGAAATGTAAAATTTGTTATCCTACTTGCTGATTGATTATCTTATGTGATGAGAAATATATACATCCATGCCTCTAGTTGGATGCTAGACATGCAAACTTGTGCTCTTGGTAGAACGAGAACGATGAAGCCTTTTTTATACCATATGCACATGTCTATCCCCCTGGAGTTGGGTGTAGCAAGATGTTCAGTTGTTTGCCATTTTTCTTTTATCTTCAGTAGTAGGTGGTTTGTGTCATGCCTTTTGGCATAATTGTCTTAGTTCTTTATTCTCCTTTTAAAAATGTGAAACAACATATCATTTGTTTGCTTTTTCTGATTCAAACACTCACATAAGCCTTTTGACAAGTGGAAATCTAGTATAAGCTGTCTATATGGTTGTTTTTTGTGTCCCTAAATACTGTGAGTCTGTAATGATACTACATATTTGGTTTTACTTAAAAACACGCCTTGCTCACCCTTGAGTAGATTTCTGGACTTATCTTGCCACTGCCAGCTGATTTTTGAGTGGCAAGAACACTGGACCTTGGGTTTTGGAAAATTCTATTGGGTTTCATGAACAGTTTCCATTCTAGTGGAACTCATTTTCACTGGATCTATTTCTTTTAGAGATGGTGCTGTGGAATTCTGCTGTCTCTTCCATTTTTCTTTTTAATTGGCAGGTGAAAGACAGTTTTCAATGAAACATGTAATCCATCAGAGGGGGTAGAGGATTACTGCGACCTAATAAATATTTTTCTCTCCATGTACTTGCAAAATACGATACTGAAAATTTTCTGGCTTACTATGGATGGACAATGACCAAAGAACTCAGGGTCTTGCTTGATTCTTGCTGAGAGTTCTTTTGCACTATCTTCCATGACACAAACTATTGTCCCTTTACTTTCTCTCTTTACATTTCTTTGGCTTTTTCTTCAATCGTTAGAATTAAAAGTTGCATTCAATTAGGTTGTCTATGCAAAAACGGATGCTGCAGCCCATGCAAAAGGAATAACTGCATTTATCATCGAGAAGGGAATGCAAGGGTATGCCTTGTTCACAAATTCTAATCAAAGAAATAATTTCTTGTACTTTATGTAATAATACTGGATGAGGGCCAATCTGCATCTTTATTATATTCACAAGTTAAGACCACATTCTGTTGCTTATCCTCTTTAATGTGGTTCCAAGGGAGTTAGTAACTTCCCTCAGCATAGCTCATTAGAGCCAGATGGTTAGCATCCACCTCACCTTTATTTTAAATTCTTGAGTAGAGTTCTTTTTATTTATTGTTCTCTTTTTTCCACACTAGATGGTGTTTTATCTATAGGTCTCAACTTTAGTTGAGATGGACTAATGCACAAGCACGTGAGTGAACCTGCTACCAATGTTCAGCATACTCACCAGAAAGAATAAATAAAGACTACAGTTGGGAATGAAATAGATTTTCTAGATAGAATCCTTTGCCTTTCTCTTTTGTTAGATAGCATTGAAGCTATTTTCATTTTGTGTGTGAATGTAGAAGGGGATAGAACTACTTTTCATAGATCAAGAGATGGAGGAAAGCGAAATAGACGTTGAACTAATTTTTTAATATGATATCCTTGATAGAGTGCCCATGGTCAAAAGGTGAATCTTATGCAAATAAATTCAATTTATATATCCTGTGTAATGCAGGTTCAGTACTGCACAAAAATTGGACAAACTTGGGATGCGAGGAAGTGATACGTATGTCTACCTAACTTCAAACTTGGGATACTATTCTATATAAGGTACTCCTTAATTGTTGAATTATTAAAAAAATCTGCAGATGTGAGCTTGTTTTCGAGAATTGCTTTGTACCTGAAGAAAATGTTCTGGGCCAGGAAGGAAAAGGTATAACATTCCTGATGATTTAAACATGGTTGAAGAATCAAGAGTTCACCGTGTTATCAATGTAACATCTGTCATATCTTGGAGCTATAACAAAACGTCATTTGGTTATAACTAAATAAATGTAGGACAAGAGAAAACAGAATGAACTGCCAAGAAACTTCTGGAAGTTACTTTTCTTGGTGATACGCTACAGATTAAGCTTTTAAATTGTTTTGAGGCATTATCCCATTTAAATTCTTAAAATTACATGTCAAGATTATGATATCACACTAGCTATGGACTGTTTTTGTCTTTTCCACTCAGTATCAGAAGGCCATAAACAAATAGTGATGAAACCAGTATTTAATGGACTTAATGCCTCCTCCTCAAGGAAGAGATGCAAGAGCAGAAAACCATGCTATAGTTTTTTTTCATGCAAATCCTCTTTCCCTCAATGTTATGATGTGACAAGTGTGATCAGTTGCATTGCGTAGAGCATAGAAATTAAGATTTTTCCTACCACGCTCCCTGTGAACAATAATCTTATAAGAAAGTAAGGAAAAACTGACAGAAATCAGTGAATTTCATTGATTTAGAGATATTGGTTGAGGTATCAGCAGCATGATTTCTCTCTCTGCAGTCTTAGTGCTGGTGTTGAGGGTTATTAACGTTTTACAAGGTTCTTTCTGTTACCAGGAGTTTATGTTATGATGTCTGGGCTAGACTTAGAGAGGCTAGTCTTGGCTGCTGGACCTCTTGGTATTATGCAGGCATGCCTTGATGTTGTACTTCCTTATATTCGACAGCGAGAACAATTTGGCCAACCAATTGGCGAGTTTCAATTTATACAGGTCGGGATCTAACTCTTAAAACATGATTTACTTTCAAATGAATTTGAATTCCTTTTTGTTAGCTATCTTCCATCATGGTAGAAAAATTTGTAGCCTATTGTCTGAGTGATCCTGCTTGTGCAGGGAAAAGTTGCTGACATGTACACCTCATTACAGTCTTCAAGGTAAGATATGCTAATCTGTTGTACTCTATTTCCTGCTCTCTCTGTGTCCATGCTGAACAGTGAGTTTCTGCTACTGACTGCAGATCGTACGTGTATTCTGTTGCAAGAGACTGTGACAATGGAAAAATTGATCGGAAGGTCTGCAAAACTTACATTCAAATTGTTTCTTTCTTTTATAGTTTTCCTCAATACTAGGTTCCAAAATAAATGCATAACTTTTACCCTCAGGATTGTGCTGGAGTTATACTTTGTGCAGCTGAAAGAGCCACCCAAGTTGCACTTCAGGTGAAATAATCTCTCTTTGTAATGTTTTTATTCCTAAATTGCTGATTCGATTTCTAACTCACACACATTCACTTCAAAATTATAGTCTCTCTCACCAGATCTGTGTTTGCTAAAACAGTAGAATGATGATCCCTGATGGGTTTCCTGTTGAATTCACTATTACAGGCCATTCAATGTTTAGGTGGTAATGGATACATAAATGAGTATCCGACTGGGCGCCTTCTTCGAGATGCTAAACTATATGAGATAGGGGCTGGCACCAGCGAGATTAGAAGACTGATAATTGGTCGTGAGCTCTTTAAAGAGTAGTTTGCATGAAAATTCTACCTAGCATTTCAGTTGCTGGATGCCAGTATTTCCAGTCTCTGCCGATTGCTAGCTGGTCTTCTATTTGCTGCTGTTCCTTGAGCTTTGTACGAGCAGCTGGGACATGGCTTAGCCAGATACACTCTCAGATAGGCTACCGAGAGTTAATTGCTGAGAGTCAAAAGATGCAGTGTATCTTTTGCTAGTTTGTGCCCTCTTGATAAATGATGAATTCAATTCTCACCTCAATTAATATTCACGAGGAAATGCTAAAGACGAAAATAAAGTACATTGATCAGCACTCTATTTTCTCCAAGGTGGAAATAACTTGCCCCTAGCCATTGAAGCTTCATTTTCATTTCAAAGTTTGATATATTGAATAACTTGTTTTACTTGTAGATGTTCCCCTTAGGCAATATTTCCTTATATCTGAGCTCCACTCCACTCTAAGTAATCACTAGAGTGAGATGCACCGAATAAAGAATTGGTATAGGAATTTAATTAGATTTTTTTATTCAAAACCTCATCTTAAAGAACGATTTCAATTCCATCACAGTTTTCATTGCATTTCTCATCAAATGACGAACTTATGGTCCTGCTTTCCTAGTAAGAACTGCTTACTAAACTGCAATCATGACAATTGCTGGACGTTCTTGCATTATGCTGTCTTCAGCAATGCATGGATACATGAAAAATGAATTCAAAATGCCTATGACACTGTTTGCAGCCATGGCATGCACAATACCGTATAACTAAATAACATAAGATGTATTCACGTCATTACTCAAGCCATAACAACACAGCACAACACAATTCCCATACAACACGATACCATTGCCAATAACCAGGGATGGGTAATTATGCAACAGGAGTATCACAAATAGAAAGATGAGTTGCCAATGTGCGGGCAAATAGGCAGCAGAATGCTGCTTAAGTCAAGCCATAGAAAGAGAAACAAAACCAAACTTATGTAGTAGGCAGGATGCTGCGGACCGGAAAGCAGCATTACTACAAGCATGATTGTTGAACCAACAGAATTTCATATCCTAACCACTGTGGGAGAAGAATCACGTGGACTGACTGAAGAAGACTTGGAAACATCCACTACTGCAGGTGCTTCTTCCAAACAACTTTGAGTATCATCACCAAAGATTCCAATACTCATTTTCTCCACTTCTTCTTGGGTGTATATATGAATTTTTGCTACCACTTCACAAAACTCACTGCAATACAGATTAAAAGATGCCATACATTTTATTATCCTTTCCATGCTTTAATTTAGGTAAAAGTCTGGAAGAGCTTAAAGAAATGCTATATTTTGCTATTTCGAAAGAAGAAAAATTGCCAAATACTAGTTTTATAAATCTGAGTAACATTTTCTAGCATTCTTGCTTTCTAAGAATGTTCCATTTTTTATTTTTTTTAATGAGGATGCACAATTGAACGTAACTTGTAATTTCACATGATCAGGTAATGTTGTGCAATGATGTTTTGTACTACAAACTACACAAACAATCATGCAAAGACAACAAATTTTAATTCCACAAAAGAAAAAAAAAAGGACTTACTGCCAAGGATCATCCCCGACAACCATCATGTCATTCTCACTATCAGTATACAAGATTCGCCATCCTTTGCTGGGATCCCTCAAGAGTCCCTCCATTCCAAAGAGCCTTTCCAGTTCCATCATCAGGTCCTCATAACTATACAGCCTGGAGAGATCAATGGCCCTACCCACCAAGTTCCCTTGCTTGTGAACCTTGAGACATGCATCAAAAAGTTTATGGGTGTTCATTGGAATAAAGATATAATACTGAGGAAACAAATAGACTTAAGCTGTCATTGGAACCAACCTTTGTGCAACTCCTCCTGCTAGAACCCTGTGAATTTGGGGTCGGGGGTTCCTCAGTTAGAGAAAAGCCAAATATTTTACAAGCAGCTCCTGCTTTGTCATCTTTTTTATTGTTCAAAGGCATTCCTGCAATGGGAAAAATGGAGTCCTTCTCCAGTGCCCTCTGGTCATTTGCAGGAGTTGGAATCCTTTTCTCCACCCTAGGTAACCCATCTCGGACAGAGTTTGTGCTTACAGCAGGATTATCTCTTTGAAGATTAGTCATGTATGAGGGCATTACCGGATCTTGACCAGTTTTGTAGACACCACTGTAAGGCAAAACCATGTTTCTAATTCCTTCCGATGCTAAAGGATAGCAATTGGGAGTGAGTTGTTGATTTACATTGAAAGCATTGCAACTGAACTCAGGTTTTCTCCAAGCACCAGGATTGGGTTCAGTTTTTCTGGTTAGAGATTTCAATGAGCAAATTTCTTGACCTTGCAAGACCTTTGGAAAGCTATTTGATTCCAGAGAGCCTGAGAAGGAAGCAGAAGGCTGAATTCTGCTAAGTTCACTATAGTTGGACTTTTCCATCCTATTCAGCACAAGATTATGATGTGCTACAGGATGCATCGCAAAATCCAACTGGCGGTTTATCTTGTCACTTCCATAAAGAGGAGACACTAAACCTAAATTTTCTTGACCTTGCAAGACCTTACTGGATCTAACAGATTCCGCAAAGTCCCAAAGGGAACCATGTCCTGCATTGTTCAAATAGAAAAAGAAAATAACTAAATATTCACCAAGCCTGAACTATTTGGTCAAAATGATTAAAATAACACAGAATTTGGTACCGAAAGGGAAAATGTGTACCAGGGATATAGCTGTTCCATGGAGATGGCAGTAAAACATCTTTTTGAACACTAGCAGTATTCTCATTGTGTGATCCTGGAAGTAGCAGATCTGAACAATTAATAGAGCTATTGTGCAGGTCTGCCTGTAGGGATGTGCGCAGTTTCTTCATTCTGGGAGAAGTTTGGATGCTCAGGGTTGGAAAAGAGGCAGAAAAATCTATTTCCCAAGGAGAAACTCGTTCTTGGTGATTACTCACAGCATCTTCATCCCATCTAACCTATTAGATATGTTACAGAGGCACTCATTAAAGGTTCACAGGACAAAGACAATAAAAACTTCCTGTCACTGATTTTCTTATTCACAAATGAAAGCAAAACTGTGCATGCAATATACCAATCTAGAGAAGAAACAAACAGCTATTAGATATAATGATCAAATTTTCTTCAAACAATTATGGAATAGAATGGACCATTAGAATAACACAGCAGGATTTTAACATATACAAAAAAAGGAAAATAAGAAAGGAACTGAATTCTCTCAGAATCTAATAGTCTTCTTGGTGTCACAACTCTGCTTTAGCTCATGATATTGGACTTGCCTTACAAAAAGCATGGAACAGAAAAATAAGTGCAGATTAAATAAGAATCTCAGTTAAGAAGAATAATGATCCACTACTATATGCCAGGAGTATTCAAAAGGTGGCAGATATTGCAGGGAAATGCTTACAGTAATATGAAGCATAATCCACCAATTTAAGAACTTCATAATCATCGAACAGAAGATTTTACATACCATTAAGCATCTCCACTTTGAGGTAGGCCATCTACAAGGGTCACAATCACCTACTCCAGTTACCACACCACTATACCTGGAAAAACAAGACAAGTTAGCAGTCACAAGAAAATTCCCTTTATTAAATATTCCGTGTATCAAATGATTTATTAATACCTTCTTTCAGGAGAATCATCCAAATCTACTCTGATTTTGAATCTTGTACCAACTGGTATCTGGTTTGTGATACTCTTCACATACTTTTGGTATGGTACAATGAAATCAGCATGACTTGCCCTATAAGGAAGCAGTTTAGAAGGCATATTATTGTCAAACCATGCTTCAAGATTTATGTGGGTCAAAGCAAAAATAAAGCCAAGAAATATAATCTACAGCATTTGTGATTTGTCATCTCTGGATGAATATAAATTCTAGTGCCAAGAGGAAATAAAGGATGGAAAAAGTGCTTAAAATGTTAGCTCTTAATGAATTTGCAA
The DNA here is from genome assembly GCA_019593545.1 of Apocynum venetum. Taxonomy (NCBI): domain Eukaryota; kingdom Viridiplantae; phylum Streptophyta; class Magnoliopsida; order Gentianales; family Apocynaceae; genus Apocynum; species Apocynum venetum. The sequence continues at coordinate 1,938,120 of SRSM01000134.1, forward strand.
CATATGAAAAGTAGAGAAATATAATAAGATGAACAAATATAGTCTTCACTATGCATAGTTTTCTTTATCAACAAAGAAATTATTGGAGAAGAGTTGGAATGAATCAAAACTACCAGATTATCCCATCTAAAGGTTTGCAAAAGAAAACCTATAACTAGCAAAAGCTTATTATGAAATGCAAATTAAGTGAACTCCATAATAGTAAAGATCTCCTTGAAAAGAGTTCATGTAGTCTACTATATCGTGTTGTCAGCTCTACAGTAACGGAAGTTGAATCTCATACCTGGGAAAGTGACTTACAATTTTAAAAGTTCAAACTCAAAGGCAATCCATGGAATAGACTTGTGACTCAAAAGCAGTATACTCATGTTTCAGGAACTTCTTTTTAATGGGTTTGGCATTGTGTAAAATTGGATGAAAGAAAGAAGAATAAAGAAGACAACGAAGGATATTTAAACCATGTGTTTTATACAAATGGAAAGGGGTGGGATATAAAGAGGGTGCACCTAATTTAATTATGAGATTCCATTTTTCCAGTCAGAACGCATGCTATTATCATACTCTCTCTATTAGGAATTGAATGCACACTTTTGACTTGGTTAAAAATTAAATAAAACATAGTGACTTTAATTAGGTTACCAAATTATGAGAACCCATGAGTTAGTTGGATATAAATCTCTTAAATTAAAAAGATTATTAATGAAATTTTGAATTAAAAATATGTTACATTTAATTCCAAATAAATTAAAATAGAAATGTGGACATTCAACTCCAAACGGATGGAGTATTTAATAACTTAAGTAATAGGTTACAAGGGTTATGACATCACATCATATTTATTTTCACTGCCTCAGTCACAATATTGCGATGAGAAGGTTTTTGAAAAGAATTTTGGTTCACTTTTGATGGAATATGCTGCAATACCCCCCAGGAATTGATGAACTATAATCCATCCAAGTCCTTCAGACATTTAAATGTGGTAATAGTTATGAATGAGGTAAGAAGACTACCTACTCACTATACTGCTCTCAAGTAAATTATAAAATATATATATATATATATATATATATATACTGCTCTCTAGCAAATTCGACATTAGCAACATTCAATATGTAACGAATTCCTTTTTGCCTTTCACATACTATCTCTCAAGAAATGGATATCTATTTCTACTTATCTTCCACTCTGTGAAGGCTTTTAGTCAGTTCAATGAAAATCTCATCATACATTTAAGAGTAGGTTTTCATTTAAACATACATGTAGGTTTCAACCCTCTCGTTTATATATTGCCATGAAGATCTCACCATATTCATACTCTTATTGGGATTATAAAAACACAAACACAATAAAAAATCGTGTATTTCAGTTCCAGAACATCCAAATCAAATTTTTACTCCTTTCCCTTTTAGTCAGTTCCAATATAAATGCCCGCTCTTTAAATGAAATATTTTAGTAAAAAATATTCTGATACTTTAGTACACAAAAAGGTTAATATATGATCATATTTCCTACCTTTTTCTGTTAATTAAAAAGAACTAATCCCTTAGCCTTCATGTTTCTATTTTCTTTTCAAACATGCAGGTATCAAACTAGAACATGGAGGGAAGATATAGGTATGTGCTTGTTAGATCCTTACCCTTGAATTAGCTCTTATAATTTGCTAAAGCATTTACAGAGACACAGATGATTCAAAATTTGAACAATTGACAAAATTTTTGTAGAGATTGACATTATCAAAATAGCAATAGACAGATGCCAACAATAAGCTAGGAATTCACTACAGTTGTGGTTGGACAGAAGTACATGTCATGGCACTTTGAAGTCTATGAATATTTATACTCTCTCTACTATTAGTCACAAGGAAACTGTTTCATTTGATTGTCTCTCTGACTTGCATGCACATTTCTAGCATTTTACAATATATGTTAAGTATTTGCCATTCCAACTTAAGTAAACCATTTTAACTTTTAAGGTCAACAGTCAACACCTTTTGGTTGTTAGGTTCTCTAGAGCAACAAAATAAATAATCATAAATCACAATTTAGAGATAACAGCTGTACCTAGTTGTAAAGTAAGGAAAATGCCAAAGACAATTGGATATACAAGTTTGTTTACCTGGGGCTGTAGAAAATCTGAAAAGTGCCATTGGTTGAGACAGCATTTGCAACAGGAGCGAGAACATTTGGATAAGAATGCTGACTCTTAATTATTGAATCGGACAGGCCATTTCTAGGTCCGGCAGCTCTTCTTATTCCCAATCTTAGTTCTCCACCTTCTCCCCTGAAATTGTTACTATTAAATTAAACTACTCATAAGACAAATATGCATAGGCATTCAGAATAAGGAAAAGAAAACTGGAAAGAAGCCATGTTCCAAGAGATTAGCATTAAGTAATTTTTTGTATATATTGCTTCAACTTTTTTTCCCCACTTTCTTGACAAATTTTGACTGTCTACTTCTGATTTGGAATGATTTACTCTCTGATTGCTTTCGACGGTAAGAAGAATCTTCATTACATTAAAGAATGTCATATAGGATTCTGTTTCTCATTTATCTACCATCTTTTATTTTCATTTTCCCCCTTCAATGAGGATTCCTTCCATTTGACTTTCATTCTTTCTTGTTCTTAATTTTCGGTTACATTAACATCTCAAAGGAATCGTGTCTGAAGTCCACTGAGAACCATACACTTCTCTTTAAATTATCAATTTGGTAAGGACAGATATACCTCAAAAATAAAACTGCATCTCCTGATACAAGATTCTTTTGGCTTACAAAAATGCTCCATCCAGTAGTAAGCAAATGTCGTCTAGGCTGTCCTGTAAATAAGCAGTAAAGTGTCAAATTTCAGCACTGAACAGAGTGATAAATTTCATCTAATACCTCTGTAGATGTGACGGAATTTCCATTCCATTCCATGTAGGTCCTTGGCAGCAAGTTCCTGGGAAGGCCTCTGCTCCTTATAATCCTACCAATCAAAAGTAGCAACAAAATTTAACAAAAACTGGCTTATTAAAACTCCATCCACTGAAAGCTTCAAATCTTAAAGGCTAAAATACCAAAGGTGGGAAGCAGTCTTCGGCAGCTCTACGAGGAACTGAAAATCCACCATGGGTGCTGGTATCAGAAGCAGTCAAAGTTTTACAGAACATGTGAGAGGTTGATTTTATGGGCACTGCTCCACTCCCCTCCTCATCCGTTCCATCTTCTTCATGCTCTTTACCCTCTAAACGAATTGCCTGTAACTGAATACATAGCATGGCAATATCAAGAAACGAACTTTACTTCCAAAAGCACATTCTAGCAGAGGAGAGGAAATTCACAGCAACAAAAGGGAAGGGAACAGTACATTACTAATGGAGATTTTCTTTAAAGTAAGTACAAATAAATTATTTTTAATGAATTCAGCACACAAATAGTTTTCCATAATAGTACAAAATAATTAAGATTGATGAGCAAAGAGGCCACAATACTAACAAAAATGAATCCTACCTCTGATATGGGGAGCAGAGTCAGCTGCGTATAGACCTCGTCATTATCCTTATTAGCCTTCATCAGATGATTGGAAAAGCAAAGACAAAGAAGTAAATACCAGGAAAAAAAAAATGAAACAAAAATAGGCAAGAAGAAACAAGCTATGGCCATGGGCTAGATTGAAGGCGCTCGAGGGATTTAATTAAAGAAACAGAAAATTTCTTAGTACTTACAAGTAGCTCAACCTCCAAAACCCTGCAGAAGATCTGGGGTTGGAGATCAAAGGTAGGGACCTCAAGGGCAGGAAAAGAAGAGACAGAAGAGGTCTGTTCCAAGTGGCCTTCAGGGAAATAGACCACTACATTCCCTTTCTTGGGCAAGCTTGTGACTGGCCCAGCACAGGCATACCAGAGCTCCATGAACATTTTTGAGGGAGAAACAGAGGAAGAAGAGGAGGCATTTGAGGAGCACGAGGAGGTGGAAGAAGACAAAGAGCAGTAAACACAAGCACAGTTACAACCTCCCCCTTTATCACATTCCCCATTACAGCTGCATGCATTCTTCTCCACCTCAGTCTCTACTGCATGGTTTAGATCAATTTCCATGAACCCCTAAGTGGTGTGCTGTTCTCAGTATAGCATTACACCTGTACAAGAGATCAAGGAAGCCAAAGCCAGCTAACAGGAAAAGCAGGTACAAATTATAGTTGGGTTTGTGTGCAATCAAGTGTTTTTTCAAAGAGTATCCACAAAGCTTTAAACTTGGATTAGAAAATTTGGAAATGAAGTCAAATCATGGCAGCAATTGCAAATATTTAAAGAAGGGTGGCTTTAAAGCTAGGACAGGAAAAATAAAAATTCAAGAAGACAAGTTGAATGTCATGTTTAATACTAGTTTGTGAGGGGAGAGGAAGCAAAGGAGACTCAAAAGATGATAAGAAAAGAAAGGGCATCAAATAATAACAAGAAATTCAAAGTATGATTCCTCCCCCCATTTGCAGTTCTGAGAAGCGGAAGCAGAAGCAGCAGACATAGACAATTGCTTAGGAAGCACAGAAACAAAAGGCGAAAAAGGCCAATGTGGTAGTGCCCTTTTCGACTAGAGAGAGAGAAAGAGAAACTGTGTTGAGTGGGGGGGACAGGTTAAGACAGTACAGAACCCACACACTCTCTTCACCCAACCCTTCTTCCCCTTTGCTTTGCATTTTGCTTTATTTATCTTTTCTTTTTTCTAATTTCTAGTTCTTCTTTTTTTCCTTTAACATAATTTTTTTCACTGTGATTGTGAGGCCCTCCATCCACTGAGACCAAAAAAAGGGATTTTTCATTGCATGCAAACAAATATTTACAGCTTTTCACCTTCCAAGCACGAAAAAAAGAAGGAAAAAAGAAAAAAAAAATAGCTCCAAACATTTCATGGCGGTACTGCTTGTTTTTTCTTTCCCTCAGAAATTCAGTCCAACTTCAACCCTGATCTATCTTTGGAGTTTTTAGTTCAAGAAAGGATATTTGGTCGGCACCAAGAAAATGCCCATTTCACGAGTACTGCCCACTTAGTACTAAACAATTCAAGTACTTGTGTTAAATCTTCATTCTCTTTGTGCAAGAACAAGATTCAAAAGACGAATAATTAATTAATTAATTAAAACGTGATCGACCAATCAATTCAATTATCATCTTATACAATTTTGAAAAATACAGAACCATAAAAGTATATCCTTTATTAATAGTAATAATTAAAGAAAAGGCTGAGAAATCATAGCAGGCAGAGGCAACAGAGATGCATCAAAAGATGATTCATTTATGTGAATTAGAAAAAAGTATAGTGAACATTATAACCAGTTATAGAGATGGGGAATAAAAAATGAAGTATGAATATATGATAAAAGAAGAGGATAGAGAGTTGTCAATGTAAAATGGACCCCCTTAACTTTGGCTGCAACTTCGGGTGGGTGTGTTAGTAGTTAGGACTCAGTGAGTCAGAGGCAGAAGAAAGAAGCAGTCCACTCTTTTTACATCTCTCTCCAGTCTCATCACCCTGTCTGCTGTTTATGTTGTTGCTATCAGTCTAGCCCCCTCCCCCTCCCCCTCCCCCTCCCCCTCCCCCATCACTCCCGCGCGTGTCACTGTTTGTGATTGAAAATTTCTTGGGTACGTCACAAAATTAATATTTATATTCTATATCAATGGGTTTTTTTTAATATAATTATAAACTAAATTTGATCAAGCCTGAATTCGATAAGGTTTAAGAAAAATGACTCTGAGCTAAAGTTTCACCGAGTAAATAAATAAATAATATATATATATATATATATATATATTTATGACTCTAATGAAAGTAGAAAGCACGGTCCATAATTCACAAATTATGAAACCTACAAATTATTTTAAAAACGAGAGTAAGAATTTTTTGTTAAATTTAAATTTTCATAGACTGTTTTTTCTTTTACTTTTGTTAGATTCATTTTTCAGAATTTATAATAAAACTTATATATAGTAAAATTTGATAATATTAAGCCAAACTATACTTACTATATATTGAGTTTATTTAGGTTCAAGCTTAGCCCAATCTTTCATCAAGCTTTAAAAATGTTTAACTCAACTCATTTTAATTGTTTATTATTATTTTTTAATTGTCTTATTTTAATAAATATTTTTACAATTATATTATTATGTAATTTTGAAAATATAAAATTTAACTTCTTATTTTTAATTAGTCTATATTAGAAATATGTTAAGTATTTGTTAGTATTTTTGAATGAGAACATTATAAATAATTTTTTAAATTCACAAAGTAAGTTTAATATTTATTATTTTACTTCAAACTTTTAAATTATTATGATTATACACTAGTAATTAAATAAAAGTAATTTAAAATTTTTATTTATATAATTATTATTTTTATATATTTTTTAATTATAATAAAAATAATATATAATTGAAATAAAATGAATGAAATAATATTAAAGCTCATAGACCGGATTTATTTAAAATTCTACTGGAATAAAAATTTATCCCAATCAAGATCCGGCCTGTTGACTTTGTACGACCCGAATCCCACCCTTAAATTCACAACCAAAACATGCCCTGTGAGTTGTTTCCCAGAACATTCATCAATCACAAGATTATGGATTTAGCGATTGTTGTTATTAAGGAATAACAAAAAAACACGCGCATGAAAAGAGCGTGGTAGAGAGAATGCTACTGCAAAACAACAACATAGTGAAAAAAGTCGATACAATCGGCACCGGTTGGCCTGCGCTTTTAGCGCTGCTAGTTGGGCCCACCGTATACCACATAATCTCTATATACATACACATGCACACACCATACATTCTCTATATCAATTATCTAGATTGGCATCTAATTTATTAATTTATAGTTTATTATTTTATTTTTAATTATTTAAAATATAATATATTTTTTATATAAATTTTATGTTTAATTTTTAATTTTTAATTTTTCACATTTATTTTTAATTATTATTCTCTATTATAGATCACAAATTAATTTTATGTTAAATTCACATATTTTAAAACTAAATTATAAAGTAAATAGAAAATAAATTTTTATAACTAATCATTAATTTTGATAACAAAATTACTTGAAAATTATACTTTTAAAAAAATTATTAATTTATTTACTTTGTAATAATTTAAATAATTAATAATTTATATATATATATATATGAAAAAATATATAATTTATCTATCAATTAAATTAATCGTTATTTTTTCATATATATATAAAAAATACTCGATTATCTTAATAATTGATAGCATATATATTTTTTATTTATTAATTTATATATATAAATAATAATAATATACTTAATCATGCCTAGGAGTTACCGACCAAATCGCCCCTGTAATCTTAGAAAATTACACAGTCTCACACGTTTTACGTTGTAGTCACTGACTCACTGAAGCTTTTGCAGCGCACGCACGACCATTTTTATTTTTCCAGAATCAAATTAATCTTATAGTTATTTATTTTTCTCCAAGTATACGGTTTAATTATTTTAATTTACGTGAACCTTTTCTTTCACATGTATAGTATCAAACAATTTCTCCTTTGTAAATTTTAATCTCTTTATCTAATTAATGATGGTTTTTTTTCAAAAAAAAAGATAAATCCAATATCTCTTTTTTTTTCTTCTGTTTTATGATTTAAACACTCAGCGGATCCATGCTATACATCTTAAATGCTTAAATATTTAGTCAATAATTTATTCTTTAGATGAGAAAAACAAATTCACTCCGTTTGATTTCATTAACATATGTTAGATACTCTTCAATGTTAATTATGAGAATAATAATGAAATTTGATGACTTTGTAAGAAATTGTTAATTTTGTCTACATGTGTTTGAAGGGTTAATTAAAAAGGAGGATAAGAATATCATTTGACTTCTTAATTACTGGATGATTTTATGGTGTGAAGTGATATAAAAATATAGTTATGGGCTCAAGTGAAGATTAAATGAAATGTTAAGGAAGTTTAATACTATTAACTTTTTAAAGTAAAAATTTATTTTGAGTTTTTAATTTTTGCAATTTTCTTTCACTTACAATTTTATCTTCAACTAGGTTTCGACAAGTACTTTTCAAAATTGTTTGTGTTTATAAATATTGTTAAAAACAAGAAGTAATACATTATATTTCTGAAATAATTTTTTTAAAAGTATTTTTTACAACTACTTTAGAAAATATATACAAGCAAACAAACACTTCATTGTGCATTTCGTAAATGCTCTTCTTTCACTTTTAATTTGGAGGTGAATTTATTTGTACATATATGTATTTTGCTTCCTTCGATAAAAAACGTAATAACAAGTTGAAAATTTTACCATATAGTATAAAAGTTTATTATATTCTTTTTTCATTTAATTTTTTTAGAAGGTATCGAGTAAAACTAAATATTTTAAAAAATATAAAAATTGTACTTTTTTAAAATAAATATATTTTTCACTTAAAAGTTAAACTTTTCGATTGTATATAGTCTTCATAGATTGCATTATACTTAATAAAATATTTTTTAACATAAGTCCATAAAGATTGGAAGCATGTAAAAAATTCTCCCATCTAATGTTTCTCAATGACCTCCCAATGACCTCCTTAATTAATTTAAATGATTCATATATTACAAACATAAATGTATATATTTTACTACTAATTATATTTATAATGAGGACAATGAATTAATTTACCTTTATAATCAATGGCCCTCCTCAATTAAACATTCAATTCTAAACTGAGATTTCATATTAAAACTAGTGAAATTGTTTCATTTATTACTTCATTGTCAAGCCTCAAGTCATAAATCGAATTAAAAGACATAGAAAACGTCGATATATAGCTAGACTTTGAATAGCAGTTTCGACATTTCTAAGCAACCCACCACCCCAAATAAAAAAATTTTAAAAAAATCCCAAATATGTAATAGTCTTCCATTATACTCCTAAGTCCTAACTAGAATTTTGGTTTAATGCGCATTAAACATTGCGGATTTATTAAGCATTATAGTATTGATATAAATGCATGAATAACATCCTATCCTTTCCTTTTCTCCAACTCCTTATACATAACTCATATTCCCCCCGCACCCGCCCCCCCCCCCCCACCAAAATATATATATATATATATATATATATATATATTATTTTGCCCCATTCTACCCTATCCTATATATCTTGACATAGGATTTAAGATTACTTTGATAAGCACAGTGTACCAGGCAAAATGTTTCACAAACCAGAAAAGAAAAAAAGAGAAAAAAATGTTGGTAAATATTAGAGCCATGGTAAAACCAAATATCTTAGTTTTTTTAACAACACTTGTTTTAGCAAAGCCAAATGGAGAAAGAATTGTCGTTTCAAGAATTAATGCACAATGAAACTGGTGAGAACAATTGCGGTAAAATAATTCATATGACTGTAAATTTAAGCATTAAATTTTGAAAGAAGCGTTTCTGTAGCTGCTGGAAAGACTTGCAATGATCATAAAGAATTTCATGAAAGCAACTCATTTCAGAGCAAAAGCATCCGAAATTTTACAGAAGGGTGAAGAAATTTGGAAGGAATGTGCAAAATTAAGTGGTAGAAAAGAAGAGTTAATTCTGTATCATGAAACATATTCTAAGTTTTACCAATGCAAGAAAGTTTTCACCCATAAATTTACTAGCTCCTTGGAGAGGGACAGACATGGTTGCGTTTTTTTTGTTTGCACTTTCTGGCTCTTCAGTGTTGATTTTGTTTTGTTGCAGCAAAAGGAATGCCATGATTAGAAATAAAGCATAATGTGAGTTGAGGTTGTAGGAGGGCAAAGTTGATTCTGTTTGATCATGTTCAGGATGCAAGGAGGGGACAAGGAATAGATCCACATCTTAAGTTCTTGATGATCCAAAGACCTAAGAGAGTTAGTATTTTCTGAAAATAGTTTCATTCTATGTCTAGCCAGGATTACCTAAACTCTTATATTGTGTAATATTAATCGGTTGATTAATCATGAGTTTTTGGTAAACCAAGACCCAACAAAACTATTCAATTTTTTTTAAAATATAAATCGTTTTACTAAGAATTACAAATATCAATAAAATAATTTTTCTATCTAAATGCTCTTTTTTTTTTTTTTTTGTTTTCTTGAAATTTTCTTTACTAAACTTCTCTCCCCAATTGTTACTCTTCTATTAATAGAGTTAATATTGGAAAAAAAATTAAAAAATCCTAAAAAGTTATAATCCACTTATATTTTAGAAAGAATATAAAAGTCATTAATAACTTAATATTCTAGAATAATAGGAGCATTGTTTATGAAATTGGTTTATTTGACAATATATGTTATCTCTTTCAATATAAATTGAATCTTCATTATAAAAACATATTTTCATCTAAATTTTATTAATATCTTCCTTAATTTTAAAAAATTATATTTTATTAATCATATTAGCAATAAAGATAATATGTTAGCTTCCTTGCGTAAATGAACCCCTTAATTCCAGACAAATGGTTATTATTCTAACAAGAATCAATTTTGACAAATTTTTTGGAGGTAATATCCTTTTGATTTTTTTATCATGCGAGTGATTCCATTTGTCTCTCTCTGGATTGTTTTTTTTTTAAAAAAAAACAAAAATAATATTGTATTTAATCTTCAATTTGTTTTACTTGACAAGGCAACATTATTTTATTTTCTAGATAGCATTCACGTGGGGTTTTTTGTTGTATTTTCATTGATTTTCTTTTCATTTTATTAGATTCTCGCGTTTGGTAGCTCCTCGTGGAACCTTCAAATCTACATAGTGATACTTAATTATCCATCTAGTAATTATTCCCCGATCTGTCCTGCAACAAATCAATGTCTTTGTGATTTCCTCCACGAGTGTTTTCAAAATATTTCAGATTCAGATAGATTACTTATCTAATTTAGTGGTACTATATCTAATAAGACGCAGATTTTATTTTAATCTTGGATTGTGCATTTAATTCTTAACTTTATTTCTTGACTTGTATTATGTAGTATGAATGAGATTGAATAAATTAATGATACAAACAATCAAATCCAAAAGTTTTCACTCGACTCGATTCATGTATAATTAAGGTGATTTTATAATTTCTAAAATTTTAATAAAATGTATGTTTGAAAATAAAATTGGTGCAATTCAATTGATAGAACATTCTCAATTTGAATCACGACAAATTATCCTTGATTTATGATAATTTTTATTAAAGACAAAGCTAAAGAAGCCAATTATCTTTTATATGTGGTGGATCAGCCGAGATGTTTAGAACTCTATAACTACGTTTATTAATTAATTAATCCAACCAAAGAAAAAGTTTCATCGCTTTTCAAAACTTAATTGACCAAGAAAACCATTTACATTTGCTACGAGTTTTTTCTACTTTTTAACACAGCCTTCTTTCTAACTAAATTTTCTGGTTCTTGACACCAAACATGGGATGTTCCCAACAAAAAAAACTTATACCCAACTGAACCCCACCCCAAAAGATAACAAAGCAACTTTAGTAGTAATAGTAGTAGTATTATGATCCTGTGATGACTTTAATAAAGTCATGCAATGTTTAGTAATGTCGTCCCTCTTGTCTTTATATAGACACAGACGTAAAAAAAAAACACACACACACACAGAAAGACACAGTCATATGATGATGGTGACTAAGGAAGAGAGATCAGTATCCTCTCTGGTCCGAATGCCAAAGGAAAGAAAGAAAGAGAGAAGTCCCTCAAGAGTCATGCCGGCAACTTTCTTCTCTGCAGACCATTTCACTGTTTGAAAATCACTATACATAAGAGAAGCACTTACTCATCATCATCATCATCATAGATAAAAATCTATATACACACAAAACTACAAAAGAAGTTTGTCTATCAGCCTTCGTCAAGTTACTTTAATCAATAATACGTTCAAAATTAAATCATAATATTTAATCTAGTTTAAAAATTAAAAAAATTCATGAACTTAATGAAGTTAATGCATTATCATATATACTATTTTCATTCATCAATATAATTTGTTAGAATTATTTGTGTTTATCTTAAAATATAAATCATTTTATGATTTTTTAGAATATTTTACTTTTATTTCACATAATACTCTCCTTTATTCCTATATTTTTCTCACACTTCTTTTATCATTTATAAAGGAGAAGCAAGAGTTTCAATAAAACATATTGCCCTCTAATAATTTAAAAAGTATTGTAGAAATAAAAATAAAGTTTATTAACATGCATAAAAATGCACTGATTGAGTTATATTAATTGATGAAATGAGTATTGAGATCATTAGATTGAAAAACATACCCTAATAATTGTTAGTATGAATTTATATAAAAAATATATTTATTTTTTAAAAATAAACGTTAAATTTCAAGAAAGAAACATATAATAATAATAATAATAATAATCTTTATCTAATGGGGTTGGAGGATGATATGGAGTGTGGGGATAGGGTGGGTTTTTCTTCTTTCTTTTTTTCCCATGGTGAATGAGGGTGAGGGGTTTTTTTATGTCTGGTTATCGCCCGCGTTCATCGTACCCTTTGTCATCTGTCTCTTTCTGTCTCCTAACACCCAATGTTCATAATAATGACCTTTCCTATTTCGAATTTGGATGCCCATCTCATGCTCAGCTGTGCCCTCTGTCCCTAAAAATCACTTCTTTTCTTTTCTTTCACCTTCTCATGCTCACTTCTTTCTTTCGTCATATATATTTGAATAGGGTTATAAATCCAACTTTGTTTTGCGTGTTAGGATTTTTATGGATACGCAGAATTATTTGAATGACTTGGTAAATTCATAGTATAAAGATTTTATCATATAAATATATTACCAAAGATAAAGCTTGCAATATAAATTAAGATATGCACTTAGTATGAAGGTAGATTATATCTAATCGATGAAAGAGTTTTAAGATTATACATAATAGCATCTTCAATGGTCACTCTCAAAATCTATATTAATCAACACTTAAAAGCATCTATAATGATATGATCAATGTTAATTAAAAGTCATATTGTATATAAATAAAATTGTCAGTGTAATTTTTTTTTTCCTTTAATACACAAATTTTTGGAAGATTATCATGTTGATATGACAATAATTTTATTAACAGTATCATGAAAGTTATCAATATTAACTGTCTATATTATAGGTTGACTCAGAAGAAGAAAAAAAAAGAGACATGAAAATTTGTCAAAAAAAGAGAAAGAAATCTTTTAAAAAATTTGGGATAAAAAATAAACGGATTTATCTAAATATATCACTAGTTCTAGTTTATTGACATTGAATGTTGAGTTGATTGATATTGAATATTGACAATATTGTATTAAAGATTATTATTTTTATTTAAATATCTACTCAATTGACATGTGTATATTGCGAATTAATATTCCATTTATTAATTATCATTTGACCTAAATTTGACCATGACCATTGGAGATGAACATTGATAATGTCAATGCCAAGAAAAAATCATGACAAATGATGAAATGTCAAGTCACATCATATGAATGTCAAATAATTATACTGTCAAACTTTAAAATTAACTCAAATGCATGAATGTCGATGACCATTATAATGTTTACTTGTCATATTTATCTTTTTAACTTTTTTCTCTAAAATTTTCAACGTCTTTTTTCGTTATTTTGCGGAGTCAGTCTGTAATGTATGCAATTATCCTTTGACAGTCTTCATGACAATGTCAATAAAAATTTTTTCCACATCAACAAGATAGCCTCCAAGGCTTTGTGTATTGGAATGAAAAAATTAATTACAATGTCAACTTTGCTTATATTGCATGACTTTTTCTTTACATTGACAACATAATTGGAGATGTTCTTAATGAATGGAATGCAAAGTCACATCATACTACTGTTAATTGAGTAGACAATTAAATAAAAAATATAATCTCAAATGTCAATCAACTAGAACCATTGGCATATTCAAATAAACTCACCAATTTTTTCTCCTAGATTTTTAGACAATTTCATTCTCTTTTTTTTTTGCCAAAATTTTCATGCATCTCATATTTTTTGTTGAGCTGACTGCTCAACATGTAATACATGTAATATCCATTGACAATTTTCATGATAATGTCAATAAAAATTATTGCAATATCAACATGATAAGTTTCAAAGACTATGTGCATTAGGGTGAAAAAATTAATTGTACAGTTAATTTTACTTATGTATCATGACTTTTATTTGATCTTTACAGTATCATTGAAGATGTTCTAATAAAATTGGTCAAGAGAGATTAACCACAATTCATTTAAAAATGATTTCAAAAATAATCTTACTTACATCTACCTCTAACTTCTATACATTCAATTGCAATTTTTTTTTGTTTTTTTGTCAAGAACTTGTACATATAAATACTCCATTTCAGGGCACATAATTATAACATTTTTTTTAAAGGAAGATTATAACATTAATAATCAAAGGTTTTAGAGAATCCAAACTGATCATTAAAAAAGAACCATCCATGACAATAATTCTATATGTGGCACAAACTATTTGCTACTGGATTCGAAAATCATGATCTCTTCCCAACCATATATATATATATAATATTTATGCTATCAGTGTATATTTGATTATGTTTCTTGTCTTTATTATAGAATATGGAGTTCACAAAGAAATTAGGATTAGAACAACACCATGTCCATTAAGTGGGAGAAGAAAAAGGATATTTTTTTTGATTTATGGGTCTTCTTGTTGTGTTGATAGATAAGCACTGGGTCCATAAGAAGGGGACAAAACGTATCTTCATAATTTCACACTGGCAAATGGGATCTTTTAAGCATAATTACAGCTGCTTTTTGACGAAGTTTATTTGAGGTTTCAAGGGAGTTTCTTTTCTTTTCTTTTTCTCCAGATAAAAACATAGTATGTCAAAGGTTGTCTGGATAATAATTTAACATGATATCAGACTAAAATATTTTAAATTCAAATTTTATCATCATTTATTATAATCATTGTCCAAATTTCATATGCACACCAGAAAAACAAATTCCTCACAAGTTACAAAATTTGAAATTAATATGAAATTTCTCATAAAATAACTATCAAATCTTTTTTTCAATTGATCAAAGCTGTGTACTTCAACTTGATACTGAATCCCTCCTTGGGGGATTATCATGTAATTAATCTTCTACAATAAATAAGTGGACCAGTTCTAATATATTCCTGTCTCTCACAAAATTTGAAGAAGGAAAAGAGGTTACATCAAAATAGAGACAATGGTATAGCTTTAGCATAAAATTTGGTCAGTCAGACATTCTTATTAGTACTGCTGGATAATAGTGATGATGATTAACTTAGCCGCATTTCTTTTTTCAGCATAAACTGACCAATCATGATTTTCTAAACCTTTTTTCCCCAAGGAGAAATCATTACGAAAGAATGAAAGAAATAGTAACAAAAAGCTGGTACTAACCAATCCGGCCCTTCTCCAAATGACAGGTCATTAGTTAATTCATCCCATCATAATCTTTTTCCTTTCCCATTTTAGTAATTTAATTATTTTCTTTCTCGAAGTACATACATATATTAAGACCTCAATGGCTATGCAACTCTATTTCGAATGTATGACACTGTTATTATAGTTGGGAAGAAAAATCAACATATACTGAGGAAAAAAACAAGAAGAAAAGAAAAGTTGGGAGAGTGGTTGCCATGTAAGATTCACATAATGGGACCTGCTAGATAAGGAAGAAGCAAGAATTAATTGGGACAATGTTGGGATGAACAAAGACTTGGAAGAAGGCTATCTCAATCAGGGTAATTGGGCAGTCCTTATGCTCCCTCTTATGGTAGCTCTAAAGACCTACATTGGATTAATTGTGTTTGGTCTTTGCTCCAAAACAAGTGAGGAAATTCAAGAACAGACACTTGGGGAAGTGTCATCACCAACGAATGGTGGTTGTAACATCTCCTCAAAGTGATTAGACTCTTTCTTCTTTTTTTTAACATTTCTTGCCATCACTGGTCCAACTTGTGGTAACAAAGAATATTGGGAAAATAAAGCAAAGACGAGCATTTTGAATATGGTTCAAAGCTATATACTAATTGATAAACATAAAGAAGTGGGCATTTTCACTATTAAATCCCCGGAGATTTTCATTGAAATCATGTCTCTTGTTCTTTCCATACACACACGTGCATTGTTTGCTAAATGTTAATGATTGTGTGGAATTTTTTTTTATTAATGCTATGTTTTTTGTTCAAATGAATGAGAGACAATGAGAATCCCAAAAGGAGGGGAGGGGGGAAGGGGTGGGGGAAAGAAAGGGGACAATGAGAATGCTATATCATCTGATTATGTTCTCTATTATTAATCCATGTAGTCATTAAATCCAAAAGTATTCTCTCAAAAAAAAATCCAAAAGTAAGTTGACTAATTATATTAAGAACAAAATGTATTTTCTTATTAAAGTATCAGTTTATTCATTAATTATTGTTGTATATTGTTTGCAAAATGAAGATAAACAAAAGGCCATCCAAAAGAAAGTTTCTCTCCATTTTTCTTTAAAGAAAAAAAAAAAGAAGAGAAAATTTCCCCATTCGTGGCTGACAACGTCCAACAACAATTTTCACAATTTGGAATTGTTTCCCACAATGGCACTTGTACAATCTTACCTAACTTTCCATTTATAAGCATTTCAAGTGGTTAGTTTTTTTCTTGAAATAGGAGTCCGAATTTTACTTACGACAACAAAGATTATCTGTAAATCCACTTTTGCAAAATTATCCTCTCATCTTCAATTTGGTTATTAGTAGGACAAAATGAATAAGATTCTTTAAATTAATGAAGTTGCTAATAAATATTTAGATAAAAATTATATTTATTTTAATAAAGTTTAAATTTATTATGAATCTTTCAAAATAAAAGTATAAATATTTGATTTCAAACAAAAAATATTTTCAATACATGAAAATGTTATATATAGATATTACAATGAAATTTATACTTTATCCGTTTGGAATTTAATATCTAACTTTTAACTTAATATAAAATTTAAAAGTAATATTTGACTTTTATAAAGTTATCGTAATATTTATGGTTAGTGGTGAGAGCATATGATTTAGTGAAATGTAAATATCTTAAATTAAGGAGAATTTTAATAAAAATTATATTTATTTTTAGAAAATGGACATTCATTTTTAAAAAAATAGAATTATGAGTATTCAATTTCGGATGAAGTATTATTTTATATTAATATTCTCGCAATCTGGAAATATAAATCGTTGAATTCATTTTTACACATAACAATAAAAATAAGAAAATAAAGTTTAATTGAGAAGAAAAAAACATAGAGACTATATCTTGGAAATAAGAAAGAGGTAAGAGGAGGGATAAAAATAAATACAAATAATATTAAAAGTAAATAGTAAAATATTCATAAAATTTTGTAAAATAAGAAAGGGGTAAGAGGAGGAATAAAAATAAATAAAAATAATATTAAAAGTAAATAGTAAAATATTCATAAAATTTTGTAAAAGGCAAATTATTTCGAACGGGTATTAAAAGGCGAATAATTTTGACGCATATCTTTCTTGAATAGACAAAAGTATTCTTAGTCCAAATTTTTATGTTTTTTGGCCAATAATTGTTATAGTAGTTTCAAGAAGGGCATCAATGGTCCATCAAGGAAAAAAGAAGAGGAATCTTTCTCTGTCTTCTTAAGTGACATTTCCAAACAAAAGACATAAAAATATCTGTTGTCTTCATTAATTTTTGGGGTAATGATTGCTAGTGATGCATCATGGGTCAACATGTCTTTGGATAATTTCTCACAGTGGGCCTTATCCTATAGCTGTATATTAATTCCTATGAGATGCAATTTGTTCATATTGTCCATTTAATTTGAGTAATTTTGGACAGTGGAAATTGATTGTAATGGTATAAATAACAAAGAGGGCTTCTTCCCTTACCTTTTTATTGGACTCAACAAATGCAGGCTTATTTTCTTAAACATCCCAACGCAGTTACATGCAAGAAAAGAGAAAATAGTTTAAAATGCTCTCCGACTATTTTAATTAAAATAAAAGTTTTAAGGATATTTTTTATAATTAAAATAGTATTAAAGATAGAAAATATGAAAAATAAAAGTTTAAGGATATATTCAAGGAAAGAGAAACTTGAAGGACATTTTGAGCTATTTCTTGGAAGAAAATAAACAAATAAATAAATGCAACACGAGGAATTAATTTATTAAGGTAAACGTCCAATATGCTATAGCTTAACCTAATTGAGTAGCAGTTGTAAGTTTTTTTTTTTTTTTTGAAAGGCAAGAAAAATTTATTGATAACGTCAACTGGGAATAGAAAGTGTTCCCAAAGTTGCAGGATTCATCAATTAAAATAAAAACAGAATCAGAAAAAAAAAAAAAAGAAACGAAAGAACAGCTAGAGAACAACTTCATAATCAAAATCCGAGGAGTAGCAGTTGTAAGTTTCTTTATCATTTTTTTAAGGAAGAGACATAAACGAGAACGACCCTAGAAATGGAAAGGAAGTACATTCTAATTGTAGTTAATCTTTTCTTTTTTGATAAATCAATTTGGCATTTATTTAATTTTATGACAAGATAACTCGCAAGTGTTACTCAAGAATCCACAGAATATATGTCTATCGTGGCCTCTAGTTTTATTTTAAGATTGTTTGGCTCTCCAAAGATAATGATTTCCAAAATAACTTAGGTTGTAGTTTAATAGAGGTGATCTATTTTCAAAATTCTCAATAAATCACAATTCATGTAAATTGGTATTATACTACCCAAAAAATAAAAATAAAATTATGTGATCCAAAACACAAAATGTATATTCAAATCAATAAGGGATGTGAGAACTAAATTCACTTAGTTGGTAAAACAATTTTACCTTGTTCGAGTTAATAATCTCCTCCTTACAATTTATAGTAGTGTATTTTTTTAAAAAATCAATAGGGGATCGATTAACTGACTAATTGAGTACCTAATCTAATTTGTCCAAAAATCCGGATCAATAGATTTTAATTACATCTTCTCATGGGTCAAAACTACATATATTATACTTCTTGCTATAATTTTATCTTGGATATTAATTAATTTACAACCCTCTGAACATCACCGTGAGCTGGTGAATGTGAATCCTCAAATATATTCCTTTGGTCCTGAAATATAATTTCCTGTTGACGCTCTTCTTCCACGATTTCATTTGCAACAGGAAAAGCAAACTCCGAAAGACTCGGGTTTCGGATATGCGACGAAACATCTGGGGTGGTACTAGTCGTCGTGCTGGTGCTCCTTACAGTTGATGAATAATCATCCTGAGGAGACTGTGAATATGGATGTTTCTTCATTTTCTTCTTCACCTCTGCATGCCATTGTTTTATTGCATGCACTGTGTGTTCTTCTAGCACTGCGCTTTTGAAATTGGAACCCATCTGCGCATATATAGCCAGAATTTAATAATGTATCAAAGCTATAGATCTTGAGTTCAAATATTAATTATTTACGCTTATTAAATAGTTTTTTTTATAAATATATAAATAAGTTATTTTTATCCGTTTAAGGTAAAAATTTAATGATGTATATGTATGCATGGTGCGGAAGAGAAGCGGTAACGTACCTGGGTGACAAGAGCATATAGAGGAAGGGTTATGTAGCTACAGAGGACTTGAATCATCACCCTGGAATCATATATATATATATTGATCAGGAATAACATATGAGTATTTAAACGAAAGAAAGAATACATGCACACATATTGGAGAGAAGAAGATTTTTTTTCTTTCTTTTTTGAGGGTAAAAGAAGAAAATTTTTAAAAGCCAAAAATTGAGATGAACACCGTTACTTACGCTAATACGACTCTGATGACAATAATTTCAATACGATCATAATAGCAGGATTTGATCCCAAATTGCAACTGAAATAATCAAGAAAATCACACAAAATAGAGGATCAGAGAAAAGCATTTGATTATAGTTGTTTTTTTTTCTTTTTCCGCGATCCATATAAACCAAATAAGTAGGAAGCAAAGAAGATATGGTTTTTACCATGACCCATATGAAGAAGGCAATTTCAAATGCGTTCTGCTCCAGAAAAATTCATTCATTAATTAAGTAAATATATATTGGAAGCTTAGTGGAAAGAAAAGTAGTTTTAATTTAATTACTCAAGAGGAACTAATTATGGAGTATTACCATAAAAAGAGTAAAATGGAGAAGAGTCAAGACGAAGTGAGGCCGTTTAAACCAGAAGAGGCTGTCATTGGGTTGCACCAATGGAGTTCCTATAATCACTGTATTTTGATCTTGAATACGAAGAGCCATTCTAGCCACAACCACTTCCAGCTTAGTTCCAATAACTAGAACTATCTACAAATTTGAAGGTTGAAAAAAGGGGGAAAAAAAGGATCATGAAAATAAAATAAAAGAAATTAAGATAAAGTTTTTAAAAAATAAAAATTGGTACACGACTTTGATACTTACAATAAGCGGGAGAAATGACAGCCAGAGATAGACGTTCCAACCTGGTTATCAAAATTAGTTTGTCTAATTTTAGAAATCATAAGAATATTACTTATTCCGTCTACATTTTTATTTTGAAATGTCTAAAATTAAATATTTTTTTCTTAAAATATTTTTTTTATATGAAATTCAACTAACTATTTCTTTAATTTAAATATTTGTATTTGATTAATTCATATAATTCTAATGTTAATTGTATTAATAATAAGGATAATGTGATAACTATATTAAGGTTAAATATCTTTATTAATTCTTGTATTAAGATAAAAGTAGACCATCAATAAGTGGAGAGAGTCATAAAGAACTATTTAATTAAATAAGAAAATATATTATTGGAATGAGTTTACGAAGATTATGATGGCTTACCATGAACATCAGCAAGCAAGAAGATAACGACAATGAACCACATGAAGGGGCTGCCAGTTAAGTGAAAAGGGGAATGTTAAGAATGATATAATGATTTTAAGAAGGATGGAAATTGCAACATTTGATGAAATATAAATTAAGAAAATTACCCAAAAAAATAGTAACTTTAGGAACGACATATTGCCTAGTCCCACCTCCATATTTTAATAATATCATGCTTAGTCTTTTATGAGGAACTTATGAATTATTGCTTCTTCTTTTTCTTTTTTTTTTCTTTTTGAGAAAATGATTTTTTGCTTATATTTATTGAAAACTCTTACTGGAATCCATTTGTGTAAAGTATATGTTTAAAAATGTTATTTTTCTAAAAAGTATAATACATAATATATGTGATTCATGAAACTTATGTAACACTTTTTTTATTCAAAATTAGACACAAATTTTTTAAAAAAAGAAAATGGAAATTACCCTTTGTTGGTCGTACTTCTTGGTCAGCTGGTTAATTAGGGTGCTTAAATGATGAGGAGGTACTTCTATATTAATATAAGAACATCAAAAGGGAACATCAGCTATTTATAAATAGCCATACCTTATTCCAACAACCACTTTGAAATCATCTTCCAAAGATCTCTGTATATATTTCTGAAAATTGAAGGAGCTATTTGTTGACAGATGAGCCTGAGAAGTTTCATAGATCACATTAATCACAACAGATGAGCTAGCTATTTGAAGGATTTTGTAGCACTACTAGTGCTAGGGTCATGTTATACATACATATATATAACATCAATCTCCTATCATAAATTATTTACTAGTGTATACTAAGTAAATTTAGTCTCTTGTGCCAACACCATGCAAGTCACGATAAAATGAGTTACATTAGTCAATATTTTTCTATCCACTTTGTATGTTACGTTAAGTGCATTAGGTGCCATAAACTCGGAAGTTGAAATTTCACTATTCAACTAACTTGACTTCCTAAAAAAAAAACTAATCTTATCTCCTTCGACGAACAACATATTATATTATTATGAGTAAAGAATTTAAGGATAATTTAATTAAATATCCAAAATCTTTTGAATGTTCTCATGGATTGAATACAAATATATTTTACTTAATTAACATAAAATTTCATTTTGTAGTTAAATTATCGAACTTATTGTTGTTCAAATAAATAAATAATTATAAAGGAGTAACAGGGCACTCACCGCAATAAAACCGTGACGCAGGGTGAGGTAGTCAACTTTGACTACAGAATAGAAGAACTGCCGGAAAAAACATTTCTGTGCCATTTCTCAATAGCATCATTAAAAAATAATAATAAATAAATTATCAATATTACCATATATATATATATATTCAGAATTCATGAAGAATTTTCTCACTCACGATCCAGATAAGACCCGGAGGTGTCATATGTCGCTTGCCAAACGTTGTCTGCCTCGCAAGCCTAAATTTCTCAGGATCTGTGCATGGGATATTTAATTACGTGAAAAAGAAAATTGATTTTGCACATCACAAAAAATAATTAAGTAATATATTTTTTTTAAGAAGAAAAGGTTTGTTTGAATGTACCGTTGGCTGCCATATATTCCACTGTTTGTGTTTCTTTCTCCCAATGTTTCCAACGCCTCATCTGTTTAAAACAAGCAAAATGTCATCACAAATATTTATTTCATAATTTTCAAGACGTATTTATTACTCTCTCTAGTCTCTACCCCAAAATATAAATAGTTAGATAAATTTTGTATTGTTTTAAAATATAAGTCATTTTAAAATTTTTAAGGTTTTTTTTTTAAAAAAAATTCTTTCAAATATTACATCTATTGATAAAAGAATAATAATTTGATAGAAAAGACTAATAAAGAGAATTTCAAGAAAACAAATAAATAATAAATTAATTCATTTTAAGGAAAAAAAAAATTATTTGGTATGTGAAATCTTAGTAAAACAATTTATATTTTTGAACGAAAAGAGCGTTATTTTTTATATTAATAGAATTTGCAATCACCATTTGAAATTGAATTCCGGATAATACCAACATAAAGGACAAAGGACAGATAAAAATTAAAATCATCGTGAAAGGTCCAAAGTATTCAAGAGTGTCTACACCAAAGACTAGAGACTAGAGAGACATTTAACGCGTAGTTTTAATTGCACGAAAATAAGCGTAGATCTTGGACAAAGTATGGACTACGTGGGTTATTGATCATGAAATTGAAGAATGGCCACATGAATCCCAGAAACAAAGTTTGATAATTGGTCAAATGTAGCTATATCTTGGGTTTATCTTAATTTGAAAGTACCAAATGCAGAAATTTTTCTTTGCCTAAAGTTTTAGAACTTCGTTTTCATCCAATGGCTAGGGGTTGCTGCTAAATTCAGAAATAATAATAAAATGAGTCATCCTGAAGTTTAAAGTAGTACTACTACATTTGAAGATCACAAATAATGCTGAAAAGTCAACATATTCTAGAATTCACAAGTCCCAAGCAGGAAAGCTTACCAAAAAAAATCCCAAACAGGAAAAGAACAAAGATAGGAGTAAAATAAATAGTAGTAGAAAATGAAATGACGAAATTTAATGAGTCATGTATTTAAAAAATATAAAACTTAGCAAGTTTATATTGACCAACAAATTAAGGAGCATTGCAGACAAGGGATAGCTGCTTAAAGTATCTATCGCATCATGTGAATTATACATTGTGGTCTCCATTTTTGAAGGCAAAGTGTTAACATCACATTAATTACACAACCAATTAGATATAGTAGCTTAAAATTTTCTTTTCCACGGTCTTGATATTGGTCTGAGAGGGGTAGGGAGTGGGGGAGAGTTCATAAAAAAAAGTCTTTCTAGGTTACAAAAATAAGCAACGAGGCATCCACAATAATATGCTTTTCATGAAATGAGGGAGATTTGAGACACAATTTACCTTAAGTCTGCCTAAAGCCATGGTGGCTACACTGTAAACAATCTGCATTATGGCTAATACAAAGATGAATATGTTGAGCTCACTGATACCACTTTGTGACATAAGTGAAGTCATCCCCTATTTCAAAAAGTACAAACATTAACGAAACAACACTTAGAGAAATATCCATCAATTTAACGTCGTATTAATTTTTTAAGCACATTTTTTTTGAAAGGCTAATCGCATATTAATTAAGAATCCTCAAATGCGAGTAATTAAATAAAAACGTACTCTAGAGGTGCAGTGATCAGAAGAAGCAGACGACGCTTCTTCAGTAGCAAGGAGTCTTTCATGCCGTGATATTAAATCTTGAGAATTATCTTGATTCACAACTAGATGGTGATGAAGTGTTGTCAGTAGATGTTCTACTGCCTTGGAAGTTTTACTCTGGGTAGGTTTCCGGCATGGAAGCATAGTATTTGCTACTCTATTTGGTATACAAATTTTGGATATTGATCTTTGCGTGACTGCTAGTATAAGAGACATGAATCCCAACAGCATCAAAACTGCAGAGAACAGAAAACCCTAAAAAATCAGTAAGTATATCATTATATAAAACATTAAAGAAAATTTTCCTGAATATGAACCAGGTCTTTACCTGATTTTAGCTTCTCCACTGCTTCAAGCAAGGCTGTCTTCCTATGTTTCTTAAGCCACTGCACCGAATCAACCAACAAAATATTTAAGACCAAGTAAAATCAAGGACAAATAAAATTAATTTGTAGCATTGAGGGTCCTTATTTTTTTTTAAAGAAATTATATACATGACAAAGAAGATGAATCAAGTGCTCAATGAAAATGCCGAAGAAGATAAAAACGAAGCAAACAGTTGCAAGAGCCCAGGTTGGGGTTTCTTGCAACGTTCTCGTGGTTCCAGCTCCTCCTCCTTCTCCGCCCGCCATAATTAACAAAAGTTGAAATAAATTTGGATCATCAGCATGGAAGTAGAGGACATTTTATAGTTTGAGGGAGAAGAGAAAAGATTATTAGAAGGAGAAGAAGAGAAGAAATGTTCAACGTTAAACCGACTTATGGTCTACAGGGGTAGTTAATGTAATTGTCTGTGCAAACTGTACCAGTGGAGGTTCGAACTGGGGCTTTTGACTTGGTTTTTTAAAGTCCTTTAATCGTCAAGATGAGAACTTGGTCTGGTGGGGCCTCCCTGAGTATAAATATATCTATCAAAAAAGGGGGAAAAAAAGAAAAAAAAAAGTTTGATCACTCTGGTGAGTATGGTGTTACTCAGTATTGGAATTGGCGCATTATTTACGTTAAGAGTCAGCACAGCTTTGGAATTGGATAGTCAATGAACCGTTCTTCTGTCACTCGGTCGGTCAAGTCGCGTGAATTAGTTTTAGTTTTGAAATTCTTTGGTTATTTATGTACTTTTTGAAAATTGAATTTCAAATGATAGACTCTGTTGGTAATAAATTGTTAGTAATCTTTGTTGAAACAATGGGTAGTAGAGAAGCACAAAACTCAATTTTCCATCCCATCCTGGGTTATCGAGTTGGTACAATCATATCATTTAAATTTAAGAAAGAGCCTTTTGCACGTCATTTGATTTCGGGGAATATAAATGTTAAATAGGATTGCAATAAATAAATTCATTTGTTTCTATTTATTTTCTCATTATTTTAAATAAAATAAAGATTTCTTGAGAGAAAAAATAATTATTTTTTGTTTTGAATACAATATGAACTTAAAATAATTCATTTGATTTGTGCAAAATTGTTTGTAACATCATATAAAAATGGACAAAGAAAGTACTATAATTTTATAATTTTGGAGAACATCAAGTTGATCATATTTATTGTAATTTATATATTTTTATTGTTTTATTATGATTTATGAAGTCCTATTGTTGGAGTCAAAAGTTATATAAAAAATAAAGAAATTAGATGGAATGAGGTACCTTACAATTTTTTTATAAAATAGACCAAGTATGAAACTCTCATTAGCTCCATGGTTGGAGACAATTTCAGCCATTTTACATAATTTGATAAGTACTTATTTCTTTTTTTTTCTAATATTACTCGCATTTGTCTTTCTTACTTTAATTTCCTATGTAATATATAATTAAGCAATTTGACGAAAAAATGCATTATTTTTTTGAATCTTAACTCTAACTGTAAATACTTAAAAGACTCACTTTTATATATCCCTCCAGTTTAGAGTTACTAAATAATACACAAAAGAATCTAGTATTTCAACTCTATCAATACTAGTGATTCCTTATTCTCTAATTTTTCAATATTATTCTATCAATTTAAAATTAAATATTACTTTTGATTTGAAAGGAAATCAAGGCCAACAATTGTTCATAAAATGAATTAGATTAAACAAAGGATGCATCATTTGGCAAGTCTGATGTGTCCAACCTGCCAAACGTATCCCACTGCCATAGTTAACTTTGGTCCAAATGAGATCACGTTAGCATTCAAAGTCTACCTATTTTTCCAATTTGTTCTCCACAAATAAAACGGAACTGCGACATTATAATAATTATTCAGATAATTCATTCTATTATGCCCCATAACTGTACTGTAGCTTAAATTTTTTTAGAAGAAAAAAATAATAATATAAGACAGAGGCAAACATGTAAATTAAAGCATTTCATATGTTCCAAATTGAGACGCTTAATTTCATATAATCAATCGTTGAAAATGTACAAACCAGGCAAGTTCACACAAGATTAATCAATTCACTATGTGAGTTATAAATCGTTATAAGAAATTCTGAATTTTCTTTTTCTTTTATACATTGAGAAAGAAAGAAAAAATCGAAGTTCAATATTTTAAATTACAAGTTAGATAATTGATTTTTATAAAACAAATATCCTACAAAATTTACTTTCAGACTTTGCAAATAGTTGTATACACAGTCAAATGGTGTGTAAGAGCATTTACTGCTTTTATACAACAAAAAGGAAAATACTTACATAATTTGACCTTACTAATTTTTTTAGACGAATTTTTTAAGTAAAATTAATTTTCATAAATCATACTGTATTATTTTAAAATATATAACACGTATAGAATATTATACAAGTTCTCGGTATACTCTCTCCTAAATATTTCCATTTATCAATAGTTTATAATATTAATAAAAAATATATATGTTCCTTCAATTTGCTGGACATGATGAACCTCAAGTTTATTAATTGATTTTTCCTCTTCTTGGTAAAATAAATTATTAAATTCTGATAAGATAAAGACTTAATTAGTAAATATGCTCTTTTCTTTTGACATACTTAGTTAACGTTAAAAAAGGCTTGATGATTTGAGTACTACCCTCAATTTTGAAAAAGACCGGGTCATATTCTCCGCTACCTTTTTTCTTTATTTTTCTTTTTCCCTTGAGTAAATTCTCCCCTAATAATTCAATAGCTCTTAAAATAATTAATTTCTCAAGCAACCAGTCCTTTAAGTTTTTTTTCCTGAATTTATTTTATTTAAGTGGTCAAAGTAAAAACTATTTTCTTTAAAATACAAAAAAAAACAAAGATATTTGAGTTGACTTTTCATCTTTAATTGCATGATTGTATCATAAACTTCTTGTGTGTTATCTTTTTTTTTTATTGATATATTTAATGATATTAATTATTATTTTTTAAAAAAGAAGACAATTTCATTAACTAGAGAGATGGTTGAAATTACATCAAAGAAAAAGAAAATAATAGAGTCTAGAAATTCTGGGTCATCTGAGTATGGTATACCTAAAACGCATTCATTAAGAAATTTAAAAATACTCCCTTTCTCTGAGCATGGTTGGGCATTTGGTCTAGTGGTATGATTCTCGCTTAGGGTGCGAGAGGTCCCGAGTTCAATTCTCGGAATGCCCCTTTTATTTTATACTTCACAGAGCAATCCGTTAAAATGCAAAACAAATCAAGTTGAAGAATTTTATAACAATCACACCATAATTTGTAGAACTAATCATAACAAAACCACAACAATTACGTTCCCAGTTCACCATTTCTTTGAAGATATCCAGTTTTCTTGATTCTATACTATTACTAGTAAAGACCCCTCTCTCTTCAACTTGATAGTTTAGAGAAAAGAGAGTCAATTTAGCTTCCTTCTTCACTTGCAGGCTCTGCATTTACAGCTTCTTCTATGGTTTTCTTCTCTTCTTGGTCATCAGTGTCTATATTTCTTCCTGCTTCTCCATTCTCTTGGCATGCGCTGCTTTCATCCTTAAGTAATCCATAGCTAAGAGACAGATCTTTCCACTCCTTTTCGGCCGACAAATGCTCATGTCTTGCGATATATTTTTTCAGCTCAACCTTGACATTGCGAAATGGCTAGCAACGGATTTTTAGAAACAACCACTGCGGAGTTAGTATTGCTTCGTTTTTCAAAAACCTTACTCCTTAGTATTGTTTCATTTTCTAGTAATTTCATAAATTAAGACAATGCACTATGGAAGCTCTCAGTATTGTTTTGATTTTTCAAAGGTTAAGAACAAAATTAAGGCAATGCACTATGGAAGTTCTCAGTATTGTTTTGATTTTTTCATAGGTTAGGAACAAAATTTAGGTACAATAATTAAGTAATTAAATGAAATCAAAACCTCAATATTAGCATCAGGAGCTTATATAAGACAGCAAACTCAAACTCAGGCAAAGCTTACCTCTGCTCTGCATTCAGAGGCCATTTTGAAGAAAGAAGCCGAAACAAAATGCTTCCCAACGGACTCAGCTAATTTGATTTGAGCAAGCCAGTAAGATGCAGTCTCAAGTTTATCAAACCTGCATTTGCTGCATCTCTCTGCACTATGGTAAGGTGTCCCTAGAGCTCTAGGTTTGACCAAAAATGGCGATCTCAAAGGCGTTTGAGGAACTGAAATATCATACTCTTTCAATGCCTTTTCCTTGTGTTCGTCGAAATTTTCTTGAAAATTCACGCTTTTCTTGGTCTTTCCTGCGATTATCGCAAAAGATTTCTTAGGAGTCTCAGAAACATTAGTTGCTGATTTTGTCAGTTTTTGAACGATCCCAGACAAGGGTTTTGCTTTAGGCTTTTCAGATACTGTTTTTGCCTGAACATTTGTGTTCCGAACAGTACCAAAAGCCCTCTTCTCCCTGAAACAGAAGGGCCATTAATTAGCACAGCCTCATAAATTAAGAGAACGAATCAAGAATTTTATGGGCTTATACACGGTACCTGTGGATGAGCGGCTCCTTGGCTTTCATTTTAGGTGGTTCAGAAGATTTCCTGTTGGTTTTTGATTTCAAGGATGGAACTTTACCTGTAAATTTCTTGACTATGAAATGAACAGTTGAAATTATACCAAAAAAAAGAGAGCAAAATTCAGAGTGGGAACAAAAAATATTACCTGGAAATGGGGTAGCCTGATGATCCATTGCTAGAATTGAAGGAGAATTCAGGTCTACTTTTCAGTGATTTTTGAGAAATCTTAGAATTGCTCCTAAATTAAATAACTCTCTCCTCTTTCTGCAACTTCCTCATGTGGCAATTGGCAAAGCGGAGGTTTTTAATTGGTCGAGCACTGATTTCAAAAGTTTAAACGGCAAAAGGCGGGAACAGTTTAATAATGAACTAAGGATGGGCTAACGCTCCACTTCATACAGGACCCAACATTTAGCCCATATTTTATTCTTTTCTATCCGTTGATTAAGCCTTTGTCATAGAAGAGATGACCCACCATTGAATGCTCGTGTAAGTTAATATAAATATTGTTTTAAAAAATAAATAAATATGTTATTATTTAAAATATATATTTTTGTCATTAACA
Organism: Apocynum venetum; assembly: GCA_019593545.1. Lineage (NCBI taxonomy): Eukaryota > Viridiplantae > Streptophyta > Magnoliopsida > Gentianales > Apocynaceae > Apocynum > Apocynum venetum. The sequence goes on from SRSM01000134.1 coordinate 1,967,717, forward strand.
TTTCTATAATTTAAAGAATATAAGGTCCATAAATAAATAAATGACATCACTAGCTTTTAAAATTCATAAGAATAAAGCGGTAATTAATCTATCTTCAAATATTCTTAATTTTATTTTTTACCAATCAAATTAAGACAGTAGGTTTTGAACAAAAAGAAATGTCAAAATTTAAATTGACATGAAGATGAGTCCCTTCATTCAATAATAAATAATAACATATGAAGTACTATGTATCTATATCTATATATAAACTTATTTCACCCCTCCATAATCTTGACAAGTGTCCTTAATATTTTTTTGTGTTTTTTTATTTTTTTAGAAATCAAGTCACTATTTTTTTTTAGTCACTCTTTCCAAAGATTCAAGTTTCTCGATTTTTAATAAATTTTATATATTCATAAGAACTATACATATTTTGAAATAAGAAATTTTAATTAAATATTCTATTAAAAACGATATAGGAATTAATCCAATTTTATCTATTGATATAGAAATTCTCTCTATAATAGTATAAATTGCCCAAAATTTTAAAAAGGAATTTTATTAAATACATTTTGTGTATGCCATAATATTACACATGTTTTGAACTAGAAAATCTTAGTTAAGTACTCCATTAAAAGCAATAATAGAAATTATGAAAAATTTAATTCATTTTGTAGAGAATTTGATTCTACTTAAATTTAGATTTTGTTACTATACTTTTAAATTTTATTTAATAAATTTTACATATTATACAAAAAACTATATATATTTAAAATCATAATGGAAATTATCTAGAATTTAATATGTTAATGTGTGTATGTGTCTATATATATATATATATATATATATAAATGTTGTTTTACAAATTCTTTATTGTGACAAGTGTCAATGTGAGATTATATTATATTTGTGTATGCAATTTTTTGTTTAGATGTTGAAATCGTTTTTCATTACTCAAAACGAAATATTAATTTTCATTGAACGGATTTTGAATTCAAAATCGACAAAAATGTTTTTAAATCTTCATTAAAAAAAGTAATATCCATACATCGTTGCAAGACTAGATTGAAAAGAACCTAAATAAATTTTTATTCTGTTAAGTCTTAATTTCATTATTATTATTATAGTCTATATATTATACTTTTATATTACAATTATATAATTTTTAATTATATGTCAATTATATAACTAAAATATTATACATACATACATATATATATATATGTATGTGCGCGCGTGTATGCGCGCCCAACCTCTTAAAAATAAAAATTTAATCATCGCATAAGTGGATCACTATTTAAAATTAATGATTATATTTGTACATGAAATTCCATTTCAAAAATTGAGATTGATTCAAAGTTCTTATTTTTCATATCAAAACGTTGATTCTCATTAGAAAAATAAAATTTATTTCGAAATCAACAAAAATATGTTTCGATATTCGTTGAAAATAACTTCCATGCATTGTACGGTTATAAGATTAAATTAAAAGGGACATAAATCATTTTTTATTATAATTATTTTTTTATAATTGTTATATATATATTATATATTTCAATTTTAAAGAAAATTTATCATTGCTACAAAACTATATTAAACGAGACATAATTTTTTTTATCAATTATTATTTTATAATAATTTTTATATATAATATATAATATTATATCTATTCGAAAATATATGTCCACATTTTTATTTTGAGATGTCTAGAATTGAATGTCTAATTTCTTAAATAAATATATTTATCATCTAAAATTCAATTGACAATTATTCTTAATTTAAATGACTTTACATCTCACTAATTTATAATTTCACACTATCCAAATTAATAACTAGGTTAGTATAACAATTTTTCTAGAGTTAAAGGCATTTCTTAAATTTTAGATTGATACAAATGTGGACATTAAAATTCGGACGGATAAAGTATAATTTTATTCTAACAATTATATAAATTTAATTATATCTTAATTATATATATAATATTTTATTTATATATCAAACCCCTTAAAAATAAAATTATTGTGCATTGCAAAGGTAAATAACTATCTAAAAATTAGCTATCATATATTTATACATCATTTTCAAAAATTAAGATGTATTTTTATTACTCAAAATAAAAAGTTGATTATCATCTAAATGAATTTTTATTCTAAAATCAACAAAATTATATTTCAATATTCGTTAAAAAACCAACTTTCAAACATTACATGAATATAAAACAAGGTTGAAAGAAACCTAATTTATTTTTATTATTACAATTATCTAATTTTAGTTATATGACAATTATAACTATAAGATTTTATTATATATATATATATATATATATATCAAACTCGTTAAAAAAATATAATATTTGTGCATCTCACGGATGAATGACTAGTATATTATATGAAGTTATTTCATCACTTAATAATCTTGACAAATGTCCTCACTATATTTTTTGTGTTTTTCATCTTTTTTAGAATTCTAACCACTATTTTTGACCTAGTGACTCTTTTCAAACATTTATTATCTCCTTCAATTTTTACTTATCTCTCTCTCTATATATAATATAAGTAGTTTATAATATAAGAATTTTGAGTATATTTCTAATGAGTAAATTATAAATATTCAAGTTTTCTAATTTTTAATACATTTTATATATTCATAAGAACCATAAATATTTTGAAATCAGAAATTTTAATTAAATATTCTATTAAAAAATCATATAGGAATTAATCTATTGATATAGAAATTCTATTTATAATAGAAATTTCCCAAAAAATTTTAAAAGCAATTTGATTAAATACATTTTATGTATGCCAAAAAAACCATATATATTGAAAATCATAATGAGAATTATATAGAATTTCATATGTTAGCAAGGATAGTATAGTAATTTTATTAAATTTAAATTTTTTTTAAAAATTTTAGATTAATACAAATATGGACATTCAAATTTAGACGGATGAAATATAATTTTATTCTAACAATTATATAATTTTAATTATATGTTAATTATATATATAATATTTTATTTATATATCAAACCCCTTAAAAATAAATTATTGTGCATCGCACATGTGAATAACTATCTAAAAATTAGCCATCATATGTGCACATCATTTTTTCAAAAATTAAGATTTATTTTTATTACTCAAAATGAAAAGTTAATTATCATCTAAATGAATTTTTATTCTAAAATTGACAAAATTATATTTCATTATTCATTAAAAAACCAACTTCCAAACATTACATGAATATGAAAATAGGTTGAAAGAAACCTATTTAATTTTTATTATTTTATTTTATTATTACAATTATATAATTTTATTTATATGCCAATTATAACTATAAGATTTTATTTATATATATCAAACTCATTTTTAAAAAATATAATCTCTGTAACGCACGGGTGAATAACTATTAAAAATATAACCGTTGATTAGACACAACCACTACAAAGTCCTTTTTTAGGAAAATATTTAGATAGATCTGGTATAAATAATACATATTGAGATTGTATATAACATGCATGCATGCTATTTTTTTTTTAATAAAAAAGGCAATTTTACTCAATAAAAAGAAGATACAAAGTGAGTAACACGAGGCACTTTCTTCATTGGAAGATAGAAATTAATTCACTAACGACTAACTAGGATAAAAATAAATTCACTAAAATAGAGAAATTTAGAATCCTTCCTTAAAGGCTAGAGCAACTCCACTCGTTAAATTGTCTATAGTTTCATTTCCCTTGCTTTGTGTGGATCCCATCAATTCATTTATTTATTTTTCATATTTTACAACTTTTTATTTCAAATATATAATTATATCAATCATAACAAACATGACTCGCATAATACATCATATTTTTATTTCATTAATATTTTTAGTAAAATGCTAAATTTAACATATTATTCAAATTTTATGTTATTAAATTATTGATTTAAAATAAAAATTAATTGCAAGTCCTACCGGAGTTGGTCTTAGATGAATGTTTAATGGCAACATTTCAATGATGTATATCTTTAAACATTTTGATATTATTTTAGAAATTATTCTAACAATGTTCCACCATTGCACAATAAATAAATAAAAACACATGATTCTAAAAAGGAAGGAATTTGGGCAAATATATAAGCACTGCAGCTTGATGAAAATATTCTGTGTTTATTGCTTTTTCCATTATGTCATTGGGCCTTTCGAGATGAGCCCAACCTTTCTCACCTCTTCCTTCAAATTTATTTTGCACATTTTTTTGGTCATTCCGCTGAATGAATTATTTGATCAACCTTATGTTATGATTTATTTTTATTCATATGATAATTTTAAGTGAAAAATAATAAATTTATATTAAAAAATAGGCAAAAGTAAAGCTGATTCTTTTTACTCTTTTAGTCAAAAACAATAAGCAAAAAATACGAATAAAATGGAGGCAGAAAAAGGTCGATTCTTAGAGGCGTGTTGGAGTTCATACATTTATTACAACTTGCTGGCCAAATCATTATTATGGGCCTCAAAATTACTAGGAGATGGTCCAGGACCTTAAATGAAGGGCTGGGCTTAAATGAGTAAGGTAGAGGGTCACTGTGAGACGACTAATTCCTTGAAAGGAAATGAAAGAGGAAAAGGACAGACAATACTCCATTTAATACTTCCCCAAACAGGGCCCGATATAATAAAACTTTAGAAAAAGAAATTTTCCGTCAAATCAATGGTTGATTACAACGTGGCATTAATTAACGAAATGGAGCCCCTTGACATTTTTGCCCTCGTCATATTTTCATTTTATTTCTTTCTCATTTTCCTTTTACTCCATACATAAATAGTTTACAATACGTAACTAAGTCTTAAGTTTTAGTTGTCTTTCTTGCTTCTTAATTTCGTAACTTATTTAAATGAAGGTTGTAATACTAATTATTTTATAAAATTGAATGTTTACTTTTAACTTAATTCAATAATTCAATAATTAATAAGAGTCTTTGACCATAAGAAAAATATTGTAGTATATGTTTATTAATATGATTATTGTGAATGTGAGATCACACAAATTAGTAACATATAAATCATTTTAATTAAAAAAAATTATCAATGAAATTATTAAAAATGAATAATTTAATTTTATACATCTTAAAATAGAAATATTAACATTCTCAATTCATAAATTAGTAAATTTCAATCATAATTTCACACTTATTTTATTATGATCAAGAGTGTACAAATTGAAATTTTAGGAAAAGTACTAACAAGGTTCCCAAATCTATCATTATCTAGAATGATTGGATTTCAAGTGAACTTGTGAACATATTTAGATTCCTTTTGATGCATGAGAAGGCCACTTCCACTTCTGCATTCCTCGAAGATTTAAGATAATAAGAAGAAAATGGCTTATGAGATAAACGTTTACTATAAATATAGCCACTTATAATTATGATTCAAATTAGACAGATCAATAAAAACAAAAATAACAAAAAAATATCTGTTAGCGCAATTTGATGTGTTTACGTTTGCAAGGCTTTTATTCAGATTAGTTTGCTCTCCAAAGTATAAAAGATTCAATACAACTTTTATCTATAACTATTCTTTACAAATAATTCTATTCACTCATAAGTATAAGTATGTATGCGTGCATTGTGGACAAAATCTTCTTTACGTAGAATTGAAAGGTGTTTCAAAGATTCCAAATCCTTGTAAGAATCAAGGATATATTAGAATATATTTCATATACTTTATGATTTTCTTTGTTCACGCATACTTTTTATTCTTTTGTCAATAAAAATTTATTTTTAAAAATAACTTATACAAAGATATAACATATATTTTATCTTCAAAATAAATTTCCATCAATCTATAAAATTAGATTTAAGAAAATTCCAATTTTTTTCGTAACAATTTTTCATCACATTTCTAATTAATTTGCGTAAATAGTGTGCAATTTAGACTAGAAGAATTTGACAGTATATTTTGGACCTTTGGGCTTCGGTGTTCGATGGCTTCTCGAAATGCCAGACATGCACAGAACCTTCTAGGCAGGAAAATAAGGAATTGCCTTTGTCTCTACGGAGTCATAAAATAGAAATAGAAAGGTACACATAAACCAAACTTGCATAATTTCTTCTCTTGAAAGATTACCATTTTCCTTCGCTGAAGTTTCCAATATGCTGAAACGGTTGAAGAAGGGAAATAAATCCAGCAAAGAGATGGAAGCTTCAATGTTTTTTGTTAACCAATTATGACGTTTCAAAGGCATTAGCCTACAAATTACCATGGACCCATTTATGTTTTGCAGTCGTTCCAAAATTGCACAGTGAGTTTTTTTCTCTTTTGAAAATCTTAGATAGGTCAAATATAAAAAAAGAAAAAAAAAATCGAATAATGTAGCTGGGTTCTCAACATTATTAGCTATGAATTAATCAGTAAAAATTATTGTTACTAGATCAAAACGTTCCAAAGCGAATGCTCACAGGCTTGTTCCCCCCCCCCCCCCCATTATAATTAAACCTCATTAACATGGACAATGATCATGGTCATCATTGTTTGTTATAGAATTGTTCCCCTACATTTCACTTGTCTCCAAGCTTCTTTCAACTTTCCTCCAAAAATATTGGACATACTCTTCCTCCACTATCGAAGGAGAGAGGAAAGAGAGCCAAGCCATCAAGTCCTGAGATTCATTGATTTGAGAGCTCCATTCGGGAAAGACTTACGAGGGCAGTTCTTGTATGGGCAAATGACTTCTGCCAAGTCCTTAACTATTTTGTTACATGCATATTGAGACATCTATGAATGAGATTAGATAGTCAACAAGATTAATAAGTAAATACAATTGTATTTAGCAGTTGTACAATAATCATTTTGTTCAGAAGTAATTAATGTTTACTTTTAACTTAATATGTATTAGAGTTAAAAGAGAATTATTATTTTTCTTTTTACTAAAATGATTAAGAGTAATCTCATATGAGTTAAAGAGATATAAATCTCTTAAATTAAGAAATTGTTACTGACATTTTAAATGAAAAAAATTATTTTTTTTGAGAAATTGAACATTCAATTCTAAATATTCATAAACAAAAGGAGTATATTATTTAGTAGTTTCTTATTACTATTTTCTCTAATTTAAGTAGTTTTAAATAAATTTTATATTTATGTTATTTTCATGCCTATAAAAATGGAAATTTTCTTAGATGAATTTATCTTCATATATTGCATATGCATTAAATAGTTATATATTTTGAATACGTTTATACTTTTTAAAATCATAAGATTTTTTTAAAAACATATAATTTATGAAACATTGGGTTCATGCGAGAAGAAACTTCCAATAAATTACTAGCCGTACGTGTTTAAAGTTATCTGTTGTGTGAAGTTATCTAATATGAATTTGGTTTCGTAGGAACTTGAGAATTCTTGAGAAATTGTCGTGTGTATTGAGAATTATAAATCAAACTGATTAATTATACAGCCTTTTATTTTACTAAATATATTTTGTTATTCTTTAAAATTTTCAAGGAATGGTACGTAATAAGAACTTTTGGAAGCATACGTAAGTACTGAATTTAAGTATCTCCAAGTTATACGGTAAGTATTCTTTAAATATCTATAATTCAATATAGTTTGAGATAATCGGTAATTAAAGTCACTAATCTTGATTTTTGTTTACAATATTACGTTAAAAGAGCTTTCGACCTTAATTTAAGTAAAACCAAATTAATTCCATCAAAAGTGGAGATACTAATTATAAGTAATTAAAGGAAAAAAAGGTATTTGAACATCTGAAAAAAACTATACTCATCAACGTCTCAGTGATCAAATTTAACATTTGATCATGTAACAAATAAAAAAAATTGACGGTTACTAAATTTAAAATAGTCAAGTCTTTTTTCGATCGATATGATCAAAGTAAAGTAAATCTAGCCCGTACGTGTTAACTGAAATACATTTCATAAGTAAAGGCTAATTATTATTTAACAAGATGATTTGACTTGATCGTATCGATTAAAAAAAAAAAAGAAAAAATTGATCATATTGACCGAAACAAAAAAAAGAAGAAATTTTTTTCGACAAAGAACATTAATAATTCTCACTAATTAAAAGTTTCATTGGGGAAAAAAAGAAAAGAAACTCAGCGTTTATAATTATTTTTGTACTTTTTTTTAATGGTGATTTTGTGGTCACCCTATGTCTTTTGAATAAAATCTTTAACTAATCTTACAAGTTAAATGATGAAAACAGAAAACATAATTCTAATTGATTAGTGAAAATATGTATAATTATTATTTTTATTGCAACAAAGAATATGATAAATATTTATTAGTGTAATAAATATTTAGTGACCGATTATTCCAGCCACACGCCTTAGATTTTTTGGCTTCGTCAGTGCATACTTTGTACGCCACTACTATGCATGATGGTGCCTTTTAATCCAAGGCATTTTTTGATTGGATTAATTGGAAGAATTTCTATATATAATTGCTTTCCAAAATATTCATTGGCATTGAAATGGACCAATTTAAACTGGGCTAACGTGGTGGCAGAGTTCTTCGAATGAAATTTTAATTACTACTACTACTATTAGCTTGCCTGCAGAAATGCCAAGATAGATAAACGGGTCGGCTTGAAGTTTGCAATATTATAAAAGTGAATAAAAATATACCTCCCAATCTAAAATCTATTGATTTAGAGTATTTCTTCAAATTAAACAACTTATAGTAAATTTATCAAGTGATTTCGTCGGATTACTGTAAGATTTTAGTCAGAATAATAGAAGTTGTGACTCAAAAATAATTTGAGGATAAAATCATATAAAAATAAATAAATAATTATGAATTATAAGAACTAAAAATATTTTAGGACAAAATTGAATAAAAACAAAGAAATAGGATGAATTATGAGAATAAAAAATACTTTGGAATGTAATTTGGTAATTTTCCTTTCAATTCATATTCTATCAAATCTGACAGTTCACACAATTTCTCAATCAAATTAGAAATTTTAGACTAGAGAGGATTATCAGCTCAATTTTTCTAGAAGAATTCATCCGTGCATTGATTTATATAATGCCTTTTGATTGATTTTAAATGTTTCCATCAGTGGCACTTTTTTTCTAACGCAAAGAAAGGTGAGAAGAAGGGAATCCCTCAAGCAATTCGTCTGGGCTTAACAATCGTAGTAGAGCGGTGAAAGTATGTATCTTCATATTTATTTCAATTAAAAAGAAATCATTACAAAGCTAGCTGTTACCTGAAACAAATTTAGAATCCTATTTTTATATTTTTTTAATGAATAAAAATGAATCTTGAATCGGTTATGATTAAAATGGTGAAAATCACAGTTCAAGTGGACTTTCAACCGTGGCAGGCAGATGATTTTCTGCGTTTGCAAGCATGAAGGTGACCTCAGCAAGCACTCTAACAGTGTTTATATCCACATAATAGGATTTCTATATTAAATTCATCACCAGTTCTGGAGTTATTAACTGGAAATTGACTCATAAAGAACCCGAAATTTCACTGTTGCATCATTTTTTTTTAACATTGAACATCATTTTTTTTTTTCGAGATATCCTTCTAAAAACTAAATTTTGATTTTCTCCATGTGCTTAATCGTTAAATAAAATGAATCATTATGAGGCATCAAAGATAATATGCACAGTGGTTATGATATTTATCTATTTATGATCAAATTAATACTTTTATTTATTAAAGATCAAGCGAATATCACAAATATTTAATAAACCTCTGAGCCAGGTAATATAATAGAAGGTTCTTTGATCTTGATCAACTCAGTTTTTTTTTTTTTTTGGAAAATGTGTGGTGTGTGATAAATTATATATCACTAATTACATTAATAACAAAGATAATATAATATTTTTTAAAAATAAAAATTATTTTTAGTTCTTGTGTTAAGTTAAATTGAAGATTGAATATCAAAGGGAGTTTAGTCAAGACAGAGTCGTATGGTTTCTAATGTGGGAGATTGGGATGTATTTCAATAGAGTTTTGTTTTTATATCAATAATAAATTAAAAGGGCAAAAATATTTTGATATATATATATATATATATATATTGTTAGATGATTTGATATTATAATGGGTCTTGAATGTTGGAAATAATTAAACTAATCAAATAATTGAAATATAATTAATAAATATTAAATATATGAAAATTATTTTAAAAAAAACACTTTATTAAAATTAAGGAGTGAATACTAGAGCAATTCATACATGAGATGTAGAGTATTTTGGTTAAGGTAGCCAAATTATGCGATAAAGATTAAAGAATATTTTAAAGTGAATATCAATGTGCAGAATAGAACATATACGAGTTTTTTATTAAAGTTTTAGGATTTTTTTTAAAAGTTTAATAAAGGCTATATATAGTCACATTATCTCCGATCCTCAAATGAAACGCGGCCACATCATCTTTCTTTTCGTAATGAAAAGGACTCATTAAGATGTTTTCAACAAAACGGTGAAGATATTCTCAAAATAAATAAATAAATAAACAGTGACGAGATCGATCGTGGTTCTGAAAAGTTTGAATAGTAGTAGATTACCTTTGTATATTAATATCTCTTCGCATTTTGTCTTTGACTGCCTGTACATGTTATTTCAATTTAGTCAAAGTATTTAAATTACACATAATTTTTTTGAACATCTATGATTTTCACATAATTTTTTTTCATAACTTGCACAAAATTATATTTTTTGTCCCAATATTACACTTTTGCTACTATTTTTCATTATCAACATATTTTAGTAATTCATGTGCACTGCATATAATATTCAACGAAATTTTTTTATACATCTTATAATTTTTTTTCAAAATAAAAAAGAAAACTATTCAATAAAATTCTTCTCATAAGTAAATTAAAGATGATGGAGTATTAATGAGTAAAGTATTAATTTTTTTAAAGGAAGTAAATTATTAAGTTTATTATCTATCTAAATTACTTATAAGTTAAAAAAATGCATTATTGAAGACGTTTAAGATCAAAATAATACTAATTTAGTGCTTGATATTTGTTATTAGAACTTGTTTTAGTTATTAAAAAAATGAATTTAAATATTTTTTTAAACATTGATATAAAATTTAAGCAATATCAATTATTAATAATTAAAAATACTTCGAATAACATTTTAAAATATTTTTTGGCTTTTTTAAAATTATATTTTTATATAAAAAAGATAAATGAAATAATTCTAGAGGAAAAAGAAAAGAAAAAAATAATAAATACTTTTAGGAGAGAAGAATAGATAGATAAAGTGGTTATAAATTGTTCATAAATAATTTTCTTTGCATTTTGAAATTTTTTTATAAGATGTATAAAAAAATCTTCATTAAATGTCATATGTGTTGCATATGAATAACAAAAAGATGTGAATAAAGGAGAATAATAACATAATTTCAATATTTGAATAAAAATATAGTTTTATATAAATTATAAAAAAAATAAATGCAAATTATGAATTTTTTAAAATTTTAAGTGCAATTTAGATAGTTTGACCTTTCAATTATTCAACGATCCTTTTCATGAAGTCTCAAAGGCTCTTTTATTAAAAAAAAAAAAAATAGAGCTATTTAGTCCACAAAAAACTATGACTAATTACTAGCTAAAACCTTTCTGCTAAAATAATAATAAAAAAATAGGTTACAACCTGACCAAGATAACTCCAAAATATGTAGAATGTAGAGGATTTTCTAGGCATAGTCCGTAGTCGCTAACAGTCTATTAGATCGAATGTAGAGGATCATTGAAAAATGGAGTTACATATTTTTTATCCAAATATGTGATAGCCACATATGCCACTTTTTTTTCTATTTTTTTTCAATGAAGGGTCACAGATGCCACTTGATGAAAAAGAAATGTTTATTGATTGCAACTTCAAGAGCGGCAGCTTCTATAGCACAACTTAGTAATTATTAAAATCCCATCGATAAAACAAGTACTTTATGTTATGTCTGCCCTTTCTGCAGTCTGCATACATACATACACACATATACATACATATATATATATATATATAATGCAGAGAATTCGATAATTATATATATTTTAACATTATTTTTTAAGAAGTTTTAACATGAAATTTGATAATTATGCACGAATTTTCTTTCTCAATTTTGTTAATTTTTTTTAAAAGAGTATTTCAATATATTATAGCAAAAAAAAGAAAAAAGAAGAAGGTGATTTTGAAGCGAGTTCAACAATTTGGACTTCTTTAGTTTAAGTTATCAAATCGTTTTTTAACTGCCCAATTGCATCAAGATTCGAGACTTAATTACAGAGATTTGAAAATTGAAAGTAGCAGCTTCTTCTTTGAATTGACATGCAATGACTAAAATAACTATTTTCAGTTTGAATGGAGAGGTATTCTTTTACCCTTTAAAGTCAATTTATTCCAGGTAAGATTCTTAGCTGAATATGTAAACTAATAGTCTTAAAACAGTTGTTAAATTACAAATTAAATAAGCATTCCTTGAAATTATTAAATTTACTGACTTAAAAAATAGGTTGAATAATGATTTTATTTCATCATTAGGGAAGCATATAAATAGGTGTAAAGAAAATTTTAAGTCATGTGATCCTTTAGCTGACTTGTCCAATGATATATCAATTCTTACATCTGATCTTCGTTCTTCATTTCAGGAACAAAAAAAAAAAAAAACAAAAACAAAAATGTAGTCTTTCTTCTTCATATTTCCCAATTTTAAGGTTTTCTATGGTATTTTCATCCTTATAAGAACTATAGCTGCCATTTGGGGTAGGGGGCTTTTAGCTAACTCCGCAAATACTTTTACTATTTTAAATTTTTACTAATATTTCATTGTCGTCACCCACATAAATGGTATGTATTATATATTAAGAAGTTTTCAATGGATTATTTTTATTGTTATTGTTATTGTTATTTAGTTAGTCATGTTCTACCGGTATCCATTATTTATTGAAAAACAAATTCCCCAGATAATATACATTATACTTGACCAAATTTTGATGATTTAATAATTTATAACTAGTCATTCTACCACGTAGCTTGTAAAAGAAATACATTATCAATGTAATTAAAGTTTAATTTGAGCACAACAGCCTTCCAAAAAAGACGATTAAATAAAATAAAATAAAGAGATAGGGAAATCCTAATAATACATCTGCTTCATGTCTCCTTTTGAATCTTGAATTCTACGTTCATGATACTATTGTAGGCTAACTTCTTGTAGTTTTATCTACCAAATACCAACCGACTAAGGATGACTGCAGCATTGCTAGAGTATTTTTGTTTGTCTTCCTCATCAAGCAAATTTTAGTCATTCTTAAACATTTTTGCAAACAAGTTGAGCCGAAATTAATTATATTATGCTAGTTTGAGTTTGATTTCGAATAAAAGATAACTTTCGAATCGAGTTTGAATTTGAATTATTTTTAAAAATAATTTAAATTTAAAATTTTAAAAAAATATATAAAAATTTATTTATATGACTCGATGAACTATAAATTAATTAATTTTAAATTTGAACTTAAAAATAATTTAAATTTAAAATTTAAAAAAAATATATAAAAATTTATTTATATGACTCGATGAATTATAAATTAATTAATTTTAAATTTGAACTTGACTTGATTTTTTAATAAGTTGATTTGAGCATGAACTCGAGTCAAATTTTAATACTCATGAGCGATTTGATGATTTTTTAACCGGCTAACTCAAGAATGAATTTTGAGTGAGTTTAAATCAAACTTCAATCAAAAAGCTCGCGAGTGATAAGATGTATTTGCAACCCTACCTCAAGCAACGCATTTGTAAATCGCGCCGGAGTCCAAAGATATGAAACCAAGCCGAAATTCTCCACACGTGTAAAAGAAGCTATAGTGTTTTGGTCCATGTACCGCCTGCTAGCGTCTTTTAATTCAAAGTCTTTCTTTTTTTTAAAAAAAAAAAATTTAAAAGTAAAAGAAACTATCTAATTGTTTTTTATTAGGAACAAAGCTATCTAACGTTTAAAAAATATTAGTTGTGATATTTACCTAATTCAATAAAAATAGTGTTATTATATAGAAAATATGAATCATTATATATATATATATATATATATATATATAGTGCATCTTTATAAAAAAGCCTGCAATAATGTTTTTGTAGTCCATATTTTTTTAAAAAACCAAAAAATATAAAATATTGAAATACACATAACTTTTTACTCCTTCGATTCTAATTTTATAAGGTTATTTTTCTTTTAGTTTGTCTCAAATAATAAGTAATTTTTTTTATTAAAAGTATATGTGATTATTAGTTGATCATAATATTCACATATAAAGTGAAAATATTTATATCTAAAAAATATATTAAATTAATTTTAAAATGATGAAGATATTTAGAAATATTTTATGAAAAATATCCTACAATAATTAATATATACATATACCATCTTAAAAATACAAAAGGAAAAAAGCTTAGCGGTGGACACGTTCGCCCATCGCGGAAACTGCTCCAACTAGTTATATATGAATTGTCCTCTGGTATTGGACACTTTCTTGCCTACTCTTCAACTGAAAATTCTTTTGCTTCTTGGCATTTTGCAGTTATTTCCTGTTTGCAGAAAGAAATGAAAAGGAAAAGGCGAAAAGTAAAAGGACAAAATTGAATGATTCACCTAGTCAGACATAATCGAGTTGTATTAGTTTATAGATAGATATCTCTCCATAAAATCAATTAGCCTATTGAAGGATGGCATTGTCCATGTTGTTAGTAAACAGAAGCAATAATTCAAGTGATACGGGTAGGTCATTATTTGTCTAAAATTAAGTTTTTATATTTTTATTTTTAAATATTTAAATTAAATGTTTATTTTTTAAAAATAATTATATTTTTTATTTAAATTTTTAAATATTTTTTTAAAATTTTTAAAAATTACATTCGATATTACTTCTCATTACATTAATAACAAAGATAATTAAAGTCAAATACTTTCTTAATTTAAAATTTTCGTTTGAGTTAATAAAAAATGGTAGAGATGCTTTTATTTAGGGAAAAAAGCATTGATCTGTTGTTCAGAGATGCGCCAATGAATACTTTTATTACGTTGGTTAATATAAGCAGCAGATAGTTTGTCAAAAAGAGAATCGAGGCCGTTCATGCATGCAGTTTCGTTATGGTAAAAAATGCAACTTAAAGTTTCACCATTCTGGATTCAATCATTAGCGACTTATTAACTTGCTGACTTGATCAATCTAACGGCCACGGTGATATATGATAATTTAATCAATCATATGAAGTTGACTCAGTTGTGATGAATAATTTATCTTTTTCAGCAAACAAATCTCTAATTTTTCTCTTTCTGAATACTTTTTTTTCAACAACCACAATATGAAAAGAAAAAAACAAAATATAAATCAAACAGTTTGATTTAGTCAATAATATCTTTCTATATTCCCTCAAAAAAAGAAAATAAAAGGACAAAATATCTAAAAAGCACCTAAACTTTCTCCAAATGCAAGTTTTGCATCTAAATTTTTTTTTATTTAGATATTACACTAAAACATATTTTTCCTCCAAAATATTACACTTTTGTTACTAAGTATGATTAACTATCAAAAATTAGTTAGTTACGTGACTATCACGTGATTATTTTAAAGGAATTTTATCCTTTTAAAAAATCTTAAAATTATTTATCAAATCTTTCTTAAATAAACTTAGGGTAAAATCTTTTATAAATTCTTCAATAAACTTCTTTTCATCCAAATATTGTACTTTTGTCACTACATTTTGTTAAACCCATCCTTTTGTCACCCATGTGTCTTGTGGTGACTTTTGAGAAGGATATTTTCATCTATTAAGTGCAAATGAAATAATCTCCATTTCCAAATCAAAGGAATGAATCACGTTAACAAAACTCTTAATGTTTATTGAAGTTTTTTATAAAATATTTTGCTTTAAAATTTATTAAAGAAAGATTACAAATAATTTTAGAATTTTTTGAAAAGACAAAATTACCTTTAAAAAAAAAAGTTAGGTGATAGTCACAAGACTAGCATAATTTGGAGAGATAATCATACTTGGTGAAGAAAATGTAATATTTAGACAAAAAAAAGTTTTAGTGCAATATCTTTATGGGAAAAAAATTTAGGTGTAAAACTTAATTTAGAAAAAGTTTAAATATTATTTAGATAATTCGCAAAAAAAGAAAAGAAAAAAAAAAGAATCTCTTTTTAGCGTATGTTCTTTCTCAACCAGTCTACCTCTTGATTTTGTACCGTTCTTTTTGTGGCATTATTCTGGGGGCCAGGATGGTCAGTCTTCGTTTTCACCTTACGCGGCTTGAAGTCAATAGCCATCATTCGCTGCCTCTCTTTCCCAAGATATTCATCTCTTATATATGGAACATAAGAACAATTCGAAATCTACTTAGATAATTTGTTCGAAAACTAATTTCCACATTCTTTTCTTACTCCCCCTCTAAAAACCCTGATATCCCATACTGTATATGCACTTTTTCAGTTTTTTGCAGAGGGCTGGAGTTCTTGAAATTCTTTTATTTTTAATTAAATACCAAGAATTGAGAGTTTTCTGAAACGGAAAATCAGTGAAGAATGGCCGGTGGAAGTGGAGGACGATCACTGGAGGAAACACCGACATGGGCTGTTGCCGTTGTCTGTTTTATTTTGGTTGCAGTGTCAATTGTGATTGAATACATCATCCATCTTATTGGGAAGGTAATGTATAGAGCTTAAAACAAGTAAAATTGAACTTCTGAGTATACAAAATTTCATCATAGTTTTTAACTTCTTTATTGTTTTACAGTGGTTTAAATCGAAGCATAAAAGATCCCTTTATGAAGCACTTGAAAAGATCAAATCAGGTATAGATATGAAACACGAAGTTTACTTCAATAAATTTTGCATATGTTGTGTTTGAAAGTTGTTGCTAATAAGATTATTTCTCAATCTTTGAAGAGCTTATGCTGCTGGGATTCATCTCTTTGCTCCTGACAGTAGGACAAAGTCCAATCTCTAACATATGCATATCAAAGAAAGTAGGAGCAACATGGCATCCTTGCAGTAAGAAGCAAGAAGAAAAATTAAATGAGGATTCCAAAACAGAGAGCTCCGAAGACCATGGCCGAAAACTTCTTGTTGGGGCAGGTGCTAGGCGCATTCTGGCGACTGCGGGAACTGACAAATGCGCAGCCAAGGTATGACTATTCTTAACGTCCTTCAAATCCTTGGAAACTAAGTGGAAACTAGAAATGAAAATCCTGACAGATCATATTGAATTTTATGGAAGTTGTATGCATGTTGGGAAGCATGTGTTTGACTAGTTGCTTTGGAATACTGTTTTGCAGGGACAAGTTCCATTTGTGTCTTCCGACGGCATACATCAACTGCACATTTTCATCTTCGTCCTGGCCGTTTTTCACGTGCTCTATTGTATATTGACCTATGCCCTCGGCAGTGCTAAGGTAGTTAAGCTACCTTTCAGCTTAATTATGTTGTCAGAATACATAGTACTGATCACTTCTTGAATTGTAAATTTTTGTGTTATCAGATGAGAAGCTGGAAGACATGGGAAAAAGAAACAAGAACGGCTGAGTACCAGTTTTCTCACGGTAATTAAGACTATGGCTCCAGAAAGAAAAAAAAATCCACATGCATTCAGCAATTTGAACAATGAAATTCAAAGTTGATACTATAAATAAAAATTATAGATTTAGAATTTGCTCTTTCATTCTGAATCTCTGGTAATAAATCGGGAGTATGTCATGTGCTATGCAGATCCTGAAAGATTCAGATTTGCGCGAGAAACATCTTTTGGCAGAAGGCATTTGAGCTTTTGGAGCAAAACCTCGGTTCTACTTTGGATTGTAAGTGGCCTTCAACTGAATAATTAAATTTGACTGCAGCTACACAAAACAATATTGCATGTGTACAATATTTGATTGATGATTTCAATCTCTTTTTTATAGTATTTCCCAATTGCTTGATTCTGTGACCAAGATTTGAAGATTTGAAACAATAATACTCCTAATGGGAAAAAGAAATAAAAACATTTCCGGGAATCTGTGAAAATACCATAGTTTAGTCGGAGAGCCAGTTGGACAAATATGTAGGATCGTTTTTTTTTTCTTTTTTTTTCTTTCTTCTTCATTGAAGAAAACATTAAAGGGCTTACCTTTAGCAACATTTTCTTGGTTATCAATAATTTCAGCTACTGTTCGTTTAGTTAGTTATGGGATTGGCTAATTACCAATGTTATACAGGGCTCTTGGACTTTGAGATGTTAATTATTACTGAAAATAGTACTCCGCGTTTTAGGAAAGTCATTAGTGCCAAGAAAAATTTTGCCAAGTGAAAGTGTAGAGGTCAATTGAGACCATCAAATGATATTGGTCATCTTCAGATTTGACATTAGGAATGGGTGGCGCTGATGGCTATGGTTGAGAATAAGAACCACTTTTTGATATATAAATACCAACACTAATGCCACTTCATAAACACTACAAACCCAAGGATATTGCCCCAAAACCACGTATTAAATTGAATTTAAAGAAAATAAGTGTTACTAGATCAATTTTAATATACAAGTCATTTTTTTATTTATGTCAGGTTTTTTTTTCTGAAATTTAACAAGTAGTATTTATTGATTTTTCTCAATATTAATTTTACCAGGCTTCCATGCCTTAATTAATTTCAAGGTAACGTAATTTGTTTGAACAGCTCAATAAGTAGTTTGACTAAACAAATATAAATTGTTTTCTAAAATTTGATAATTTTTTTTCCAATATTCCTTTACTAGTTTAGCCTGCATAATGTGATTGAATGCTCGTTAATAGGTACTCTAACTCAAAAATGCTTTTCTTTAATTCTTAATTCGTGTGTTAAAAATTAAAACAGTTTATATTTTCAAGAAAAATAATCTTTTCTTAAAAAAATTATATTAAATTTTAACCTTTTATGAATCTTGTTAACAATTCATTCTTATAATTGGTTAATAAACAAATTTAAAATTAAGGGAAATGAAATAATACGTTTGCAGTCAAATCCCCCTCTTCAATATTTGTGAGTTTCCCTCAAAATAAAAAAAAATAAAAAAATCTGTGAGTTATAATAAAATATTTTTGAAGAGACTAGAGAGGGAGATAACGGTCCTAAACCGCTAGGAGAGATTAGTGTGGACTTTCCTCATTCTTTGACCTTTTAAAAATTTGCATCTTATTGCATTTGGAAATGGCTTTCTTTTCATTTATTGGTGCTTTGATTACCTAAGTATTTATCAATCATCGCCCAATAAATACTTCAAAAAAAGGAAGAAAAAGACTGCCGATCATAAATTGTCTTGGTATTATTTTTCAGGTTTGCTTCTTTAGGCAATTTGTAAGGTCGGTGCCCAAAGTCGATTATTTGACTTTAAGACATGGTTTTATCATGGTGAGTAGAAATTTCTTCCCTTATAGCTATAGTATCTATTTTTCATTAAAAAAAAAAAATCAATTTGCATGATTGGATCTTTTCTGCCAATGATATAGTGTTTTGACCAATTTTAATTAATTTCAGGCACATTTAGCACCGCAAAGCCACGCAAAATTCGATTTCCAAAAGTATATCAATAGATCACTTGAAGATGATTTCAAAGTGGTTGTTGGCATTAGGTTTGTGCTTAGCTCCTTAGTATCTCTTAGTTTTTTTCATTTTTTTTTCCATTTTTTTAAGCTAACAATAACTTCTACAACTTTTTTCAGTCCTCCAATTTGGTTTTTTGCCATGGTTTTCCTTCTCTTCAATACTCATGGTGAGTAAATATATCTCATCTGATTAGATAACATTTGCTGTCAATTTAATGTTTAGATCTTTTTATCACATAATTAATGTAAATATAACTTGCTTTAAAAATAATAAAAAAAAATAATGTTTCACCGAAACTACTTCTTATCCTTGTAGGTCACTGACCCATATTTGGTTAAATCCACTTAATATAACCCATTTTAAGTCTTGTGAATTTCATTTTATCTCTTTCATTCATAACTATAATTCTCCCTATTTTTTAAGAAAATAATATTAGAGGGTAATATTGAATATTAAGTCTCATGAATTTAGTTTCTTTCCTTCGTTTCTAACTATAATTGTCACTATTTTTTTAAAAGAAGAATATTAGGGTAAGATTGAAAAAATAATATTATCATTATAAAAAAAATGAGATAAAAAGTTGAGACTAAAATGACTATATTTTGAAATGGAAGATATATTTCAATTTAATTGACCAAAATTTTATGTCTATCTCCTTCCCACAGGCTGGTATTCCTATCTCTGGCTACCATTTATTCCATTGATTGTGAGTAAAATTCGTAATATTTCATTTGACATTTTTGCATCCTTTTTCGCCGTTAATCAAATCATAGAGTTATGAAAATTATCTTATTATTAATGCTGCATATTTCTTACAGATCATCTTGTTAATTGGGACCAAGCTACAAGTGATTATAACAAAAATGGGACTTAGAATTCAAGAAAGAGGTGAAGTTGTCAAGGGTGTACCAGTGGTTCAGCCAGGAGATCACCTTTTCTGGTTCAACCGTCCCCGTCTCATTCTTTATCTTATAAACTTTGTCCTCTTTCAGGTACTTTCAAAATACATTATACAAGTTTTTAATACAATAATCTAATGTAAATCATAGCATTTCCGCTTTGCATTAGCTTATATCTTAAATCAAGTTAAATGTTTTTCTTATTTTTTGCTGTGTAATTGCAGAATGCGTTTCAACTAGCCTTCTTTGCCTGGACTTGGGTAAGCAATAAAAACTACAAACTCTTCCTAGAGCATTTCAAAGATTTCTGTGAAGATATAAATTGAACTAACCTGATCTCTCCATCTTGATTCCACAGTATGAATTTGGGTTGAAATCTTGCTTTCATGACCATACAGAGGACATCGTAATTCGAATAAGCATGGGGTGAGCTTCATCTCATAAGTACTATCTCATATTTGATTGCCTTTGTTTTGCATTTGATTTAAACGCTTACCGTATGCATTGTTTTCTTGATCTGTAGGGTCCTCATTCAGATTCTATGCAGTTATGTAACACTTCCCTTGTATGCCCTCGTAACACAGGTAACTAATGGTAAAATTATTTGATAAGTGATACTTTATCAATCGGGATTGAATCTGAACATATTTATTTAGAAATATTCGAAATTGAATATTCACTTTTTTTAAATAAATATATTTTTCATATAAAATTTCACAAACGATCCATTAATTGAAAGTATTTAATTTTCATAATTTTTAGACTAAATTAAATTTTGACACTCAATAATTCTGAATGGATGGAGTGTATTATAGGAGTCTCAACAATTTTAACTAATTTTTATGACTTGTATGCACAGATGGGTTCAACAATGAAACCAACCATATTCAACGAAAGAGTAGCTGCAGCATTGAAAAGCTGGCACCACACAGCAAAGAAGCACGTCAAAGAAAGTAAGCATTCTGGAATGGCATCTCCAATGTCAAGCAGACCTGCAACACCTTACAATGGCATGTCACCCGTTCATCTCTTGCGCCACTACAGAAGCGAAGTGGATAGTTACCAAAACTCTCCAAACAGAATGAATTACGACATGGAACGTTGGGAAAATGAAGGATCAACATCCCCTACTCGTTTCCATCAGGGCTCCGATGAATCATCATCTCACCAGCATCAAATTGAGCTTAGCAACGTAGAGCATGAAGCAGATGTTCACGGATTGAGTTCGGCGTCCCAGGTGGCTCCTCTGCCACAGGTTCCCTCACCCAGGCAACATGAGATCGATATTGTTAGATCAACAAGTAGTAGTGGTCGAACAAAGGAATTTTCATTTGATAAAAGAACAGAATCATGAGAGTAATCAGGAGTGATCAACTCCATTTTGTATATGGTGTACACCTTAATCATTTGGCTCTCAGGTTTCTTCCGAAGGCAATGACAAAGAAATGGACATAGAATTGGCTCTCAGGTTTCTTGGTTTGCAATCAAGAGGCTTACGTAATTGGGCCTACAAAAATTTAAGCCCTTTCTGCCTAAAGTAGTTTTTCCCGGAAATGAAACGATAAAAAAAAAAAAAACGACAAACTCCTGGAACCAATGTTTCTTTTTTTAAATTATTAATGGGAACCACTGTTTCAAACCCTGCATCTACATACCATAACCGCCCAGCCCACGCACTGCGCACGAGTGGATTTAATGTTGGTAAATAAACTAAACCCTTGATTCATAAAGTTTTAATAACCGGGATTTCTTCCTAACCACCATTAATGAAGTGTCGATTCACAATTAATCAAAATGAAAAATTTAAATTTAAATAGAAACTTTTGAAGTATTAATTTTGAACGATTGATGAACTAATGGTTCACAATCCTATCAAGGTTCAATTCCGGCTTGTTCCAATGATATTATGATTTCGGAAAGTTATGGTTTCGATTTTGATTTTTAAAAAAATCAAAATTTTAGGATAATTTATTTTAATTAAAAAAATCAAAGTTTGTTATTAAAATGAGCTTAAACTTAATTTTTGTTTGTAAAAATTAAGCTATGTATCTTTCTAGAGTATAGATAAATAAAAACTCTCATAATTCTCTTATTTATAAATCATATCTTACCTCAATTGATTATTTATAAGCTTCCGACTTTAGTATTAGTAGAAGTCCTCTTTTATTGACATTTTTTAGCTTTAATTTAATAATTAAGACAAAATTATTTTTCTAAACAATCAAAACTCAAAGAGAATCGATATTCCTTTATTGAAACTATCTATAGACTAGAGAGTGATTCTTATTTTTTTCTTTATCGAATTTTCTTATTTCATTCTATAAAAATGATAAAAAATAGCATGGGTATTGGACAGCAAACAACATTTATTTAAAACTTGCAAGAAGAGTTTTGTAAATTGTAATATTTTTTTTAAATTTGAAATTTGAAAAGATAAAAAGTAAATTGTTTATACATAATTATTGTAAAATGGTAAGATGGTGACAAGAGTAATGCATACAAAATAAAAATAACTTGTTGAATACAATTATATATAATATATATTTTTAAAGTTTGAAACGTTGGTTCAAAGATTCATGAACATCCGGTTCTGGTTGATGAACTATCGGTTCACGGTTTAGCAAAATAAAAAATGTAAACAAAAAATCACATGTTTATAAACCTTAATGAAATGTAAATTTAATTAATGATTTTTGAACCGTTGACATGGTTCAATTCCAGTTCAACCGTGGTCAGGTATGAGAAGTGGCAAAATAGGCCACCATGACTTTGTTTTATTTTTTTTTATAATAAAACTATTAACTTTAAAATTTTTCTAAGAAATGGCATGACTTGATGAGCTAAAAAGGAAATGAAAATAGGTCAAGTTCAATTTTTACGAGCTTATAATTATAAAGTTCATGCAAGCTTTAAACTTGGGTCGGATCCAAATTCTCACCCCAAGTATGACTCAAATTTCATTCCTAAAACAAAAAGAAAAAATACTATTAAGTTGTGTTGAATTTTAAAATTTTGGACCGGATTAAAGTAGCAGGAATTATCAAACTTAAAAAATCTCTACAAATCGCATGAATCTCACATGTAAAATATGAAGGTGACAATTTGTGATACTCTAACTTGACTAAAAATTTTAGAGTTCAACATAGCTTAATAATTGGGTCATACATGCGGTGATAATTTGGGTCTGGTTCAAGTTTATGACTAGCATTGACTTTATAATTATAGGCTTGTGAAAATTTACTCCAACCCAATTGCATTTCATTTTTGGCTCGTTGGGTTGAGTTATTTCTTAGGAAAAATTTTAAATTAATAGTTTTATATATAAAAAAACAAAGTCATTTTAATAATTTGAGTTAGGTTAGACTACATAAATTATAAGCTTTTGAAAATCGAGATGGATCGGGTGATCCATTTTGCCACGTCTAGCCAAACTCAAATCGACTTGAACTATTAAAACAATGTCATTTTTATCTAAATTTTCATATCTTATATTGTCTTTTTTTATTGATATTTAAATTGAATTTTATTGATTTAAACTCTTAGATATTAAAAAAATAAAATAAAAGAGAAATAAAATGTTCGGTGAATGAGGTTAAAACTTTTATTAGAACTTGATAAAAAATACACAATCAAATGATGCGAAAGATTTTTGACAATATTTGAAAGTCAAAAATAATAAAGAGAAAGTACATTATATTACAAATAATATGAGGAATAATCGAATGATATTGATAATTTTGATAATATTTAACATTAAAAATTTATTATGAACATTATTATAATTTTTATGAATTTTTATTAATTTCCAAAATATTTTTTTCTTCCTACATTGACATGACAATAATTATTTTAAGAATATATAACTTTTTTGTTATGTGAATTTTTTTATTTTTAAAATAAAAATCTATAAAAGTTTTAAAAAATTTAGATTATTTATTTTATGAATTGTTTATATTTAAGAGATTGATGTACATTTAAATATACCAAAATGAATACGATTATCCACTTTGGCATCCATTGGTGAAGATAACACCTTGAATGCAAATTTAAAAAAACCCAAAGTAGCAAATTATTAAAAAATGATTTCGTTTCACTAAGTGAACAACAACATTAAAAAAATCTTAAATTGATTAATTACAAATTAAAACAGCAATTTTCTAGCACCTAAAAAATATTGATAATTGCCATAAAAAAAGTCAGAAACAACTTTAAATCGACTTTTGTCCCTATCCTTTACAACCACCTCATCCGTCCATGAAAAAAGAAAAAAAATAATCGAAATACTTACACTCTTATATGCCCTAACTCCATTTCCACGAATTCTTTTTAGAATTCTCGAACGCTCCGCAGTTACAGTGAATCAAATCAATGGCAAGAGGCACTTCTCAGTCTCAATCCGCTCAAGGCAGCACCTCGCGGCCGGGTCTGATGGCGCCACGTGGATCAGCCGCTGCTACTGCTGGCATGCGCCGCCGTAGACTCGGTGGAGCTACTGGTGGTGGATCCACGGCAGACAGTGGCGGTAGCTCCGGTGGTAATATGCTGAGATTCTACACCGATGATGCTCCGGGACTCAAGATCTCGCCCACTGTTGTTCTCGTTATGAGTCTCTGTTTCATCGGCTTCGTCACTGCCCTCCACGTCTTCGGCAAGCTCTACCGACATAGATCGGCTACCGGAGTGTGAATCCTTCACTGTTTTTGGATTGGGCCTGTATTACTTCCGACCGTTTTTTCCATGAATGGTTGCTGAATATGCCAGCATAAATGCCTGCCTCTTGTAAAGCTCTTATCCTTTTTTCCCCTTTTTTATATAAGAGGATCTTCAGACTTTCCTTAATGTATTTTGATATCTGGTAATTAGTGGTAAATACTTTATTTATTAGAAAAATATAAAAGGAAGAAAGGAAATGAATAGTAAATGCCAGTCGAGTTCAGTATAAAAAAATAGAAAAGGTCACTGCTGGTTTACAATGGGCATTTTATCCTCTAAACTAACCGCTTGATCAGGAATCGGTGAAATGTCCCAAAGTGGCTCCTTCATAGATCTGTTATATGGTAGAGTTGGATTGTGAGTTTGTTTATATTCTGCAACTGCAGATTGTTATATCATTTGGAGTGCAGTTGTTTGAAGTGTGCTATTATAAATTAAGTGAATAATTTAACCATCGAAAATCATCTAATTGGAACAGTAGGTGCCAATTGTATTTCTTGATTTTCTTTTTTCAGATTAATTTTATGATGGTATTGAAATTTCTAATGGTTAGTTAATCTTCAACTGGTGTATAAGATTATTAATTTCTACAGGCTTACTATAAATATATACTTTCACCAATTTATCTTAGGATTTGATTCACACAGAAAATGGTCATGATACATTAGACATGGGAAGATCACTTAGTTTGGGTATTGTTATGTATGGTAACTTTTGTTTCTATTTTTTTTTTTTGTTTTTTCACCTTATATGTCACTAAATTTTTTATGCTTGGTGAGTTAGGTCTCTATTACTTTTTTTGTTAATTTTTTATGTTACCAATATTTTTTCTGATTTACCCGGGAGATTATTTTCATTGAATTTTGGCCAAAATCCTATGATATAATCTATCCTTGACGTCGTCTATCATTTTCTCATGTGGACAATTCGAGTAAAAATGTAATCTTCAGACTTCCCTTCTCTAATACAACATGCTAATTTTCCTCCCAATATTTTAAGTGAAAATCCAAAATTCCAAAACTTTTTATCAGATTTGTATTGGGATTAGTGACAGATTTTTTTGTATGACGATTTCGTATAAAAAATTCGTAGTCGGATATTGAGTTTATTGTTTTTGGAAGTTCGATTCATGTTAGATGTGTTTTGTCATATCTTTCATGCCTTTTTTTACCTCTTTTAGATCGTATAGTTTTCTAATGCTGTTTTGAAGATAATGCAGAGTTACTTTGTCAGGATCAGACCCGTAGATTTTATTGGTGCAAGTGAAAGTTTCTATGTCTTTCATACGATGAGAATGGTTTTGGATTCAGTAGATTATAGAACGTTGTTGATACTTTTTCCCTGAAATTGTGAAGGTGATTTCGTTTCTAGGATTCATTGTGGGTCAACTTTATGCTGGGTAAATATTGTGTTGGGACGCATTCGTCACTCGTTAAAGGTTCACATTGTATGGATTTTAGGTCAAAGACAGATTTTCTTCTGGCATGACTGTTAGATGAGAGATACTATTCTTACTCGGTAGTTGTTCTAGTCCATTCACATTTTAATTCGGGCTAGGAATTTTTTTGATTGTTGGTATTAAGATTTCGACCTATTTTGTCGAACGATTTCTTCTTCGATGGTAGAACAGATTGTTAGTCTATCCTTATCAATTGATATTTCAGACAGGATGCTGTGGAGGAATACGTTGGATAGTAGGTTCACTATCATGTCGATCTGATAGATAGTTAGGGAGCCTTTTGCTATTCTGACTCCCTATTGTTTATTTTGGGAACTTTATATCTCCACGATCATATCATTTTTTTGCTGGAGACCATGTCATGGTTTAATCCTAATAGATACAATTATCAGGAATTGAATTTGGATCCATATGGCATTGAGAGGTCACGGTCCTCACTTAGAGGAACGCTTCAGTACATGTTCATTGGCAGTTCAGTTATTGCTAATGTATGAACTCACTTTTCTTTTATTTTGTAAGTACCACACTGTTAGTAAGGATTAGTAAGGATGAGATATATCACCGCTTCTTTATCTAAATTGGATCGGGCCAGCCCATCAACCGGGATCACATTCGTATAATCGGATCTTTGCTCATTTTTTGGTTCCTCTGGATGACACGCAATGATGTGAAGTATATGAGCATTATTATGGAGTCTCGCCGGATCATCTGTTGAGTTCACAGGCATACTTTATTTCTACATATCAGACGCATGTTCTGACACACGCATGGATACAAAGACACAGACTTTGCTTCGTTATTTAGAGTTACATTATTTGTCCTTTCTCGTCCCCTATCTATCCTTGTTTTCTAGCATATACCGTCTATGGCATCTCACAAGGTGAATATCGACGAATATGCTAAGGAATTGATGACTAGCGGTGGTGGGATTATCAGATATAGTGATGGATGGTGTACTTGAGTATTTTGTTTCTTTTACAATTTTGCACCATTTTCGAGACGTAGTTGTGAGTTATTTTTTTTGTATTCTTTTGGCTCGAAATTTGGGATTAGCTGCATTATGGATAGAAGCAAATTAAGTGTTAGTTGTATACTGCATCACACGATGAGGTTTGTAGCACATTCAGATGCTTCTTTGGAGTATTCAACAATAATTATGTTTTGATAGTGACGTTGTTTCTCACATCTTTAGAGAGAAAAAGTAAGTTATTGATGACTTGACTTTTGAGGGATGGAGACGTTAAATTTACACAGTTTTTGCCCTTCATGAGTTGCACCATATGAATAAAGTTTTGATATACATTGATAGATTTGGATACCTTTTTGTTTGAACATTCTAAATTTTTATGTATTATTGTATTTTTTGCATATTGAAATGCTAGGGTTAGAAAATTTTCTGCAGTATTTCACATTTAACTAGCATTCATCAGGGGGAAAGCCATTACATTAATTCATCAGAATGAGGCATAATCCATTAGAAACGGGCATAAACATACATAATGCTAGAAACCAAAATGTCAGTTACAAAACATAGGTAAACAATCTACTCCCATATTCCATATTACCAAAGTAATTTCGCCACAAATTTAAACAACTAGTTTACTTCAGCCATAGCACCAAAACTAGTATTCAAGGCACATATTACAACCTAAAACTTCACTTTTCTCCAATTCGCAATTTTTTCTGCCTCCATCATTCGTATCTTCCTTAGCAGACCAGGGATGACAATCTTTGCTCTTTCACAAACATGAGGATTCATTCATTCAAATAATCCAAAACTACCATAACCCTTCAAATGTAAATTACAAGGAAAATTCCATAAAATGGCACCACACATTTTAGCTCAAAGCACAAAAAAATTAATTGAATTTTAATCTTGCGTTATAGTGTTTACATGCACCAAACTGTCTAGTTGGATTGAGATATGTCCAAGAAGTCCTGGTGGGAACAAAGCTTCCATAGTAGCAGATTGTTGGCACCGCATGGGGGATTTTCCCTTTCTCATGCCAGTTCCCGATATGCTCTAGAGATTCATACTAGCTTTCTTACTTTGGCCGACAAGAGTTCCTCATTTTGCAGAAAGGAAATGGATGAAATGTGTTTATTTCGGCACCCCTAATGTGGTTTAATAAACATAGACAATTTGGGAAAAAGTGAAATTACATTTTTCACTGCTATTTAATTGTCCAACTGAGAACATGATAGATGATGTCGTCGTATTTTGGCCAAAATCCAGCGAAAAGGATTTACTATGTAAATCTAAAATATATTGATAATTCAAAAAGTTTTTTTTTTAAAAAAATAATAGAGATCTAACTCACCAAAAAATATATTGTCTGTCTATTTGTTGGTGGCAGCTGTAGATATTTTATGTACGACTCTTTAGGTGAAATTTTCCCTTCAGCTCTGATTAATATATTTTGTATTTTTGTTAGAAATAGAAAAGTATATAAGCAAAATTTACTCTGCTTATTAGATTGAATATATAATATAATAAATTCATAAAATAATTAAAATATGTTATCTCTCTCTCTCTCTCTAACAAAATTTACATGTTTTGATTTTCTTTCCTTTTCTTTTTTATTGTTGGCCTCAAATTATATGCATTCTTTCTAAATAAAGATATTTTTTTTCAAATTTATACTTATTTGGAAAGTTACGTATTATTACAAACTTTTATGCATTGTAATAAATTTAAAAGAAATCATCATTAAAACTGAAATTTTCCTATAATCATTTGCTGTGTTTTGTATTTTTTATTTAGAAATATAAGTCGTTTGTCCACTTTTATATAGATTAAAGAATTTTTTTAATTTTAAAAATACGCTTAATTATTATATTTTAAAATGAAAAAGAGAAAAGAAAATTTGTTTTGAGAATAAAAAAATATAAAGATTTTGTGTTGAAAATAAAAAGAGGTGAGATAAGAGAAAAAAATAAATAAGAATAATACTAAAAGTTAATGATGAAATATTTATAAAATTTTGTAAAATAATTTATATTTTAAAATAAAAAAAGTCACTTAATAAATTATATTTTTTGACGGGAAGAAGTAGTTTATATGTTCTATTTTTCTGAAGATCCAAGATCCCTACGCCATCCGTTGTCTTCAGCTTTCCTCGATCATAAATGATTAGATTTCTAAAAACTCTTTTTTTGCAGTTGGAAATTGTGTTTTTATAGAAAACATTTTCCATATATTTTTAAGTGGGGTGTAAAAAAAAAAAATGATGTAACTCCAAGTTACAGGCAAGACAGAAGTTAAAATTATAGGGCATAGGGAAAAAAATAAAAACTTGTGTCTTTTTATTTTCAAATATCATGATTATCGTTGATTTTTGTTTGTTTTACATTTTCTATTTAAACATAGAAAAAAATAACATATTTAGTCTATTATTTTTTAATTTGTGATTATTAAGATCCATCATCTTCTAATTTGCTTATAAAATCTATCCTCTTTTAATTTAGTCAAGAAAGTCAATTGGACGAATTGTCGTCGGAATCCAGTAAAGTCGATCGCATGCACGGCACAAAAAAAACCTCTTCTTTTTCTTTTTCTTCCTCTTCCCCCTCTCTCTTTCTCTCTCCTTCCCTTTCTATATTAGACTTTGAACTAATAAAATATTCTTAAACCCAATCTCAAGTGACCACCTTGGGTGAATGGGAACAGATGCGCAGAAGTGAGTTGATATACTGAGCAAGAAAATCGGATGCAGCGCCGGGAGATAGCTTACTGTCCAAAGAATAGTGGAGCTCCACCATTCCAGCTCCATTGGAAGTGGATCAACAGCAACATCGTCGGGATCTCCATGGAAGCGAGATGATGCCCTGTCTTCCTCGCCATTCCATTGTGTCACGATAATGCTCTTAATATGGAGATATTTTTCGGTGGATTATTATGAGAATTGCTTGATGAATAGTTTGTGGGAAATGGGGAATTCTTTTATGTTATTTTTTGAATTAAAGACCTAGCGCTAATTAGCTTTGTCACTTTTTGTCAATTGCAGAATCTACTATTCTTCAGTCCAGCTATTGTCGGATACGGAAGTATCATTGTTGGGGGCGGAAGAGTTTGTCATGGATTGAGAGTTGGCAGAAGTGGTGAAAGAATTCATGACAGTAATCTGAGACTCATCAGAGACCACAAAGAGAGAGAGAGAGCGAGCGAGCGAGCGAGCTTAGGGGGAAAGGAAAGCATAGTCTGTTTCATCCCCAAGATAAGCTAAACAAAAAGCTAGCTCTGTCTCCTCTTCGTTTCATGAGCTTCGATTGTCCAGAAATAACGATATTATAGTCGAGATCAAACTGGACTCTCTCTCTTCTCGCCTTCTCCATGAACCTTGCTACAACCTACATATACAAAATTGGACTTGTTAATAAACTAACTTTAGATTGAGAAGATGAATCACATAAATTTATGGGTTTTTGAGATTAATTACATACCTGAACTCTGGCGAACTATGGTAATCTTGATAAATTGCAAT
The DNA here is from genome assembly GCA_019593545.1 of Apocynum venetum. Taxonomy (NCBI): domain Eukaryota; kingdom Viridiplantae; phylum Streptophyta; class Magnoliopsida; order Gentianales; family Apocynaceae; genus Apocynum; species Apocynum venetum. Next base: position 1,998,848 of record SRSM01000134.1, read on the forward strand.
TTCTTGGAAATTTTGTACACCTTTAGTTGTGCCAATCTGGGTTGTTTATAACCCATTTTTTTAATTAAATCAAAATCGAGAGATAAATTAAAGAATAGAAAGAGAAAGAGAGAGGGGTTTTTTATTTCCTTCTTATTGTTGTACAATAAAAGACAAAAATACCCTTTATAAAATATCATGAGCAGTGCACGTCATCAACTTTGCCGAATTTCTGCATCAGTTTCGTCTAATTGACATTATTGGCTAACATTAGAAAGATAACAGGTCTTATAGGTAAAATTAGAAGATAAACGGATCTTAATGACAGCAAATCCAAAGATAATAGATTAAATATTTTAATTTTTATTAAATGTATTAAATTTATATTACATTTTTCCCATCGACATAGTTCATTATTCCATTTTCAGTAATCCCAAAAAAATAATTCACTTTCAAAATAAATCTCATATATAATTTTTCATTTTCACATTTACCTTTAATTACTATTCTTTGTTATCAAATAAAATTTAATTTTAAATTAGATTCACACCTTAAACTAAATCATAAAGAATTTGAGAAACAAATTCCTAGAACTAACCATTAATATTCAATCACAAAGTTGGTTGAAATTGTACTTTCAAGGAAAAAAATAATTTAAGTAATTAAATATTAATAAGGGTATATATAAAAAAAAATATAAAATTTTCATTTAAACTAAAATAACTATTATTTCTTAATATATGTGAAAAAAACTACATTACTATCTTTATGAGACTTATGAAATATAATTTTTTGATTATATCTTCATTTTCGTCATTTTTACTTTAATAATTAAAATATTTGTTTGATTTTTTTTCTAATTTTACACCAATTTTAATATTAATAAATAAACATTAACAAAAATATATTTCTCTAATTTTTTAATATAAATATATATTATATTAAACAAAAATTACTAAGGGTGTATTTGCAAATAAAAAATACGTCATTTTTTAAATATTTTTTCCCCAATGCTCCCATATTTTTTTTCTTCCATCTTGCCTATCATTCACCTTTTTTTTTTTCTTTCAGCATTGACAACTACCTCTTGAGTTTTTTTTTATCACTTAGTCACATTGTTATTTTGATGACTTCCTCACATTGGTGTTCATTTTGGACCAAAGGTGAAAAGTGATAGCTATTTTAGTTAACAACTTCAAAAACTAGTTGAATTAAATCTAATCTCACATATACGATGGTACTTATTTTTTTTAAAAAGCATTGTTTGACTCTCAAGAAAAAGAGAAGATAACTTTTATTCCCTAATTATTTTTTTTGTTCTTCTTTGAAAAGTTTAGGATAAATGATCTTTTATCTCATTTTAGATGTTACATGCATTTTAATTTTATAGCACGTGAAAATGATAAGAAATTCTATAATTATTGAACTTAAAACTAGTGATTTCAATATGTTGTTTAAAAATTCACCAAGAAAAAAAAATGTTGTTTAAAGATAGAAATGATAACTTAAAAATATGTAATGTCCATTTTTTAAAAGAAAAATAATATAATTTTTATTTGAAGTTAGTTTAGTAATTAGATTAAAAATATTAATTTAAGATGAGTGTAGATAATAAAAAAAATCATTAGGAGACTTTATTGAATATAATTATAAAATAATCAAAATTATATGAATAAATAGGTGTTTATAAATATTCATAAATAATTTAAATTTAAACATTTCAATAATTTATAAATAAATCATAAATATTTTGAACTTAAATGAATTGAGGTTTTTTAAATTTATTCAAATGGATATGTGATCCATTTTGCCACGTATAAGGCAATTGTTGTGACATGAAAACAGAAAACTTTGGTTTATTTGGTCCCATGGTATAAAAAAAATTAAATAGACTACTCTAATCAAATTAAGAACTCCTATAGACCAGGACATGAGAAAATGTAGCCATTTTCTTCTTTTCAATAAAGTAACTTACTAATAAATAATATTATTCAAGTAAATTGTTGAAAATTGTTATTTTTCCCCTGGAATCCATTGTGTTATTTCTGTTCCTATGTGAATGCCCAAGGTCGATGCAAGAATATTAAGGTGTACAATTGAACCGGATATATTACATCATACCACCAAAAAGAGATAAAATTACATTACTTTCACATATCCAATTTGATGAAACTATGCATGCAAAATAATACTCTCTTATCCTAAATTAAAAAAATTGATATTTTTAATTTTAAAATGTTTTAAAGTAAATGTTTACTTTCTTAAAATATACATATTTATCTTTTTAAAGTTTGATTTTTAATTTTTTTTTAATAAATGTACATAAATTGGAGAGTAATAATGATAACAAAATACTAAAGAACAATAGCATCTATGTTTTGGGAAACCAATCTCTTGACAAGGTAAAGGAGAAGAGAATATTAAGAAAGATGAATTGCACCATAAGAATAAGTTTCAAGATAATCAATTACTTCCGTGTTCTATTTTCATATTGCATATCATGAAATATCCTTTAAAAATAAAGACCTTTGAGTATGATACCTTTTGGTTAGAGAAATGGAAGAAAGGAATTTTTTTTTCCAATTACATATAGGTTTATTATTTAATATAATGAACAATGATTCTATTCAAGATTGAATGTTTAAATTGAAGAAGAGGCTTCTTCCCCCCTCCAATGGCAGTGAATGCTTGATTTATGATAATCTCTCGGTCCTTTTTTATAATATATTTTAGGTAATTTCATATAAATTAATAAATTATTTTATTTTTCATTGTACACTTTTTTATTTTTTTATTTTTAAAAATGAAAAAATCAAGATATTATCTCTTATAAGTTAACAAAATTCATCATTACAGTATTTAAGAAAATGACTTGCCTTGGGAATCAGAAGGGGGATTTTGTTAACATCTTGCATACGTACAAATGCATCCTCCAATTTGGCAATATCCAACACAAAACTGGACTCAATTCAAAGGCAAAGGGAAAATAAAAAAATTAGAACATCTATAAAGCAATGTTTCAAAACTCAATATGTTTCACAATTGTTAAGGTACAAACCTTCTTATTAGTGGTTCAAAAGCTTGTTCCATTGATCGAAGCGAGTCTAATAATAAGATGCCTTTTGTTCTTCCACCAGAATTATCATCTAAGTTAGAGAATACCCCCAAAATCCAATGAGACCTATAAAACCCAAAAAAATGCAATTACAGTGCAAAACACATTCAATAACTGAAGGCAAATTTTGTGGGGTTGTTCACATACCATATGACAATGGGCACAAATACATATCTCTTTTTCAGTATGCCATCCCGTTTAATCCAATGTTGAACCAAAGTGGGTCTATATAAGAAAACCTATCCCTCTTCTCATATGGAATTTTAGCCCAAATAGTAATGCATTTATCATGAAACTTCAGTTCAAACACAACTCTAATATAACTTTAGAAAATGTTGGTGGAACAATCTAAAACTTAACAAGAAATAGGAAACAATTGCTGCGCACTAACACAAAGAGATCATGAATGAGGGAACCCAACATCCCGCCATTGTTGTCTTCATTTTTGCGTAAGATTGCCATAGCCCGTCGATTGCCATCTCTTCTTCCCATTCTTCCAACTTCGAATGGAGTTTTTACTTCAGTTACGAACCACAACAACACTACATTTAGCACTGGCGCACCAAATTGTCTTTTTGATGTCGATCGATCGGCCCCTTTCTTCTGTTCAGATGGGATTGGGTACTTGGGTTTTCAGATGGGAAGTTGACTCAAGTTGTCTTGGAGATAATTTCCCTCCTCTTTGAAAAACCTTTTGGTGTATTTGGGGGAAAATATAGGTAAAGTCCATTGACAAATTTGTCCCTCTTAAAAACATTGAAAAAGTCAAAAGAAATATTGACTTTAGTTGGCTGAGGATAATTTAAAAGGAAAGATCAAATGTAAAAAAAAAAAAAAAATGTAATTTAAAGGAATGATCAAATGTAAAAAAAAATAAATAAGAGAGGAACCAGTGTCACCGAGAAGTCATAAATAAGAGACTAAAATCACCCGTTTGCCAAAAAAAAAAATGTCAAGAAACTGATCAATAATTCATTCAATCATTGCCATTCTGAATTAAAGAAATTCGCTCAATTAAAAAAGGGCTATCGAGATATATATACTTTTGTACTTAAAAAGTTATTGGAAGTAGGAGAGTTTGGATAGAGGTTCGAAACGATATCGAGATGGGTAATTTCGCACCGGAAGAACATGCACGCGAACAATCATCGCCGGCTTCATCTAAGCAAATCAAGGCTACTCTTAATGCCGTTGATACGAATTCTGTTACTCAGAGGTTGTTAATTTTTACATTCTATTTTCTTTTTTACTATTTTTTTGGTCTGGATTAGTATACTTTTGACTACTAATTTTTTCTGTGTTCAAGATTCTGGATTTGGGACTTCGTAACTTTTTCGTTTTTTCTTTATTTTCTCCCCTTTCTTGTCTGTGTTTTGTAGGTTGCAGAAAGAACTGATGGCTCTCATGGTAATTTTTCTTCCTTTCTTTGATTTTCTCGATCGTTTGCCTTTTATTTCTTAATCTCCAATTTATATATTATTTTTTATTTTTGCTGTCTTTGTGAGTTGTATAACTTGAATTAACAAAATTGGAACTGTGTTGTTGTTGTAGTGGTAAAATGGACTGGGAAAATATTGAATAAATTGGGGAACTTTTCGTCATTTCAAAGAGATGAGCAAATATACTTGTCTTCGCAGACTAGGCATGAATTGCTACTTGGTTCATTAAACAACCCCTCAGGGTTCCTCTTTTTCTTGATTGATTTTAGTCATGACATTTCCATGTATGCAAGTGTAATTTTCTACTTGGATATTGAGATGAATAGGCTGTAAATTTGCACTTAATTTCCCTCATTTCTTTGGAAGCGCCCCTTAGAATGTAAGTTCTTTTGTTCTGAAGAGTGATTACATTTATAATTTTCTTTTCTTGTGCAATTTCATGTAAATGTGTGAACAACCATGTTTCCATAATAGTATGCCATTTCTATTTGTGGAATATCCTTGCTTTCTTATTTGTAAGTGCTTCAGAGAATATGTGAAATCTAATCTCCCTTGATAACTAAAAAATGTGTAATGTGGCTACTGTAAGAAATCCCTTGATATCAGGTTAGGATTCATAGCTTTGCCTGAGTTTTTAATGCCAAGAATGAAAATTTAGTTTTGTATATATGGGCAGGTTTCTATCTGCTAGTTGCTAGCCAAGTTGTGATGTTTAGTCCAAAGGAGCCAAATTAAGGCAGTGTGAGGCTTCAAAATTTGCTCTTAACTCCCTGTTCATGTAGGGAAATTGAACGTTTTTTTCCTAAGCCAATAAAGAGACTTTGTAGTATTACTTTACATCATTTTACTACTTTGTTTGGTGATTTCTGAAGCAAGTGATATCAGCAATTGAAGTCTTATTTTTTATACTATGTCAAGCTTCTACATACTTTCACATATTTTTACGGACTTTTTTTTTTCCAATATTGGAGAATTGTAGTGCCTCAAAAATATATTATTGACAAAGCACATTTTTATTTGTGTCCAGTATAATTACTCTAAAGTCATTTTCTAGTTTGATATGGTAGCAATGAAGACAAAACAGTAGGTAAAGGATTTTTTTTATAGGAAAATTCTGACCTGGACCCTTGTTGAAGATTCCTCTCTCACTATTGATGTGGGGTTCATTGCATTTGTGGCGCATTTCTGTGTAAATGATTGCTGGAGAGGGCTCCTTTGCCATAGTCTAGGGTATGCATAGCAGCATAGCCCTATTTAACACATTCAAAAATACCAAGCCATATTGACACATACCAAAATCCCAAAGTCATATTGTCCTCTTTTATTTATTATTGATAAATGGATGCACAAAGCAATTACAAACTTAAATCAAGTGAACAAAGATCAGTCTTTTCGTCTTTATTGGATAAATCATTTTAAGACTTGAAATTCCATGCAATGAGATTATAATTTGTAAGTGACAAAATTTAGAATATGAAAAGGAGTTTGTCTAAGGTGCATGTTTGAATTGCTCTCAAGGCATAGCAGGAGAAGGCATTCTATCAGTTATTAGATTCTATGACCTTTTCAGAGAATCATCTGAGCTGGGGAATGCTGCTCTGGCTGACTTTGGTTAATCTAGTAATTTAGCCACATGTTTTATAAGGACAATATTAGTGTTGAAAGCTTTATTTTATTTTTCCAAAAAGATGTGAGATGGTTATCAATGTATTCAATGGGGCAAACTTAGAATGGGGAAAGTTCCAAGATTGGGAACAAAAACCTGAAATATGTTTGACACACTATGCAAAAATTTAAGGAGTCCTAGGTTAAATTACTTGGGAGTTGTGGGGGTGCATCCTTGTGAAGGAAAAAAATGGGGCTGGATCAAAAAACATGGATTTTTGGATGTGAGTAGAGGATTTGGAGGAAGGAAGGTTTCTTAGGGTAAACTTCACAAAATGTCTCTGACGAAAATGGATATTCTAGAACTTGAACTGGGAGGTAATACAGTTTCTGAGCTTTCCTGTATTTGCAGTAAATGTTTGAAGTTGTCTCAATTCACAAGCAATCATCCCAGCTTTCTATTGTCAGGAGAATTGGATTTGGATATTGCATCTTATGTATTTAGTTACTTTTTCATAATGGAATTTCTTTTACAACTTCATAAATTGCTTTGTATTCTTGATTCATGCAGATGAATGGAGGAGATCTTGGTGTATCTGCCTTTCCCCAAGGGGAGTGTATCTTCACTTGGATTGGCACAATTGAGGGTGGTAAGGGAACTATGTATGAGGGTCTGTCTTACAAGCTTTCTTTGCGCTTTCCTCTTGATTATCCTTTCAAGCCTCCACAAGTAAAGTTTGAGACAATGTGCTTCCATCCAAATGTTGACCAGTATGGAAATATTTGCTTGGACATCCTACAGGTACGATTCATCCTTCCAAACTTTTTAGAATCAATGGAAATAAGAATATGATCCAAAACAAATGATGTTTTAATGAGGAAGGTATTCCTCATCCAACCAATAAGTAAGAGACAGACAGTCTACCTACCAATGTGAGACTAGAATGCAACTTGAAGGACAATTTTGTTAGTTACAATTTCCTTATTGTGGTGGCTGTTAAAATGGTTTGACATTTCCAACTTTTATTTGCTTTTTGACTGATCCTTTTCAGGATAAATGGTCTTCAGCATATGATTGCAGAACCATTCTTCTGTCCATCCAGAGTTTATTAGGAGGTTTGGAAGATTAGTCCTTTCTTCATTACTGTTTCAGTAAGTCAGTATCTGGTCATATTCTCTATTTGTCTAATCCTAATTGTAAACGTGCAGAACCCAATAATGAAAGCCCTTTGAATAGCTCCGCTGCTGCACTGTGGAAGAACCATGAAGGTGAAAGATTTACTTCTCTTTGTATTTTACAGCCAAGTTTACACTTTACCTCTTCTCCCTTGCTTTTTTCTGTACTTCTGATACTTCACCTGAATTGATAAAGCAGATAGCTTACTTCCAAATGTTTGTTCAATTACAAAATAGCCTTTGTTATTCTCATTGGAAATGTTACTACTACAAACAAGAGAAATACATCATTTTTCTGTAGATGGTAGGAAAAAGTTTTCTAGTTGTATTAGTGCATACACTCTGAATCACTCAATCTAGACAGTCTTATAGTCCACAAATATCTTTATAAACTAGTATCATATGTCTTAAGACTTGAATAGAGCACCCAACTTAGGGAAAAAAGATGTTCTTTTACTAATAGATCCTAACAAAATGAAGTCTTCCCTTGAAATTATTGCAGCTGATGAAGGAATGAATGATAAATAAAAAAATAGCAGAGGCTTAACAAATAAAGATAATTGAGGGGGTATGACGTTAATAGAAAGCTTCATTGCAATCAGCATGTTATGAAAGATCTCTTTCCAAAAGACAATTTACATTACCTATAGACTGTACACATTACAAAAGGCAGTAGCTGGCAATGATGCTACATGAAATGGGTAAGGGACCAAGCAAGAATAGATGAAATTGAAAAAGGCAGGAAATGTGTAACTGAGTCCTAAAATCTGGCAAAGCAAAGTCCATTTTTCAAATTAACTGATACGTAAATTAAATATCTTGATCCATTTTAACAAATAGCTGACTTGGTTGGAAACACAAGCATATTCACGGCTTTACATCTAGCACATTGTTCTTGAGAAACTTTTATGGTTTGGATTATCTAAATGGCAATAAATGTTCCTAAGATGCTTGGTATTATTCGTTGAGATGCTTTATATAGAAAGTCAATTTGCTAAATTTGAAACTCCTGCAGAGTACAGAAAAATGGTGCATAAATACTACATGAGTGGAGAAGTATTGGAGAGCTGAACTGCAGCCATATCGAAGGGATGGTTATGAGCAGTCCTCACCAAGTGTTTAATTTCAATTTACTGGACTGTGGTACCAAACAAGTTTCTAGACTGATACTGAAATTGATCACTTGGAAAAGTACAAATTTGAGCATGGTTATGCTGGAATACTCAAGATTGGATGCATGTAAATATCTGAGCCTTGTTTTTCATGCTAGGCTTAGTAACTCCCATAATTTCTGCAATTGGTATATCTAGAATTGAATATTGTGTACAGTATTACTGTATAGTTACTGGTTGGCCTTGTTTCCAAAAGGTTGATGGATGTATTTGGGAGATCTATAGATTGCACTTATCTTTTTCTTTTATGAGAACTTCAAATTGTTTTTGCACTTGAATTTGAAGAATCTATGAGCTTATTAGAATACGCAGGCTTCATTAGAACTGCATGTGTGACTGTCTCATGAGAATTTGAATCAAGTACCCATGTAAGTTTAAAAAGTTCTATGATTAAAATAACCTAAGCGTTCCAAATTTCTCATTCCATGCTTGATGTTTTCATGTCCTGCATTCCCCCCGTGTTCATTAATAGGAAATTTGCACGGTCACATAAGATGCCGACTGCATTAATTATATATTCCTTTTCTTTTCTTCTTCTTTAAAAATTTATTCACCCATTAGATTATGGATATGTTATATTTTAGTTTGATATTCTTTGAGTGAATTTTGGCTCTTGCTGAGCAATAATTCGCTATACATTAAATTTTTATTTCCCTTTGGTGATGATAATAGAGAAGATTTGAAAACAGAGAGTCAAAAGAAGCAGAGACTTTGATATATTTATTATGTCTTTCACCATTTTAAAATTTAAATTGAATATTTATTTTTTACTTAGTATAAGAATTAAGAAATGCCTTTTTATTATGAGAAAAAACTAATAAATTAAGAGATTATTTTTAGTATTTATTTAATGTGTAAAATAGGTTTAGTTTAGAAGAGTGTGCGATTAATTCTATATACAGTAAAATTGAGACCTGGCGATCCAATTGGGTGGAGAGTATGACAATGTACAGATATTCAAATACACAGTACAATACTGAAATGCAAAAGTAGCTTAAATAACTCCCGCCACTTTCCAACCGATTTTAAAGGGTAAACCATTACTCTCCCTGAGAAGAAGGAGAAACTACTCCACAGAACCAGAAAGAGAAGACGCGACAACAAGAATTTGATTTGCAAATTCTCTTTCTCTTCAATTTTCTCTTCAATTCCGAAAGAGAATAGAAGAATCCAAATCTGAAAGCAAGAAAGAAACATGAGCCTCATAGATATCCTCTTCAGAGTTGAATCTATTTGTCAGAAGTACGACAAATATGATGTCGAAAAGCAGTCCAATGTCTCCTCCGATGATGCCTTTGGTCGCCTCTACGCATCCTTTGAGTCACAAATTGATGCCACTGTTCGCGTATGTCACCTCTCTGATTCCGTTTATTAAGCAAGATGAAGGTTCATTTTTTTATCTATATGTTCCTTTTTGTGTATGTAGAAAGCGGAAATAGCGGCAATTGAGACAAACAGGGCAAAGGTGGTGGCTATGAATGCAGAGATTCGCAGAACAAAGGCCCGGTTGATGGAAGAAATTCCAAAGCTGCAGAAACTCGCTCAGAAGAAGGTAGAATCCTTTTCCAAATATACGCAAATATATAAATCGTACGCCTCTTTATTAGTTTCTCAGTTTTAGATGATGTATAAATATAACATGGTAGTAGAGCAAGTGATCAAATTTTGTTCATTAAATAATTATTGTCCACTGCGTTAGACTGATTATTGAAAATTTGTGATTTGTCCATACGTCAAGGACAAGATATAGCATTTGATGAAATTGAAAAATTTCAAAGGGAAATTGTGCTATGAACAGGTGAAAGGGATCACGCAGGAAGATATAGAGGCTCGAACTGATCTTGTTTTTTCACTGCCAGAGAGGATCAAGGCAATACCTGAAGGAACATTTAGTTCAGCTACTAAACAAACTGGGGGTTGGGGGACTTCAACTTCCCACAAAACTATAGAATTTGACTCAGGTGCTTATATATCATCCCAATTCCCAAATGATTGTTTGGTGTTTATTTTCTGCTAATGTTTTTTGAGTGAAGATTGAATGTTTCCTTGCCAGATAGGCGCTTTGATGATGAGTTCTTTCAACAATCTGAGGAATCAAATCAATTTAGGGAAGAGTATGAAATGCGGAAAATGAAACAGGTTGTAACTCACTTGTTCCTTGTTAATAATGTTGCCTATGTTTCCCAGCTTTTCTCATTTCTGTAGCTTTTCAGCTAAAACTTGTAAGTCTCTTATCTCACGTAATCTGACTCAAATTGTCTCAGGATGAAGGTTTAGATGTCATCTCCGAAGGGTTGGATACATTGAAAAGCTTGGCACGAGATATGAATGAGGTTTGATCTTTGTAAGTGTTTATGCTTTTGCTATGCTTCCAGAGCCAAGTTGGATTGATTTATTCCTTACCGATATTTTTATTCAGGAATTGGACAAGCAAGTTCCACTAATTGACGAAATTGATACTAAGGTTTGAAGCTCTAATTTTTCCCTCTTAAATATGATCGCAGCAACTGGAAACTTTTTAAGATTTTTCATAATTCTCTGTATTTCTTGAATCTTTCAGGTTGATAAAGCAAACACTAATATCAGAAGCACCAATGTTAAACTCAAACAGACCGTGATCAAGGTTTTTCCCTAAAGATTCTGTTGGAGAATGCCTTTCGAATATATAAACATATCATAAATATATTTCCTGCAATTTTTCCAGATAAGGTCCAGTCAGAACTTTTGCATCGACATCATTCTGATGTGTATATTACTGGGAATTGCTGCCTATTTATACAAGTAAGTTGCTAAAATTATAATTGCTACTTAAGTGTGCAACTGTTAGCCTCAATCTTAAATATCTTTTGTTTTTGATTTTTTTGCAACTTGAATAATCCCCCATTAAACAACAGATTGAAAAAGCAAAGTTATGAAACAGATAAAAAACAGAGAGAATTACCCTGCTTGTATAGATTACAATTATGCACCTTATCATTCAAAAAATATTCTTGCTCTATCTTTGGCAGTATACTCAACTAAGCAGTTGAAAAAACTTCTGATGTCCCCAGCTGGTCTTCTGACATGCGGTACTAGCTAGCTTTGAATTTTTTTTCTTATTCTGAAACTTTTGATACCCTTTCTAAAGCATTTCTGCAGTCATCTTACTGAGAGGTGGTCAATTACTTAGGTTCACTGAATTATTATATACCTCAACAAGTTTGTTTTTTTTTTGCACCATCTTCAATTCTATGTACAAGAACATCTGAAAGATTCAATACAAACTATATATGAAATTTTACTTTTGTCAAAATCTAGATGTTATAAATTAGCAGCTATTTATTTTTTTTAACTTTTTAATCAACATCTCATGTTCTTTTCTAAAGGTCATTCCTGACTTTGTATTGAGGCTCATATCTGATTCTCTGACAGTCTTTTTGTTCCTTGAACGAGAGGCTTGCAAAGTTTTTACCACGAAACCTTGTGCTAGTCAAAATTATCAGTGAATGTCAGCTAGTAAAACAAAGTATTCTACGTTCTCTGGAGAACCTTGTTTTCAGGTCTTGCCTTATTCATATTTCCTCCTCTTGTTTCTTTGTTGAGCATATGTTATGGTGCATCCTTGTTAAGTCAACCCAGTAAAGCCAAGTAGATGAGAAAAAACTATGCATGCATGAAAGTTGCTGGAAGTTCATGGCTCCAAGAAACATAGCTTCTATGAGATTACACTCTTAAGTTTATTTCTTAGACATCAAGGAGCACAAACTTGATTATCGTGTAAAAGTCATATTTGATGATTAATATTGAAGTTGATCAAAATTCAATAAATGAAAGTAGAACATATAAGTTCACATTAGAAATGAAATAACAGCAACAAGTAATTAACAGCACCATCCATAGCTAAATTATGAATGATGTTTAAACACCAAATCTAGCTAAAAAAGAGGAGAGACAGACTTCTCCATAAATTGTCTATTACTGTAGTAATTTTTCTGCAAATGCAGACATATCAAGTTCCTGTAAGTTCATGATGGCATGGGACAAGTTATGCTTGAATTCATCTCCCTGTGACTCATCTTGATTAAAGAAACTGGTAACATTTGCAGCTAGCATATTATTGCTTAGAAAAATATTCTCATTCTTGTTTGAATGAGGTATGACCTTGATGGATTGAGAAAGGTCTTCATATCTATTTTCATCATTAGGTTTTCCCTGCAAATTGAAAGAACTGTCAAAGTAAGGATTAATCACCTGACTATCCTTGGTTAATCCATGCACATATACTCCATTGCAGTTCTTGGGAGTACTATTGCCGCTGTGGGAGGTTGTTCTAGTAACAGTGGAAATAGAAGGAAAAGCTTGAGTAGCAAGCAACTTGGCCAATAGATGGCAGTCTTCAGGTAGGAAATAATTTGAGCAGATATCTGAGTTGTTTGTGTTTACTGATGGAAGTTGCTCCTTCATGTTTGGTAGGCCTCCCACCAATAATTTGCTAGGACTATGTGGAACTTCCCATGCATTCTTTGACATGTTGCCTTTTGTTCTAATTCTACAGAGTACCCAGTCATCCAACTGCATGAAAGTAGTGTTATGTTATAAAATCAGATACCATATTATCTCACTTTAGGTTTAAAGATCTAATCATCTACAACAGAATTAATGTATTAGCAAATAGACAGAATTGTAGGTTTTCTTAGCATGTTTTTAACTGAAACTTTGTTAATTAAAAACAGGACATTAACAACTGCAGATTTCTATAA